>JAGMWT010000007.1:0-1200000 GCA_020744415.1 Dendryphion nanum
CCTTACCATAACATTGTTTAGCGCCCCGGAGCAGCTTGCTTCCCTGGCCCTGATTCGTTTTCGAAACATCAATGATCCTGAATTTGGAAGTATCAGATCTGACTTTCCTCCGACTTCAGATATGTCACTTTTGTAGCCGTCTGGTACTGAAAGCGTGGCGTAGTATATGTTACCTGAACTGGAGACGTGGGAAGCTTTGAATAATTTTATAAGACTGGGGCTCTGATTCCTGACTTCCCGATTGCTAGAGCAACTTTTGCATTGCGCGAGCCAGTCCTGCACATCACACTTTGTGTTAAATCGAATAATCTCTAAGGGACAAACAAAGATGCGATGACACAATTTAGATAGTCGAGTGTTGCCATTTTTTTATGCATGAACCCGAATCTCACAGGTTGGATGGTTATTTCACTACTCTAATATTATAACAAATATAGTGCGCCAATGAAAAAGCCCTTTCGATCATCACTAGCGAGGAATAAATTAGATGCTGAAGTCATGATAACAGAAGAACTCATTTTCAAATGATCTAGCTTCCGCGTCATCACCAATACAATGGAGCTCAACCATAACCTTCAAATCATAGAGTCTCTCCTAGACCTTGAAACTCCTTCTCCCAATTCATTGTGGGTTGCAACGAAAGATGATGCCGCAAAATATGAAATCCTTCAAGCTCCAAAAGGACCGAAAAACCATCCAATCTTATATTTCCGGGATGTTCTAAGTTGGTCATCTTATCGATCTCCTCTCCACCCGTCACCATTCAATCAAACCCAACTGGCCCAACGAGATCTTTGAGTGGACGGGTCTTATCAGCGCCAGGTACCTGCTAAAAGTTAAATATATTTCATGGAGAAAGATGGGACATAATTACATTATGAACAACGGCATATGGATCCCAGTCAGGATTGGTATGCGGACTAAGCTCAATGTTGTTCATAGTCTTGTTTATATTTATACTTCCATACATCCAGCTCAGCAAGGCATATGTCATATCCATGCCTGCTGCAACGCCCGAGCTAGTCCAGAGTTTGCCGTTCGATGTTCGAGTCCAACGTGCATTTGGAACCCAACTTACATTAGTGCCGTGAGCCACAACGGTGCTCCAAGCCGCTTTATTAGTTGTTGCGATCTTGTTGTCTAGAACCGTGGCTTTTGCAAGAAGCAATGAACCGGTGCAGACACTGGCAACATAGTCAGTCACGTCATGTCGCGATTTGACAAAATCTACGACCCAGTCGGTTTCAGATCCCCGGTTGCCCCCACCTCCAGGAACCATGAGAAGATCGAGTGGTGGGGCTTCTTCCGGGAGGTGTGTGGCAAGCATGGATGCGGAAATTCTGTTGTTGACTTTGCCTTCTTTGCGAAGTAACTGCGGTTTCGTCAACTCGATGGAAATGAAAGAACTACAGCTGGATTACATAACGTACGGTGCTGATTGGACCACTACTTTTGGCAATGATTGAAAGGGTGATATTATATGAAGATGAGGCCTGAAATATTTGAGCAAGAACTTCATGTGGGTGTTGGGTATTTTATCAGCTCACCCCAATGAGTATCTGCATTGGGCCCCAAAAGTCAAGAGGCGCGTAACCGTCATACAGAACCTGAGACAGTCAGTCTTTCGTTAAACAGGCTGCCAAACTAGACGGCAAATACCCAGCCTAGAGAGAGAGTGCGCTCTGCGTTGTATTGGTGTCGTTCATTGTCGTTGGTCGAGTATGCCTTATCTTGAGATGTGGAAACACCCGCAACGAGAAGCGTAGTAGCAAGAACAAATGACGTTAGCCCCTGTATACCCATAGCTAAGTACTGTTTTTCTGAAGAAGAAGATTTTTGCTCGTAACAATGTTTGTGAGATCAATCGCAAGCCGTGGCAGTCGCAAGAGGTCGGCTTTATATATCGTAACCACTTGAACGTCAGCAAAACAGTTACCCCATGTCAATATCAAGTGTGAAACTATCATCAATGTTTGAACAGATCACAAATCACCTATTTGATTAGAAAGCTGGAATGTAAATGCTGTAGCCATGAGTGGATTTGCGCATATATTTCCAAGCGGACAACAAACAAGTCATTGCTTTTGAACAATTGAGATATTGCAGCTTCTATGTTTGCGGATATGAGCCCTTTTGCGCACATACATCTAGTCCCCAATATCGAAAAGGTGTTGGCAAATGATCTTCGGCAACTCGGTATGTGAAATTTGTTCCAAACATCCTTGCTTATCCACGTGCTCTACTTTATTCATTCAGAATTGTATGCATACCCCGCACAGAGAGAACAAAAGCAAACATTCTTGAAATCATAATTACACAAAAGATCGAGACAACTGCTGGAATTCAAGTCTTGGTATTCGAATACACCTTTCTGAGCTTTACGGAGATGTAACCAATTCGATCGACAGAACATTGTTCAGTATCCACCGATCAGGTAGCGCTATATCAAAGATTCTTCCAAATTTCCTGAAACAAACAGTAAACAAGTCTAAGAATAAAAGATTTAGCACTCGGACGACGAAACCGATGCCGTCGAAATGTATACTGCGGATCATTTTGACAAAGCAAGGATAGTGTATCACCCAGTATACAACGGGACAAATTTTGAAGAGCCGGGCCAGATTTAAAATTTGATATTCTTCAATACGCAAAGATAGATGCGCAACGTAAAGAAATAAATTATTTCACTAATCTTAAAACGCACTGTGGGTTGTAATCGCGAAGAGGAATGGCGGGAATGACACTGAACAGAATATGGGTAGTTCACCGAACACAATGCTATTCCCGGAGCTGATATTCCTAAAATAACAGTATCAGGGCTACACCACAATGAGCTTACTCATAATTGACGAAGTCTACCCGTACGACATTCTTGGGTTTTGACAGCTCAATGACGTATAAACCTGAAGTCACGTTGCCTCTTGAAGCTGGATAATTCACACACATCGAGCAGAATTGGTGGCTTGAACCCGACAACTGCCCAGTTAGTCAATTTTGTAGCAATATTGCCTGCACAGTGTGCCCACCATCCCTTCACAACAACTGCGTGTGCGGCTTGGACAGATTTAGGTACAGATCTGGAAAGGAGAATGGAGGGTCGCATTGTCGTAGCCAAAGAGCAAAAATACACGGCGTTGGCGAAATACGTACGTCTACCAAAATCATTAAGCTATTGTCGTCTACCGGGTGAAAGGAAATCTGACTTGTCTATGGGAGTATAATGGCTAACCATATCTTTCAACGAAAGTCTGATTTCATTGGGGTTACCAGAACTAGAAAATGTGAAGGGGAAGTGAGGGTAGATTATGGGAGTCAAGAAAATGGAAAATGGGGAGCTTGATCCTGGCTTCATCGTCCGAATATACCTCGTTATTCATAATCAAGCCCCTATCTATCTACAGCAAAAACTCCTTGAAAAAATTCACCACGCTCCTCTTCGCCCGCTCCAGTCCATCCTTCTGTTTCTTATCGTTCAGATCGCCCTTGAGCGAAAACCCGTGCACCAACCCAGGGAAATACACATACTCATACGGCACACCTAGTGTTGGAATAACTCGATTCGCCACCTCCTTCAGCTCCGGCGTAAATGCAAAATCCGTCTCAGGCGCTAAGATCTGGACTGGCACTTTGAGGCCCTCGATTTCCGCATTCTCTAACAAAGAAGGGTGGGCCACGGAAACGGCGTCGATGAGTTCTGGGTTCGCGCCAAGGCGGAAGGTGGCCCAGCCACCATAGCAGAAACCAATGGCGCCGACTTTGGGAAATTCTTTCTTGAGGGCTTGGGCGAAGGCGGTAATTTCGGGTTCGCGGACGGTTTTGTTGTGGCGGCCGATGAATTCGGGGATGTTGAAGGCGGCGCGTTTGACGGGGTCGGAGAGGGTTTCTGGGTCAACGACTTCGCCGCCGAAGCTGAGAGATGTTAGAGGAATTGTAGATACGGAGCGTGTCGCTTGAATTATTGTAATGTGAAATCGGCCGAAGTAGTTCCGCATGGTGCTGGAGAATTGGAGAAGACTCACAAATCAGGGAGGTAGACGGTCGCTCCAACTTCTTCAGCGTACTGATCAGCTATGATCCTTGCATTGGTGAATGTCCATCCATAGATATCGTGGACGAGGAGAATTGCAGCTTTCTTGGAAGACCCCGTGACATAGGTCTTCTGACCATTGAAATCGATCTCGGTGCCCTCGGGGGTCCCGTTCCACCTGAAGCCAGTTTTGCAGGCGTCGCAAGACATGATGAAGGTTGGAATATAACGGAACAATTGAGGTGACGGTAGCGGGAATGGGGCAGAAGATTTTCCTAAAGAATTGAAGTGTAAAGATCTGTGAATGTCGAAGTAAAGATGTAGCGCGGTGCCTCGAGGTTGATTTATAGACGAATCTTGGAAGTGGGGTGCCTGTATGACTACTGATTTGGAACCCCACTATGTCGGAGTTTAGCTACTTAAATCGCGAGCGTCGGCATTAATATGTCCATCATGGCGCCTTTAGTGGATGGTATGATGACAGCCGCGCACACATTATCTCGTCTCATTCACTCGAGCGTTGTATGGAGAAAAACATCATCCACACTAGATAATCCCAAAGAGGAACGTGTCACTGCGACGCCGTGTAACGAGTTGGGTTGCAAAACGCGGAGACATGGCTGACTAATGTCGGATTGTCGGGAAAACAGTAGATAATGAGGGGGCACAATTCGCTCTACAAGGCAGGCGTTGAGCTCCGCTTTATGGTTTCGCATCGACGCCCTGAAGGATGCGCACATGCGCGCCTATAAGCCCGTTTTCTACGGTTTCGCTTGCATGTCGTTTGCTATTTTATCACTGCCAAAGAAATTTCTATATGTTCGAATCCGAATTGAACAAGATGCGATTCGAAGGATTCTATGCACGCGCCTTATCAACCAATTCTTCATATACCCTACAATAGCTTCGCCCCAACACACTATCAACTGGCCAGTCAGGGTTCGACGACGCTATACGAATTGCATAACGTGGGGTCGCAGTTCCAAAATGAAGGGAACTGCTGTACCAGGAAGCGTAGGGATCGACCCAAAGCACGGCGTTGTTAGGCTTAGAGGACGATGCGGCGTTGTCAAGGGTATAGAGGGCGAAGGAGCGGAAACGAGTATTGATGGACTGCGGGATCGAAGCAGTAAGACCAACCACGAGACTAGAGCTGTGAATGGTCGCAACCATGATTGTAATTGAGTACGCCCGGCTGATTTATGGACTTGAATCGTGAGATCTGACCAACCCTTCTTTTCGACCACGTGTGACTGGTAATCGCGACAGCTGAGATTGGTACGCTCCTTGAATATCAACGATTGCTTAGTCATTGTAACTCTTGCCGTCGATGGCACTCTAAGGGATGCAATGTTCACGACTCCTGAGATGGGTTGGGAATTCCTCGTCCCGGGGATCACTAGCTAGCAGTGACACTCACATACTTGCATACTCGCATCCATCACTACTCAACCTATCTTCTCCATCAATTGCGGGATTATGTATTGTATGATCAACCAATCCTCGCTATTTTTTTGCAGTCTTCAATAGGTGATTGGAAATAAATCAAAAACTTGATTCATCAAATGCGAAAATCAGTGCATGTACAACGCAAAGATCGCTTTCTACTACCCACCTCCTTTGCTACAAAGAGACAGAACTAATTTATTTTGTAAAGCAATCTTTTAAACTTTTAAAGAAATACTTCTACTACTGCAAGAACTTTGCTTTAAAACCTTAGAGAAAGATATCTATTAAGACACTAGTAATTAAGCATACACTATTTAACATTCTAAAGAGTTCTCTACAAATTTTACTAATTGTTTAAACAAAAACCTTAAATTCTAGAAAATTGCTAATTTCTTTAGAAATAAGTGTGGGTGGGGGAAGTGAGGTTTGTGACGTAGATGCACTGATTTTCGCATTTGATAGATTGTCGAGTTTCACAAGGGCTCACCACGCATATTCTCCTCCCCTTCCAAGATCGCCTAATATTTACTGCAAAAATATCTGCAGACAGAACAATACCGACCCATGACTTTCACCGCTCGCGCAAGGCCAAGTCAAGCGTGCATTATGATCTAGCTAAGGACGAGAGTGGGGAATCATACACCATAGGTGCATGTCCTCGTCCTACTATTTGCCCAGCCTCGTCACACATCGGCATATCGTCAAAACATTTCCGACTTGAAAACTCGATAACAATCGAAAAGCAAATATAAATTATGAATGAGCGCATATTCATATGTTGGTCCAATATCGCCCACGATGATTTCTTTGAAAGACTGCCATGTCCTTTTATCCCTAACTTGATTGAAAAGGGGATAAAACCAGTACTTCTTGTACTGACTTTCTCTACTATTTGATTTTGGTACTGTTGGTAATGACTGCCCTTTTTGGTAGCGCTTTAGAGAAAAAAAAAAAAAAAAAGAACACCAAGATTCTAGATACTTCGCAACTCAAACTAAATCATCTCAAATTCCAAGCTATCTTTTATTAACAGAAGCGAAAAATATAGTTACGACAGTAATGCGAAGTTGGCAGCTACATAAATCTAGTGTCAAAATCCCGCCATCAGGTGAATGATGGTCCAGGTGAAAGGTTTACTATTTCAAATATGTATATTTGGCGGTAAAAATATTTATTGTGCGTGCATGAAGCTATGCTACAATTATGTAAGCTCGAGTCAGCCTCAATTGTATCAATGTTGCTTCCTAATGATCATACGTACAACATGTGTAGCTTTCCGGCTCAATAAGTCATTGCACTACTAGCTTCTTAGTTGTAGGATATGGGCTACGAAATCCAATAATATTGCCGATTAGGTCTCATATCGTTATAGTTTCTAGATCGCAGACGTTACTCCTGTGGTCAAGCCCAGCCTATACTAGCGGCCGATCGATGCTGTCATATTCCAGAATCCGGGACATCTAGATCGCATTTAATTCTTCGGATATTTGCTCCTGGATTGTTGTGTTGATTCCATTAGTCAGCGAGATTGCCATGTCGATTGAGGGAGCGCAAATATGGTGAGGCATTACGCGGGGTGCACTGCCCGTATCGATCATGCACATGTGCAAGAAATAAGATTTAATTCCCCGTCGAACTAGGTATTTCGCCATCTTGTACCCCTTCGCATCGCAATAGTCGTTTTATTCGTACGAATCAGTCTGGACGGGAGAGGATTAGTTCAGTTGTTGATCCATACTTGATTCCTTTTGTTTTACAAATCCCTTGTCCTGTTCGGTCGAGAATCAGTCAAATTAACAACACGTGGTGCACGTTCTTGAACGCTAAAGTGGAATGTTTCCCATTCTGTATGTAGACATCGTGACGAGGCTTGAGCGCGACGTGAAGTTGGACATAATGGGAGCAATTCAACGAACGAGCGGGTAGTTGAGCTCGGTAGAGAACCGATTGGAGCATAGACTTCATATCATAGGTCGAGGATCAATGCCGCCATACATTTGAGAGTCATGTTCGAGCCTCCTACGCCTCTTACGCCTGGCGCCTCTCACGAGGCTAGTCTGGATAACGGTGCTACTATACCACTCTATTCTCTACTTGAAGAACATTAAACATTTTGCACAACATCTCGTCCCATGCTTTCGGTCTCTGGAATGTTTCCAAGTAAAAAGGCAACTTTTCCCAGGATAAAATCGTGGTCTTATTTCCCTCTTCTGCTGAGAAGGATATTGACAACTGTCTTGGGATATCTGCCCCGCGAAAACGATCCAGCCCTATCGTGCGTGTAATACGTGCAGTGTGGAGCATTGTCAGGAGGGATTCTGGGCAAGGATCAGCAAAAGCTACGAGCCGCCCCCACCCAACGTTACGCTAATCTCAAAGGAGATATTCGGCAATCTTCTCCGTACATAACTGACCTATGCCTGCGCTGTGCTTGGAACAATGCTGTGTAAACTAGAGAGCCCCATGTCCATGGTGGCCTTACAAAGCTAGTACTATGAATTTAGAAGATGGTCGTGCACTTGAAAAGACAAAAGACTTTCTAGGTTTCTCAGATGGAAGGTTTTAGATATGCTCATCAATAGGAAGAATTGGAGATTAAGGCAAATAACAAAAAGAAAAGAAAAGAGCAAAAGAAATCGACTAGTTGTACAAGGTATCAGATATCCAGACCCAGACCGCAAAAAAGAAACAAACCAACCTTCGCTATGCAAATGCCATATAAATATCCATTTTGGGAAGCGTCAGCAGACGCCGAAAACCCGGATTTTGTGGTGAGAAGACGCCATAAAATAAGAAAAGAAACCAATCGGGGCAAGGTCGCGAGTCACTACTCAATGACCCTATCCGCCCACGAAGCCAGACCTGCTTCCTCATTGAGAAGCCTCTCCATATCCTCGCTTGCTAGTCTGATTAATACCTCATATGGTGCTTCCTTGCCGTTTTCCCCTACAGTCCGCTTTCTGGGCAAAATGATCATTCCTCCGTCACTCGGGCTGTGCGTGCGTCGGATGTACTCGGGCATCGTCGATGTCGTACCGGGAATATCCCACTCAAATTCGGCGCCGAAATGCATCCAGGAAGTAATATACAGATCCGGCCCGCGATGAAATCGGAGCTTGATTTCGGTATTGGTGATCCGTTTGTTTGACGCGAAGTATCCGAGATGGCGCTGCACCCACATGTTGTTTACGCTCGAGATGGCACGGTTGATTTCCTTGATGGCAGGGATAATGGTGGTGCAAGTTACACTGCGTGGGCGTGTCAGCGAAATGTACGCAATAAAGCGGTGCAGCCTGCAGCAACGTCGGGATTGATGCAAGGCTGAACTAAGAAATCAATTTCAGATCATGACGGACTATGCATACCGATCTTCTTGCCCATACTTCGCAATGGTTTCAGTTGCCTTGGCCATAAGAGCCATATTACCCATGTACGAAGGCGACAAAGGAGGACTTAGCCGTTTTCGAAGGTCGACTGCGATGCCTAGGCTCGTGTCGTCATATCCGTATTTGGTCAACCGCGCACGTCGTGCACGTGTAACATGAATCCATATCAATGCAGACAAGACGTTGCATCGAGTCAAGGGCGTAACTGTCTTGACAGAATGCTTTAGCTCATCTCTCACTGCCCGAATACGGTCGGCGGAGATAACGAAAATTCTTGACGCGCAGGACACGCCGTCGGGCAGTGTTTTCTGATAATCAGGCATGCCATAGCAGTCGGATACTGGAGGTTTCTCAAATACTGGGATGCTACGATCCATTTGTAGTCGCAACTCTGACTGATTCGGAATGTTGCCAAGACCTGTCTGTGTAAGTGATTATCAAGAGGATGGAGCGTATTGTAGACTCACATGGCAACGATCGACCGGGGCGTTGGGCGTACACATGTGCAGCGAACTGTTTCCAGAACTCGTTCTTACCCGAGCCGTCGCACACGCTGTGGTGGAAATAAGTACTGAGGACGAGGCCGCCAGGAATGAAGAAGGCTTCCACGGCAAGGGCGGGGACAGGGTGCTTCGAGTCCATGATGCCCTCGGCGTCCTTTGGGATACCTGGATAGTCGCGCAACACGTGTGGACAGAACATCTCGCCGGTGAAGGCGCGCTGCGGCATCCCATCTCGCTTTAGTTGCTCGTACGTATATGGATAATCTTGTGACGGTGGAATGCTGCTGAAGGAGAACAGTCGTGCCGTCCTCACATTGGGCACATCGCTCGAGTACTCCAGCGATAGTTTTCCCGTCTCTGGGTCGGCAGGCTGAATGGTGCCGGCAAGGAATGGGAAGCTACACAGTGTAGCCTGGAGCCCTGCCTCCAGTGCCCTCGTAGCGTCCTCGTTCTGAGAACCATCCGGAAATGGAAATATATGGAGGATCTGAGTGAAGACTCTAGCAATGTTCTGGTCGAAAACGGAAAGGTGGAGCGTGTTTGGGGCCATGGGCGCGAATCCGCGATCATGCGGGGGTGAACGGCTAATGGCGCAAGCAATAAGGAAGAAAAGCAGGTGAGAGCTGGGAAGTGGGAATCGAGATGAGAAATAGGGCGGTGCTTAGAATAGCGTTTCTTGGACGAGAATCGTGAGGCTTGGGGCTCATGTCAGGCCCGGTCAGGGTGTGCGCTGGCGTATATGTACCCCGAAATAATTCACACCGTCGCATCTACCGATCACTTGGGAGAACAAACGTCAAGGACCTGAGCCACGAGAGCTGTCATCTTGCCCCTTTCACCGCTGCGAAGAAATTCGCTGTGCCGTGTAACAGAGCGCACGGACGGCGACGATGTTTGGCCGGCCTGACGCTCAGACAGCGCCCTGCGGCCGCAAGCGGTATGATGCTGGTTTCTTCCCGCTTCCCCGGCTACCAAGCTTTCTCTGTACCGGGTCGTACCCGTAACTGCAGTGGGCCGATGTTTGCTTTCCGTCTTCCCCGTCGTCCATGTGGAGCGTTGCCTCTCTGTTTGATCTCGCGGAAGCGGGCGTTTGGTTGCAACCGACAGTTTATGACTGCTCGGCATCGCCCAGCCCTCCAGGGCGCTCCACCGTCACCACTAACTGGTTTTGTTTTTTTGGTGTTTTTGGCTCGCCTAAACCTCATCAACCATTGGTCGCGCCGAGGGGGATTTCCAGATACTCACGATGCAGCTAGAAAAGTCAATGAGAGCTTGGTTGCTTCGTATCTGTCCTGGCCTTGGCGGTCATGTCGGGCCACCGCAGAGTCGTAGAGTCGCAGGGTCTCAGAGGACGAACGGACCAGGCCCACGAGACCTGACGTTGCTCCTCTCCGCTGCTCTCCGCTGCTCTCCGATACTCTTCTCGACTAGAGTGGAAGTTTCTGCGACAGAGTTTGGACTGATGTTGTTGTTTTGCTGTCGTGCTTGGTCGTACAGATGAACAGCCAGTGAATTCTGAAACCAGGGGCTCGCGGCCGAACCGTGACGGGACGACGAACAGAAGAAAACTACCCGCACATCTTCTGGGCGCGGGCCGGCCAGGCCGAATGAGAGAATATCGAAAGCAAAAGCAACGACTCCTTCTTAGCGCGAGCATCCCACGATATATATATACAGTACGTCATATGATCTTTTCAATTGCCCTCAGGCACGGCCCCTAAGCCTGGCGCTCAGGGAGTCTCTCCGGGCCAATCGACGCTCGAGATTGGTGCCGAATGCCTGGCGTTGGTGTTCTATGTGTGATTGACATCTTCACATAAGGCAGAGACGAAGGTAGTCGTCGGTCACTCATTATCTCAGGTCCAGATCAGACTTTGCGCTATTGAGAGAAATCAGTCATGTTGAGCGACGGTTGAAGTTACACACACATGTTGACCAAACGCCCACTGCAGTTTCAAATGCATGGATGTGTCTCCAAACAAAACAGCTTGTAGTCCTTCACTCAGATATTCGGTCGTGATAGCATCTGATCAGTGACGCTTCATTGTGAGCAGCGTTGATACTTTCGGAGCAAGAAATCCACACTGCTTGTCACTGCCTTCACAAACTTTAAACTTCTCAGACACGGAATATCATCCGGAGAGCTGAGCCATCGAGCAGCAGCCTCGGTCGCACCGAGACTGTGATAGCGACGATTCAGAGCTGAGAGTCCCATACCTGGCATCTGACCTGCCGGAAAGTAAACACTTTGGTCGAATGTTGCATCTTCAAGCAAGTTTGGAAGTAGCACACAGCTATTGGGCAGACTCCTTGTATATGCCGGAATGGAATGCGACGCGTGGTGCCACGCAGATTGCTCACTAGCATCTACCTTGCATGTCAACACCTGTAGCTCGATGAATCCGTTACCTCGCGCAGTCCCATTCCTGCATGTCAGATCGTGGCGGCACGAAATCATGTCGGCTCGATCGCGGGAGGTGACGATAGCTTTTACGGCCCGGGACGGGGGGATATATTAATCGGACCGGAGAGAGCTCGAAAAATAGTTCCGCCTGACTATTTCAAGACACTAATGCCACCTTATTGTGATGAGAAAAGTCGCCTGCGCTGACAGAGACACATAGTGTATCGTTGTTTGTACTTGGGATGACCCTGCTTTTCGCTGAACATATTAGCAAAAGCATCAATTGGTGGCGTGCACGGCGCAGACACGGCCGATATGCATCGAGCAGTTGCTAGAGAAAGAAAGGTTGTGATAATTTCTTGACGGTTTAACCATTGTCGCGGTAGTGAAAGTTTGAGATCATGCAAGAAAGCAGATGTAGAAGTGACATGCGGGGGATCGACAGACGGTAATTCATCGGTATTGTTGCAGGAAGGGCATGGCACGATGAAGGTAGGAAGACGAGGGATAGCCCAAATTCCAAGCGAATAGAAAAGGCGGCATCTCTTTCGGGGAGACAAATATTTCGTAATCGTTGCAGTTGGCAGATCTGAATATGGAGGACCACACATTCATGCTGCCCAATATTGAAGGGTATGGGACACTGCCGAACACAGTCTGAGCTCCTTGCCGGATGGTTGCGTCCCGAGCTAATGGCTTGCAGCCACTGCTTAGTCGATTGCTGCGATTTACAAAGTAAGTTCATCCACCCGTAGCCGTGGCCGATGCTTGATCAAATTGCCAGCAGACGCATCTTGAATTCTGCTCTGATTCCCTCGCACTTCACAAAGTGACACACAAGGCCGTGGACCCCGGCAATATCGAAGCACAGGGGCAGGAAGACGACGCATACAAAGCGGCAGTTGCGGCAGGCAGGATCAGATTCACGGTTGCGATGTTTGGCAATGCTTGCCCTTGGTGTCGCTGCAGTGCGGATTGCGCCAGCATTGCCTGTCGAGAAATTCGTGTATCCTGTATAAAATTCGAAGGTGGCATTGATGTTGATCAACTCATTTGACCTGGCGAAGTGCTGCATCTCTGGGAAGTAAATCGCATCGACAAGCAATAAACAGTTTTCCGGTATGCCCATTACGCCCTACGCGTGCAATCCAACTCTGAATACTACTGATATCATATTTCCTCGGATCGTCCACTAAGCAAGGAAGCCACATACTTGTATTTTTCGTCTCTGATATCACTGGACAGCCCAAGTACGCTGTTGTGCGTCGGAAATCCGTTTTCAATTGTGCACTTTCTGTAGCTGACCACTACACGCTCACAGAAGACGATGGGATGTTGTATGTACTTTTAGTTCGCCAACTTACGGGTGTTTGTATCATTGTTCTTGCTTTTCTTATATCCGGCAACCGAATTGAATACCGTGGTAGTGGTTTTGAGGAGGTGAATATATGGAAGCTCGCTGCAGTCGATACCCATTGACGGCTAATTTTCTATTTCGGAGTCTCAAACATTCAGAAGCGAATAAAACTAAGTCACCCACAGACTTTAGTCAAATTGCCATCTCAGGAATTGTCCAAATACATCGGTGGGTCAAGGCAGTTCGGATCTTGTTTTTTCGGGACGTCAACTCTGTCCTAATCCCTCAAAACCTTCCGGTCGACGCTGATGCGACAAAGATCTTACACGCTATGGGGCTACCGAGTTTAGATCTATATTCATGGTTCGCCTTGGTGACAATGGCTCTCAAATGGGTCGACTGGTGAGCCTGTGAGCAGGGCCGATGCTATGCTTTCTAGGTATGAAACTGGCGAAATGTTGACCAAGAGTCCGACTGAGTAACCGACTTTCTATGCACATCTTGCTTTGCTGACCGTAACGGCACATGACGGCAACCGCACACAATAGTGGCGGTTACTTTCGAAAGGGCGACATAATACGGGGGAAGGTAAGCTATCACTCCATCTCTAGAGGGGCATGTTCGATATGGTCAAATCGAAATGCTACAAAATATCAGCATTGGACATTGAGTACCAACCATTTACGTTGCCGTAAACCAACACCATTGACGAGTTCAGCCAGCGGTCCGCAGTCATGATCTCTGTCGAGAGGAGAACTCACCAGCGTTTTTCTAAGGGCGTATGGAAACATTGACTATCTCTTGACCCTTGACGACCTGCGAAAGGATCTCCGAGTGGGTTCGCCGGATATAACTTCAACGCTCCACCATGTTGTCAATGGCGAGTTCTCGAAACGGCGGCGGAGAAGTACAGGAGAAGATGTTGTCCCGCGATAACTTCCATGTGCCGGCGCGGACTATCATGCCACGCCGGAGGTACACCAATGGATAGGTCTGATGGAGCTGGCGAAGCTGTAAGGTTCTCGCTACATGTGAGGAGGGATTATACTAGATAACAAAAGTGAATGATGGATAGTGAATGGTGAATGGTGGAGAGAAAATGCCGACACCGTTCGTGTCAGGCGCGTCTCCCAAAGACTTGGCGCGCTAGTCCGCTTACGAAGTTGGTGGTGCTTTAACCATGATTCCGCGGGGTAAGAAATCTCATCAACACTTCTACTCAAACTTCTTGCTTCCAAGATTTATGTAAACAGGGAAGAGCAAATGAATTTCATGTAATAACGCTTCTTGAAGCTTCGGATCATGCAGTACCCGGTCGGAATGCAGCGACAATGTTAATATGTTTGCAAGCCTGCACCTCCTGCCTTTCTCCTTTCCTCAAATTCTCTCTGGCCGGATATCTCGCTTCAAAACGCATACTTCTGCCCTCCACAATCATTGCAATTTCGTAAACCACCTCCCAATGGTACTTTTTCTGTCCATGATCGGTGCTCCACCTTGTCGGCAGCCGTTTCTCAATAAGTTTCTTTTCTATCAAGAATGACATGTCCGATTCAATTGACGCCACCATCACAGCTCCTACAAACGAACTACATTAGCTTCTTCATTCTCATGCGGTTGGACACAAGGGCTATGGTGACGCACGAACCTCTATTCAAGGGATGAGACTTTCTGTAATGCTGTGGATGTTGGAAGTCGGACATCCAAAGCTCTTCTTTACAGATAAGCCTCGTTCTTGTGCAAGGAAATGTATGCCTGACGACAAATGGTTCTGCAGGGAACTGTTCCATATTGTTCACCCGATCTCCCTAACAGACACTGTAAGAATCATATATTTCTAAACTTTGCTAGTGCTTACTGCCTGTAATAGCCAACGAATCGTGTCGTTTACGTATCGTTCCCCATCAGACATGCTGATTCGGCATTTCACTTGCTGATGTTCCACACAGAACTGCGGTTCATAGGGTTCACTAACCAGAAACCCGTAGCTACATTGTGTGATGCGACTTGGTCCCAGGTTCTTATTGAGTGCGCGAAGCACGGCCCCTCGTGCTACCGCAGTGGATCTATGCAAATGTCAACGACAGGAAGCTGTAGCAGGAAAAATGGACGACGCACGGGTCTTGCGGAACTATCATATCGATGATCCGGTCTTTGGTATTCATCCGAATCTGTAAATACTCTCTCAGGTGACTTTGTAGGGATGGTGATTGCCCAAACCCACCAGTCAGGATAACTTTCTCAATGCAATGGCCTTTACTTTCTGCCAGTTGCAATTGACTCTCGAGAACTTCTACTACGCCTTTCAAGGAGTCTGCAAACATGTTCCGCACAGTTTTGCTGTGGGCATAAGCACCCAAAATTGTGGTCGGGTTGTGCACTTACCGCTGCAATTCCATATAATTCATACGGAAACCGTTTTTTCTGCTCGGTCTTAAATCCTCGATTCGTATCCGAATCAATGGTACCCTTTCGTCGTTCGCATCAAACCTCCTTTTTTCATCATTCTCAAACAGTGTGCTTTGTGCCTGTACGATGCTCTTAAAAGTTTTGTTGTTGGTCTCTAGATATAACTCTTCTTCCAGCTTCTCCAGGAGCTTCGCCTCAAATCGTTCGTTAATGAAGCTTGCTCCGCGCAATTGACCTGGAGCATTTAGCTTTTGGATACGCAATAACAGGGTAATAATCTCACAATCTGGTGCTACCACTTCCTCAGACAGCCGCAATGGTATTTCACTCTCGCATTTGTACGTTACAGCGTCAATTGTACCTCCACCCGCGTCAATGATGACAATAGTTTCTCCACGCTAACACCAAGATCAGTACATCTTCATCCTTTATGTCGAGTATCATCTTAATACATACATATACTTCACTGTTCGCCTCAGCGAGGATGCACTCAGTAGCGGCTTCAGGCTCCGAAATCATGAATATGCTCTGATCATTTTGTTCCAATACCTGGCTCAGCCCAGAATCTTTTGTAGCGTCCTCGAGTGCACCTTGCATAATTCGACATGCATTCAACGACCATTTAGCAGGAACACATAAAACAAGTTGATAGGACATTCCTTCGCGGAGCTCGTGCGACAATTCCAGTTGACTTTTCGTGTGTTTTAGAAGATGAGTGAGGAAATCTTTGTAAATATCAGTGTCCTTCTTGATGATTTTCTTCTTCTTCAGTGACGTCAAAGTCTGCCTTAGTTTGTTGCATACGGTCTCTGTTACGTCTTTTGGTTCGAGCATGAGTTTGAATCTCGTGAGCGGCTGTGCGGTTTCTCTGGTTATATCTTCCATGTTCAACCGTTTCTGCACGTTGAATCCCCAATACTGTGTGGAAGAAGCTGTGATGTTGTCTCGAGTATTTTGGGTGTCTCGACTGAATCCCTGTCGTGCATCTTGATAATCCTCCATTCGCGATTCAACGTCTCTGACAAGTTCGTCGTCGCTGCTATCTACTTCATTCTCATCCATTTCTGAGCCTTGTTCCTCGTTGAGTGCGTCCATGGCACGATTTAGGTCAGCCTGGATGCTTCCGTCATCGTACCACAATTCAGTTGGTACATCTTGACGCAAGTCTTGCACATTGCGTGGTGAGATATAGCCTGGATAATTTCCGATGCACCTGACTTCCTGTATACCGATTCTCTCGGGGGGACACCTCTCTGGAGGATAGCGTACGCGACCGAGGAAAAGGTTGTTCCGAAATCGATGGCAATGACGATACGGTCCTTTTCGACGAGGTTAACGGGATCGTATTCGGAGACTCTGGGGAGTTCGACTTGACTGCCATTTGTATCTGTCAGGTCAATAGTTCCACTTTCCACTGGCTCGTCTGTAGCTATTTCCTCCTCAGTAATCATGTCCATGTCAACGTCTTGAAAGTCATCATCTGGAAGGAGGCCCGATCCAGGATCTATACGACCATATATAGCTCCAGAGCTCCTCAAAGACGGACTCATAGCTTTCCGATTGTATGCACTATGGAAGCCTTTGGAAAGCGGAAAATCAGCAATATTAGAATGGCTATATGGGTGCCTCGCCTGTTTATCTGCAGTACATTCACGACAATCTTGCAAAACGAAAAGGTTATCAAAATTGAATTGGAAAGGGTGGCATTTACGAATACCTGGGCATGCGACCGTGTGCCATGGCCTGCAGTGGTGAGGCGTAGCGCCCTGGTATGTTTCAGGGGGCTAACCAAGACGCCGCACAGACAACTACCATGCCACAAGGAAAGAAGGCAATGGATTACACCCAATAGAGCCCCTCCATCTTCTCACCACCCCCCTGAATATCGCTGCTGCTGCCTTCTCCTAATCTCTTCGTCTCCTTTACTAATTACGTGCACGGAGGGGTTGAAAGTGTGGCTGAGCACCAGCCGCAGAATCGATTCTGCTCAGCTCTAATATGCAAACTTTTCTCAACACATTTTCTTATTCCATGGAAATTTCTATTCACGTCTTTGTACATATGCTTACCTGTCCATCATGAGTGCTACAAATCCCAACTTGGTAGAGATTCTAGCTTATATCAATCATCTTCTGACCCCGGGGCCCGCAATCGAATCAGTTCAAGACAAACACTATGCCGAGAAAGAGTCCCAATTTCTTTCAGTTCTTGTGGAGGCCATGGGTTGTATTCATTCGACGCAACAAATTCGCGAAAGACTCTTGAAAGAATTTCGACCATACTTCAAATACCCTGAAGACAACTTACGATTCGTCTTCATTAGTGGCAGTGCCGCTATGCCCTCACTCGACGATGATACAAAAAAATCAATTGAACAAAGAAGGAAAGATATTCAATGTGCCGACGCATGGGGACAACGCAAGGACGAAGACCTAGGACAGCAGCCACGTAATCGCCCGACCCATAGATCTGCACCCATCCGTCAAAGTCGAAGGCGAAGACTTCCTCCGCAAGCACCCTCGCAGTTATCTCCTCGGAAACGCACGCTCATTACGATTGAGCAGAGAATTAATGTCACGAGAAAAAAGAGATACGCTCCAAAGGAAAGGGCGGGGTCTTCGAGCACTCTCTCGAGTGTAGAGATAGACGAAACACCCCGCCAGTCAACATCTCCATGTTCGCTTATTCATTTTCGGGCTCAGAAATCGAAGTCAAGGGATGAATCAAGTCCGAGGCTGACCTCTTTCCGTCACAATTGCAGCAAAAACAGTCGAATAGTTTCCGCCTCTGTATGTAGCGAACCAGAAAGCATCCCTCCGGCGCCTCCTATCTCTACAGAAGTCTATGAAAGACTGTCTTCCGATCTTGAATATTACAAAGAACTGCATGATGGTATGCACTCCAAGGTTGAGTACTATAAAAGTCGCCAGAATGATATGCTTCACCAGATCACGCATTACAGAAGTCGCTGCGAGGTAGCGGAGCAGGATCTCTTGGATCTGAGAAAGAAGATGCGACAACAAGAATGCTTTCTTGACATCGGAGCGGTACCCGAGAAAATATCCCATGAGTTAAACAATAAGCTTGACCAGATTTTGTTTTTAAAGAAGAAGGTTCAAGCTCTCAAGGAATTGGAAACCGTTTTCGCAATCGCAACTCCAAATAGTACCGTAACAGCTCGCATAAATGTGCGCTTGAACTTCAATGACATGAAAAAGCACATATTCTCGTCTTTGCAAATCGAAAATGGGCCTCATATGGTCTCCAAAGAAGATTACCGAGATGGCAACCAGGATCTACAGGTTCTGTTACGGACAGTGGTAGGCACAGATTACCAAAGCGGTGTACTTACAGGGCCAGAAAATCCATTAAATATTACTCTCAAGGATCTTCTCTCGGCCTTGATTGGTGCAGCCGTTCATCTTTGGGTATTTAGTCGCACCTTTCATTCGATCGACATGACAAACACGCCTTTATTACAAAAGTACCGCGAGGCTATCGCCACTTCATGTACGTACTTCAACTGTCACTTTCTTTCACTCTACTGACCTTTCACAGGCACTGATCAAAGTCTGTTCAATCTTGATGTCGCCGTTCATCAGAAATTGATCAAGGAAAGGGATTTTGAAGACCTCACTATCCCACGATTGACAGCGCGACATACAGACCGCTTCCTCGCTGCGGTTAAAATACTCGATAGTGAGACACAGGCCAATGAGTTCAGATATTCGATCGAACACATATTCAAATTAGCTATCCGGATCCGGACTTCTTTCTTAGTTGCTGCTGAGACCTATGTGTCATTTTGGCCATGTCGCGGACAAAAGATCAACTGCAATGATATGGAGAGCCCCTTAATGGGAAACATTTTGGAGAACAATGTTGTACGATTGCCGATCTCTCCTGGGCTTCATGTCTACGCCAGAGAAAAGGGAATGGTTGAATATAATTATCCTGACAATGACAAATGGGACAATGCGACACTGAAAGACACCTTCCAAGCCACAATCTTGGTTTAAATATCAGATTTTAGTTATTGTTTTTATATCGATATACTCAGGCTGGTTGTATAAATTGAACCGCTTTCCGTACATAGACACAATGCTTTCTGTGGGGAAGTAGTGGATTGAGGAGAACTGCTTGAATTGAGGATGCAAAGGGGCACCGAGGCTATTCTACATATGGGTAGCTTCATGGGATAATTAATCAAGGCACGTGACGTATATGTTCACACTTTCAATAACTTTTTTTGACCCTTTGCGATTAATGGTTAGCTTGTAGGCAGCAGGGTAATCATGATCCCGTACTGCAGGCAGATAAGGTAAATGCACTGCCCCATTTAAGCGACACCAGCATCGATCTCTATCCACCAATTGATTGGATACATATAGCCGCATAGCCAACACACCCAGTACGTCTTCATGCATGCTGCGCCCCACCCGCTATGGAGAAGCGCCGGTGCTACAATATATTCTCAAGCATATCTTAGTGAATCTATTAGCCACACAACATTCGATTGACAGCGGCGTAGCAAGAACACGAATCCCGACGATGCCACCGAAGAAAAAGTCGCTTGAAAAGGGAGCCCTTCGACTACTGATACGCGAATATGGAATTGAATTCGAAGGCCCAGTACCTCGGAGGAAATGGCCCCCAAAATTGCGTCATTCGTTCGAAATCGTTTGGAAAATAGATGCTCTCCGCTATGAAGAGTATATGAACGACCACCAAACATATCCTAAACATAACAAACCCTTCCTTCAAGAGCGGATCAAGACCATCAGGCGACAGGTATACAAATTGTTAGATGACGCAAATATCAACGAATCTACGTGGCGCGACCTTGAGCCTCTGCTGTTTGAGAAATTACACCAGCCTGTAATATGGTCAGTAGTATCCAGAACCGCGCTCCGAGCATTATCTAAAATTCAAATTTAAGTGAAAGATGTCACAACGAGTTGTGGCAAGGCATAGAAACCTTTGAAGCTAATGCTTTGAGCTCAACTATGAATGATCGTCTCGCGGCAAAACGAATCCGAAGACGAATATGTTCCTGCGCTGGGAAAAGGAATATTCCGCAGGCAGAAGTCAAGTATAAACGCCCAAGCACGACTTTAAAATAATACTTACTGACTCTATAGTGACGAAGAAAAGTATTTCGTGTTTCAAAATGCAAGAGATGGCGTAATCTCACACGACCCAGAGGACTACGATCTTCGCAATGTTAGTATTCCCATGACCCCAGATCGTGTATACGGACTGGACGTTGCCCCCCAGACTGAGCCACATCCTGATATCTTTCCGGTGGTGGGAAATTCCATTCTACTCCCCTTTCTTGTGGTTGAAGCAAAGAGAGGAGAGAATGTACCTGGGTTTCGGTCAATTCAATGCCAAAGTGCGTTTCCAATCCGACGTCTTTTGAAAGCTCAGCATTCGTTGTTCAGCAAAGATTCGTCTACCGATCAAGAGACACCGTTAGTATGGTTTTTTGGTTACCAAGGAGATCAATGGCGGTTACATGGCTGCACTTATGAGTACGATGAGAATCAAGGCAATCACAAAGTTGTGAGTACTGATCGACCACATGCATGCAATAAGTACTCACGGCATCGCGTTAGAGAATCTATGATCTATGGCAAGGTAGTATTCAGTCTCAAGATGGGGCCTTGCAACTCCTTCTGCTCGTAGATTATATAAGATCTTGGGCAAGGGATGTATACCGTCTAGCTGTCATGGGACTGATTACCCACTCCATCGAGTGGGCACGTGCTTTCTCACCTGCTTCGTCTCATGACTTGCGCTACTCAGTTCCGCCATCCTCCATTGCATCGACAGAACCGACAATGGACAGCGTAAACTCGATGCAAATTGACCAAGACCATGAAACAGATATGGTTTACTCCCTTCACGATAGCGATGATGATGAAGAATCACCAGTGGATCAAGACAGACTTTCACCCTTACACACTGAGTTTGGCGATATATACTACTCCAATTGTGTGTGTTTCCAGCTCCGGACTTTTAAAATGTGGAAAGAGGTGTGCCACCCTGCCTGCAATCGGCAACGTCGCGCAACATATGACGTTTTATTCCGGTCGTCTTTTCTCATTTATCCACAACAACTCTATTCGCTTTTTCTTCTATGGCCATCTATCGATTCGCCCACAAAGGAGGTTATGCTTAGCAAGCCGATTAGGGTGACTATTTTTTTCCAAACATACATGAACCACACAACATGGCAAATTGTGCGATCAATAAATTTCGTCCAAATGATGACAAAAGATCCCGATTCCATTGTTACAGCCAACTCGTCTAGGTTCCCAGGAGTGGTTGACAATCTTGGCTACTTGGAACCAATCAACATGGATGATCTCAGAAAAGCTATTGTCGATGCCCGGGACATTCATATTTCGGAATCTGCTTTACTCGCTCTCCGCGATGTGAGAATGATTTTATCCGTGCGTCAAGATTTTGAACGTCCGATGTGGACTTCATTTGAAGATGCTGCAATGCCACCTAATACTTCAGATATTTTCTCCAATTCTGCTGGAATCACCAATTTTGGAGCATTCTCAATAGTAAATGGAAGTTCGTATGTAAAATTCTTACGTTTCTCTCCAGCTACCTGCGAGAGCCCGAGTCCTTCAGCCATGAGTTCCATCACGGTTCCTGGTTTAGAATCAATGAACGGAAATTCGATGCTTGTTTCTAGATCGTCGTCTCGATCCAAAGAATGTCCAGAGCTGTGTTTATTTATCCACTCCAATAGAAACTACGATGAAAGGGAAATATATCAGTTTCTCAGGGACGCAGTGGAACAGAAGAATGTCTTCAGTGAGGACATGAGGCCACTCAGTGCGTCACAGCGAGAAAAGATTCACAACTGGGCAAAAGCATTGCAAGACAAAGTGAGATTATAATTTTGGCGATTTGGTCTATAAAAGCTACTCTAGTATAATAGTATACATATTTTATGGGTCGACAGCCCCGAAAGATCAAACTGAAGGCTTGAGTTGAATATGGACAATGAACTGATTGAGTATTTAGCTATAGTAACCATAGCTTGCATTAATATATTGCTCATTCTCACTATACAACCCCATGGCCACAATCGTTCCCCTTACCACATCCAAATCCGGATCCCACTCAAGCCCTTTACTGACCCCACATTCTCGCCTTGCGATTTGAAGGCACCAGAAAAGCCGCCATGAACATCGGTCCTAGCGGTGGCGGACCCACCATGGCCCCAGAAAGCGTGCACTAAGCCCAAAGCATCCATTCCCTAGCCAATTCATGCTCCGAAAACAAATTGGCGATCCATTGCATGGGAATGGCGTGAATTACAACTACGTAGTTCATCTCACGAGAATAGCTGTGGCCAACATACCACTCTGTGCCGTGCCAGTGATGGGTTAGTAGGTCGTAGGTGAGAACGGGACCTACGCTTACTTCTTGGCAACCGATGCCTTCTTGAGCGATGAGTTGTGTGACATGCAGCGGCATCTATTCATAGGCGCGCGATATCTATGCGCGGGTGGAAACTAGCGGAAGAGGATCCGTGTATATCTTGCCCATCGCTAGCTCAACGATTCGTCCGAGTGTGATTGTTTCCATGAGTAGCCGAGTTCTTCGCAAGGCTCGTTGTGATACCAACGGGGCTCTACATGGTTGGTTCCCTTGCTTCGTCCGATCCAGAGCTAGTATGCGTGAGCAATTTCATGGACAAGGGTGGTTGTGAACAAGAAGTTCGTGCGGTATTGTTGGGCTTGTGTCGTTTGACGATATCCGCCAGCAAAGAACTGGTGGAATTCGTCGTGAAGAGCAATGTGCGGGAAGTATAACCCATATCTCCCCCAATCAATGTGTTCTCCGGGCAGAGATGGGTAGTCGCTTTGTTTGAAATGGTGGAACCACCCCCATGCATCTTCACTTCCGGATATAACGCCCCAGCTGTTGCCAAACTTGGAGTTTGTATAATCTTTGGGTGTCCACATGAATACTATGGCATCGGCAACTTCTTCTAGTTCATCCGTGGTCATTTTCTGACCTTGACTAGTTGGTTCATGAGGAGCAGATTTCAAGTACACAAACTAGACGCCAATCTCATTCTTGCTGCTCATATAGCTTTCTCTTAGATCACTGAGTGGGATAAAACATGTACCGCTCATATACCTAAAAGATGTATGATTCACTTTCAAGATCTCCGCCAGTCGCACCACCAAGTGGAGCGAAACAAATGGGACCAACAAAGCACTCCAAGAGCGATGAAATGAATGGCACAAGCATTATACGTTGTTCGTAATGGATTCACATATTTTTACAACTTCCGACCGAACAGACGTTAATCCTCGTCATTACGGTAACACCAAACTCTACTAGCCTCGCTTACATAATGTCAGCGCCCTAGTCCCAATACGAAGTAGATGGCCACTTCCTACCCAAAACCTCATCAACTCAACCCAACCCAACTCCACACCACGCCAATCCACCGCAGCTCAACCTCCACACAATCACCCAATTGCCAGGTCGAATCCCGCACCACAGCTTACCCGCTATTCACCCACACCCTGGCCCGGAATTCTTCCCACCGTAAATTCTCTTCAAAATGGACATCCGCGTCCTTCGTGCCTCGGACATCCCGCACGTTCAATTGGCCAACATCACCAACCTGCCCGAAAACTACTTCTGCAAGTACTATCTGTATCATGCGATGAGCTGGCCGCAGTTGAGCTACGTAGCCGTTGATGTAAGTACAGTACAACTTTTCATTCGTGCTTATCCAAGGTTGAATCTCGATGGGTTTTGGGTTTGGGTTTGGGTTTGTGCGTTTTGGTTTTGTAAAGGGAAAGAGCTAGATATTGATAGGGAGATGGCGAGGGAGGGAAGATGATGTTTTTGCATACAAGATTGTATTCACTGCGGGAACTTTGAGCGGGAAAATGGGGGAATCGAATTGCGCACGTGACTTATCCCGTCAGGACCATTTCCATATTCACTCTTCCCCTCTATATCATTTTCCGCTTCGTTATCACTATCTTCTACTACCCCCTACTAACAGCAGTTTCTAGGTCTCCCGCCCCCCCAAAACCCCTTATGACCCCCCCAAAATCGTTGGCTACGTCCTCGCCAAAATGGAAGAAGAGCCCGCCGACGGCATCCCGCACGGCCACATCACATCCTTATCCGTAAGTCCTACCCTTCTTTATTCGTCCCTCTCCTCCCATCCCTGCATCACTCGAACACGTACTTACTCTATATTTACAGGTGATGCGCACGCACCGCCGCCTCGGGCTCGCTGAAAAACTGATGCGACAATCCCAACGCGCAATGGTGGAATGTTTCTCCGCGCATTACGTTAGTCTGCATGTCCGCATGTCGAATGTTGCGGCGCTGCATTTGTATCGCGATACGTTGGGTTTTACGATGAATAAGATTGAGAGTAAATATTATGCGGATGGCGAAGATGCGTATCATATGCGGATGGAGTTGGGAGGTATTAGGGAGAGTGTTAACGAAGAGAGGGAGGGGGAGAAGGAGAAGGAGGGTGAGGCAAAGGATGAGGGGGAGGCGGTGGGGAGTGAGGGGGTGGAAGAAGGAAAGAAGGAGGAGAAGAGGAAAGTTAAGGTTGGGAGGGGGTTGGGGGTGGGAGAGTTGGTGGAGAGGAATGAAGTTGCTGCCTAGGGAAAGTCTAATGTCCGCTGTTCATGAGGGATTGCGACGAGATGAGGGTGAAAGGGGGAGGACGGTCCATTTAGATGCCTCGTGCAAATGCTGTCCATCTCTTTTCCTGAAGAGGAAAAAACGGGAAAAAGACTTCATGTATCCCCTACCCATTCCCCGCAATACCCTGTCCATCCATCTATCTAAAATTTCGATCCCTTCAACCCTCTCATCTATCTTTATCGAAATCCGAAAGGTGAAAAAAAGAGAACGCCATGATCCATGCACTTAATACCCTATCTCCCATAATGCAATTCCCACTACAGTCCAATTCACCTCCGTTCAATTCAGTCCAGTCCTATTTCAAATCAGTTCAGTCGGATATCATAAAAGAGCCATTCCATCATAATCATCGATCATGTCGCATCGCATTGCGTCGCATCCAAACCCACTCTTACTCTTACTCACATCAGCCCGCCAAGCACAACTTTGCCCACACCGCCTACCTCCCCCCTCACACCAGCTCTACACTGTTCCTCGAATTCCTTCACCATGCCCCCCAGTATGATCTTTCTCACCCTCGTATCCGCTTTGTTGAACAGATCCCCCACTAAGCTCGGGACACCTCCGCCCGCATGCACTATGGCTTCAGGTGTGTTCAATAGACTCAGAATCTTGGTGTAGCAATCAATCAGCACATCGCACAGAGTTGCGAACGTACTGAAGAAATCGGGATCGAAGGGGATCGAGGGCGTCTGGAGATACGTATAGGATTCGTTTGGGAGCAGCATGTCGTCCGCGGTAGGTTCTATGGCCGAGAGCGGTTCCGTTAACGAGTTCTGCGGCGTGAGCAGCGGGAAATCATTTGCGGCGCTTGAACTCCTCCGGCTCTTGCCGCCCATAAGATTATTCCTCTTGAACATTTGCGGGATCCTGCCTCGTGATAATGATGATGGGGTCGAGCCATCAGAGGGGTGCATGGATTGGTATTGTTCGAATTCCAGAAGCAGGGCGTTGAGGGCTTTGAGGTAGTCGGTTGGCGAGCTGGCGTTTAAATCGAGGATGGTAGGGAGGGAAAAGCCGAGGAGGAGGTAGTTTGTTGCACGGCGGGCGAGGTTGCGCGGAGTGAAGGAGGGGAGGCGGGTAAGATCTTGCTTTGCGAAGAGGAGCGTATTGAACCAGTATATGCGGCCTTCGTGGCTAAATCTAGGGAGTTAGGATGGGGGATATGAAGGGACTGAGGGGAGGGAGAGTATATAAGGGACGTAGGATACTCACGCCTTTCGCAGATAATCGAGGGTGGATATTCTCTTCGAGGCGAGTTCGTGGACGTGTTGGAAGATGACGTGCGGGTTGGAGCCATTGGGCAATGGCAGGCTGATGGGCGCGGCGCCAGGGATGCTACCGTTGTAGCTCACGGCGAGATTACTCTGCTGGCGGGTGAGCATCTGTGTCTCCTTCTGATTGGGGTTGACTCGGAGCGGTACATTCATGCCGAAGGGGGTCTTAGGGTTGTCCACCGCAGATAGCGGACTCTTCTCGTAAACTTGCTTACTAGCAGCGTCGGTCCTTACATTATCAGAGCTCTTCTGCTTGCGCGAGAAGGTGGCTATAGAGAGGTTTGGCCGCGACGAAGAGGAAGAAGATGTGGAGGCGGCGGTGGCAGAAGAAGAAGGGTTGTTGTTGTTGGAGGAGGAGGAGGAGACGACATTCTTCTCGGGGGAGAAAGAGAGCGCCAGGGTGGCCGAGGGGGTCCTCTTGTGCGAGGACGACGGGGTGCCGGAGCCTGACGAGTTGTTTGTGCGAAGGGAGGCCGAGCGGGAGCGCCGCAACGTCGTGCCGATGTCCGCAACAGAGGACGAGATGCTGTGTCGCGCCGAGTGCTTGCGGCGCGGGGGGGAAGTTTGCTGCTGCTGATGTTGCACTTTCGGGGGGAATTCGTATTGGCTGGCAGAAGTAGCGGTGGGATGAGGGGGTGGAGTGCTACTGCTAGTATTAGAAGAGGGCGGGAGGATGGCCTGGGGAGGGGTAGAAGTGCGAGAGTGGTGGTAATGGTGGTGGTGGTTCGTATAAGGAGGGTGAGGGGACGCCCGAGGGTTATTAAGGTTAGTGGTAGAAGACGAAGCTGCTGCCGCTGTCGCTGCCGCTGATGCTGTTCGTGATGCTTTATTTTTCCCACCGAAAAAGGAGGGTCGTCGAGTGAAGATACTGCCGCTGCTGCTTGTGGTGTTGCTACTGTTACTGTTGGCGGTGGTTGAGGTCGAGGTGGAGTTTGCCTGTTCCGCCATTTTCGAATCTCTGTCCCGTTTCCCGACTCTGGGGAGACGGCGTCAGGACTACCGAGCGATCAGGGGTAAAAGGACGGCTGCTGCAGAGCTGCAGAGCGGTCTACGGGTCTTGCGACAGGACAAGTCATGGAAGAGAAAGGTTTAATGCGCCCCGCCGAAAGCTACGACGTGCGCCCGCAGAAGAATGGGGGTGAAGGTAGGTTTATCGCGTGTGTAATCAGTACTGCTGTGCGCGCGTATGTGGGTGTGTGGGCGTATGTATGTCCGTATTGTCGACTCGCAGAAGCGCGCCCGTACAATAGGCGAAGTCGGCTGGTTTATAATGTATTAGGAGATGAGATGATGGGCAGGTATGGGATCATGGGCACAGGCGAAAGCGAGGGCGAGGGCACGAGGCGCGAGGAGGGCGACGAGAAGAGATAAACCACCACCGTCGTCTGCTAGCAGCGGGGGTTCCATCCTTATACAGCATGCGCTGCCGGAAATGGTGGGAGACGGAGATGGAGGGGGAGTCTTCTCCTTGGATAGATGGTCGCTTCAAAAAAGCAAGCGCGCGCGACTCTTCTGGCATCCCAATCCATGAATCAAGTTGGGCCATGAACATCCATGAACATCCATGAATGCATTCGTCCGCCGGTCCCATTCATTTCGTACAGGGCCGGCACAGGACAGGCAGAGGACATGGTGCACGAAAGACTGGAAACGGGCACAGGCACAGGCACAGGCACAGGCACAGGCACAAGCACAGGAACAGGAACAGGAACAGTCTACAAAAACGAACAAGTGGACAAATGAACTCGGACAGACGACAGCCAAACAACGCTCCGACACGCTTCTCAGCCCATTTCTTACACGCCGCCGCTTGTCGATGCCCTGTTCCTGTCATGCACCGCGGAGGGAACCCATCTTTTGGCTCTTGGCCTTGTCCGTACCTCTACCTACCAAATACTTAATTGGAATGTAATCACACTTTAGGCTCTCACAACCTATGAACCGAGTTCGCTGGTGTTGACCGGCACTTGGGCCTTTAGGGTGAAAGACGGTTTGCTGTAGAAGACAAAACAACGAACACATGTACAGCGAATAGAAAGGGTTGATTGTGCAATGTACAGATTATCCGCTGATACTGTATCGTGCACCCAAGCAGAATCAAACATCCGCACGAGAAGAGCACCCATCTGGAAACGAACCGTTGGTACACGCAAGCCCTAGTGCGTCGGACCAGTACTACGGTGGGGTGCCCAAGTTGACTTTTTGTTTCTTCCTACAAGGTGAAGTGGAGTAATTACCTTTCCTATCTCTCCCTTGCCCCCTACTAACCTCTAACCTTGCGGGCTGGGGAAGCATTGGAAATACCCGTGCCATAGTACGAGCCCACGCAGCGCCCATGTTGACAACCACCCGCCTGCCACAATGGCACTGTGAGTGTACTTTTTGGTACGTATGCACTGTTAGGAGTTCTAGAAAGGCGTGGTAGGGTATATAGTGTACATAGACTTGTCTTGTCACCGTAGACACGTTGATGTGTGGGCAGAGGAGCAACCGCTTCCATCTAAGGCTGTCCGCCTGAGTGATTACATAATATCGGTTGCGGTAAACCTCCGATATCCTCTCGCCCAACCCGCCGACCTACCAGCCGAGAACCAAGAAAGCAGACATCATCCAAGCTTTTGCTTCAATCCTGTCAATTCCCTATCGTGAAACTGCAACACATCGGAACGCCTCTAGCTACACCATTGCGCCACTTCATTCTCCATCCATCCATCCATCCATCCATTCATCTATCCATCCACCCATTCATTCATCCATCCATAACCTCTTCCAGGATTATATTCGACCATCACGTGTGTCCCGGCTACGAAACAAACAAATCAAACCTTCACCCCTTGTTGTTGCCCCGCACAAATTTATCCTCCGAAAACTCTCCTTCCATCTCGCATCTCCCCTATTCCTTGTCTCTGCTGGTATTGGTGCTGGTATTGCTGTTCCTGGCCGTGACCGGCGAAACACCTCCAAAACGTCATCACACCCACCTGGCCAGCAGACCTCACCTGGGCAACTCCACAGCTTCGTCGACCCGCAATTACACCGCGCTTCTCCGCCCCGCACTCTCCCAACTTCCGCATCCATATCTACCGCAGTCACTCCAGTCGTCACCATGATCCGCAGACAGAGCGCAAAGGTATGCTGGCCAGATCTTCTCACAGTCATCTACAACACCCGTCCAACTTAACTTACCTCCTCCGTGCACAGGGCGAGTGGATCCCTTCTACCGGCCAATGGCCAGTCGATCCACAGGAAGACGTCGCAGTCTCAAATGATCGCATTTGGGTCGATGGGTGCTTTGACTTTAGCCATCACGGTATGCTTCACTTCCACATTGTCGCTCTTCATCTCTCAATACCCGTACTGACCTTCTCTCCTCCAGGCCATGCCGGCGCTATGCTGCAGGCCCGCCAATTGGGCACCGAGCTCCTCGTGGGCGTCCACTCTGACGAGGCCATCCTCGAGAACAAAGGTCCCACCGTCATGCGTCTGGACGAGCGGTGAGATCTGCCAATAAACTACATGCTCAGATGCGAGGGCTAATATCCGGGCAGCATCGCTGCTGTAGAGGCCTGCCGCTGGGCCACGCGCGCCGTCCCCAAAGCCCCCTACGTAACCTCTCTCCCATGGATATCCCACTATGGCTGTCAATATGTTGTTCACGGAGACGACATCACCTCGGACAGCAGTGGCCAGGATTGCTACCGATTCGTCAAGCAGGCTGGTAGGTTCAAGGTGGTTAAGCGCACGCCGGGTATCTCAACCACTGACTTGGTTGGTCGCATGCTCCTATGTACTAAGAATCACTTTATACAATCTCTGGAGAAGGTGCTGGCGGGTGAACAGGGCCACGGCGACGAAGACGAGCGCCGGGCGACCGGAGAGGCCATGCTTCAGCGGATAAAGGACTATGCGACCGACGCGACGGGTCTCGGGCCCGGCTGCGACGTCTGGTATTGGCATGCTTCACGCCCGGTGAAGCTACGGAGGACCACCCAGAGCTCCACCACCGAGCGTCGACCCAGCGCAGGAGAGCGCCAGCATTCGCACCATTACCACGCCGTCAAGGAAGAGAAGGGCAAATTCGAGAAGCTGGTAGAAGGTAAGGGAGTGAGAGAGGGCCAGGCCGTAGTATACGTCGATGGCGGATGGGACTTGTTTTCCTCTGGACACATCGAATTCCTCCGATTAGTCACGGAAACCGAGGAGAATGCTGCCAGGGAGCGCGGATGGTATACGGAAGAAGCCTCCAAAGCGCGGATAGAGAAGGCCGGGGAGGACTATGGTCCGGTGTTCCTGCTCGCTGGTATTCATGAGGACGAGGTCATCAACACCTGGAAAGGAATCAACTATCCCATCATGAACATCTTCGAGCGTGGCCTTTGTGTTCTGCAGTGCAAGGTAAGATTAAAGCCCCCCGTTCAGCGAGCAGCCTTCTGACTTATTCACAGTACATCCACGGAGTTGTCTTCGGCTCGCCATTCTCACTCTCCAAGGCGTTTCTCCTGACCATTCCCTACGGTACTCCCGCTGCGGTCTACCATGGCATAACATCCTTTATGCCACTCACTTACGACTCCTACGCCGCCGCGAAAACGCTGAAAATCTATCGAGAAGTCGAGAATCACAGTTTCCAAAATGTGAATGCTGGCGAGATCGTGCAAAGGATAATGAAGGGTCGGACCGCATTCGAGGAGCGACAGCGCATGAAGGGCGAGAAGGGCATCACGGAGGAAGCGGAAAAGAGGCGACAGGAGCTGGAGCGTGAAGCTGAGCGTCAGAGAAGACAGAGAGAGGTGGAGAGCCAGTTTGGGTTGTAGTAAATTCCTTGCTGAAATGGCTAACGCTTCAACAGCAGGTTCAAGAACAGAGAAAGAAACAATGACGTAGCACTGAGAACGGCCAGCAGCGTAGATTTGCATGTGAATTGACATCAAACTCAATTCAAGCGGAATTGAATAATCAGGACATTGCTTCATGCTGCATCAACTTCAGATAGCATATCCATACCCTAATAAAATTCATTAGTTTAGATATCACATGTTGCACTCTTTGGTGGGCTGTCGGCAATTAGCTCTTAGCGCGCTTCTATCTCCGACAGCTGCTCCAGCGCGTGTAATAATTCCGCGCGCGACCGAACTCCACTCCGCTCCACTCTACACCTCCGCACAGCTCTTGTACATCCTCCAATACAGTATCAAATAATACGATAATCTCTACCTTATATTCTCTCATACACAAACTATGAGTAAAAACAAGCAAAAGAAACTCGCACGCAATGCAGCAGCCGCCGCCAGTGGTGTACTCCGCGCCAACAAAATTCTCTCCGCACCCCCATCCATATCAAAACCACGACCCGCAAAACGTCCAGCAGAAGCTACCGCCGAATCATCTACCAATAAACCTGACTCTTCGGCCCCCAAAAACGACACCTCTATAACTTCTATCCCCTACTCAAGTGAGGGGCCGACACTCCCCATCATCGGCGTAGAAGCGGCGCTCTTTGACGGCATATCTCAACTCGAATCCACCACAAATCCTCCCCATACCGAAGCATCCTTACCACCGCGCAAGAAACGTAAAACAAATTGTGTGACTGGAAATAAGACTGGGGGAGGAATGGTAAAGCTCACACCTACAACAACCTTCACAGGCCCTCTCGCACCACTCGCAGAACCATGGACACTTCTCCCCACCTCCCTCAGGACGGGATTGTACACCCATCTCGCCGTGTCCACCAGCGATGCCGCATCCACGCACATAGTCCCCGTAGTATTCACACGGAACCAAAATATCCGGTCGGGAATCAACAAATTGCGCGCGCACCTCGAGTCGTCTCGTACACGTAACGACACGGGAAAGGGATCACGGAAAGAAGAGACAACAAAAATTATATCAGTTAGTGCGGTGGGAGATGGGACGCAGAAGGTTGTTTCTGTTGTGGATATTGTGCGGAGGGTCGTTGGTGAGAGTGCGGGCGAAAATCAGCAACTGAAAGTAGGAGACGACAGCGGAAAGAAATGGTGGATGTACACAACCCTCTCCTCTTTCCTGATCCCACGGAAACGAAAACCACCCTCCAAACTGAAATCAAACCCAGCCGCAGCCGCAAACCATAATCCGGAAAAAGAAGAAGAGAATGAAGAAGACGAAGAAGAGGAAGACCAAGCGTTCGAAACAGCAGCCCAAGTCCGACAGCGCGAGAGAGAAGAAAAAAAGGTTTCGGTACCAGTGCTAACGGTCTGGTTTTCGGAGAAGAGGGTTGCGAGGTGGGGGGATGTTGTGGGTGAGGAAACGTTTTGGGTTAGGGATATGGATGCGGGGACGGGTACGAAGACGGGTACGGAAAAGAAGGAATGAGTGACGGGGTGATACTGGCAGTGCAGACAAGAGTACAAGCGGCGTGATATGTTGGAGAATATATATTTATGCATGTATATATCCAGTTTAATATGGAAAACGAACAACATATTGTTAAGTAACGTAAGGGACATGACATTCATTCAAGCGTTCAAATATCTATAGCTATTCCATCCAGGACACCCGGGCCTGCGAGGTGCGGAATCGAAAGAAACAAGAATGAAAAACGAACAAAGGTAAAGAAAACACGTTGCTGCTATACTCTACTATGCTCTACCGAAAAGAATAATGGACAGAGAAGTGAATGATTTGAAAACAAGAGAAGGGAAGGTGGAAGGGGAATATACAGAGAAATACAAGCATATACAGCAAAAGAAGCTGTGAACGAGAAAAAAAATGACAACTCAAGCGGCGTTTCCCGTATCTACCTCATCCCCATCCCAAGCACACCTTCTAGTCTTATTCAAGGTTTCCCAATCATAGCCTCAACAGCAATTCGACTCTTCTCCAACACCCCCTCCTCAATCCCTAACGGCGCAAACGCCTTTCTAACCCCCAAGTAAGCCCCCAGATAATAAAGCAAGCGTTGGATCCACTCTCTTCGTGCCGCGACATCAATTCCCGCCGGCACCGCATTCGGAGCTGAAGGTCGTCGATCCGCTCCGTCTCCAACGGCCAGGGACTTGGTGTCGGGCCCTGGGCCTGAGATTGAGGGCAGGCGTGGGAAGTGGGCGGGGTCGCGGGCGAGGGCGGCTGCGTTGTAGTGGAAAGGGCTTGGGTTTTGGAAGGAGAGTTTGAAGAATGGGAGAGGAGGGAGTAGGGAGGGGAAGGAAGACTGCGGAGTGATGGAAATTGAAGAGTGTGGTCGCTGTTGCGATGATGGTTGTTGGCTTGCCATTGCGGAGAAACTCGGTTTGCGAATTGCAGGACCAATGTCTGGAATCAGACCATCACGCAGCACGGCGTTCATAACCCCGAGCGACCACAGTGACACGTAACCGCGCATGCACATGATATCTTCACCATTGCGGCCCTGGACAGGAGTCGTGAAGCCGCTGATGACGGCTGCGGAGGCCTTTTCGATGAATGTGGCGAGATTTGTTGTCGCGAGGTCGTGTTGCATTTGAATGGAAGCTGTGTCGAGGAGCTTGGTGTTTGAGCGTGTGGGATCGTAGGGGGGTACTGGAAGCTCGAGCATTGCGTTCATAATTTCGAGGAGGTCGCGAAGCAGGATGATGCGACTGCAGCGGTAGAAGGAGTACACCCAAGCTCTTCGTAAAGAACAGTATCCGTGAAGCTTGTCTGGGGCACCGTTACTGGCGCACACAAGGTTTGCGAGTTTCGGATCCAGTGCTGTGCGGTGCTCGGGGATGTTAGGGAAGATATCGTATTGCCATTCGGGGGTGTTGTGCTTTCCCAAGATTGATAATCGGCATCATTGTCAAGTACATCGCGCAGCAGATCTCGCAGTTCGAGGCGGTTGGAAGTGGGCTTGGGACCTGTCTTTAGTTTTGTCCACGTTGCATGTAGCGTTGCCGTATTATGAATAATGTGAATGATGTGGATGCCGTAGGTGCTGTACATTCCGGGAAGATACTGTCTAGCAAGCACGATGTTCTGGGGTGATATTTGGGGTGGTGTTCCGTTAGCTAGATTAGCAACGAGAGTTTGCCAGAAAATCATCTGTGGTTCAGATCAGTTACTGTGCTAAGTCTAATGTGTGATCTCACAGATGGTGAAAGAGATACCTCATATAGTCGCGTTGATAGGCTGTTGCTGAACATATCTTCCAGCGATCGTAGCTGGAGTAGAGCATTCGCCCCGTCTTTATGGGCAGAGAAAACGTTGGTTTTTTTTGGTGTAGCCAGGGTCTACAAGGAAATGTCAGTTCTGTCTCGTATACAAATGAAAATTTCCGTACCTCGTACACACTCATCATAAGAACAGATCCCAAGGCTTCATCAGTAGGCGCCAGATTCTTGTCCAATATAGAGCTATGGATAAGTTGGAGTGATCTCCCATGTGCCTCCTCTGCAAGAACTTGTGCGTGAGGAGCATTGCACCGAGCGGCAAAGTTGAAATATGATAGTGCATCTATGACAGTAGCAAAACAAGACCCTTCCTGCGATCGGTCGTAGAGTACCGGGATAAAATCCCACAAGGCATTGGGCGACCCCCCAGGGTCATTCTCTGCAGCTTGTTCTGCTACGAAATCATAGAGAAAGCGCTCATATGCTTGTCGTCGCAAATCAGGCTGTATATCAAGGCCTATTGCTAAGCTGTTCAAGTTCAATGAACTAACTGATATTTCAGGGGCGGTCTCTCTCTTTGGCGACTCCCGCTTGAAGGAGGTGGGAGATTGCTGGGAACTTTTTGGCGAATAGGAGCTACCTGGCGATGAACCTCCCTGCTTGTTACTGTTTGTGCTCGCAGTACTCGCCGTTCGTTGATGTGATTTGGATCTTTTCCGCCACGAATCTTCAGCCTTCTGCGCCGCGAGAGCAGTCTGGTTGCGAAAAAGTAGATCCGCCTGATCTCGGTATTTGCAGTCGTGACCCGATTTGCTACAGCGATTACAGGAAGGCTTAGTTTCATCGCACTGTTTGACTGGAGTCAGTTTCCCAATCATTTGTACATGTTCATGAACCCACCTTCACTTTTCGGGCTCTGCAAGACTCGCAGCCCTTACTGGGCCGTCCCCGATATGACATTATTGATGTTACCTAATGTGGAAATAGGAGCGAGGGAGCTGCGCGTTGATGAGTGACCGTTCAATTGAAGTGATCATGGGTGATTCGGGAGTTTTGAGGAGAAGGTCAACCTGAGACGACAACTGGTTCGCCTGATGCGCCAACACCTGAGGTTAGAAATAGGTCAGACGATGCAGTTCCTGCATTGAAAGAGGCTAGAAGTATTGGTAGAGCTGCAGCAGCTAATTTGTTCTTGTATCTTCAGTTACAAAGTTGAAAATGATAGCCTCCAGTTCTAGGCGCCCGTGTTTGTAACGCAGCGTGTCCGAAGTGACGTTAGTGGATAAGACTAAGACCTGGCACAACCAAACCCAGCTTTCTGGCTAATGTTTTGTTTACGCCTCAGCTTGCCGTTACAGCCCCCTCACCCAGAGAAACGTGCACGGTGGAAGATCTACTCCGGGTCTTCAAAAGCCAAGTGGAGGCGCTCTTTCACACTGGCCAGGCCAGGCCTCAAAGTGTTTGGTTGCCATTGAAAGGGTTGGGAACGGGGTGCCGGCTGCGCACAATTACAGCTCCATTAATGAGAGTCGAAGCTTGCGCTGCATATAGGATCTTTCACAGTAAATCAGAACTAGAAAGAAAGGCTGGAAGAAGCAGCATGGAGAGCTTGATGAGGGGTTTTGAAGATGGTCACTCTTGATTACTAACCCGATTACGTAACTGTTCCTGCTATTAAAAACCTGACTTGGAACTGTTGATCTGGTAGATTCCTCTCCTTACGGTACCCGTTAGAATACTGCCTCCATTTCAGAATTTGACCTGTAATCTATTTCCCCTTTCACCTCTTTCATTGTCTACCTTCTACATATGCGGTAGGCCTATGAATTAACTCGAACGGTGGGTTTGAAGGAGAACAGGGAACGACCATTCTGCTTCTCTCGCGTTTTGGTAATAGGGCCGATATGCGAAGCAGACACCTTGCATACGTTCGAACAAAATTCCTTGTTTACTAAATGATTAAAAATGGCAACACCGCCTTTCGACGTGCGACAAAATTTGCTCGTCTCGTCTTTGAGCCGTTAACCCATTACGCAAGATCTGTAGGACTTCTGATTTTGAAGTAGGCCTTGCATTCACTGCGGACGGTATCATCAATCCATGGTTTCTGTGGATATCTATTGGTCATATTGCTTCTTCGACATTTGTTTCATGCTTAACCGGACACCAGCCTATCCGATGACACCGCCGCCAAGCTACTCAATTGTCAGAAACAGTCTACGGATGTTCGATCTTAAAAGCCGCGCCCCCTCTTAAATCCGCTACATGTATTTACGGACGAATATGGCTAATCCTATGGGCTCCAAGCCACTGAACAGAAGAATACCTTGTCGAAAGAAAGTGTAACGAGACGCAGATTCTCGAAGCAGCCGACTTAGGAATATAAAGCATGGGCTAACTCTTTTCTGGTGTAGTACCGGAGTTGAATCCGGACTAGATCCCTTTCAAACACGACAAGGAAATATTCTCAGGACACCTTGATACCTGGTGGCATTTTATTGCTGCTTCTAGTGAAAAGGAGCCAGTAGAGGTCCAAGGAAGGCTCAAGCATTAAGAGGCTGTGAAATGCCATATATCCGCACGGACATAGCACAGTTTCTATTCGGGTTTGCAGTACTCAGCTAACACTTAACTTCTACTGGAACCATCGTTCTTCAGCTCATACCACTGTTTGGTCTACGCTTTCAGGAGAACGGCTCCTTCCGTATTACCATCATGCACTCCACGTCATAGCCAGAGACTTCCCGACAACGTTTCCTGTGGAAACCTGTTATACCCTGTCGTTGTGCAAATATCAGTATGCCTTCAAGCTATTAGTACAGTAACTAGTGCGATATTGAACAGTAAGTCTCGGTCGTGATTCTTTCAAAATTTCATCATACATCCATCAACCAAGCTTCGTGTTACATATGCGACTAGCATATACGAATGCTCGGCTAAAGACGCAAACACCTGGAATTTCGATAAACGAACTGCAAAGCGCGATAACATCAAGTGCGGTAAGATTCACCGAAATGAACGAGCTGACCATCTGCAATGCTGATCTCCGTGGTATTTTGAGAAGGCACGAAGCGTATGAAGATAGAACCGCTACTGGAATTCTCTGAAGCTTGCATTGCATCATATCTCGGGCAAAACTCCGCGGCGGCCTAATAGCAAAATGTTTCACTCATTCAATGCCTAGCAGATCAGAGTAGTAACGGGATGGAGAACGGACAAAGTTTGACATTATATACCAGCAAGTTCAGGAACACAAGCTGCCATGGAAGAGATTGGCAGCCTTTCACATCAAAGAGATCGTCGACTGCCTTCTTCTGGATATCGAGGATTGGTTTCTAGAGTTCCCCGATAACATCATTGCCTCAGATCAAGCTGTTTGAGACTCCCAGCATTCCATTTCCAAAGTTTCAGAGTCCCAATATTGGTGCCAAAGAAAAATCAGGGACAAGTTATTATGCACCGGAAACGAGATGTTTGGTATGAGACGCAAAATGGTGAACAACGTATCGTTTAGGCAGTTAAATGCTAGATGGAAAATGTAGAAGCCAATGATCATTCGAACCTCAGCCTGACCTGAAAATATAGCACCATATGATCTCTCACAGGATGAAGACTGATACTTCAAAGAAATGGACCGGTGAAAAGAGAGTTAAAAAGCGAGTTAAAAAAGGTTGAGATTATGGGAGAACCTTAGAAAGTTGGAAACATCACGCGTTTTCATAACTTCATAGAAATTACCTAATCCGACGATTTCTACAGTGGATCATTTGCCGAAGGTCATAATGAACCTATCGATTCCTTTTCCGTACACAATATATGCGCACATTTTCCCCAAATCCTTCGAATTCTTCTTCCAAGTCGTCTGCATCTAGGAAAGAAGATTACTATTGAACTGCATGTCACTTGTACCCTCAATTGTATGTCAAGGAAACATGTGCTCTTACTATCACGAAGTACTGGTGTTCGTTCATCTGCGCTTAGGGCCTAAACTATTCGCATATTCCCAAATGGCAAACGCCAACAGGGATAAAGTAGGACGGGTACAATACGATCAATCGCATTGCTAATGCTTTCTGTAAGAGGTAGCTTGCTTTGAAGGATCTGATCATAGATATCAGTCTCATTAAACTATAGAAAAATAGTTGTATATATAGACCTACCCGGACGGGCTTCGGCTGAGACTTGTCGGAGCGGGTAGCAGAAGAAGTGTGCCATTTACGAAGCTCCTTCTTCTTTGGTGCATCAGTGTATGTGGCCCTAGTTGATTGGTAGGATGTTTGGAAGGACCAGGTTCTTACTAGTTAGGAGATTGAAACGAGCTTAGAATGGGTGCTCATTCAGAGTTCCGAAGAGAGATTTGGTGACAAAGGTTCAGTTCTGTATGCGACACCTTCTATTACCGACGCATATATCAACAAATTGGTAGGCCAATAATGGTTCTAAAAGATATTCTTCCCTTGGTGTCATACAGAAAAATTACATTCCTGACTGAAGTACTTCTATCTCGTTCTTAATCCATATTTTCGGTGGGTTGTTGGTGGACCGTGGGGTAAGTCAATGGTATGATTGTTTGAAGAAAGAAGATAGATTGACAGTGGGGCATACAGACCCTAATAATAATAAGCTCCGTACTGTCGTTGTTACTCACCCTGCTCTAATTGATGGTGAATTGGTGACACTATATAGAACCAATGGGATCGAGAAGAAATCTAGGTTAGGTGCTAGCCAGACGTCGCGACTTCATGAGATTGTTCAAGCGCGCCTTGAACCTGTTATTGTTTAGTTCACTTTCTCGGCGGATAGAGGGAAAGATATTGGAATCCTTGACAGCAAATATCCAAATATCCCAACCAAGTAATCAATTATAGAGATGATATCAAGAAAGATATCAGTAACCTCTGTGATTGTCTACAGGGGATGATCTTAATTTCATCAACCCTCAGCGTGTGACTTTCGCCTATTTAGTGGTAAGATTATCCATCTCATATTTTTGAATCTTCGACTGGTGCTTTTGGGCGCTGGGATAGTAAGCGCCATTGTGTATTTCTTTTTGCATTCTCTCTGGATAATATGGAATAGTCCTATAGCCTGTTCGGTAAACTTCCAACTGTTCAGCGCTGGATCCAACGCTCTAGTGTTCAGCACAACTCCAGCAAGCGCTGTATGATTTGCCCTGCGTTGGAGTATTTTAAAAATATAAATACCTGCTTTTCCGCACCTATTCGAGCACCTATTTGAGAATCTAGAAGATGAGTTCTAGGAGATAGAATAGTATCTCTATCTCCATCTCCATCTCCATCTCTCTCCATCTCCATAGGGAGACTACTCAAGGAGATGGAGATTGAGAGAGAGAGAGAGAGAAGATGGGTGAACTAATAGTCTGTAGTGGGGACCCAAGCTGTGTTTTCTGTCAAAGTCTTTCATGTGATTGATCCAACGCTACTATATGGAGTTTGGCGAACGCGTTGGATAAAAACATATGAACGTTGGATGATTTATAGCATGACTAAGGCACGGAAAAGGAAAGTCCAACGCCAGGGTCCATCATCCAACGCGTTGGAAGTTTATCGAACAGGCTATTTATGTAAAGTGTTTTCATGGCAGTGCACCAGTAGGTCCAGGAGGTACGGGAGACATTTGGATCTCGTCTCGGATAATATCATGTAACTGGTGTATAACAATTAACCCATTCAAATCAAGCATGCCCTCGGTTGTTACACAACAGAAGAAGGCAACTACATCCTCATGGCTGCGACCTCAACACAGCCTCGTATGCTCCCCCTCCGCCTCCACCTCTTTACTCCGCTCAGTAATAAATAACCTGTCTACCAATTTCTAACAAGCCTGCACCATGGCTCCATGTGAACACGGCAACAAGTACATCTCCATATGCGCCTTTGCCCAATTCCTTCGCTTTCAGAATTCTCAGCATCAGTTGTGTAACCAAGGCATTCTTCTCCAATAATCAAAGCCCCGTACATTATCAGTCGGGATTGAATTTCTCACATCATTTTATCGATGGCTTGAAATTGAACTTCAGGGGTTCGATCTAAGCCAGCAAAAATAATAATGGATTTTGCAACACCACAAACCTTCGTCAATGCCCGGGATGAGCCTAATGCTGACGATGCAACAAGAGGCCAGAACTTGGAGATAAAATTCTTCGAAGCTCGTTATAACTCCATAAATACGCGCATTATTTTGAGTGCCGGTACGAAAAGAAATGAGCCATCCTCCGGGTATCTAGACGCGCGTTCAGTCACCGCGCTTCTTCTTACGAGATTCTACGGCCGTAACAAAGAGCTTGAGTACACAGAGATGGAAGTTAAATCTCCTTACATTAGGGCAGCTCTTCGGGCCGTAATCAAAAAGTACCCTGGCTTGACGTTCGACGCTGGAAGAGTCCTGATTCGGAATGAACCGCGATGTGTCTTCCATTATCGTGAAGAGCTTCGCGACTACGGAATGCGTCTTGAAGATGAGATCGCTGCAAAACACCTCATATTTTTTCTAAACTATATGTATAACTCATTTAGTCGGGAAATATCAAGCTACTACACTTTCATAGAATCACCAGCTATTACACCTGGCATTGAGCACGAGTTCCTGTGGATGCCTTTTAAACCTGGCTGTCTACTTTTTTATACAGAACAAGGAATTCAAAAACTCTCGCGCTTATGTTCAATGGTCTGGAATAAACACAGGGGATGGGGGATCGAGATGGAAAAGCTCGCATACAATGGGGAAGAGTTTGGACCTGTTAAGATGACGGTATTCATTCGATGGTATGATGGATATCGCCCTCTCCAAGAGTTAAATGTGTACCCGCTACAGTTCCATCCCCGTCAGGAGGAGATCTACCAATCACTGATCCAAAGAGGCCGGAAGTACGTTGCTCTAAGAGAAATTAGCCACCGATCCTATGCTGGGCTGGTGGATTCTATCTCACCATATTACACCACGGACATGGAAGGCTGCCAAATTATCCCATACAAACCATGACAGTAAGTAAATACTATCGAAACTGCATGCTTAACCCACGTGCCTCAGATCAAAGGAAGAATCATCGTCGATTTCAAAAAATTCGGCCTGGCTAAGCCATCACATCGGATTAGGATCTCATCAACAGAACATCTGAAAATCTATATTGATGGGGAGCCAATCATAACTGATGAGGAATGGTGTCTTTTCGATTCTCAAGTTCCCGGTTTCTCGCTATCCGCCAAGACATGGTGCTTTTTCGAATTAGACCGGATTACTGAATTCGAATACAACATGAGAGCCTTCGCATCGCTTGCTTTGCCTAGTGATCAAAAGTCCTTGTTGTCATCTCTTATTAGAGCACATTTCGAAGAGTTGCAATTCGATGATCTCGTGAAAGGCAAAGGAAAAGGACTAATCATCCTACTTCATGGCGAACCAGGCGTTGGGAAGACTTTAACCGCTGGTATGTACCTATCTACAAGCATTTTACTGAACAATACAAAGACTCACACTCCTATTAGAGAGTCTTAGTGATTACACTAAACGACCACTCTACTCAATAAGCTGCGGTGACCTCGGAACCACGGCAAAACAGTGTGAAATAGCACTCAATGAAATTCTCGATCTTGCAACACACTGGAATGCCATCCTCCTAGTTGACGAAGCCGACGTTTTTTTGGAGCAACGTAGCCTACACGACTTGGTTCGGAACGGCTGTGTAGCAGGTAATTTCTTCTTGTTCCATCTTCCTTTTTCCAACATCACCACAGCAAGCTACTCACTCCGTGTTCAGTGTTCCTTCGTCTTCTCGAGTATTTCGAAGGCATCATGTTTCTCACCACCAATCGCATCATGAACTTCGATACTGCGTTCAAGTCGCGCATTCACTTGGCGATCAAGTACCCCGGCCTCTCTACCTCTTTGCAGCGCCAGTTATGGACAACCTTCATCACGAACGATTCCCAGCAACCAAAACCTGATTGGTTGAGCACAAATCTGCTGGATGATCTTGAAAGTAACGCCATGAACGGACGTCAGATCAAGAATGTTGTGCGCACAGCAATGGCGTTGGCCATAGCGGGAGGGAGAGCATTGAATCCAAATGATATATCTACGAGCTTGAAGGCGATGAAAGACTTTGAGAGGGATTTTGCACAGGCCTTACAGGAGGGTGATGACGAGCACAATAGTAGCGATGCGCATGGCTATGAGATACCTCTAAGTTCTAAAAATGGACAGAAGAGGAAAAGACTTGCAAAGAGCTCTGGAAACGAATATTCGAAACGGGCAAAACACGAGCGCGCCAAATCCATGTAAATAGCAGTGTAGCTCCAGGCTGCAGCCTTCAAATTGTTTCTTTACTGCAAGCGTTTCAATCTTGTTTTCGGAATCCCACCCTCATTCTTTTCGTATATTCCCGCAGTTTAATATGAATTGTGCTCAACTCGCGCCTACATAGACTAGCGCACGACTTTTAAGAAGATATCTCTTTACCTAAAGAAGCGTTCGGCTTGAGGCAAAATGACTTTACACAGCGAACCTTCAAATGCTTCGATCAAATTTAAATAAAAAAAAACACCTATCTTCAACCACATTACATCCTCTCCCAGCAAACTAAAATCGGGAACTCAGACATAAATAGTAGGTCCAAGTTCCAACAAGCCAATCAGCACTAGCGGATTTTCTCCGATAACCACGATCAGATCTAGATCGCAGCACGACAACGCCACTCCTTATCATCCCAATCAAGTAAGAACATGTGCGACGATGACTCCCCACAACTCTTTTCCGCGCCCATCGAGCAACACATGCTCTCATCAATCTTTCTACCCTGCATTCCCGCACGGAAGGAGATATAAACAGAGCCTAGTCTGCAAAGTGCAAGACGGAAGAATTGGAACAAAAGGCCTGACTAGCCTAGAGGAGCTTAAGCGTGCGGGGATGTGCCGAATAGCGGTGGATGGGAAAGCTTAGTCTGGCGCATTCCGGGAAGGTGGATCCTCGATGTTCGTATGGACTGGATTGGTAATTTATCCATTGGGTTATACTTGGTGCTTATCTCGGGGTGGGTACTGCTGCTCAAATCGTCTTTGTTCCTCCGCTTTTTCCATTGTGACTTCTTCACACTTCCTTTCTCCTTTGTTGGAACTGCCTTCAATGCGACTAGACAGCCGATACACTTTGAATTGGGTCGCAAGCATACGGCCTCTTTTCCGTAGGCAAAACATTGTCACTTCGTCACAATGTCCAACATGGCATCGCAATCCACACACCCACCCCTCTACGCCGACGAAAAAGCCCCCACAACCCTCTCCTCCCCCTTCTCCTCGGGCCTCATTCGAACTCCTGCCAACGATGCCTCCGACATGCAGCGCCTTGGCAAGAAACAAGAATTCAAGCGCAACTTCAGCTACCTCTCGACCCTCGGCTTCGTCTCAATCTATATGGCAACATGGGAATTCGTACTCATATCTCTCTCGAGTGGATTCACGAATGGCGGGTTCGGCGGCCTGTTTTGGGTGTTTATAGGGACTGTTGTGTGCTATTCGAGTATTGTCGCGAGTTTGGCAGAGATGGAGAGTATGGCGCCAACGGCGGGAGGCCAGTATCATTGGACGAGTGAGTGGGCGCCGCCGGGGGCGCAGAAGTGGCTGAGTTATGCGGTTAGTAAAGTCAATAGATAAGAAGAGTCGCACAATTTTGGAAGGGTGCTGATTATTTGTAGTCAGGATGGATGTCCACGCTGGGCTGGATTGCAAGTGTAGCATCGAGCGTTTTCGTGAGTTTTGGTCCAATTTCTATCATTTCCAAATGTGAATATTATGAACTGACAATTTCTCCATTTACAGGTCATAGTGACGCTAGTCGAAGTCATGATCACTGTTACATACCCTGATTACGCCTTCAAGAATTGGTCGTACACACTGATCATGTACGTATTCCTCCTACATAAGAAATTTACGATCCACTGATATTCTTAGGTTGGCTTTCACCGTCATCACAATTTTCTGCAATACTTGGGGTGCCCGCATTTTGCCCCTGCTCAACACTATTATGTTGTACTGCCACTTTGCCGGATTTGTGATCGTATTTGTTACAATATGGGTTATGTGCCCGAGAAACCAAGCGAAACAGGTCTTTCTCGAAGTTGTAAATGGAGGTGGTTGGGAAAATGTAGGGACTGCTTGTTTACTCAGTCAAGTTACCGTATGTATTACCCCCAATCTTCTTCCTCATCGATAATTCTGACAAGTTGCAGGTCGTGTATTGCAATTTAGGTTCGTCTTAGTTTGCAAAAATTGTCACTCATCCTCTAATTCACGAACAGGCTCCGATTCAATCGTCCATATCTCCGAAGAAGTCGAAGACGCCTCGCTCGTCGTACCACGTTGCATGTGGTGGTCTTACCTGATTAATGTGACCCTCGGAATTCTCATGTTGATTGCCATGCTCTTTAGCATCGGATCACTCGAAGCCGTCCTTGAATCTCCAGCACCCTACCTCAGTCTCTTCATGAACACTGGATCAACAGCCATGGCGCTATTCCTCCTGATATTTCTCCTCTTACTCATCTTCTGCGGAAATATCACTGCATTGGCGACATGTTCTCGGGAGATGTGGGCCTTTTCAAGGGATAAGGGATTGCCGTTTTCGCATTGGATCTCGAGGATGGACCGGAAAAACAACGTCCCTAATAATGCCGTATACTTGGCTTCGGTGCTCAGTGCAGTGTTGTGTCTAATCAACATCGGATCTACGACAGCTTTCAACATCATCGTCTCATTGACTCTTCTCGGTCTGCTTAGCACTTATATGCTATCGATCGGGTGTGTGCTACTTAAGCGATTAAAGGGAGAGGCTCTTCCGCCTGCTCGATGGTCTTTGGGAAGATTTGGGCTACCGATCAATATGTTCGCGTTCTTATACTCCGGATTCGTTATGATTTTTGCGTGTTTTCCAGTTGAACTACCAGTAACAATAGAAACAACAAATTGGGCTCCACTAGTTTGGGTCGGCGTTATTTTACTGGCAGTGGTTGTTTATGTTCTACACGGAAAGAACCATTATACTCCACCAGTCGAGTTCGTGGAGGGCCGTAGAGAAGCTGGGAAGGGGTTCCAAAGTGTTGATTGACTATCAAGGTCTGAGAGGACAGATGAATTCGAGTTGGAAACCCTGATTGGAGATCATTCTTCGTAAATGTTGGAAATAGACAGCAACAAGTTCTATATGCATGGATTTCTAACGACATCTATCTAATAAATAATAGAAGGAATAATAGACTAATTGAAAAAAAGTTGTAGACTCTTCTTAAAACATTCTCCACTGTTTGCCAAGCCATTAAGACCTTTTAATTACACCGAAAGGCCACAGTTCATGACTACGGATGCAATTGGATGTGTTCGAAGACGGAGAGACTATTGCTGATAGATCGATATGGGGAACTAAATGGAAGGTGTGTGAGTGATTTCCATACGACTGTTACACGTTCGTTGTTTGTCGTGTCTTGGATTTTCGTCGGACCGAATACATGAACAACCACGCCGAGAGAAGAAGAAACGGTGAAAAAAGAAAAAAGGGGGAAATGCCCAACAAAAGCATCAAGATGAATAGACCGACAACAGCTCCAAGCATAATGAGACCAATACTCCATTCATGAAACATACCGACGAAAAATGATGCCACAATGAGTAACCAGAAAAAGACAGACACGTATTCAAGAGCCCTTGACCGGATTAAAAGAACACTGTCTGATTCAACTTGCTGCTTTTCCCGCCGGATTCTATAGATCCAGCGCCGGAGGAAATATGATGACACCAAACGTTGTCCATAGACGGACGCAAGAGCAAAAGTGAAGAACGCACTTGCCAGACCGAAGAAATCGTACATCTTGACATCTAAATCGCGGAGTCGACTCTGCATGCTGAGAATACTTGCAGACAGTGAAAGCGGTAGAAAGAATGCAGCGCAGTAGGTCAGTGCAGACATGCTTCTACTCTGACGCGCCTGAGCCATGCGTGTATGCAAGGAAAGTAGTTCCTCGGCATCGCGACTCTTGCGCTGGCATTGTGAAAATGCGAAATTACTTGAAACATCAAGCATGTTGCTCTTCTCGGAAAAATAACTGCTGTGGGCCGGACTGACCAGTCCAAGGACTTGCTTTGTGTTGAGTAGAGAGGTTGCGTCCTTCATAGCTTCAGCTTTGTCGTTTAGGGCTTTGATCCAGCCAAAAGATTGGAAACGTTCCTTCAAGGCAGCGTCTACCGTACTGCTTGGTGAGTAGATTGGGCTGCAGGGTTTGGTGTTGATCAAATCGATCAGATGAGAGTCGAAGCATTGTTGATCCACATCGAAAAGGTCCAGAAGCAAAAGCGCGGAGAAGTCCAGAGTGGTGTTCGCCCTTGTACACAAGAGTTCATCAGGGTGGTAAAGCAGGTATGTCCATCGTCGTTGATAGCTGAGATCCAGCTCTCTATCCGTCTCAGGTATCTCCTGGTCCAAAACTCCCAAATCGTGAAGATGCCAGAAGTCAAACCAGATAACGGTGTATCGATTATCTGAATCTTTGGTGAGACGAACCTGATTCTGAACTTCGTATTGTCGAGTTGATTTAGATACCATCTCAGAAAAACCAAATGTCACTGCGGATCCTTCTTTTACTGCAACCCATCGAAGAATGTCTCGGGGGTCGTAGGACACCAGTGTATTGCGATATTCACGATAAAGGCTTTTTCCGTGACTCACTGCCTGCTCCAGAGTACTTGCTGCCTCAGGGTTTCCTATCTCTTTGTATATAAACGATGCCGCGACTGCAGATCGACAAAAGAATATTCTGGCAGTATTAGGTTGCTGGGAGCTGAGAGGCCTTTGAAAAGAGGAAATCTGGATTGCCGATTTCCCGGTGAGGTCGATGTCGGCGTGTATAGCCAATGCGCCTTTGGGCAAAGGCGGATGAGTACATTTCTCATGGCGAGCATCTTCAGACCATGGCCGCATCTTTTAGATAAAGGCGCACCTCTAGAATTGGATATGAATCGATTTTTTCCTCGAAAAGCTGCCAAACTTCAACCGTCCAATATTTGTTTAGAGCAAGGCAGCATTGAGCGACTTTCGAATACCCACCGAAATGATCGCATAGGCAGAGAAGAGTAACTTGTTAAGGAGACATTATTGCGGTGAGAAAATCTAAATCGATGAAATGACTGCGCACCTCTTGATGAGGCGTACAATGACGTATGCCGTGAGAAAAGAGGCAGAAGAAATGAAAATGGCTGAACTACGAGCAATGGCGCACTCAGCCCCCTCAGGACCTCGGCGGAACGATTAGCTCCTATCAGTATACTGTAATAGGAAAGTTATCTGTGTTCAATTTGGCATCGAAGCCTGTGTCAAGGTCACAGGAACCTCGAGACGCCAACTCTAGAGGTCTTTAGCGCCAACGCCAACTCACACCTTCCAGAATCTAGATGTCAACCTTGAGGAGACCATCACCACTTTCACTTCCTTTTACAGCATACATTCACCCCAGACCTCGAGAATAACATGTACACCTACATCCCGCCTCTTGGATACACTCTTAAATTACCTACTCTCCGCTTGCCCTTGGATCGGTTGCGGACTCGCCGTGTCATGCCCAAATTTCAGCCTTACTCGCCTTTCCCCTTCGGGCATCGGCACGAGTCGAGCCTCAAGCCACAACAGCCTCATCCAGTTGAGCAGCAAGCGATGCGAACCCCATTTCCCCACAGTAAACCGCATCTGACACTGACAGCAAAAGATTCTTCTCCTTTTGATTATGGCGTTGAAACGTGTGCAAGCCGTACGGGCCGTTGACAGGCTAGCAAGCTAGAAAGCCACCCTTTTGGGAACGGCGAGGCTGTATGCATATGGAAGGAACCTTATTCTCAATAGCTCAATGTGGAGAAACGGTGATGTCGCTTCCATTATACGTACTCAGGGTCTTCTCTCTTTATGGTTTTTCTCTCGAGCACCTTAGTCTGGTAGGTCGCTCATTATCTGATCAACTTTTGATTAAGTCCAATTATCATTCGTTTCGAGGGTCCCGTACCTCCTTAATTTAATTACAAATAGTATTCCACATGCGCACTTTCGCTTTTATATCCTCAGTCATCTGGCTTGGGGCATCTGTCAGTGTCGCCAGTGTCCCGGGACGCTCGTTGTGGAAGCGCTGGAGGTGGATCGACATGCTTGAACAGTCAATGGGGCTCATGCTGTTCCCATGCTGGTTGGTGGTATGCTTCAAGTCACCTTGAATATGGTAAACAGTCACTGACCAGAGAACATAGTGGAAAAACCGTGGACCATTGCGCTCCATCAAAAGGCTGCCAATCTACGTTTGGAACATGTACTGATGGTAGCTCCACTCCTGCACTAGTAGTTTCGAAAAACGCAGTGTGCGGTAGCTCATCAGGCCAAACTTGCCAGGGTAGTGTCTTTGGCAACTGTTGTTCATGTAAGTTCACCATCAATAATGCTATTGATATGCGTCTCCAAGTATTAATAGCACACGTGTGGTGTGGATCGACGAAGGATTATTGCGGAACAGATTGCCAGTCAAAATTCGGAACTTGCAATAGCGTCGCACCTGGCTCACCCCCTCCCTCAACTTCAACCCGATCTAGTGCCTCCAGTTCACCCCCCCTCGTCTCCAACACGGGTAGTATCAACTAATGCTCGCTGTGGGAAGGATTTTGGAGGTCAAACATGTAAGGAGCACTCAGTAAGAGATCAGTTTGGGCTATGTATTAATTATATTAGGCAAAGGAATCAAGTGGGGAGACTGTTGTAGTAACCATTTCTACGTAAGTGACGTGGCCAATCATGATCTGATCAAGTCTAACTAATACAGTGTGGAAGCACGGATGACTACTCTAGACCAGATTCGTGCCAGTCTGGATATGGTCTTTGTGGACTGAGATCATCGTCATCGACTCCAAGCAAATCATCAACTTCAAGCTCCTCGTCATCCCCCACCACCTCATCAAGGACATCATCCACACCCACGCCAACTCCCGAACCAACACCTGAACCAACACCTGAACCAACACCTGAACCAACACTCGACCCGACACCTGAGCCAACTCCAGAGCCTACTCCAGAGCCTACCCCCAATCCAACTCCAACACCCGACCCAACACCGACTCCAGATCCCAACCCGACTCCCACCCCTGAGCCTGTTCCCACCCAAGTGATCTCAAACCCCTCTTTCGAAGACACCACCCCCCCCCTTGGAGCTTCTCCGGAATTGCCTTATTAGCATCAAGAACCGGCGTATTCCCCACCAATGCCCGCACAGGCACAAAATCCTTCCAAATCCAAGGCGTCTCCGTGGCCGGGGCATACCAAGTCCTACTCCGCCAGACCGTGACCGTGGTGCCAGGCCAAAGCTACGTCTTCTCGGCTTGGTCCCTGGCCGAGTCGCTACCCGGTAATTGTGTCACCACACTACTTTTTGGAAGTACGGGTATAGTTTCTGGAGTCGTGACCACGGTTTATAGTGAAGTGCGGCAGATGGTGGTGGTGGGGGTGGAGAGTACGGGGGTTGAATTGGTTTCGGTACGTTTGATGTGTCTCAGGGGAGGGACGATGTTTAGAGTATTTGTTGATGATGTTACGTTTACTCTGGTGGAATAGGATACATAGTACATCTAGATGTTGAAGCACACATGATTTCAAGGCACACTTGATGTTGAACAGGTACATAATATCATGATAAAATATATACATAGCGTGCAAAGACCATCTACATGATCGCCATACAATGCAATGCACGCTGTAGAAATGCCCATCAAAGGAAGCCCCAAAAGGTATCCGTCCTACCAACGCCCTGAATTTTAGTCATCACCCAACGCCCCATATTTTTCTTTGCTCGCCCATATCTCTCATTTCTCCTCCACAACAACCCCCCACTCATGCTCTTCCTCCCCCCACATAATCCCCCTCAACCATTTCTTCAACACACGCGTATACCGTCCACCGTCCCCTTCCTGTTGAGGAATCTTGTAATCCGTTCCCTTGAAATGGATCTCAGCAACCGGCGCAATGAACCACGCCGTACCCGACGCAAACGCCTCTATCAATCGCCCCTCTTTAGCAGCCTCTTCGACCTCGAACATGCTGAATTTACGCTCCACGACCTCCAGCGGCAGAAGCACATCGTGACCTGGCTCGAGGCGTTCGCGCGCGAGTTCGAGGACAGAGCGTCGCGTTACGCCGTCGAGCACGATGCGTTCATTCAGATCTGCGGTAATAAGTTGGATTTTGCCTTCGCGGGTGCGCCACACAACGAAGAAGTTGCTCGCGCCTGCTTCCGTCACGATGCAGTCTTCGCCGAAGAGCCAAAGGATTTGGTGGTATCCGAGGGCGCGCGCCTCGCCCTGAGCTACGAGTGAAGGTCCGTAGTTGGCGCCAACTTTGGCGTATCCAAAGCCGCCAGGCCAGGCGCGGCACATGTCGTCTTTGGAGCCGAGGAGCTTGATGCCGCCGGGAATGTCGTCCATGGGGGCAAAGCAGGTGAGGATAACGAAGAGGAGGGCTTCTTGCGGGCGCTGGACGCCGAGGGCGGAGTCGGTGGCGATCATGGTTGGGCGGATATAGAGGAAGGAGCCTGGACGGTCTTTGGGGAGCCATTTGGAGCCGTCGGTGGAGCAGAGGGTGGTGATGAGGGAGAGGAGTTCAGAGGGGGGGAAGGCGGGGAGAGCAATGCGGTTCGTGGACATGAGCATGCGGTTGCAGTTTAGATTGGGGCGGAAGAGACGTAGTTTACCGTCAAAGCCGCGGTATAGCTTCATGCCTTCGAAGCATTCGGTGGCGTAGTGAAGGCATGATGCTGTAGGGGCGAGGGAGAGTGGCCCGAAAGGTTGGAGGGTAGGTGCGTCCCAGCCTGTTTGTGCGGACCATCTAGCTTGGATCATATGGTCGGTGCATACTTTTTGTGATGCCATTTCTGCTGATCCAAGTTCAGGCACGGTGCGTGGGGATGAGGTGAGTGTGGTTTGGAGAAGGGAAGCGTCGAGCTCGGCGAGAGGAGTGGCGGCTCCATTTTTTGACTTTGCTGCAATGACGGGTAGATCTGTGATGGAGGTTGACAATTTACTTGTTGAGATCTCGGAAGACCTCTGCAGTGAAGGTGCAGTCTTCAAGACATTGGTATCGATGCCATTGGCAGTGAGGCCTGACACAGTTTCCTGTTCAGGAGGAGGTGTGGCGGTGGGTGTTATCGCAATTGGAGCCATGGCGGGATACTGATGAGAAATTAGACAAGGAAATATGAATAGGTTCCAAGGTTTATTGGGAAGGGGGTGGAGATAAGGTACGGATTCCTGGGGAACACCAGAATATATACTTACACTTCAATTGCTTTTGGAAGGAGTACTTGAGTCACGATTCCCTGTCACGCGAGCTATACTAGAAATAGTCGTTCCAAGCGGCAATGCTTTAGTGTAGTCTGCGGGTAGACGGACGAATTCTGCAACTAGATAGTAGATATCTGTTCCGGGCTTGGCCTGTCAAATCCGTTCAGGGCAATGAGTCTGGAGGAATTGAAACGGGTTTGTTTTAAAGGTTCGAGAGCAGAGACTTCAATTATTATACAAAGTTATGTGCCCAGCACACGGTGGCGAAATGAGACAATTCAAACCGCCAAGTGGAAAATTGTTCAACTCCTGGGTGGATTACATAGTTTCCCAGGGCGTATAGTACATAAGGCGTACATAGGGCGGGTTGGCGTCACGTGGACCGCCACCAGCCGGTCCAAGCCGGAGAAGACCATCAATTGCCGTAGCGAACAACAGCACCGACCACGGAGCCATTGACGACTCATCAGTCAACCAAGGGCACACATCTCGGACCCGAGACGTTATATTGTCCGTATATGCGAGACTCTATGCCATTGTGTTTGCGACATCGGAACCGCGTTCAAGTGCAGCGTTTGCGAGGAACCGCACACAAAAGTCAGTTGAAAAAGGTAGACTCGGCCAGCCGCGGTTCAACATCGCTATCTCCACGGCGCCCGCGCTACCTGGGCATGAGCGAATCTAGCGGGTCAAATGACAGCAGGCAGGACCTAGGAGCAGGGCAGACATGGCAAAGTCCGCATAGTCCACAATCGTTGAGATCGAATCGTTGAAGGAATTTCACAGGGACACGCGGAAGTGCTACGGATATGCATCCTGTCACTAACATGGTCCACCATCAAACTTCTTGTCACGAGGCTACCGGTACTGGATCTATCTGACAGGGGGTATATTCTAAAATAATAGTAGATGGCGGTACCGCAAGTAGCCATCCATGTCAATCCGAATCTATCATGGCCATGACTTCAAAATGACGATTCTGCCTTTGTTTCGCTTTCCGCAGGAGCTTGAGGCGGTTGGAATACGTCAAAGCCTGCGACAATATCCTTGGCCATTTCAGCGACCTGTGTTCTCAGAGCTCCTATGTCCATGCTGTTCATTGAGTTCTTTATTTGTTCCATAACCGCTTCGTCCTGCACAGTCTCGGCCATGAAATCGGCATCGTCCCTCCAGTAATTTTCTTTGACGGCACGCAGTGCCGGGGCTCGGTTGATGGAATTGGACAGAATGCCAAGGGCGCGCAACTGATTCCTAGTTTCCTCTGATAGCCGCGTAGCCAACTCTAGTCGCTCGGCCAGGGAGACGGGTTTCGCAAGCCAACGATTCGTACTTGTCAGCCAGAGAACAAGTCCAAGTGCACCATCTGTCAGGGCAAATGCAATATACCGCAAGACACGCAAGCGCCAATGTACAAAGTCGATATCCTGCAACGTCTTGGCTCTCTTATTGATCGTCGCATCGTAAGTCGCAAGGTACCAGAACTCTGCCACAGCCAGCACCAATCCAGCGATTGTGACATGTATCCGAAACCTTGAGCTCTCACTTCCAACCATAGACGAGGTCGCCAAGCCCAGCACAGCGAGGTGGAAAATATGTGGGGTCAGGATTTCGGGAAGGTAGTATAGAAGATAGTTCTGCATGTCATCTCCTCCGCTCGTAGTGCACCATATGCAGTTCGCCAGCGTGTCTGGCCCGAACGTCAGATACACCAGCCGGTTCTGCATGCTCCCGGCAAATTTTGTGCGTAAGACTTCATCCTCGGCGGTCAACGGTCGCATAAGTTTTAGACGCGCGAATAAGGTATTTGCTTCGATTTGGAGGCGACTCTCAGTAGTGAGGAAGATGTTCTCGGACGCGAAACGGGGGAGTGAGAGGATGAGCCATGCTACGGCGCTGACGAAGAGGGCGTTCAAAGCCCACTGGACATTATGAGGTACCGGGCGAACCGGGACGCTTCGGGAAGTTGCGCGCGCTGTGTTGAAGAGGTTGACGAGACGTGGGAGTAGGAACGGACCGAAGATGACGAGTATTGAGTGAACGCTCTTTGGAAGGAATGTGAGGCGTGGGAAGATGAAGTAGGAGATACCAAAGAGGATGATCGATTGCAGATTCACCATGGCCGCAGTTTATAATCGTGAAGATATATTTGCCCAAAGGAAAAGAAAAAGAAGGACACCAATACAACTTATATAAATTGTTGGCGTTGAAAGGAATGAAAGAACGTGTCCGTAGGCGCTGGTCCCACGGTTGAACCTCAGCGGTTGAGTATGACCGTTGTCCGTGCCAGATCTCTACAGTCGTGCCGCCAATGCAGGGCACAGAGCTAGTTCGTCTATAGACTAGCGCCCACCCCCGCCACATTCACGTGATGGCGCGTTCGCTTTCTTGCAACCTTCCCAGGTTGGAAGGGTCCCCCAAGTCCTCGAGCTTCATCGGTCTCAAATATTAGCATTTATGCATAAAATATCCATCGTTAATTTCGTTATTTCTCGTTGTGCAGCGACCGCATGGATTGCTGCTCGCTGTCCCAAGTTCAGCCTTCAGCGCTGCCTCTAGGCTTGGTGCAGCCCTACTTCCCGCTTTCCTTCCTAACAGGAATTTCAGCACTCAACGCATGAACATCTAGATCCACGAGTTTATACAAGCTCCTTACCTGCATCTTTCTACCAAGATTCACTGGAACGATTTTCATCCGCTACACCATACGCAACACACCGATTCCATCCCGATCTGGAATTCGAAACCAGCCCATCCTGCTCTCTACATGGCTGGACATTTCAGGTGTATCTTCTCTTGAGCCGTAAGCTTATCTTTTACAAAGGATTGGCACACTGACAGTGCCGTTGTGCTACTTGGCATGAAGACCAACATTTTGCGCCCTACAATGCATATGTGACAATGGGGGGTCGGAATACCAGATTTTCCTGGCTGCTAAATGGTATATCTGATTTTGAGAAATACGTAAGGCTCATGGGAGACTTCCAGCAACATCATTTCATATACGATAACGACACGGTTTTCGCAATTTCGGGGATTTTATATTTTTCTTAGTAAAGCTTTCGCCGGGGGTCTTTATTCAGCTTGTCTATTATATACTTTGATGTGGCTCTCCTTTGGGAAAATGGGGAGTGATTTACTTAAAAGAACGAAACGGCGAGACCTAGAAAACAACAGGTCAATCCCATCCTGGACGTGGCTTGGATGGCAAGGCTTATCATTAGGATATCCTGAAGAGAGACATGTGGTCCCAATAACTCAATGGTACATATCCATCGTATATGTGTCGTCAGATACCTATGTTTCAGCAGCACTGACCGAAACATCAAAGGTATGCTCATGACACTTTGGATTCCAAACCTAAACGATTAATTCGTTCGATCTGGTATGTGTACGTCAAAAACTCTTTAGATCCTTCCATTCCCTTTCCCACAGGTTGGACACGGATGATTTCGTGAATAGGGCAACTTAATCACTATGCACATACCTCTATATCCAACTACAAGTTCTATTATCCAGTCAAAACTGTAGATCAAAGCAACAACGTTCCCATGGTACTCCATGGTTCCACACGTTTCATCTCTTGCGAAACATTTCAATCCCGAGTCTACGTCCATTTCATTTCTGATAGTGATATCTGGGAGCTATACCATAGACGAAACAAATTGATAGGTTCGCTAACTCCAGACGAAGGGTCAAATGTTCACATCTCCATGAAGGATCGAATTCCAATCGATGTTGTTCTGTTGGCTGGTGTCGGCTGGGATGAAACGTGCCGAGATCAGATATTCAACTACTTTATTATGTGGATAGAATGTATTGAAGGCATGGCATGCCGAAAAGGTATTGGAAAAATCCAGAAGTCAAATTGGGATAAGATAGATCCACCTAAACCGATCACACTCGTACTTGGATAAAGAAACATGGAACAGAATATATTTTTATAACCTCTTCAAGTATGAGATTTTCTCTATTCTTTCCCATCGCGAGTTTTTTGAGGGAATCGTGCTGTTTTCACGACATTCGAGGCGGTTTACAGTTCCATGCCGGTTTTCTTGTTCAAGAAAATCCCGTCTTCACACCACTTACAATGCCAGAATATCCTGTCACATCATTTGAATTTTTACCGCGGCCAGCCGTTTAGTAAATTGATATTCCTATTTGGTGAGCGAACTTATGTTGAACTTACGGTCCACTATCTTCAGAGCCGTAATATTATACTCTGGATAAAATGTCTCTTGATGCAGACCTCCACATTTCTTTCAGTATACTCGAGTTTATTCACCACATTCGAGTGAGTTACAAATCATAATCTGCACTGAGTTGATCCACACTGAGTTTCATTTGCTTACAAATTCTTCCCTTGAAATATGTAGTGCAAAACCGAAAGTGCAACTTCATTCTACGACACTCTTCGACTTAGCGAACATCCTTCGTGCCTTATCGGTATTTGATTGATCAGCCATTTAATCTTTTTTCCCCGAATGTAGAAATTGTGGTTACTCGGAGAAGAATACTTGTAAGAATAAAGCCCCTTCAGTCTCCCTAACGTCACTCGCTACTCCTATTCAAGTACTTTTTGGGAGATAAGCCGAATTGAGGATGGCTTTGAGGAAAGAACGGCTGCTCGGTATATTTTGCGCTTATAAAAAGTACATGCATTATCCGTTTATGGGTGCTCTTGTGGGACCATGATGTAGCACGTACTATGTGACCCACTCCGACTTTCGATATCTCCAAGTACAAATAACTAGCTGTGCCAGTTGATAGAAAAAACAAGTTCATCACTTCTTTCATTTCAACGTGTACACCGCCACCCGACATGCCTCCCACCATTATCCTTATCACTGGTGCAAACCGAGGGTTGGGTCTTGGCCTCGTAGGGCGCTACCTTGCACTCCCAGACCATACTGTCATCGCCACAGTTCGAAACCCCTTGCATCCAACCTCAGTCGCCCTACTGTCCCTTCCAAGTGGTACAGATAGTACTCTCATAGTACTCAGACTCGATGTATCTGTTGAGCAGGACTCTTTCAATGCTGTTCGCGAGCTTGGCCAAAAACACGCAATTGACCATCTAGACATCGTGATTGCCAACGCAGGCATTTCCGCCATTTGGCCCACAGTCGCAGACCTCAAATTAGACGACCTAAAAGCCCATGTCGAGCCAAATGTATATGGTGTCGTTTCTCTATACCAAGCTACTCTTCCGCTTCTCAAGAAGTCCACTCGGGAACCAAAATTCCTCCCAATGGGCTCTAGCGCAGGTTTCATTACGTCCGTTCACGACTCCGTAAATTCAATTCATCTGACTGAGTCTGCTAGGAACCAATTGCCAATTCCCAATGCTGCGTACGGTCCGTCTAAAGCTATGTTACACTGGCTCACAGTCCGTATCAACGCCGAGGAAGATTGGTTGAATGCATATGTTTTGAGTCCCGGTTGGGTCCAAACCGAATTAGGAAATGCGGGAGCGGTATTTTTTGGTCTAGAGCAGGCACATGTCACGGTTGAGGATTCGTGTAACGGCATGGTTGAAATTATTGCGAAATCGACAAAGAAAGATCATGGTGGAAAGATGGTGTCGTATGATGGGTCAATAGAGAGTACTTGGTGAGGATACGGGACCTGACATCATCCATTACACTGGGTGGTCTGTGCAGAAACAATGAATAAGCCATAGTACTCATCAACTCTCAAGACTTACAGCCCATTCATTAGCTTATTCTGAGAAGTTTTATCATCGATGCTTGATATACTATAAAATACGTATGAAGCTAAAAGCTTTATTCGGAAGACTCGAATTTTTGACGGCAACATGCCTACATCAAAGGCAATACCTGAAGTCCGGATGTTTTTCACCTAGGTCTTCCACACTTCCTTCATCCAATACTTCTGGCAACTCTTTTCGTCTTTCCGCGCGCTTTTTGTTGCCAAGGTAGGTGCCGACAAACATTACTGTAGCCGCCACCGCACCCAGTGAGCACAAACCGAGGCCAACGCTGAAACCAGTGTGAAACTTTGGTTCTTCTTTCTTCAAAAATACATTTGTACCGATGAACGCACCTGCGTTTCCAAAACAAACAATAGAACTAAGAGCAACAGTACGTTTGTATCCTTTGCCGACATTGATCGCAATCCAGACAACGGATAATGGCATGACGAGATAGGCGCCGGCGGTCATGAAGAATAGACCCATGTAACGAACACCAGGCGCCTTGGGCTGAACAATCTCGACAATAAGCCCAACGGCAATAGTTGCGAATCCTACCATGCAGAAAAGGTATCGTTTGTTTAGATACTCCGCAGTGTATGCAAGCGAGATCGAATACACCGCAGCAACAAGGTAAACAGGAATGGTCCGGATCTGTGCACCCGTGGCCGTGTATCCAATACCCTTTAGAATGGTTGGCTGGAATCCAGTGATCGAGTTTGCATTTTCAGCTGCGCCGATATACATCAAGATGGCTACCCATATCTTCCAGTCCTTGTAGTACTGGCCAAGCTCCTTGGTGGGAACCTTCTCCTTCTTCACGGCTCCTCCATCATCTTTGAGGCGGGCGAGAAGAAGTGCCTTCTCTTCAGGCTCGAAGAATGTGGCATCTTCGGGGAAAGGAACGATGAAAAAGTACGAGGCGAAACTGATGGCAATCGTTATGACACCCTCGATGATAAAGATCCTGAACACACAATGATGAGAAACCTGCCAACACATGTAGGAATAGAGCTGAAGTAAACGTACCATCGCCACGCCCGATATCCAGACACGCCGTCCATCTTTGCGATCAGAGATGACAAGAAACCATTGAAAGCTCCGGCACAGATACCGCCACTGAAGAAGATTACGTAACGCCTTAAGAACTCGTCCTTCCTGTAGTAGGATCCGATGAGATATGCTGCTCCTGGAACATAGGCTGATTCAGCCATTCCCTCTAGTAGACGACAAACTACAAGGCCTTCCCAGCTTTTTACAACACCACATCCAACGACCAGGATACCTGGGACACTGTTAGTATTGTGGTAGTTTTCCAGTATTTATAATCCAAGCTTACCCCAGCAAAACATCATGACACACAGAGATTTAGGACCAGTCTTCTTAAAAACAATACTCAATGGCACACCAGCAACCAGGTATCCAATATTGAATACGAAGACAGCAATATTGTATCGTTGACCCTTGAGCTTGAGTTCCTGGTCCATCCCTTGAATCTTGGCATTTCCAATATTACTACGATCGACAAAACAGACGACGTAAAGCAGCCATAGAATAGGAAGGACCTTGAGATCTAGTCGTCTTAGCAGTCTACCTTCCGCAGCTTTGTCAAAGGGTGGCAGGGGCAGTTGATGATCGGAGGTAGTGGGCGTCGCATTCTCCACGACAGCAGACTTTTCCAGCTCGGTTTTACTCATGATGATTCCTCCGAACAGGATTGAAGGAATTCGATGCAGGAAGTATGGGAAAGTGACTGAGACACGTGGTATTGAGTGAAGGGTAACAAGTTATAGAAGAACCGAACCCACGTCTTTCTGCACTACGAGTCAAGCTTCAAAGTGGCGGCGTCAAACCGAACCCAGGACGGAAGCCAAACAGCTAGCGCCCGTCGGCAACTATCTCGTGTAACTTCGGCTCGCGCGATGAAAGAGTGGGGAGCGGGAGGCTGGAGGTAAGAAATGGGGAAGCACTGGGCGATCAGCGACCACGCGAGAGCGAGGAACCTACCACTTAGATGCAACAGCACACGAGGGCGAATGTTCTGGACCAAAGGATTCATGGATAGTTGCAGACGGCACAGTTGTTCATCAGCTGCAAATCGCTTCGGAATGTCGAATGAGACGACAGGTCTGACCACCGGTATCTGTGCGATTATTGGATAAATTAGGAAGAGTACCGATCAGAGCCCTGCTTTATAAACACTATAAAAGGTTTGTGCCACTTGAAAATCCCCCGTTTAACGACATAAGCGCTCGGCTATGGTCAATGTACTCATATTTTGCCAACATTGGCTAACTTCCCACGGAATCTTCCGACTCCCCCGCTCTCTTCAATACCCAATTTATCTCTCATCCATCGCCCGACCAACTCGCTCAGCAAGTACCTACATGTTATTGCCCGTGCCGCAATAACATTATATTATGGTAAGAATTTGCGCTGATCCCGGCTGATCCTTTCTATCCCTGTCGATTCCCGTAGGAATGGATGACGAATGGGACGCGATACCGTGGAGGCACGAGCGACTTCTCACTGCAGTCGTTCACATAGTGACAGGGTATACACCCGTTGCTCGGTTTCCCCGATAAGGCAGTTCTTTAAGGGTTTTGGTGGTGATGCATTGTGGGACTCAGAGGAAATGGGCCGTAAGTACCTACAGTGTTCGAAAAACCATGATTGGTATATGGCCACGTATAAACACATATATGAACAGTAGAGAGATGTAAGCTGACATTAAGTTAGACTACAGCCAAGCGCCTGACATAACTGCAGCCCTCGTGTCAACAATCTCGAACAGCCTCAATCATGCATACATATACAGCACGGCGCAAACACCTCACGCGGGTTGGTCAAATCCACACGAGCAGGTTTCATCGCAAGATGACCTTTTGCAGAAGTACATGCATGAACCAGCTTCCAACTTCTACCAGGATCAACATTCACCTCCCTGCTTTGTTGCATCTGCCGTCTGCACCTGAACTAGGATTTGCGCCATTGCGGAAGAAAACCTCTTTGGTTCCGATCGACCAACGGATATGGAATTCCTCGTCTCTGTTGTTTCAGGGGTCGGTTCTCCCGCAGGTATGTGCGTGAATGTCGAGCTTCCGTCTTGGTCATTTCGGAAGGTTGGGAATCGGGACAGATGGGCTTGCGACGAGGACAGCCAACTGTGCTGCTTACTGCCCTAGTCAGGCAGCCCAGAGCATCAAGACGACATTCCGCTCTGTGCAGTGCAGTCTTTGAAACCGATCTGTGCGTTGATGCGGTGCAAAGGAAGGCTGTTGGATGATGTATTGCTGTGCTACTTGGACCGAGTTCCAGGCATCAAATGACTGCAAGTCTTCTCGCGACATCGAGATCGTATTGTACACGACAATCATTCCCTTCTATATGGCTATGCCCATCCCGTCTTACATCTGTTCCCTATCTTTACTAAATCACTAAGCCGAGACACGACCAATTCAGTCATGTATTTCGACCCGTATCCGGGACAGGAGAAACATCTGCGGAATGTGCCTATTGGGTTGACGGCCGTTGCTTCGTTTCTTGTGGCTGCGCGTTTGGTCACGACTTACAAGAATAGGGGCTGGTTTGGTGCTGAGGATTTCTTTATTATTGTGTCGTTTGTGAGTTTGTGGGTTGTTTTCACTGGGGAAAGATGGGCTGATGCTGGTTAGGTTCTTCTTCTCTGTTTCTGTGTCATTTTGGTGCAAGGTAAGCATAGTTGGGCGCAGTCTATTTACGTAACATCGAGCTAATTGAGAATAGCTGCAAGATATGGTTTTGGAAAACATGTAGTCGACATACAGAGGACTGGAGGGAATCTCAACCGGGCCTTCTTGGTGATTATCGCTACGAGTCTGCATTTTCAAGTCCTAACAGTGTAAAGTACTACTACCTTTCGCAGATCTTCTACAAGACCAACATTACAATCAACAAGTTGGCCTTTTTGTTCCTCTACCTCCGGATATTCACCGTGAACTGGTTTCGCAAAGTATGTCTACTTATGATTTATCTCATCATCGCTTCAGGCTTCGCATTCGTCATCCTCACCATCTTCCAATGCACGCCTATGAAAAAAGCATGGCTAAAGAGCAGCGTCAAAGGGACTTGCGTTAATCTCCCTTGGTTCCGGTAAGTGTCCATCCGTGGCGACATGTGGGTTTTCTGACTTTTGCCAGCTGGACGTGGACAGGTTTCAACCTCTTCACGGATCTCCTCATCTTTGCGATGCCCATGCCCGTTATTTTCCGTCTACATATGTCACTCAGCAAAAAGATTGGTCTCGCCGTTGTCTTCGTCATCGGTTTCTTCATCTGCTTGACAACTGGATTGCGCATGAAAACCGTCGTCCGCGCCGCCAAGGCCAAAGAACAAACATGGGAATCATGTCCCGCGAATCTCTGGTCCTTCATTGAAGTCGCCGTCGGTATTATCTGCGCGTGTCTCATTAGTCTCCGTAAAATGCTGTCAATCTTCTGGCCGGATCGACTGCGCAAAACGAAGGTTTCTGACTACCATTATGGGTCTGGGGAGAGGAGTGCGACAAAGAGGACAGTGCCCCCGGGAAGTCAGAAGTTGGATGATACGTATATTGATGTGGCGGATTATTCACTGGAGGATGTGAGCAGCAACATGAAGCCTGGGGCTTCGACATACAATCCAGATGGTCAGCTTTGGGGAGAAAATGATACTGTTGTCAAGGGCGGGAATGCTAGGACTGAGAGTCAGGAGTACATCATTGATCCGAACCGAAGTATTACTGTTCGGAGAGATGTTAGTATTCAGAGAGAGAGTTCATAGCTATTGTGTATCCTATGTGGATCAAACCAAAGATCAGACTAAAGAACTTCAATATTCATTCAACGAAAACGAAGGAATTGATCAGGTTTGCCTCTGGGCTTGGTATTTGTCTTGGGAGCGGATAAGAATATTGGCGAAGCTTTTGATGACTCCGTCTACCGCTATCGCAAACTTTGCGCACGATATCCAAGTAGCTATAACTCTACAAAGGTTTGCTTTTTGGATGCCAGAGCGTCCCAAACAAGCCGTCCTATCAATTCACCCTTTTGCGTAGCTCACATGCTTTTATCTTATCATCAAGTTCGTGTACACGTCACCGTAACATCTTCGCACTAGCAAAAGCCAAAGTGCGGGTTGTAACGCATTATGGAGTAGATAAATCAGGACGGCAAGATAGACCTCCGGGAAGACCAACGTGGGCTCCCGAAAGACCCTGTAAATCCTATGCAAATGCGCAATCCTTCGTGCACGGTTGTAAATATTTACCGGTGGGTTGGAACCGGCAGGCCTTTCGCGCGATACGGCCTGATTTCCAAATTGATTCGGAGGTAAATTTGAACGCGGCTGCGCTTACCCTTGCCAATATGTGTCTTGTATTTTCAAGTGGAGATGGCGTTTACGAGGACGCAGTGGGCTTTTACAACAATGGAGTGGAATTATTCATAAGTGAGAAACCCACGTTTCCATTGCATCATGGCGGCGCCACTCAATATTGTAATCGTAGGTGCTGGAATTGGCGGCCTAGCCTGCGCAATTGCATCGCGGAGACACGGGTTAAATGTCCTTGTGCTAGAGAGGGCGGAACGGTTGACACCTGTACGTATAGTCCCGTCATTTTGCAGGAAAGACCAAGGACTCCTTGCGTACGAAAAGGGCTTGTTGTTGAATCTTTGCAGGTTGGAGCCGGAATCCAGATACCGCCCAACGCATCACGTATCTGGGCTGAGTACGGGTTACTCGACCGGTTGAAGCAGTATTCGGTTATTTCCAAGGCCACGCAGTTGAAAAGATGGAAAAATGGAGAGTTGCTGTGCACACGGGGAGTAGGTGAGGATATGAACGAGGAATGGCCGTGGCTGTAAGTGCTTGGGCTCTCTCTCAGTATAAACCTAACATATGTAGTGTGATCCATCGAGCAGATTATCAACAAGTGCTTGTCGACGAAGCCCGCCATTTAGGTGTTAACCTTAGGCTGAAGGCTGATGTACGAGACATTGATTTTGAAAGTACTACAGTGACCTTGAGAGACGGAGAGGTAATAGCAGGGGATATTATCGTTGGCGCTGACGGTGCGTATTGTGTCGTAAAATTCCCGAGCTATTGGTGCACTTGCATTTCTTACACTCGCTCAGGTTTGTGGTCAACACTTCGCGGTCGAATACTCGGCCATGAGTCTCCGCCAAAAGAGACTGGAGATCTTGCCTACAGAGGGACCTTCTCTTTGAATTCTCTATTGTCGCTCGATGACCCGGCAGTAGATGAACTGTGCAAAAAGAATGTTGTGACCATGTGGATTGGTCCCGAAAGCCATTCTGTATTCTATCCGGTGAGTTGCGGTAATGAATTCAATCTTGTCATGACCCGGCCAGACGATCTGCCACCGCATGTGAAAACGGAAGCAGGAGATATAGACGCAATGATGGCCGTATTCGAGGGTTGGGATCCTGTGTACGTATTAGACCACACAGTTTTTCCATGCAATGTACTCACATGTCTCTAACTGAAGCCTTACAACTATACTCACTGCATTCTCATCCGTTTTGCGATGGAAGATGATGCATCACGACGAACTTGCCTCCTGGACAAAGGTAGTAGCTTTCCCTCTTCACACCAGTAATTCCATAATTTTGCCGATATTAACTAAAGATTAGAACAATGTCGCTCTCTTGGGCGATGCATGCCACCCCTCTCTCCCTTACCAGGCCCAAGGAGCAGCAATGGCTGTTGAAGACGGTGCCATTATCGGCACACTTTTAGGTCTATATCAAGATGCCCGTTTACGATCGCTCAAAGCCCCGAGCTTGGCAGAAACACTGAAACTCTACGAATCGCTCCAAAAAGCGCGGACGACAAATCTACATTTGGGCTCGATATCTAATCAACATATGTATCATATTGATGACGGCCCAGAACAGGAAGAGCGGGATCGAATCCTCAAAGCCGCTGATTGGCAAGAGAAGCCGGAAGGTGAAGAAGAACCATTCATCTGGATTGATGTACGTTATCAGAAGGCAATCTTGGGTCGAGATGCTCTTGGTGACGCGAAGAAGAAATGGGAAGAGACGGCTGGTGAAATTAAATAGTCGGACCGGGTTGAAAAATGAAGTGTCATCGGGTGCAGAGTCATACACATGGCTAAGGGAGAAATTAGAATTCAGAAAGCTCGTTTCCGGGGAACAGCCGCTTTTCAACGTTTTACTTCGTCCGTCAAACTGGGAAAGGTACTAAGTACTCTCTTGCTACCAACGATACTACCAGCTATTGAAATAGACATAAGAGAATTCGCAAAAGACAAGATTGAGAGGAGCATGCTGTCATTTTTAGGTTCTAGTACCACCGCTGTCGAACGTCTAATGGCTTTTTCAGGCGTCCCATCCGCTCTAATCAACAGAGTGTGTTTGTGTATGTAGATGGAGGGGAGATGAAGGGACGACTGGTTGCTGACAGTGGAAATAGAGTCGAGTCTAACTGTGCACTAAGCGATGTACTAGTTCCCAATCAGGAAAAGTGCGCCCGGCAAGAGCAGACCACCCGCGCTGAGTTTACCTCTACTCATCACCACCACGATTCACCATGGATGATACTGAACTCCCAAGTGCAAATTTCTATTTGCCCATGGTGGCACCTTTTAATCAAAGAAATTACCGCCAACTATTTCAGGGTCGACCAGTCTTGCCGCCCGCTGATCTGCCCACCATGGCCGTTTTAGGATCTGAAACACTACCCCATGCTGGTCGCGTCCGCCTTCGAAACACCCCAGGCCAATCGTTCCGCGACCAGCTCGCGCCCACCAAACATGCTTCACTCTTGTAAAAGCTGATCGTGAATGGCTATGGATATTGGCCCTACGTGGTGGGCGAGGCTTGGAGCGGCCAGGCAAGCAGATCCAGTCACTCTTTTCCCCACTCTCTAGCTTCGCTGTCCAGAGCCCTAGACCTCCCTGAGGGGCAACTCCCACGTTTCAACGACTGTGGGCGTCCGAGTAGTGCAAGGGAGATGTGGTGCAATTTGGGCCACTCGATATTAGGTTCGGGTGAAAGTGACCAGCGCGATGGTGCCTTTTCCCTTGCTATTGTGACGTTCGTGACAATGGAACGGCGCACAGGACTCATTTCGTCTGAATAGAATTTCCTCACGACTCCCCTCTTTTCATTTCACCGTCCGCTCTTCTTTCTCTATTGTCCCGACACTCTCTATTGTGCTTTCGCTTTCGCGAATCCCTATTGTCGAGCTGGAGATCGTTCTCTGCCTTGCCAGCCCAGGACTCCTACTCTTTCTCTTTTACTTCTATAACTTTTACTTACGACAACTATCCTTGATCAAAATTATTTCGTGACCATCACTCAAAGCACTCTCTACCAAATCAACTGCCGGGCAGTTCATCATCAAGTCATCCATATCTCGAATTAACTCACTATTCTATACCACTCTGAGTCAACACGTCGACAATGACTCTCCTTACCGAAAAACTGGCCGGTCCAGGCTATATCATCCTCAATGTCATGCGCGCCCTGAACATAATTACCCTGGCTTCTGTGGTGGCAAGCAGCGTAGTCATGTTGGTCAAGACGTTCATCGTCTCCAAGGTACGACCGCTCAGCTATACTCTGGCAACTTGCAATTCTAACTTCATTAGTTCTTCTTTTTCGATGCGACAAGCCATGTGATCACCGCTCTCGTCGGCAGTGAGTCTACAGAATGTCCCATATCCATGTTTTCCTATAAACTTACACATCGTAGTGTTTCTCATCATCTCGGAATGCGCGCTCTTCCGGCGGTACTTTAAGCGCAATTGGCCTCTACTCAGTTCGGATCACGGCTTCGTTTCTCTTGGATTCGCTATGACTGTCCTCGGTCTCAACATGCTCGGCAACATGAACAAGGAGGCAACCAGTCAAGAATCCCTTGGTCTCCCTTTCTGGCGGTTGCTCGTTGCTTCAGGTATCCTTGCCATCGTGATCGGCTTCTTCAACATCGTAGCAGTAAGTGAACCTTGACCTTGTTTTCCACCCTCAATACCTAACATCACCCAGAGCTTTGTCTTCCGCGACACCTCTCTGAACGTAACTGCTCGCCAAATCCGCTCTCACGGCAAAGTAGCCTTGACCCGCGCCGAGAACCGAGAGCTCGACTCCAAAGCCCTCAGCATCGCAACCCACATGACCGGCTCCAGCAGCCTTCACAAAACGACCCCAACTATCACCAGCACAACCCCTCGCATCGACATGTCCACCGAAGATCCACCCCTCGCCACGCCCACCAAAGAAGAATCGCGCTTCTCACGCTTCACCTGGGGCAGCCCCATCCGCGGCGCCTTCAATAGCGCCCGCAAGTCCGTCCTCCCCTCCTATCACACGCACACGCACTCGCGCTCCTCCTCGACATACTCGCGCTCCATCTCCGGCGAGTCTCGGCGTTGGAACAAGAAGAACCGCGACAGCGATGTCCCCGCCATGCCTCTACAGATCTCCGGACCGCTGAACACGAATCAGCAGTTTTCGTATCTGAACAGGCCGAATCCGGCTCATCATCCGAGTATCAAGCGGGGAGAGCCCAAGAATGAGGAGAGCCTCAAGGAGTTCAAGTTCTAGGCACTTGTAATCGAAAAGCTGAGCGCTAGGAGTAATGGGGGATAATGGGTTAACGACATCACATGCATACATTCTGGGTTTTTTCTACTTGATCTTCACTTCGGGGCATTGCGACTTTTTATGATACCACTCTCTTTTCTTTCTATTGTACTAAAATTGTCTCGACAACATCACTGAATAGGGCTGGGGCGTTCGATTCGGGCTTTATTTGCGAGATAAGGAACTGATCACTCGTTTTCGGAAAAGGGTTCATGATTGTGAAATTATGACACATTGGTATGAGACTGTTATTAAATGATATTCTTGCAAAATCTTTTGATTCAGTTGGCTTTTGTGCGTGATGTGGAACTTCTCCGTGAAATGGGACATGCTAGAATGTACAGTAGATGAGCATCTGCCATAATGAGGAAGCAGACACTTAGAAAGCCGTGCATAGCTGTATTATACATTTCATATATATACAAGGTGTAACAGAAGTGCTCTATACCTCCACTACTACTTTCGTGCCCAGTAACAGACCTATTCTTTCGCAGTCAAGAGGCGACATGTTTTTTCCCACCCATCACAGATATCCTTCCATCATGAACACTCCACCAAGCTACTCCTATTCCACCCCTCCTCTATCCACCCAATGGATCCTGAAATGGATCCACTGCATTCCCCTCGGGATCATAAAGCTGCATAACCCTCCCATCCTCCATCGTCAATGAATACTCCTGCGTAACAAAATACCCTCCCCGGCCCCTCCTCCTACACCTCAACCTCACCTCCCCCTGATCCCTCGTCCCCTTGACCCAAAAACTAATATTGATCCGTCCATGCACCTGATTGATCTCGCCCTTGATCCACGGGTACTTGGACGCGAAGTAGATTTCGTCGCCGAGTTCATTGCGCACAGCGGGGTTGGTGCGTAGTGCGTATAAGGTGGATGTTACGACGGAGGATTCTTGTTTTTGGTAGTTGAAGAAGGCAAAGATGGAGATTGCCATTGCGAGGACAAAGATGGGGAATGTACGTTGGATTTCGGTCGGGATGAAAGGGGGGATACTGGTGGGATGGGGTTAGTTTGGTGGGTTTGGGAGGGTGTGGGTTGGAAGGAAAACTTACGGTGGGAGGTCACGGTTTGGTTTTCGCTCGTGAAGAACTTCGCCAGCCTTTGGAGGCGGTATCAGGTTCTCTGGAGGCCATGATGTTATGCTGTGTGGAGTCTTCCAGGGCACGGTAGGCGGTGATACCGTTGAAGCCGGTGTTGTGGAGGCATGGCGAAGAGGTGCTATTCGGCGGAGGCATTGTGGCAGGGGAGACGGTCTATACCGAAGTAGTAGAGCTTGCGATAACCTTGGAGGAGGCATTTTGGAATATTTAAACATACAGGTCGCGCAATTGAAGCGCTGAATATTAGAGGTTTGAGAATGTTAAAGTCTCGAATGATCAGTTCGTGATGCTTGGCGCGTTTGCTCGGTTTGTATCGGTGTTTTTGCTGAATAGCTCCGATCCGATCCGACAACCTTCATTTAGACATTACAGCGGCGACAACCTCCAGGGGACCTATTATTTCATTGAAAACAGTAGTTCAAAACTCCAGAATCTTTCGTGAGTTAGAGTATACAAGAATGGTATTCGAAACCGTCCAACCCCCCATCGCTCGTTCCGAGTCGCCAACAGCGAATGCCCTTTTGGCCTGATTGCCTCTGGACACAACTCACCAGCTACTCCGCCATACAAAACTGCAGATGTACTTACTCGAAATCTTATTGTAATCACAGTCATTTTATATCCCTGGTTTCCTCCAAGACTAGCCTGCCTACGTTGATTAGCTTTCTACCTTTTCCACCGCATTTTTGGTCAAGACGGATGTACATTTCCTTACTCCGCATCTAAATGATTTGACATAAAAACATGCTTAACGTTCACACAATCATGGCAACCCCACCATGTAGATCAAAATAGATTCAAGTTACCCATCTCTTTTCTTAGTCTACCTGTCTAAATTGAAATGCTAAATACAATCATATTCATCTACATTCAGACCGTTCACCAATCTAAGCATCCCAATCATCATGGCCGACACCTCTACAATCGGCCCTTGGACCGAATCCGTCACCACACTACCCCCAAACCGCCGCTACATCTGCACCTACTCTCCCACTGGGACTTCTGTCCTCCACTCCGCCCCAGCTCAACTCTACCATGGCCGCGCCGGCGTCGGCGGCATGGCCCGTTCCTACGCCGTCTCCAAAGTCCCAGCCAACCTGAGCAAGGACGAAGACATAAACTCTTTCCTCTCTCCGAACACGACATCCAACCCTACTTCCCACAAAGGCACTGGCATCGTGGTACCAATGCAGTCAGGAGCGAACCTCACGGTTGATTTTGCACCTAGTGGGAAAGTCAAATGCATAGGACGGTGTCGATTGATTTTAGCATTTGTGTGATTGGACATGTCAAGATGGAGCTTGATAATGGGGAGATGCTGAATATGATGCCTGGAGATCATGTGATTCAGAGAGGTACGATGCACAAGTGGTGGAACGGAAGTCAAACAGAGCCAGCAAGGCTTATTGCGGTGATACTACCATGTGAGCCATTCACTATTCAAAGTACTGGGGAGATTTTGAGAGAGGTGCATATTGAGGGCTCGGGGGCCGGCAAGGACAGAGCAGTAGACTGTAGAATGTAGCTGTGATATTGAATTGTTAGGCCAGAAGGGAGCAGCGCTAGTGAGATAAAATCAGAAAAAAATATCTTGGTTGATCTCATACATAACATGCTTCCCACTCAAGAGTTCTCAACCCGTTGTCTAGAGCTGCCAAACGGCAAATAATCACTCTTCCCACCGGCCGGCCAGCGCCCACGCTGACATATGCTTGACAATAAACTCGTTTTCGTATACGGCCGTCGATATCCAATTCATTCCATTCAACCGGTTCCTGAAACCGCAAGTTTCATCAAATGGTCCATGAATGTCTGCAAGCTGACATCATCCGTGAAGATAGTCTGCGATGATTGGGAGACACCTCCATATGATGAGTTGGAAGTGTGCGTTGTAGATGGGTTGAGCTTGGAGAGCAAGAAACGAGCTTGTGAGCCACCGGCGTCGCAGACAATGAAACGTGGGAGCGGGAATCGGTCCTGAATGAGGTCCTTCGCGTCTTCTTTAGGTGCATCCAACAACGTCGCAAAGTTCTCATATCCTTCCTGTTCTTGGTAACCTGCCTTTCGCCACTCAGCCATAGTTTGTCCGTGGAAGATAAGAATGTGAAAGAAGGTGTCGAGAAGGAGGACTGTCTCGTCTTGAATTGACGTCGAGTCGAGCAGAACGGGCTGGCTGCCCTCGTGATCGAAGCCGTAGCTATCCAATGTGGGTTGAATCATGATCAGCGAGTTGCTGACGTCTTCGTGGTTCAAAACATGGCGATAGAAGGCAGTTTCGTCAGGAGAGTTGTTGAACACCTGCAAGAATTGTGATCGTCGGAGATGGAACATGAACTGTGGATAAAGGGTAAAGTTCTTCTCCAGCCTAACAAAGGTGAGCACATATCTACGTTAATGGGAATTAGGACATACCTGAATGATGAGGGATCATCCTTCCTATACTCAGCAAATTTAGAGCATAGTCGGATGAGCATACGATCCACCCATCGCAAGACATCTGGACCATCGTCTACCTCAGCTTTGAAGACTGCGAGTCGTGACATTAGAACAGCAGATGCCTCCTGGTCGAACGAATGAGCGATAGCGATATCTCCTGTTGGGCCGCTAAGGTTCCGTGCAATCGTGGAAACTAATTTTATATTAGAACGTCATATAAGTTTGTAATATTGGTTGACATACCTCTCAAATGGAAATATCCGTCGGCATGCTGGTAGTAGGTGAGGAACTGGATTATGCCCTTTTGAGGACCTTGTTGCATCTGGTTTGGTCCACCTTGATTTGCAATCTCAAAGTAGATGCCATAGCTAGCCGTCGGGTCAATGCCGCACATTTTCCATGCGCAGGTATTGCCGATACCACATTCCGTCTCTCCGACGGATGCAGACTTCTTGTTTAAGGAAACGGCATGACCGATCAAACCAGTGACTTTCAGCTCTTTCGTGGTCAGGACCTCTAGGTTGGCATTGAAAGCCATGAGCAGGATATCGTCGGCGTCCTTGTTGAAGACACGGACAAACGATTGCTTGAACATAGAAGACGTGAAGCTGTCGGTGAGGATCATATGGCCACCAGTCGAGTTAGACAGACTTTTCATCTCTAGAAGACCAACCTGATCCAAGCATCCAGCAAAGACATCCACAATATGACCGTTGTGGGAGACCCTTTTTGCGAGACCATCATAAAACTTAGATCTGTCAGCTATCGTGATTACTAAACCCTTCTAGTTTGACATACCTTCAACGCTTTTTTGTAGTACTTGATGTTGTCTCGATCGATATCGTGATGAGAACGAATTGGTTCCCTCAATTCAGCACCGACAACCATTCCTGGGCCCTCGGTCGCAGGGCCACCGCAGAAGAGCATAATCCTGCCACCCATGTTGACATATTGAGTCTCCAGAAGACCGATAGCAACACTGAGAGCAACTCCTGTGCATCTCAGAGCACGCTTATCGTTTGCGACCGGCCAGGGATCCTTTTGCAATTGCTCCAAAGCATTGGTCAACTGAAACTCGCATTCCGACACGGGAAGCAAGAATCGCGAACCCACACCAGCTGGTGGCCGTCCAGGTTGCTGTGGCACGTTTGGTCGAGGGATGTTTCCGCCTAGCCCAAGCATCTCTTGAACTTGTTTCGAGGTATAGTCCTTGCTTCCCCGGAAGACGTAGGATTTGGCGCATGCGGTATAGCCGAGCTCGTGAACTTGAGCCTAGAGATGGTCAGTACCCAGATCTTAGTGGTGGAAACAGCAATCGTACCATTGTACCATAGGTGACCAGGCCAACCAAAGCATATGGGGGGAGCAGGCTGAGGCTCATAATGATGGAGTCCTTGAGAGCCTTCAAGCTATCCTCTTCCTGGCAAGTGTCTACAACGAAAAGGAATATAGGCGGGGACGGCGCAGGTCTACCGAGTCGGTACTCAATGGTAGTACTGTTGGGGTGAAGCTCTGGGGGGATCTGCTCTGCAGAGATGTCCTTGTAGTGCTGAGGGAGGCCGTTCCGCTGGAGGCAGAAGGGACATATCCAGACCCGGCTTCGCATGTCGACTTGACTATTAAGGTGTCAATTATCTACATAATACATTCTACCCAATGGGCATCGTACCAGAACGGGTTGAGAATGCCTCGACAGGGCGGCTTGCAAGCGACAGGCTCATATTGAAGTATAGGCGTCTCCGTCTCCTTCAACGGAGTATAAAGGGCACCAATTGGCACTGTTATCGATCAGTATATTGGGTGTTCCCATGGAAATAATTTAAGCTCACCAACGAGACGTGAAGCTTCCTGTATCAAAAGTCAGCATTCCGCACAATGCCATATATGCACATGCCTGGGGCCAGCCATACCATGCGCGAGCTGGGAAAGGTATTCCAGCTGAGCCGGACGCCATCGCGGTCCTCAATCTCACTCCACTGCTCCTTGAGAGCTTCGAAGTCGGTCATATCGTTGTGGTGCTCAGGTTTGAGCTATGGGTGCGGGATTGTGGGAGTTGGATGTGGATGGTGGGACCGAGGTGGCACCCACAACTTAAAATCGCCGAGCTAGGTACAGCAGGAAAGAAGATGAGGGGCGGGAGTTCGTAGGAAGCGGCGATGACAAGATTAATAGAGAGACTGTAGTGAACAGAATAGCGTCAACCGAGTCGAAGGAGAGGGCCCGCGGCGGTGTTGGTATGCGGTGGGTTGCAATGATGGCAGTACATGCGGCCAGATTGGAGGTTTCCAGACGCTAGTCATAGACAGGACTAGCGCGTGGAGCCCGTGCCCGTCCTTAAATCCAAGCTCCGAATTTTCGTTTCTCCCTTTCTTCTTCTCTCATCATCGCCAGCTTCACAATACACTACTTAACGGCAGACTCGACACTTCTTATGTCGAGCTTGTTTTCGCGCTGCGCGTAGAGGAGAGCAGGCCCATTGCTGGGCACCCGACTTGGAAAGCCCGTTATGGGTCTAACTGATAGGTTGGGAATCAGCAGAGGTCACATGTTTTTAGATTCCGATGTTCTTTCAAATGCTGTCACTGGAATGATTGAGTTCCGTGAATTGCTAGAAGGCTTTATGAGAGATGGCTTAACCAAAGTTATCTTTCAGTCATAACTCACGACGTTGATGGTGTCCCGATGTCGGTCGGCTTCTTTGGCTCCGATAAGACTAAGTTGTCAACGTCGTTAGTTGAGGTCCCTTTGGTCATGAGGTAGAAATACTATGAAGAATTTCAGTGACCTCATGGACTGTAGCCGACGTGTATACATCACTGCTCACGCCATTAACCCCAACGTTCATGTACCGTAGTGACGGTTTGGGAGGTGTTCGCTTCGCCAAAACTTTCAGCTCGACCGCCACTGACGCCATAAGCCACATACAAGATGCCCCCCTTTGCGTGGCGCAGTCAAAGCCTCCCTCACAACATGCCACATCTTGAGAAGGCTTCGCAATTCTGCGAACGCATGTTGTCTCGAGTATTCATATGACGTAGCTCTCCGCTACCATCTATGTTGTATATAATGTATTTTCCCGATCGTCACGCCCAGTGCCCACGATCGAGATTAAGCAATCCCACTACATTACATTCATACAATTGTACACATCCCTGCCCCATTAGTCAACATCCCCGACTGCGCACACACATCATCCAATCATGCCTTCTTCCTACCTCCAACCTCTAACAACCCTTCTTACCGTCGCAATTCTCCCCAGTCAAATCTCAAGTGCTCCCCAGACAAGTACATCGCTACCAACCACCGAAATATCACCTGTATCGACACACGACCAATCAACATGCCACAACAGCACGGACCCGTCCATAAGAGGTCCCGATCAATCATTCCTCTCCACAACAACCTTTGGCGTTCTATCCGTAATAATTGCATTCGGCTCCCTCATCGTAGCCATAGTGGGCGTAATGCAGTATCGACAGTTTAAAAGGAAGCGCGAGGCTGCTAGTTCGCAAATCACACCAGCTTCGGCCGCAGACGCCTACACTATCCCCATGTACGATCTTCAAGCTGGAATTACACAACACCACTCTTCTGGTTCTTCTGCCTATCCACCGATACCAACTCAGCCTTACGTTGTGCCATCAACACCCCCTTCGCCTGTACCACTGCCCAGCGAATTTCCTGGTGGCGAGACTACTGCTATCGCCACTTCTTCGACGACGCTGGTTCCAATGGTTACTACTGTGGCTGTCGTGGATGAGAATGGTACCACAGAGGAAATTCCAGCCATGGCAGAACAAACCTCGAAACGCCCCGTTCACCGTCTTAGATTCCGAAACAGTAGCAAATTTGCAAAGACTGGGGATGTTGGGTTCGGGGGTTGCTACAGAACGTTTACCTATTGAGAGGGGACGGTGATGGGGAGTCAGTAATGATGATTGTTGTTTTCTGGAGATTTTGAGTCTCGTAGTGTACGAATATGGGAAAACGATGAACTGTTTTCTTTTCAATTCTGTTTTTTTTTCAGCGTTTTTGTCTTGCAGCGCAGTACAACTTTTGGGTATGTTTTTCCAGCGAGCGATTAGGGTTTTTCGATCTAGAATAAGGGGATTAGCCATTGCACTTTTTGGTTAGCTTTGTGGTTGCATTTAGGCGTAGACGGGATGCTTTGGATGATGATCACTTAGCGAGAGAGTTTGCGACCATTTCCTTTCATGTTTATCTTGTTCAAGTCGACGTTACTTAAAGACAACAAGTTTGGCATCATACCAACGTAGATTATGACGACACCAATACACAAGTTAATTCGATATTCCTGTTTCCAAAGTTTCATTGTAAAGTGATCTCGCTTGCAGAAGATGTTCCAGAAGGTGCAATGTGAATCTAGGCTCAACGAGCTGGTTTCCCATTCACTTCACTCGCATAGTACGAAAAGATCAACGCAGACTGATAAACGACATTTCTCATTAGACCCAACATTCACTTACGGTCGATAATTCGATAGCTAACATTTTTCTCGGTGAGATGGAGTTCTTTACCATGCTTCATCGTTCACCGCATGTCCCGGATTAAGTTACAATCAAGTACAGGATCCTCTCACCGCTTCGAGGTCGAACTATTATTACGGTTCGCTCTACTAAGTGGTTTCATCTTTCTACCTGGGCAAGTCACAAGTGCACTAGTCTTATGCCGCCATCGCCATTGCCAATCACAGAAATCCAAGTGGCTCTTAGCTGCTCACTTCTTCTTCCCCGTCACTCTTATTCCGCCAACGAACACTCATATTTCCTCCAGTTCCGCAAGGATGAGCATGGAGAGGACAGCAGATGGGGTATTCTCAGAGCCGCCCAACATTGGGTGAGTCTATGCTCACATCGCTCTCACAGGACATGGCAACTAAACAAATTGCAGGGAGGTCACCGCCCAACCCACGATCACCGTTCATATCGCCGGGGGAACACCATTCGGAAAAACTTTCTACCTGGATAAATTGTTGCCCGTCCGCTACTCTGTCTGGTTCCGCGATTTCCTTCAGCCTGAGGCTCCAAACAAGAAGGAGTCCGAAGTTGTGGAGCTACAACATATCGATCCCTCTGCTTTCAAAACATTCGTGTGGTGGCTCTATTGTCAATCCATCCCAGATCCATGGAGCAATTCAAACCACTCTTCCGAAGGAGGTGATAAGATCATTGCACTATACTTGCTTGCCAGATATTTTGGAGTACTCGAACTGAGAGAATATCTGATTTCGATCCTCCACAAATTCTTCAGCATCTATGAATTGCCACTCTCTACCATCACCATCAAGGGCGCATTCGTACGACTGCCTCAGAGTGATCACCTGTACGACCTCATTATCGATGCACACTGCCAGTTATGGGATGGGACGAGACTAACATCACCCGAAATTGCTCTTTTCAATACTCTTCCTAGCTCATTCTTCCATCAAATATCTTTGAGATATAGTGGGCTCCGATTTTCCTCTGACCCTACCTCAAGTGCAATCAAGGGATTGGACAAGTACATTGAATCGTCCTCGAAAGAACTCAAGAAAGCTTGCCATAACGAGAATAATGAAATCAGCCTGAAGAAGCTAAAGAGGAAGTTCTGAACGGCGAACGAAACATCCAACTTCTCGCCAGCCTTATTCGGGACACATTAGGAATCAATTAACAAATGAAAAATGGGTGAAAGATAGAGGTTTCACTTAGGTCCGACTTTGTGGAGGCATGGATCCAGAGTATTACTGCACTTCAACTAACAGATAGGGGATATACCAATAAAATGGAGTTGAGGCTAGCTTAACTTGCAATTATAATCTCCTTGTTCTCTTCTCCTTCTCTTCGTTTGTTCGTCTCTCTTTCCTGAGGCTTCCCAAGCTTCTTGCGAAGAGTCTTCTTCTGTTTCTCAGTTAGATGCGCATGTGCTTCCTCCTACTCGCTCTCCTGCTGAGCTTTCTCCGCAGTTCTTTGACTCTTTACGGCAAGGTCATTGAGTTGGCGCTTGACGTGAGCATTCCCGTGCTTCTTCTTTCCCCCGTCAACAGTGGTCTCCTCAATGTCCAACAATGCGCCATCTATGGTTCGTGCATGCAGCTTCTTATACTGACCCGGATTAATGAAACCAGGCTCCCGGTCGATATCGTCTTTTTCAGAAAGCAGTGATACCTTGTTCAGTATGATTCTTTGGTGTTTGTAAGGTAAGATGCACCATAAGTCTCCGAGGACTTTGTGTTTGTAGAGGATTTCCTCCGATGGAGTGGTGTAGATGTTGACCTTGGAGTCCTCCTTGTCAATCTTGGGAGCATAATCGATGGGCCCTCCCGACGCCGCATACCAGCCTTGATCCTCGTAAGGCGGTAGGTAGGCTTTCCTTTTAAGTACGTCTACAAGCATTTCGCCACCTAAAGAACCCAAGGAATCTGTCAACGATGCAATCGAATCGTCTGAAGTGACGGGGATACCAGGAGATGGAGTCTGCACAATGATCTTGCCACGGTCAAAGGCGAATCGATCCAAGGACTGTATCGAAATTCCTGTCGCGGGTCGGCGTAAAAGTAGCGTATGATGAATAGGAGCTGGGCCTCGCAAATCAGGGAGGAGGGAGGGGTGCACGTTGATGCCGCCATAGGTTGTCGAGTCGATGAGGTGTTCGGGGATAAAAAGACCGAACGAGACAGCGATGATGAGATCGAACTCTTTGTTATTAGGTGGGAACCAACCTTTCAGGTTTTGTGTTGGGTGGATTGGGAGCTTGAGCTCGTTACTGGCTACGGACTCGATGGCCACTGGCAAATGTCAATTGGAGGCTTGCGATAGATGGGTTTTAGGTTGCTCTGATTGAATACCTTTTTTCAGGTGTTTCAATCCCCGACCGGCCAGTTTCTCGGCTTTGTGAAGGACATCTATTGATTCTATGAGATTGCTATCTTCTTTCTGCGCAGCGACCAGAGCACGAAGCGAGTGAATGCTAAACTCATCGGCGCCAGCGAAGAGGATGCGAAGAGGACGGACAGTCCTGGGTGCCACTTGGGAGCTGTATCTACGGCAATTGGACACCAATAACGAGCGGACCGATGGCGGCAGTCTCCATAGGAAAGACATTCTCACCTAAAGACGAAAACAGATAGTGGTGAAGCTGGGCTGCAGCATACCTACGAAGTGGACTCACTCCCGCGTTAAGCTTTCCTCTGATCGAGATCGACAGGCCGAAATTCCGGGCTTGGCAGATGGACGATCTCATTAGATGCAGGCACGAAGGCGCGCGAACCTTCAAAAGCCAGCAACTTCCTTGTCGCGACATACCTCATGGAGATGCACGAGGAGTGAACATTCTTCCACGACTGTCCTTTCTCCTGTCTATCCTCCTCTTTTTGTTGTCGAGCTGCCTCAATGCTCACCGCTCCTCCCGACTTTCCTGCGAAGTGGGCACCTCCGAATCGTCTCCGCAGTGACGCAGCGCCTGGCTGAGCCTGGAACCCCCGTGATTCCAAGTGAACCCCCACCATCGATCAACCCGTGGACATTTGCGCCCCGACCGAGCGCCGTGGTGGCATTCATGTTGTACTTGAATCCTATCTTGCTGAGGTGGACATAGCCCTTGAGTTGTCTCATTTCCTCCTGCTAATGGTCTAGTCGATCTAGTTCCAACCTGCGTCATGTCTGCGACTGAAGTGCCTAGAGTGCTGCCCGCGCAGCTATCTTTCCTTGCGATATACAATCCCTCTCTGAGCAGTTCAGACGAAGATGTCCATAAGCAGATTGTCTTCTATTACTCAAGACGCTCCAAGACACGGCGGAAGGCTCAGGCGAAGAGCCATAGAACAAGAGATAACACAGAAGAACCCCATGACCCGGAGAAGGATGAGCAGCTTCTCCAGGTTGGGCTCGCTCAAGGAATAGTTGGATTTGCGAGGTTTGTTGGATCATGGGATGCTATCCGGTTGTGGACATGAAACAGCTGATGCGCAGCAGGAGCTTCTCTAACGGCGAAGCCGTCGAGTCGATTGACACCGATAAGTCGCGAATCATCCTCACTGAGCTTGAAGAAGACTTCTGGGTACTCGCAGTAAGACTCAGATCATATACAAATTTACATTCCATGACCATTGCCAACTTTAGTCTAGTCCATAGATCTCACTCGATTACCAGCCGCATCGACTACGTCACAGGCCACATCCGCCGCGTCGAACTCAAACTCGACAAAACCGGAGTACGAATATTCATCTCGGGAGGTCAGCCCGCCAGCACTTTTAATACAGCAGCTCAAAGCCGCTTACTCGGTATTCTGTCTCCATCATACACGGCTTAGCCGGGTTCTCAAAACACAAGGGCGCGACAACTTCGAGAGAGTGCTCCACAAATTCTGGGCGGTATTCGCAAGGAGATGGGATGTTCTCCTCCATGGAAGTCCTGCAGTGGATATATTTGGGGGATTAAAACTTGCCTCTGGAGGTGAGTTAGGGGTTGGCGTGGGTGAGGAGGAGTGGGGGAGTCCCGAGCGTGATGTGCTCGAAGGCTATGTGCGCTCAACGGACGGGTTAGTCGATGTATTGGTTTCTCGCTTTGGCGAATCTGAGCCATCGCAACATGATTTGTCTTCAAAATCGCCAGTAGGGTCTTTGGAGTCTGAGTGCTGGTTAGGCAACGGCAGGTTCGCTGGGCCCTCAGACGGTGTAGTCTTTGCGGGCACTGGCGCCATCAGTCGACAGTCGTTGCGAGATATCTCCCGATGGGTTGAAACAATTTACACAAACGGAGAGCATGCGTACGGGGTGCAAGTAAATCCCACATCTGGCAGGGACAAGACCAAGCGAAAACAGCTAACGAGGCGGACCACTGATGCTACTATCACTCAGGAGTCTTCGCCGTCAGTGAAACTCATACCGTCTCCCGATCTACCTCCTGGCATACCTCCGCCAATAGTTCAAAGCGCCGAAGCCTCCCTACACAATGCATCACGTGCAGTTGAGTCGAATAGCAAGAAACCCGAGTCCAGTCTACCATCTCTGGGAGATGTCAATGCATGGGCGAAATATATCACCAATCCATACGGAAGCTTTTTTGGAAGCAACAAAGAGGAATCAGTCACGACAGCAGGAGATGATGCCCCGGATCATCAGGACCAGGCTACTGACGATGATCCCACGAGAGAAACGACTTGCCAAATCGGGCGAGAGAATACGGGGTACTTCCTTATTGGACTGCAGGGAGATCTAGAGGACGAAGATGCGGAAGATGCAAGAATACCACATCGGCTCCTCCACGTAGAGCTCGCTGAAGACGTGCCCCCGTCACCATCTGAATCTCCGATGTACGAGCAAGAGCTGCAATGGTCTAACCTACTTCGCAAGCTCTCAAGGCTGCGGGTGATTGTCTATGTGGTATGTACTATTTACTTATTGTCCAGTTCCTCATGTTATTATCATCTACTCACTCTGGCGGGATTTGCTGACGAACATGAACAGCACCGTCCATTCGTGTACGTGTTCTTATTCAAGCACAGCTCGCCGCTGTTGTCCTATTCGACATTCTATCGCCACCTGCATTCGTTTTTCTCACCTCTAAACACGTCGTTCAGCAAGAGCACATCACCAGAACGAGTAGCACAACGGATATTAGAAGCAACCCATCCTTATACGACGGATCCGGAGCCGAACACGCAAGCCATCTATGATCTGGTGTACGATCCTCGAACACTGACGATTCACTCTACAATTCCCAATATTCCCGAGCCGGGAACACTGGTGTCAGAAGGACTTGGTGGAAGTGGAATAGGGTGGAGTCGCGTAGAAGCACTCCACGTATACTCTCACATCCTCAGCACGGTATCGGAGAGTCGCAGCAATGGCGAGAAAATAGAACAGACGTGCAAGACCAGCCGTGGTTGGTGGGTGGCGTGGATGCGGCTGCCTCCATCTGGACTGGAGAATTCCAAGACGGACGAGGACACGCACTCGGCCGAGTTCAATACATGGGAGCTGCGAGAAGCATTCCTTGTCCGGCGTGGGCGCGATGCAATTGGGCCTGCGGTCAAGAGCTCAGGCCGGTTCTCCAGTGGGATGTGGGGCCTCGGAGGGTCGTCGACAGAGCAGAAGATGGGCGGTGCAGCGGCTGGATGGGGACCAAAGGGACTCGCTGAGGGCATTGGGATTGATGCGCGGCGGTATATTGAAGAGGTTTTGAGTCTGTGTCGTTGAGGAGGGTGTTAGTGGTCTGAATGCGGGAATTGGGGGTAAGCAGCGAAAGAGGTGTTGGGATGGAGTTGGAATTGTGTAGGCGCTGGGAGGATAACGGAGTTGGAGACATGGTGGCCCAGGAGCTAAGAGCGAGGGTCTTATGTCAGAGTCCGGAGGGTTGCAGTAGTAGGGTGGTAATTGATAGATAACAGCACGCAGAGCGCAGCACGGCATAACACAGCTCATAGCATACGAGAGTGACTGGCGCAAAGAGCGAAGTTGGCAAGAACGATGCACAGTAATAATCATAGAGTGGCAGGGCAAGATGCTTCCAGAAGTCTCCAAGAATGCAACCACAGCTTGATCCGTTCGGTTCAGCTGGGCAAGGCAAGGCAAGGCAAGGCAAGGCAAGCAAAGGGGTGCACGCAATGGTTATGCGGGACATGTGCACCCCCTCAGCCTCGCAGTAGTGCGAGTGCTTTATTGTGTTTTTTTTTTTTTTTATTTCTTTGAGGCACTTGTGAGTTGGATGTGCAGAAACAGAGGATACAATTCGTTAATGGAAAGAAAGGCGAATGGTTCACTACCCCTTCTTTGCCCCTCTCTTTTGCAAGTAAGCATCCAACGAAACAACGCGAGGACGAATGACGAGTGACGAATGAGTGCCGAGCAATGAAATGGAGGAATCAGAACAGTGTTTTGCAGCGGTCATTGGGTTACTTCCCGGACCGGTTGAATGATTGGTGCAAAAGAATGAAGAAGCATGCCCGTCATCCATGGATGGGCCCGGGCTGCCAATTGTGGGTGTGGCTGGAGATGGCCTGTTTCGGAAATGGGACGCCAGAAGGGATCCAAGAGGCCGGAACTGCCAGGGGTAGAGTCTAGAGGGCTGTCTGTCTTCAGAAGTCCAGCCTTGACGCAATTCGTATGCACACCATGTTGTTGCACATGTTTTGTTGGTGGGGGGGATGTCGTGGGCAGCGTGTTACGGTCCGGGACAGCCGTTCAATTGCTGTGTTGCAATCTGGCAAGATGGGGGATACGTGTTTAGACATGGAGGAGGGAGGGAGGGTGCATTTGCATTGCATTCAGAGAGAGACTGCAGTGCGAACCACCCCCCTTGTCCATAGTGGCAGTGGTGCACTGCGGCTACATTTCGACATGTGCGATAGAGTATCAATCTGGTCAAAGGCACGAGATGCGAGGGGACCAAGCCCGGCCATGCCGCTCATGTGGTCCCTTTTTTTAGGATTGAATCCTCGTGAAGGATTGCTGGCTGCATTGATTGCATTGCACTTGATCGCAGTGTTCTGGAGGTGAGAGGGGGTGAAGGGCTGGGCCGGCGTTATCGCCATCACTATCTCGGCATCCACCGGTCGGGTCGGTTCGGTTCATGTGGCTTGTGTGTTCCGTTGGCTCTCATCCGCGGTTCTGTCACAAGCTACAACATTAGCAGCTGTCTCTCTCTATTCTTTGGCTCTGGGTGCACCGGACTGCGACCGCGCAACGCCAAAACTGATTCAACATGGTTTTTGTGGGTGGTTTTCTTCCTCTTTTTTTTTCTTTTCTTCTTCTTCTCTCTTCGTTCTTTGCCCCTACTGGAAGTTCCCCTTGTTCGTACAGTAGTAATTGAATCTCGAGACTCGAGACTCGAGACTTGAGACTCGGCAACCAACTCCACTCCACTCTTGTCGTCCCGTCATCCCGTCATCCCCGTCCATCACCAACCCGAACCGTCCAAAGTCCCTCCACTCTCGTTTACATGTCGCTCCACTCTTCCACTCTTGCACTCTCCACTCTCCACTTTCCACTCCTGACATCCACGCCTTCGCTCCTTCCATCCCTGCCGGCGATCGCACCTTCCCCTCCCCTCCCCTCTCATCCCATCCCTGTGCGGCTCGCGCTTTGCATTCGCTCCTTCTCCTTTGGTTTTGAAACCACTGTCCGCTCGCCGGAGGGGGAAATATTACAATCGACTTCCTTTATTACTCTTGTCCCATCCCCATCCGTCTGACCTTCCCTCACCTTCACCCTCACCCTCACCCTCACCCTCTTCTCTCCCTCTTCTACCACGCCCGGTCGTCTTGATTGATGTGTACCTGGCCTTTGCATACTGTTACTGCGCCCACGCCTGCCAATTCTTCCAATTAAGACATCCAAGCATTCATCCCTACACAGTACGCAGTACGCAGTACGCAGTACATAGTACACAGTACACAGCACTCAGCCTCTGCTTGTCGACCGTTCTCCTCTGCAACGGCCCGTGCCTGCATCTGCGTCTGCGCCCGAACCTTCGTCCTTGTACATACAATACCACCTAACCCACCTGTTCCTCTATCCCTCCCCTCTCGCTACCGGGCCTTTGGAGCTTGTGTTACTTTCGCCCATTTGCCAAACGCCTACGCCTACAACACCTCGAGGGCTTATAAAACCAATACCTTCTTTCGAACGACGAGTGCTCATCACACCACTTGACTTCGCTTTTCATTTCTTTCTTTTAATATTCGACCTTGCTCTCTTTTCTTCTCCGCTACTGCTACTAAATAATAATGTTGTCCACATCAACATCCTCCTCGTGGATAGCAAAGGTTGCCCGTCTATCTATATGTCTCCTCCCGTCCGCCTCGGCCCTCTATTTCACCGGAAATGGCGACCCGTTCCAAAATCCCCAACTACACCAGCGATCACTGCAACACCCCCACTCCTCTCGCGACTCTTTCACCCTCCCGCTACGCCGTGTCGTCAAGCCCCGAGATAACGTCTACAACATTACCAAGTCCAAGGCTCCAACTCAGCAGGCTAGCGTAGCCGTGGATCAAGATGGCGAGGATCTTACCTACATGGTTGCAGCCAAGCTGGGGACAAGCAAGGAAGACTGGTACTTCTTGATCGATTCGGCCTCGAGCAATTCGTGGGTCATGGCGAAGGAATGTCAGACTATGGCCTGTGGTTATCACAACCTCTTTGGCTCCGACGACTCGACGACGCTTCAGGTATGATTTGTGTTGAGATTGGTTCCAATTGAACCCCAACTAACTCCTGACATTAGAAAACCACTTCCCGATTTTCCATTACATATGGCACCGGTAGTGCTGCCGGCATCGTAGCCAAGGACACTATGCAGATCGGTTCCCTCAAATTCTCCTCTGACTTCGGTCTCGCTACCAATGTCTCCGACGAGTTCGCCTCATACCCCTTGGACGGAATTCTTGCCTTGGGTCGCGGGGACAAATGGCCTACGGGCGGTGTCGAAACCGACTCCAACCTCGTTATGAACGAATTGGTCAAGCAGGGACAGATCAAGTCCAAGATTTATGGGCTACACCTGGGTCGCAGCGCCACTGGCAACCACGACGGCGAGCTCAATTTCGGGGCTGTCAACAAGGCCCGCTTCGACGGCGACCTGAATTGGAGCAAAGTCAAGGATAACGACAACGGATTTTGGTGGATTGCCCTTGGAGGCGCTGGTGTCGGCGACACTGTGTTGGATTTCCCAGGTCGTGAGGCTATTATGGATACTGGTACCTCATTTATGTTAATCCCTCCCGCGGATGGGGACAAGCTCCACGGTGTCTATCAGGGCAAGAAAGACTACGTTAAGGACGACATATTCTACTATGTTCCCTGCGACACCAAGGATTCCATCTGGCTATCCTTCAACGGGAAGCGCTACAACATCCCCCCGAGAACTGGATTGCAAAGAAAGACGCCCAAGGCCGCTGCCGAAGCAACTTCCAGGGTCGCGCCACCTTTGGTGACAAGACATGGCTCGTGGGCGACACCTTCCTCAAAAACGTCTATTCGGTCTACGACTACGACAATAACCAAGTCGGCCTCGGTGTCAAGAGCACAAACGGGAATGGAAACCAGAATTTCCCCAGCGCGAGTGGAACTGGAGCGCCCGGTCCGGCCTCTACAGGTGGAAGTGAGTTATCTTCATCCAGAACCCCGTCCCCAACCTCTTTTCCTACAGGAACCGGCTCTAACCCTTCTCCCTCTGCAGCCAACAGCCAGAAACCTGCGACCAGCGGGACTCCTGCCCCAGGATCTGGATCTGGATCTGGTAATGGACAGCAAGGCACTGGTGCCGGTGTCGCAGTTCGACCGGAATCGTCGGCTTTACTCGCTTTAGGTCTCACTGTGGGTGGTGTTGTGTTGATGTGGATTTGAGAGTTCCACGGTGTATAACATGTTTCGTGGAATTTTTTTCGTTTAATGTTTTATTTTGGGTTTGAGCGGGCGTCATATTGCATCGGCATCAGCATCGGCATCAGCATCGATATCTGCATCTGCATCTGCATAGTGTGACATGGTATGGTATAGCATGGAGTAGTGTGGTCTGGAAAAGCATGAAATAGAATGGTCTCAGTCGGTTTATGGACCGATGAATGAATGAAAGAACGAATGAACACACAATGAATGTGCAAACAAGCTTTCCTTCTTCTTTCCGGTTTCGTGTTTGGTACTACAAATACTGCATTGCATTGCGGCGGAGTTCGGAACTGGTAGGACATGTCTTTGTTTTTCTCCGCATCAATGTGGCGAGGGACCTCGGAGGAGGGAGGAGGGAGTGGGGGCCGGGCCATAGGGTGATATGGGAAAGAGTTCAGTAGAATGTGAAGTGTTGTGATGGTTGGTTGGTGCCAAGGTATAGTAGTGCAGAAAACGATATTGTACAAAGATGTAGATTTGAACTGTGGTTGTCATTATGATTGTCATTGTGATGTTGATGTTGATGTTGATGTTGATGATTGACGGATTGAAGTGAATCGGCTTTGATATTTCTATCAGTGATAGATGAAGGAATGAATAAATACATGAATAAATAGATTTTAAAAAAAGGGACAACCAAATATTGATTTACAGAAATCGATTCCCCAGAATCGCATGCTACATCTCGGGTACACACATTCATCCATCCATCCATCCATCCATCTATCTATCGATGCATTCTGAATAAAGAAAAGAATAAGAAAAAAAGAAAAAGGTATTTTGTTACTGGTAAATACATCGTTATGGTTATTCGATTCCTATCCATGAACCTCCTTAAAACTAGACCCTAATCCGGTCCGATACAATGCAATAGGAATACATTTTGCATTCCATCCCATCTCATCTCATGTCAACTCCAAACGCCTCTTCTCCATTTGGTTGTCCCTTTCCATCCCTCACCTTCTCCTGCTGAATAATTCCGATTCTACACTTCTCCGAAAGTTCCCCTTCCTTACTCTTCCTCAGGTTCATCTAATTTGGGCAACCTCCGGACCCCTCCCCACCACCTCCTTCGCCCTTCTAATCTCCTCAGCACTCATATCCATCCCTTCAAGATACTCATTAAACGCCTTGAGGATCCTCTCCAGCCCCGTCCGCAATTCCTCCACCACCCCCTCCACTTCCTGCACTTTGCGTCTCTCCGACTCAGGCTTTGCCAGCGTTTCCACATCCGTCCAGTGCGGGTGCAGTGTCTGCATGTATGCTTCGATCATGTCGATCGTAGAGGTGAAGACGCGGATTATCTCAGGCACAAGGAATTGCCAATTACCCCAGTTGTCTTCCTTGAGGGAGGATACGGTTAGGTTGGTAAGGGCGGTGGTGGAGTGGTGGAGCAGCGAGATGCGCGAGTACGGTGCCCCGGTGATGACTGTCGTCGCGGTGCGGGCGATAGTGTTCCGGAATGGGATGCCGAGAGGCGATGCTGCAAATCGGGTGCGGTAGACGGTCCACCATGTCTCTGCTTGCTGAATCCCCGAGGAAGCGTGGGTTTGCCCCTTCTTAATGTATTCTTTGGCGTACGAGGCTTGCACATTAGCAGGGGAACTGTGGGTGCGGGCGATTTCGCTCGTGAGCGCGCCGACCTTTTCCATGCGGGTTGAGGGTGCAATACGGGGGCCGATGATTTGACCGTCCTTGAGGGGCTGTGCGATTTGAGGGACAAGCTCGATTCTTGGAGTTGGGGGTGGTGGGCCGTTCTGTGGACGAGGGGCCGGGTTTGTGACGGCTGCGATGCGCGTGTGGATGTTGCGAATCTCAGCAAGACAGAGGTCGGCGACTTGTTTATATGTTGGTCCCTTTTTGCGTTCCAGTTCACCGTAGATGGTCTGGCGGCGGTCGGGGAAGCGGTCGGTGATGATGGCGAGCTCCCAGAAGGCAATAGCTTTGGCTGCTTCTCTCTTAGCTTTGAGACCATTGAGGAGGCTGCCGTTGGGATCCTTAGAGTCGGAGGTGATGGGCTTGTCTTTCTTCAAGGGTTCTTGGGATATGTAGTAGCTGAAGGTGTGGTTGGTGTAGTTCCAAAGTACAGCAAGGAATGTTCCCTGAACAAGGAAGATGATGACCAGATTCATGAAAGGTGCCAGGCCAGTAGGTTTGGGGTTTTTAGACAGACTGACCAGGAACCGGGCAACGCAGTAGTGCCAGTGCCAGATGTAATCCCGAAGGAAGCCAAAGTAGATGAATGTTCCCAGCCCAAAAGCCGTAGCTACACTTGTTGCAGACTTCGTTGCCAATGGTAGGAGCACATAGAGAACAATGCCTTTGATATCCTTCTTCTCCTTTTGCTCTGGCTTGTTCAATGGAATCCGGATCTGGTCATAGTCACACCAGAGATGTACGGCTGCTTGGATCACGGCTAGGGCCATGAATAAGAACCGCAGGTAGACTGGCCGTTCATTCAGCTTGATGCGCTCGGTGAACTTTCCATGGTCCAGCGTGAATTGGAGCTTCCCCTGCGTGTAGCGTGTGTAAATGTACACCTCGCTGTAGAAGAATGCAGACAAAGCATATGTTATAATGGTCGCAAACGTGCGCGTGGAGATTAAAGTCTTCTGGGCGACTTCGAACGGAGAGGTGGCGTTTCGCTGGCCAACGTGCCACTGGGCGACTCGAATTACATAGACGTATAACGAGGGGATGTAAAGAAGAAGTGTCCGCATGCCCACAGGGCCGATGGGGAACCAGGACCACAACTTGGACTTCCAGTCACCCATCCATACTGCGATAACGTAGCAAAGACATATTGTGTAAAAGCTCGATTTCGAGAACCGACGGTGTAGGGAGGGTGTGAGAAAGTCGCGATATGGCCGCGCATTCTGTGGAAGAAGCGACATGGTGCGTCGGTTGTGTGATGGGTCGGGTAAACAAAGAAAGACGGTTGTGCTTATATCATGGCAAAGAGTGTAAAGGAGGGACTGCCGATATCGATGCGGTGTGAAGAAACGTGTTGGTTTGTTCAATGTGCTCGCTCGAGGGACGCAAGACGCATTGTTTGCGCAGAAGAAGTCCATAGCAACGTCGGCGTTGGCTTGTGCCGATGGCTCGCTTACATAACGTGTTCATTGCAGGAGAGCTACTGCACGTGCGCATCCTGGGCAATGACGAACGCCGACGACCCGCCGCTATCCCAACCTCCAGGTAACGACCAACTGATTGTATACACCACAACATACTCCCTACTCTTCACCATCTTACGTTTGGCTCCTAGCTGCCTAGTTGGGATTGCATCCGCATAAACGCCACCAGGTTGAGAAGATAGAATCATCACCAGGTCCACAGTCCAACCATGTCCTTCCAACGATCCGCCGCACTCGAGTCGCAACCCACTACCTGGCGCCGTGAAGACGACCCAGAGTATGCCGACGATCCAGAGTTCCGAGAGTTCTCTCAAGATCTCTCTGATAAGCTCTTCGCCCTTACCCGCAATGTTGCCCGACTGTCCGAGCAGATCGGTCTGCTCGGGACAAAACGCGAGACACCACGGGTCCGAGAACGAGTGCGCGAAGTCATCGACGACACGAACACCAGCTTCAAGGAAATCGGAGAGGGCCTGAAGAAGATTACCACATGGCCTGATCTAGGGGTTAGTTTATCCATATAACCATCGGTACGGAGCTATAGAAGCAAACACTAACGATGAACCCCATAGCCCGGCCAGAAATTCACTCAGCAAAAGCTCAACAGCGAATTCAAAGCCACCCTCACCGAATTCCAACATCTCCAACGCATCGCTATCGATAAAGAGAAGGCCTCCGCCTCCGCCGCCCGCGCTGCCCTCCAAGACACCACCTCCCCCACCGAAGAGCGCAGCCAATTCGGCCAGCAACAACAGGAGCAAGAACAGTTGCGCCTCGCCTCTCAAGACGAAGTCGACTTCCAGGAATCCCTTATCATCGAGCGCGAGTCCGAGATCCGCAACATCGAGCAATCTGTCGGTGAGCTCAATGAGCTTTTCCGTGACGTCGCGCACATGGTGCACGAACAGGGTGAACAGCTCGATATCATTTCGGAGAATATCGAGGATACGCGTACATCAACGCAGGGCGCGCATAAGAATCTCGTGCAGGCGAATCGGTATCAGAAGAGTGCGAGGGGCAAGGCGTGTATTTTGCTGTTGATTCTGGCGATTGTCTTGACTATTATCATCTTGGCGGTGGTGTTGGATTAGAGGTTTCCTGTTTGGGGATTACATGGCTAGATAGCTTCGATATTCTGTCTTCCTTCTGCTTCTGTACAATGGGCATAGGCATTTGTAATGCGTAGGGGATTTTTCTTTCATATACCAGGCGCATCGAAGGCGTTGAAGGAACGCTGGTCCCTGGGACTTACATACTTGCACTCATTGTATCTCTTGTCATATTATTGCTCGTTCTTCTATGCCAGACCGTGATCGTGATTGTGACGGCAAATAACATCCACTCCAAAATGTCGAGATTCCCATACACTCCCTTATCCCAAGCAAACTCTTAAATAGTACACAAAAACATACATAGATATCGTACAAAGCCCCCAACCTCCTACAATCCCCAAAACCGCATAACCCTAGTCTTAACCCCCTCAAAACTATTCAACTTGGGCCTAACATCCAGATAGAAATTCAACGACTTCCCCTCCTTCTTCTCATTTTTCCCCGCATAGAAGTCAATTACGTACTCGATTTTAGTGCCACAGCGATCTACGACCCAGTCGTGGCGGTCAAAGGGCGCGGCGTACCCGAGGAAAGTGTTCCAGCGTGCGCGCGGCGTGAGGGAGGTCGCGGAGCCGGAGAAGGAGGTGAGTTTGGGACCGCCGCAGCTGGAGAAGAAAAGTATGTGTTAGCAGGATGATTGATTGGGTATAGAGCATACACCTCTTGATATATCCATCTTGTCCCTCGTTCAGATAACCATCCCAATGAAACCAAAAGGAAGAACAAGAACTCACCTATCCGCTCCCCTGCCCTTCTCCCATCCCCTAATCTCCATCCAAGCCCTCTCATTAACCGCATTATGAATCGGCACAATCGTCCTCATATCCGCCGCCTGAGGGTCGTAATTCTTGCGCTTCATTGCATTGAAGAACATTTCCTCGGACGGGTAAATCCAGTTGCCTGTTGCGGCATCCTTTCCTGTTTCCGTCTCGTGGTTGGCGGGGTGTGTGGATGGTGTGTTTGAGGGGGATGAGGGTGAGGTGGTGGAGCGTGGAATGGTGGAGATTACGCGGTGGACGTCGAGGGCGGAGGGGGTCGTTGGGGATGGGGAGGTGGTTTGGGAAAGGGTAGAGGAGTCGCAGCTGGAGGATTCGAGTGCGGACGGCGCTGGTGTTGGTATTTGCGATTGCGATTGCGCTTGTGCTTGGGAGTTTTTGGCTTGTTGGAGCCAGACTTCGCGAGTTTTGTGGTCGACGGGACAGCCGGCTGCGGCGGCGGGGTCGTCTTGCTCTGGGGGCATATTTATAGTTTAGTTTGGTGCGGCAGTATTTAAATATGAAAGTGAACGAAAGAGTAAGCGGATGGATGAGAATTGGATACGGCGTCGGCGGAGAGACCTCGGTGGTGTCGCTGGTTTCTGGAGAAAAGTTGAGCTCGGACGGAATCGGGGTATCGGGGGAGCTGTGATTGGTCAACGAGGGCAGGGAGCTAGCAACTTCACCGCTCTGGAGGGGTAGATAGAAAACATGTGCACATGCATTTTATGCTGCACTGTATTGATGATATGCACATTGACTTGTACAATCCGAATCCAGTCCAATCCAATATTTCGTGATCGTGGTTCTGAATTTGCTCGGCTGTTCTTTATCTCTAGTCTCTGCCACCATCAGATTCTTCCCGTGGTTCCTTCCAACCTGTCTTTGTTGTCAAAGTCCTCCATCTGGTCTGGTCTGGTCTGGTCTGGTCTGAGACTCGAGGACCCTGCATAAACAAACCCCACCACAAAACCCCCTCTCAAATTCACCACTCCTCGCTCCTCACTCTTTGACTTGTTCACCACCCCCTGAACTCAAACAGTCTTATCCCTACTGCCACAATGGGCTCCCCAATCTACCGCTCCAGCACCACGGCCCCCGTCAACATCGCCGTAATCAAATACTGGGGCAAACGCGACCCAACCCTTAACCTCCCCACCAACTCCTCCCTCAGCGTCACCCTCTCCCAATCCGACCTCCGCACTCACACCACCGCCTCCGCTTCTCCCTCCTACCCCTCCGAGAAAGGTGACACTCTGCTCCTCAACGGCTCCCCCCAAGACGTAACCGGCGCCCGCACACAAGCCTGTTTCCGCGAACTTCGCGCTCTCCGCGCAACCCTCGAATCCAAAGACTCATCTCTTCCTAAACTTTCTACCTTCCCCCTCCGCATCGTCTCCGAGAACAACTTCCCCACCGCTGCCGGTCTCGCCAGCTCCGCAGCGGGTTTTGCAGCTCTCGTCCGCGCAATTGCGGATCTGTACGAACTCCCTGCTTCTCCGACAGAGCTCTCCCGCATCGCGCGCCAGGGCTCCGGCTCGGCATGTCGTTCGCTGTTCGGTGGATACGTAGGCTGGGAACAAGGCAGTGCGACCGATGGATCTGATAGTGTAGCTTTCGAAGTCGCCCCAGCATCGCACTGGCCCACGATGCGCGCTGTAATCCTCGTCGTCAGCGCCGCGAAGAAAGATGTCAGTTCCACATCCGGCATGCAGACGACCGTCGCTACGTCCTCGCTTTTCTCGGCGCGAGCAAACGAGACGGTGCCCCGCCGGATGCAGGAGATGCAGCGAGCCATTAAGGAGAAGGATTTCGAGGCATTCGGCAAAGTGACAATGGTTGATAGCAATTCCTTCCATGCTACGTGCTTGGATACATGGCCCCCGATCTTCTATCTGAACGACGTGAGTCGGGCGGCTATCAAGGTTGTTGAGGCGATCAATAAGAGGGCGGGCAAGATCGTGGCGGCGTACACATTTGATGCGGGACCGAATGCGGTGATTTACTACGAGGCGGAGAACGAGAAGGAAGTTGCTGGTCTATTCAAGGGAGTGTTAGGAGACAAGGATGGATGGCAGGGTGAGAGGGGAAGTGCTGTGCAGGAGAATAAGGAGGCGGAGGCGAGTGCGAGGGAGGAGGTTGGGGGTGCAATTGAGTTGTTGAAAGAAGGTGTTAGTAGGGTTATCTTGACCGGGGTAGGAGAGGGACCAGTGAAGACGGAGGAGAGTCTGATTGATGGAGAGGGAAATGTTGTTAAGGCTTGAATGGATGGACCTGTACTCTACTTCGTAGAATGGCTCATCCCAAGTAGAAGAAGTCAGAAGATACCCGGGGAAAGAAAAAGACTGAGTAGCCGTGAAATAGTGTTATGTTGGTGAATAGATTTGTTCCTGTTCTATAAAGCTTTCTTGGCCCGAAGTAGAAAGAAAATAAAAAATAAAGTAGCTAAGTATGAAAATCACAAGAGTGAAATGAGTTGGGGAAAATGAAAAAAAAAGCTACAAAGCAATGGATGGGGACTTGAACATGAAGTTTCCACAAAATATTGAGAATGCATCTCACTCACTCACTCACTCACTCACTCACTCACTCACTCACTCACTCACTCACTCACTGACTACTAACATGCCGTCCGTCTCTTTCGTCATCATCGCATCAACCCCGAACCCCATGAGTGCATGCATGCATACATACATATACACGCTACACCGCGCTACCCAGAAACAGCAAACAGCATTAACCTCTTTCACCAAGCAAGACACCAAGCAAGAAAAAAAACACCCATATGAACACAGAAATAATAGATGGCAGTTGGAGATCAAACCATGCGATCGCCTCCTTCTTCTCCTAATACACCCATGCAATACACCTATTCATCCTTCATCTATCTCCATTCCCTCACCGATAAACGTTTACCCCCAACTCCCTCAACTTCCTACAATTCGGCTTCTCCAACCTATCCGCCTGCTTCATCTTCTCCTCATCAATAAAGAACCACCCCTGCGCATCCTGCCTCGCCTGCTGCTGTTGCTGAAACTCATATTCACATTTTACATTCAGCAAATTGATATACTTCTGTTCGGCCTGCTCGTCCAGTTTCCGCCACTTGGATTTGCTGAAATCGTCCACTTCGACGGGATTCACCCAGTACGGGACTTTGAGGCGGGAGGTGAGACGGTGTTGCGTGAAGGGCGGTTTGGTTTCGAAGGTTACGGAGGGTCCCGCGGGCGCGCTGGAGCCGGAGAAGAGGGAGGAGAGGAGCGGGAGGATGAAGAGGAGGATTAGGGGGAGGAGGGAGGAGATGGCGGAGCTAAAGGAGGCTTGAGGTTCGCTGCCGGCGGGTTGGGCGGTGGTGGGACGACGACGGGGAGCTCCGCCGCCGAATTGGTGTACGCGGATTCCGGGACCGCCGCCGCCCATGTTGAAGACGAAACCGGGGCCTGTGTCGAATATGCCGCCGCCTATAAACAGTTAATATACTATACACACAAGTATCTATGAACCAAGAGAGAGGGAGATTGTAACGTACCGAACGGTCCACCACCACCGAAACCCCCGCCAAAGAACTGCCGGAACATTTCCTCAGGTGAGATCTCCTCTTCCCATCTCTGTGCGCCTCCTCCGCGAGGGAAATTACTGTAGCCCGACGAAGCACTGGGCTGGAACCGAGCATCGGGATCACCGCCATGACGATCGAATTTCGCCTTCTTGTCTGGATCGGAAAGGACCTGGAATGCTTTCGATACCACTGTTTAAGTCCATGTTAGCAAATCTTATAATCTACGAAATTCTTCTCCTCCCAAAGGCCTTTCCATAGACATGGTGATAGCAAAAGCAAAAGAAAAAGGAAAAGGTATAATCCCCTACATTTAAACGCCTCATCCGCCCCCTCATACCCATTCTTATCCGGATGCGTCAACAAACTCAACTTGCGATACGCCTTCTTGATCTCCCCCTCACTGCACGTCGTCTTGACCTCCTCCAGCCCCAGAATCTCATAATACGCATTCGCCGCACAGCGCTTTATCCGTATCACGGCGGCCTTTTGCTCTACCGTGTATGCTCGCCCCGCGCTTCCGTCGTGGTGGGAGTTGTGGCGCGATTTGGCATCGCCGTTGGCGTGCGGGTTTGCGCCGCTGGATTTGGCGGACATGGTGGTCGGGGTGCGGCGATGTTGGGGTGTTGATAGGCGATGGGTGTGGTGAGGGCTGCGGCGGGGGAGAGAGGAGGGTTAGGATGAGTTATTAGTGATTGAACGATGCTGTTCCGAGAAGTCGCTACGATGGAGATCGAGATGGGCCTGAGGCGTGCGAATATTAAAGACGGGGTGTTGTGGACGTAGATATGATAGTTTTCGTGATGTCGGGAGTTGGGAGTTGCGAATTCGTAAGTCGGTTGAGGTCTGAGGCCACGGCCCACAGCAACGACCACCTGGGCAGAAAGTTAGTGCCGAGCACGGACCATCACGTCATGGGTCCCAACTTGATAGTGAACGCGGGCGCGGGCAGAACGGTTTGAGTTCGTCAATTGTTGAACCATCAATCCCCAATTCACAATACAAGGGAATAGTAAAACGACCATTGTGCTTTCGTGTCCTCTCATTCCAAAACAATAAACCACATAACCCAACAAGAATGTCTACCGAACCCGTAAAAACCAGCACTCTACAGTCCCTCCGCAACTGGGGAGGTAAGTCGTCATGGATTCACTTCAACTCCCCACGTGCCCTCCCCAATACACATCTAAACTAACATAACATCCCCCCAGAGAACTCTGTGCCCCCTACCCTCCTCGCAACCCTAATAACCGCCCAACATGCCCGCCCCTTCCAAACCCTCCCCATGCTCTTCCCACCCGTCCTGCTCTTTTCCTCGTACCTCAATCTGTCCGACTACAAGACAGATGCCGCAGGGATCACGGCGGCGTGGAGTGGACTGTATGGATTGCTTGCGCTGAGGAGACGACAGGTATGTTTTTTAGTTTCTTTTTGTGTCTTTTGTTCGAGGGGAGGGGAAGTTGTGATTTGATGTTGAGACTAGTGTTGAGACTGATTTGTACAGGGTCTAAAGAATAAACTCACGCTTAGGGGCGTAGTAAGAGGTGCATCCTTAGGTCTATGTGCAGTCAACGTAGCGGGATGCGGTTTGGCGTATGTTTTTGGACGGAGGGAGAAGGAGGAGAGGGTTTAGATGGTGAAAAAGGTTTTCGTGTTTCACGGTCAAATATCCAGATCACGGTGTTTGTACGATATTGTATGCTACTCATGTTTTCACCACAAGGGCATCAGGACTAGGAATCAAAAATAATACATATCAGAGTGCTTTCGTTGTACATGTTCTTGGTCGGATCGAGAAACTCATACTATGCATCGAATTGTCTAGTGTGTCTTTTGGATGCCATAGTCGTGCACGGTACATTCTCGAGGGTAGAACGTACATGTTCCTAGCGGCCTTGAACAACCCATTTGCTTGTATCGTAGAAAAATTATTTCACATAAAGTATCAAGGTGGCACGGATTCTGTAATATCACTCGACATGTCTTCCGTTCTATTTCAACTCAAACGAACCATTTTCAAACGCCGGGACCCACTTGTGTGCACTCGAATGCTCACTATGGATATGCCGCCTTCATTGCACTAAACCGGAAATTGACGCCATACACCTTGTATGCAAACTTTGAGTCTCTCTAGTGACACATCATTCATGTTGTGTCCATGGGTTCACCACCCTTCTGCGCAGCGTTTCGTTCGGCCAACTTCTCAGCCAATTTGTCCGATTTCCACGTGAGGATCTTCGTCCTAAGCTCCTCATTGGGAATGACATCCTCGATTTTCAACGGCATACGGTTGAAAGGATCGTTGGGATCGCTGAGAAGATGACTTCTGATAGTACTCCTGTCTACCACAGCCTTGCTGTTAGGTAGGGTGACAGGATCCTCCATCAGTGTTGCCAGAATGGGATCCAAGAACTCGTCAGGGATTTCACCGAGATCCGCTTCTTCGAGTTCGGCTTCCTCTTTCGCGGTTTGGATTCGTACAGCAAGCTCTTCCCAATCCTGGAGCTGGTCTGGAGATTTGAGGGCAAATCGTTGCATGATCGTCATGGCGGAGGAGAAGTTTTCGGCTTTGTACGAGCGTCCATCAGTCGCTACCGACTCCACAAAGCTTCTCTTGTCCTTCAAGTTGAGGAACACGTCTGCGATCTCGGAAAGCATGTGTTTTGGGTTCCAGCCGTACTCCTCGGGGGTCTCCACCTTCAATTCTGATTTCTTTGGGCCGACTAGCGCGTCCAAGTTATAATCGAGCATGTGGGCAAGACGCTGTACAACCTCCGGCATAGTAAATGAATCACCGAGTGCCTCTGTGAACAGCTTCAACATCGAGACAGTCTCGTTGGTAAGTTGCATATAACTCTTTGCCCTGCCTTGGGCCGCCGACAGAGCTTCTTCCTTGCCCTGGCGTATGGTAGCATCCATAGACTCTGGCGGAGCTTTGAGTTCCTTCGAAAGCTCGTGGATTTGCTTAAAGGCAGTAAACGACTCGTCAAGAACATATGTCACGTCATTCAACAAAAGATTGACAAAGCGGACGAAGAAGTCCAAGTTGACGCTAAATAAATGTTAGCTTTGGCAAGATAGAGCGAACAAACCCCAAACCACAAACCAAAAGAGCCATTTGGTTTTTTAACGTAGCTTAGGGCTGGGTGGCGTTGGGAGTGAGACTTACCGAGCTTCTGTTGCAAGATTATCCCGATAGACTGGGTTTGGCCAAATACATTTGATAACCTGAAATATCTCGTAACGAATGTTGAACTTGTCGTAGAACTGTGTGTGTGTTCCAGTACTTTCACATTCAATGTAGAACTTCATGAGAGAATGAAGGAGGTGCTTTGTGCAAAATGGATTTGCGAAGAGAACATCTCCGAGGATTCCCTTGGACCGTCGGTCGACTTCCCAGATTCCGTAAAAGAGAATCGTTACGAGGCCGGACTTGAGGTACGGGTTCTTGATGTACTCGGAGCTCCGCAAGAAGGTTATACAAATCATGACCAACTCTTCGCACTGTGTGGAAGTGACAATGTGAGGCATATATCGAGTAATAAACTTGAAGTTGTCGACAATGTCCTCCATGAAATATTCTGGAAGACATTTGAATGCCTCAAGCTGTTCATCTGGCAGAGGCAAATGTAGAGGCTTCTTCGGGAAATCGGATCCAGGAGATACCAGCCTTAACATCCACACAATGACATACCTCATAAGCTGCATGGAACGGGCTTGCGCTACATCGTCCAGAAGAACTCCTTGGGTGGCCAGTATTACGCAATGGCCTCGCTCGATGTTGTCTTTCATCTTCTTTACGTGCTGATCAAAAACTCGTAGCTGGTTCGGGTTACTGATGTACTTAACTCGTTCGGCTTCCATCTTGACAAGTTGCTTTTCTAAGTACTTGACCTCCCTCTGGAGATTAGAAAGCTTGGTATTTGCAGCCTCTGTACCATAATGATGGGCAGCGACTGTGAGGAAAAAGACCTCCGTGATGAAGTTATTCGTTCCATCTACTCTATTTTTTGGGTCGTAAAAAACATCAGAAGCGGTTTGATCAGCATTGATCTTGGTCTCGTCAGTGATGCTGATACGTGGTGACCGCCGCAGGTACCCTATATCAATCCGATCTATTTTCGAGAATGTGGCGTCCATAAAAGGTTCACACAGGCGATCAAGGATGACCGTGAGATTCACCATGAAACCATCAGATGACACAGTTTTCGAGTCGACTTGTATTGCTCGACGCTTGTGGTTTGCGTTGATGGAGAATGCAAACCAGTTCAATATTCGATTGCGCGCTTCTGCGTTTTTCTTGATGAAGCAGTCTACGATGTCGAAGAGTTCATCCTGGTGAGTTTGAAGGGTCATGCGGAGCGCCTTTTGCGAGTTCAAAACATAGCCTTTGTCTCTAGTGGTCGGACTAGAAAAATAGTTCATCGCAACGGTGCCCTGCATGGGTGACAGGCGGAAGAATGGACCGAGAAGGGTTTCTGTTTCAATGTCTTGCGGCTCTATGCCCGACGCGGGTGGAAGGAACATGCTCGACTCAGATAGAGCAAGAAGCAATGGGGGATATCTTACGAAATTTCTCATCGCCAGGATGTATGGCTTGTAGTTATCGTTCATCGAGAGCATTGATAGCTGTCTGCTCAACTCCTCCATGGCCTCCACTAGGACTGCCTTGACGTCTGTTCCCATATCGTCTTCCTCTGGAGCACTGATACGAATCATCGCTTCAGTGATGAAGTCGTGGCAGATGCCGCGCTCACTCTCGGGGTCTTCGAGTAGGTATTTGGCCAAGGCAGGCACAGTATTGGAGGGCTCGTCAAACATTTCGGGTAGGGTGATGGCCAAGATGCAGTAGTTAAAGCATAGTCGGCGAGCTTCTTTGAGAATGGCGTATTTGGGATCCTCCTTATTATGCAATCCGCGAAATAGCTTTGACACTCTCTTCCAACAACCTAATATATAGTCCAGAGGCTTCCCGAGGGTCTTGCTTGACGTCGCTTCCTGTATGGCAGACTCCAATATTTCGGTATCCTTGGAAAATCTGATGGGTCTTCCATTTTCCTCCAGCTCGTTCCGAACGCCATTGACGTAATGAAGAGCGTGTGCGTGAGCATCTCTCGTCCGACTGGGATCGAGAGTTATCCGGAAGATGCCACTAATTGTTCGATCTTCCCAACCATCAATATCCGTTTCTTGTGGCGGCGCAGCAGCCTTAATATGAATCTTTCTCGGGGCATTCTGGGCCGGAAGTCCTAATTGCGTAAATGGATTTTGCGCTGCAGCGGGTTTCGGTGACGGGGCTCGGACTGGGGCAGGCGCTTGTGCGGGCGCGGGCGTAGGTGTAGGTGTAGGTGTAGGTGTTGCCCGAGGGCTTTCTCCAGTAGATGATGGACCTCCAAGCTTTGCAAGACGCTTTGCACGGATCTGTTGTGGTCAGTATCTGTCTTCCCCAATTTCTTGCGACCTTTCATGCTACGCTGCGAATTAGGCCGACATCAAGAGACTCTATCGATCGAGTAGCATATGCGGATTTCATTGTATTTTAAGACTCAAAGTTAAGCCATTGGACGGATTGTGCAGGCTTACTTTGTCAGCGTCCGACATGGCGTCTGGCATGGGGGAATCTTGTGGAGGAGGCGGCTCTTGTGTGGTTTCCTTGTCCGCCATCTTAGGAGATGATTCGGGGGTGGAGAAGCTTTTGCAAAAGTCTAGATGTAGGTTGCGGGTGCTAGCGAGGGTGAATCCGGTGAAGAAGACGATGGTGGATGTTGATTAGTGAAAAGTCGTGTTGGGAGAGTTGAGAGAGAGTATGAAGCTGTTCGTCTAGGCATCTGGCAATGACATGGGCGAGTTGGTCTGTGCACACAAGCTGCCCCGCCACAGCTTCACCTCCATAGATGGATGGGCACATCCGCGCGTGCTCCGGAAGTCGGTGGAAGAAGAGGGAAGGGTTGCTGACAATCACTTGATGCGTCGACTACCTTTGCACGAATTTAGTGTGAATATGCAAATATGTTCTATTCTTTATGACAAGATCTATTCTTTCCTTCTATTTGACCCTACTCTGTCGGCGAATGTTCGATGCGAAGCGAGAAGTAAGAAATGAGAAGTGAGAAGTGAGAAGTGAAAGTGAAAGACCAAACATTATAGCTCTCGTACCACTAGTACGAAGCATATCTCGGTACTGGAAGTAGTAGGTACACACTAACCTACCGTGATGCAATAGGCCGACTAAGGGTTGGCGTGCACGATTAGGGAATATGTCTGTATCAACAGCATGCTTGGAAAACGAAGCATCTTTATCAAGAGTTCCCAAGGTCCAAACCAGTTTTGAAAGGAGGTGTTTGAGATGCACTGTACATGCCGACAATCATGTGGTCATCCATGGTGATACAAGTGACGGGGCCTGCTGTTAGAGGGTAAAGCAAAAGGCACAAGTACATGTTGAGCATTTGAACAAACGGTGAGCAAAGTGAATAGTGGGTCCTTTGGGTCCTCCAGGACTCGGAACATGCATGGGCTTTTGTGCAATTGGGCGGTGTGCATGGAGAGTGGTGGGCCAAGACGAGTGGGATGAGTAGCATGAGCGGGAGTCCTGGAAAGCTACCAGTCGGAGGTAAAGCTTGTGCGGATGAAGATTATCATCATCTCTGGTGGGATGTATTTCCCTGCAGTGAGGGAGAGGGGGGGGGTTGGGTTGGGAGGGTGTGCAGTGCGCAGTGTGCAGTGTGCAGTGTGCAGAACGGAGAGAGCAGGGAAAGGCTAAGACGGGCCAAAGCGCCAAGGCGAGGGTGCAGAGGGAAAGAGAGACAGAGAGAGTGGTGGAACCGAGGCGAGAGGGACCCTTTTGCGGAGATGCGAGGACGGGGGACGGGGACGGGCCAGCACAAGCACACGGGGAAGAGGAACACCACGGAGTGAAACAGAGCGCAGCTAGGCATCTGTATCTAGGCAATTATGTGGGAACAGAATGTCTAGCACCATGGACTCGGGTGGGTGGAATGACTCCTCCCCCGCATAAGATTCCACATTGATATACTGTTTGAGAGGCGCAGGCCGGAGATGGCACAGCTGGCCGAGGGCAGAGGGCAAAGGAGGGACCGTGGCAGCTGAAAAGGTGTTTCTGGCAGCAGGTGTTGCCTAGAGAGAAGAGACACTGGAACTGGGGCATCTGGACTGCGGCACGAGCAGCTAGCTGCGGGGAAGATAGAGAGAGATAGAACTAGAGACGGAGATGAACATGGAGATGGGAGACGGGCCAATTCCGGGTTACAAAGACGAATGGTGCACGTCGAAACCGGTGGTGAAAGAAACGGCTGTTGCTTTCACAGGCTGTCGACGGTGCTTTAGTTCCGCAAAAGGTGGTGGGCACCAGGGGAGTCGTGGTGATGACGCGCCACACAGGGCCGACCAGTCCCAAAGGGCGGCGGCTGTTCAGGGCCATGGGGTGTGGTAAGGGTTATTTACTGTGGTAAGGATTAAGGATTAAGGGTTATGGGTTATGGGTTTTGGGGTTATGAGCGGCGAAAAGATAACCGCTGCCGGTGAGGACGACGGAGAAGGAGTGACGTCGGGAGGATCGGTGCTGGGTGGTGGTGGATGATGATGATGATGATGATGCATGGAGCAGGAGCAGGAGCAGGAGCAGGTACAAGCCTATTGTCGGAAAGAGAAGGACCGGCCAGCAGAGGCAAAGACAGGCAAGAGCAAGACAGGCAACGAAAGATGTGCACACATATACACACACATACACACACGCACTCACACATACATACACAGCATTTGGTGGAAAACGGAGCTTCGGAGAACTCCGCAAACCATATCTCAGGGATCCAGAATGGCACAGTGGTGGATCATGGACTGTACCTTGTATGAAAGTAAACAAAGTGAGTGGATAAAGAAAAGGATAAGAGAAGCCTACTAGTGCTGGCCGCCGTGGTGCTGCTGATTGATGAAAGAAAAACCGCGGGTATACTGGTAACTTTGTAGTCACGAGCGCAAGGCGGTCCCAGTCCAGGGTGGCTTTATCGGCGGGCTCCCCAGTGCTGGCGGTGGTCACTGGTTGTGTCCTGCCTTGTCTTGTCTTGTGGTGTGTGGTGGGTGTGGTGCCATTGCCAACGCCAGCACTCGCCCAGCTGGCTCAAGTGTGCTTTTGCTATCGGCGAGACTCCATTGCGTGACGGAACGAGTGCTGGCATGAGGCGAAAGCACACAAACTCCAGCTCCAACTCCAGCCCCAAGAGTCGAATATCTAGAGGGAAATGATCGCAATGAACCATTGTTCTCATGTATTGTTGTTGTGAAGTGGTTGTGTTGGAGTGAATGTGCAGTGCAGTGCAGGCAGCAGGTAGGCAGAACAGCGCGGTGTGCGGCTATTAGTGCTGGTGGTCCTGCCTGCCTCTCAGCCTGCATCCCCCCCATCCCCCCCCCCCCCAATCCACACATTCTGCGCGCCTGTCCCGTTGCTTCTTTCCCTCTTTCTGCCCAGGCCCCCCAGCTGCTACTGCTGCTGCATTGTGCATCTCTCTTCGCAGCTCTTCTTCTTCACAACAATAACAAAAACAACCAATCTACCTGCCCACCAGCCCACCAGTCACAACATCAACAATCCCGCACTAACCAACAATTCACAACTCACAACTCACAACTCACATCCACCACTACTAACACCCACTACAACTATTGTTCATATTGTGGCTGTGCATATTCTTCCTCTCTCTCTCTCTATAACCAGGCCCCCATCTTTTCGTCACTAGGGCACCAGCCACAACTCACCCGCCCCCCGGGGCGCCAGCCAAACAGTGCACGTACGCTCTCTCTCTCTCTTTCGCAGAGCACAGCCAGCGTCGGCGGTCCGTGCACAGGTGCGTCTCCTCTCCTCAGTCAAGCCTGCCTAGTCTGAAGCTCGCCCTTCTCACAACCACCTGCAACCACTTAACCTCCCCCCAACACCCGCCATCAACCACACTCCACCCCGTCGACTCTTCTCACGTCGCTACAGTCTCCTCGCCAGTCCCACTCTCTTCATCAATCACTCCTCCACTCTTTGATACCACGAAACCATGGCGGAGATTCGTCGAAAGCTCGTCATTGTCGGTGACGGCGCCTGTGGAAAGACCTGTCTTCTCATGTAAGTGCTCCTCCTCACGAGCCATCGCCGTTTCCAACTGCGCCCTCTACCAACTCTCGACTCGGTCGCTGACGATTTGCCTGCAGCGTCTTCTCCAAGGGCACTTTCCCTGAAGTCAGTTTTCTCTCTCCATCCCCCCTCCCGCCTCTCCCCTGCCTCCCTGAGCTGCGTCAGCCTGCCTATCACTGGCGCCATCGCAGCTGTCACCGCCCGTCGACTCTCTCCTTGCCAAATACTGACATGACATCTCCCCACAGGTCTACGTCCCCACCGTCTTCGAGAACTACGTTGCCGACGTCGAGGTCGATGGTAAACACGTTGAGCTCGCCCTTTGGGATACGGCTGGCCAGGAAGATTACGACCGTCTCCGACCGCTTTCCTATCCAGACTCGCACGTTATTCTGATCTGCTTCGCCATCGACTCCCCCGACTCGCTTGATAACGTCCAGGAGAAGGTATGAATTCCCATATATCTCTTATCTCCACGTGCCGCGCACATGCTAACTCCGCATCATTAGTGGATCTCCGAAGTCTTGCACTTCTGCCAGGGCCTCCCCATCATTCTCGTTGGCTGCAAGAAGGATCTCCGCTACGACCAGAAGACCATTGAGGAGCTTCACAAGACCTCGCAGAAGCCCGTCTCTCCTGAGCAGGTCAGTTTGCCCCCGTGATCAACACCATCCCGTGCGAATCAAGACTAACCGATCCCCTTTCAGGCTGAGGATGTCCGCAAGAAGATTGGTGCCCAGAAGTACCTCGAATGTTCTGCAAAGACAAACGAGGGCGTAAGGGAGGTGTTCGAACACGCCACCCGGGCCGCCCTCCTCACCCGGGGTTCCAAGAAGAAGAAGAGCTGCTTGATCTTGTAAGGTTCACGCTCGCTACTTACGTCCCTGGCCGTCACAGCAGTATCGTGTTGAATCCGGGCAATGAATCTCATGTCGCGATCCCTGTGTTTAATGGCGGGTTATTCGAATGGCAACAATGTGTATGGTAGGTCTCTGCTGAGAGGCAATCCGACCCAGCTTCTTTCCACGGCACCTATGAGGCGTTTTGCGCTGGGATTTTGAACAAATCATCTTGGGGTGGTTCACGATGGGGTGGTTCTCAGCGGACCGAGACTGAAGCAGCTATCAGGTTTCACAGCAATGGAAGGAGTCCTTTCTTTTTCTCGACAAGCCCTTTGTCGCCATGGAGTTTGATCAGCGTCGTGACGAGCCAGTGGTCCGTTTCCCCGAGGAATCTTCCCACGACCAAGCTTCCGTATATCAAACTTATCTTTCTGGTCATTGTTTGTCTTGGTTTCTAGTCTGGGAATGTCCTGTTTTGAGCACATGGGTCGAGCAACATCCCTCCCTCTCCCTTTAAAACCCCCCAAATATTCCCCTCTCTCTGTTAGCTATCGCGGTATATCTCTCTTTCTATGTCTGATGGCTGAATGTTTGTAAGTTCTGCGCATCTAGCTCGGTGTAATAACTGTTTATCTCCCTTTATTCGATTGCACCCTTCCGACCCAATAATTACTGATGCGTGTGTGCGTATTACTGCTCTGTGATGTAATAACTGTTAATATGCCATTCGGCTCTTCCGAATTCCTTAGTAGTATAGACTGATCTGCAACCACATGTTGCCTGCGAGTGTGACCAGTGCTATAGACGAAGGCAAGCGGGCAAAAGGGCAACAGGCAACTAGGTTCTAGGTTCTGGGTTCTGTCTGGCAGGGCCAAGAATCAAACGAATCAGTAGTAAGCTCCAATCGGAACTAGATCAAATCATGAGTGAGGAACAGGCACAGGGCTTCCATAGCTTGAGAAGGAAGCACTCGGCTCTGGGTGCCGGGCCGTTGGGGAAGGCCCGCTTCATCTGTTCAATCAATGTTGTTGGGTCTGCGATTGCGGTTGGTAGGGCATGGCGGTGCGTGGCAGGCCAGACCAGACCAGACCAGGCGTGGCGGATTGCGATTGATGTGTTGAGTTGCCCATTTGGTGTGGTCGGGTTGAGTCGGATTAGATCGGGTGATGATGATGGTGGTGGTGGTGGTGATAGTGATAGTGTAGAATACCAGGTTAGTCATGCCTTCTCCCGTCCCGGGCTTCTTCTTCTCTCTCTGGTAACTAATTATTTGAGCCGTCTACTAATTACCGATAATTAATCAGGTATGAGTTGCGCGAGGAAACTGGGCCACGTTTTTGTCTTGACTAAGCATGTTCCAATGTGCTCGTGCATGTGTTATTTTGTATGGTGTAATATGGTTTGGTATAACTAATGGGGTTTCATTCTTGTATTCAGTTCAGTCTATTCGTTCCTAATGCCCGTGTCGATGTCAAATGTAGACGCCTTTGCAATGCCATATATGTTTTTCTCTCTCCCGCTGTCTCTGTCTCTGTCTTTATCTCTGTCTCTCTATTCCATACTACGCCCTATATACATCACAACTATCCATCCACGATTAATCCCAAAGAAAGAAAGAGAGAGAGAGAGAAAGGAAGAAAGAAGGTGGGTATATCGAAAAGACTTCCTTCTTCCTTCCGTACTATCTATCATCGACTCTACCACGCATCCCCCCACCCCTCGTCTTCCTCCTCGCCCCCCTTGTCCACCACCTTTTCTTTCTCCTCCTTCTTCACGACCGTCTTCTTCGCCGCCGCACCAACGATAACACTCTTCTTCACCCCAAGCGACCCTGTCGTACTCGACCTCGCCCCGACAGCCGGCCTCGTCGAAGTCGAATTACTCGTCGCGGCTTTCCCCAACCCCTTCGGAAGCGCATTCTTAGCTCCTCCTACTCCTGCTTTCTTACTCTGATTCTGCGCCGCGAGCCAGCCCGCAAAATCAGGCTCACCGTTATCGTTGTACGACGTTGTCGTCGTTTTCGTACTTGAAGAAACAGGTGCAGGACTAGCCCACGGATCATCTTCTTCGTCGTCCTGATCTTGTTTGTTGTTATTGGAATCAGGATCCCCGAATCCGCCCCAGTCGTCTCCGAAATCTTCATTTGTGTCTTCGAAGGCTGACGCCGGGTCGGGGCTCACAATGGTCGGGATATTGGGACTGCTTTTCTGGAGTGCCATTCCTGATTTCGGCGCTAGGTTGGAAGATTTGTCTGGTTTCGTGGTGCTGGTAGAGGGAGGTGGTACGGATGACGAACGCGCGGTCTCGGTTCCGTTGCTGCTTGCTTGAATTTGCCCGCTTGCCGTGGCGAGTTTATTCGTGAAGGAGGATATAGCCCAACCGGTCCAGGAGCTGTCGTTTGCAGGCGTGCCCATGCGGGGAGCGGCGCCGGCGCCGGTTGAGGATATGGAGGGGGAGGGGAGGGCGGTGTCGGGGAGCGATTGGGCGTATTTGCGGATTCGGGCTATGTAGATGTCGACGGTTTTATGGGCTTGGTCGCGGATGGTTCTGATCGATATGTTAGCGATGAGTATGCAGATGGAAAGATGAGGTATACGCACTTTTCTTTGTCGACTAGGGAAGGACACATTATTGGGAGCAGTTTGGATGCGCAGTCCTCTTCGCTGAAGAGATCTGAAGTTGCGGAAAGCGCTAGGAGAGCTGCATTTCGGGCGTGCACAAATGGGTCTCGTAATGATCTCGAAAAGGCTGCAGCAAGGACTTTTGCTCGAGACTGGTACATCGTCAGTACGAAGTGTGGATGGTGTGGTGATTTTACATACACTTTGGCCTAGGTTACGTGCAATTTTTCCCAAGCAGATCGTAGTATTCGTACGAATTCCGGGCTGTTCGTCGTTGGCCGTTTTAGCAAGATAGCGTAACAGTTCACCGTTGACTACGCGATCGGAAAGTTTTGGCACGACTGTGAGCACAGCCTTAACCGTCTGTTCTCTCACTACAGGTGCTACGTCTGTAAATCCAGTGACCTAGAACTGTCAGCATGAACATGCTCTTGATGGTGTTTTTAAGAACCACATACCATTTGAGGAAAGATCTTATCATTGACCACCCGTTGCGGGAGATGCTCAATCATCAATGGCAGGTTATCAAGTAAGCATATTCGTATTGCTCGATCGGGGTTGGCGAATAATCGTATGACAACTGGAGTGATCTGGGCGTTGTATTCCTCATCTGTCAACTTGGTTCCAATTTGCATGACTGTACTGAACACTTTCGCACCACCTCCGCCAAACTCGACGGACTTAAGGAGTTCAGGTAAGACTTTCATCTTGAAGAAATCTGCGGGGAAGTCATCGGCTACTTCGTCTAGTTTCCTGCTCTAGTAAGCATACGAATTTTCGATATGAAGTTGAAATACTATACCCTAGAAGTTCGTCGCGCTCGTCATCGGCCTTGAGTCCTAGGTTTTCAATATCTTCGGTGACCTGAATCAGTGGAGTCTGGAAGAATCCACCATTTCTTCTCCCTTGGTCAAGAAATTGAGAGACACCTAGTCTCGACTTTGGGTTCGGGTTGAGTAGACGCTTGTAGGATTGGTGCATGCTTGGGGGAATGTTCTTCAATTGTCCCAATTGATCGCTCCCTTGGAAACTACCGTTGAAAACTTCAAACGTGAGTGTTCCGAAGTTATAGGCATCTATGGCATGCGTTGGATTTTGACGTATAACTTCCCAACCTCCTTTGGCGACCTCAGGTGGCATATACCTATGCGCATCGGGAATTAGACTACCATAAGGCTAGAACGTCATTAGCAATATGCCATATATGAGAGACATTTGTTACCCACAGGGAGAACAGCCTCGTCCTCCTTCATCGAACTAAGAGCTTCGAAGCCACCGAGTTTCCATTCTCCGCTTTCGCTGAAGAAGATGGACGCAGGGCGAATACAAGCATGTACTGAGGCAGCATCTGTGTTGATAAATTTGAGCGTTTTCTAGCCCCAGCTGTTAGTACCATATATCACAGACATTGGCTTGTCCTCTTACAGCAACATTATGAAGTCCCCATTTTATAGTCTCCTCGGACAGGCTCTTCCTCTTGACATGCCAGCTTAACGGACTTAGTCTCTCGGTCGCAATGTATATGTATGAATCGGTCTGCGTGACTTTAGCTCTCCTGTCCAAGACTACCAATCTTTTAAACCAACCTCCACAGTATCCAGCACTTTTACAACGCCTGGATGCCGTAATGTGCGTAGCTTCCGGAGAGCATTTCGAGCGAGGGGTAATCGGGATTTGTTCGCGGAAACGTCGAAGGAGAATATACTACAATTCGAGCCATCTTCCTAGCAAAGAGAAATTAGTTTAGTTAAAAAACCCCAACTTGGAAGGGTCGCATCTGCCATACTCGCTTTGTGCCATTATACAAAGTCCAGATTGAGTCGTCAATGTCCACGCGGTCGCCGAAACTGTACCCAAAGGCAGGTCCCTTGGATATCGCAGATGCGACAGCAGATTTCAAGAAGTCCATGACCAGAAGGACGTGCTCGAGAACAAACTGCGCAGAAAGTTGAGAATCGAGAATCTCGAGGGGTAAGCTGTCCTTTGCATGTTGAGCATGCGGCTTGGCGCATGTCCCTTTCGGCCTTAGGACAACTGGTGGGGCAGCCCTCACGTGACAGCGCGCACTTGGACACCTTCCAAAAGCGCCTGTGCACTTGAACAGAACCTCGACCCTCCTCTCTCATTTCCCACGACACTAAACTGCGAACAAACAACAAACAAACCACCACACTTTCGACGATTCCTCCTGTGTCACTGCCGCCTTTGCCACTACACTGATGCATGCAATTACACCGCCACCGATGACCCCTCATCGAAGCCACCTTCAGCCCTGGAGTGTCTCGCTCACTCGACGTGGTGTAGGACGTCCACATTAGCGCGACATGACTGGCATAAATGAACGGGACGTCGCATATGCTATCGTGGGCTCCACTTCTGGCACGACTACGGTAAGGAACCTTTTCTGCCCCTCTGAACAGCACAAATGCACCCTCACAAATGATGATCATCCTGGTAAAAGGTCAAATCGCGTCCCAGTGTTTGATGGTTACATGTTGGGATCCTTCTTGTAACTCTCACCACTTGAAGACCTAACAATGACAACCTCAGCTGGAGCAAAGTGCCGAAAATATAGAAACTTCTGATCGCCAATCATTGCCCAAGATGAATCATTCACCCTGGTAAGAAAGCTGTGCTGACCATTTCAAGCTGCAACCGTCTGAGGACACCTGGGTGTCCAAAGACACTAATCAAAGGAAACGAAGAGCAGATGATCCCATGTCTATCTCACCGCCACCGATAAAGCGCCAACGCACTCTTCAATCTGAGAGTATATGTAAAGACGACGTCAAGGCTGACTGGGAGAATGGCATACGCTCATCGCTTATACCGAATGCGCTCATCAATCAACCTAGAATCCGCAACGACGACGAGAAAACTGACTTAAGCAGCGTGTTCGGAGTTAATGGTTCTCATATCATTGAAAAATGTTGTCAATGCAAGAAGAGCACTAACAAAAGCTACGATCCCCTTAAGAAGTGTCCATCGTGTAATCGACATTTTCATGATGGTTGCCGCAAACCTCGTCCACAGAATGCAGCCGAACGGTAAATATGTGTCTAGCTTGAAAATATTGCTGTTTGTATTGATTTAGCCAGGATAACATGGAGATGCTCCACGTGCATTAGAAAAGGTCGATCGTCACTTTCTCATTCAGTGACAAATTCGCGCGATTCCTCTCTTGCAAGGCCATTAACACACTCACGCGACTCCTCTCTCACAAGACACTTAATACCCACCAACAGTACAGACACGTTAGTTCCAGTTGCAAATTCAGATGGATACCTGAGGGACCAACGCGACAGAGTCTTGGTGCAAGAAAACCCTCGCTTGCTCAAAAAAGCAGCAACATCACTGATGGAAGAGAGAAGGTTGAGTTCATCAGGTGTTCTCGACCCTGGATTTGATGAAATATTCGAGAGCGATGCAATGTCACAGGCCAATCTTGACAAATTCGTGCATGAGTCGACTCTCTCAATTGACTCCACCGAGCAGTTGCCTATTACATCAACTCCGAATCTGATTCGTTCCGAGATCCCACCCACACCTACACTGCACTCCAGTCAGATACCTGTGAGAAGTCCGGCTTTTCAGCATCTGCAAGGAGATAATAGCTCTAGCAAGAACATTGTCAGCCAAGCTGAGATACTTAGCTCTCTACCTTCTGTGTCTCCATTAAGGTCCGGGAACAATATTATTTCCACAACTTTATGCCATCTCTGCAAAACAAAACGGATTCTACCCAAAAAGGGAGACACAAATGCTACATGTCATGACTGCAAACGGCGGAGGTCTAGTATAAACCAAGATGGGTTTCCTGCATCAATTCCGGAGACTCCGGACCATTCCTCTCTTCCAGCCAAAAACCTGGTCAACTGCTCGCCCAAGGAGCCCACTTCTCGTCAAACACTGGATTGGGTGAACAACGATGAAAGAAATAAAAGAATTGTACCTCGCAAAGTGAGTCGCAATGATGCTTTATCCTTGCGGAGCCTATCAACGCCCAATTACTACGCATCTGACACCGAGGCCGAGGCGCCGCAAGTGAATACGGAAAGGTCGCCATCTCCAGACACCATAATTTCTGCTGAAAGCACTCCGACAACTGTTTTTCGTCCCCCAAGTAGTGAAAGTGAAACAGAGCTCCTCGAACCTGTGGACGATGTTTTCGACATAGCACATGCTGGGGCTGATACTGGAGACACATCTGAGATGAACAGTTTTACGGAAGAGCCCACACTATCAGTATCAGTGCCGAATTTGCCTGAACATAGGTCTGAGAAGAGCAGTCTTACCGATGGATATTCAACATCGACACCAAGTCCAGATGAGAATGAGGGTGACATGGACAACCTCATGGAGGAATCCACATTGCCATCACCCGATTGGCCTGAAATTGAGAAGAGGGGTACATTAATGCATTCTGCAGTCACTGATATAGCAAACACCCCCAGGCTCGTAGTTACTTTTGATAACAAAGCAGGCGAATGTAAATCCTGCAGGATCCTACTAAAGGAAAACTTGGACCAACCTCCAATCAAGAATAGCCACTTAAAACATGGGAGATTCTCATATCGAGAATTGATCGGATCAGCTTTACTAAGTGCCGGAACTCCACTTATGGTTGTAGAGATTCGAGACTGGATAGTTCGGGCATTCCCTGAAAAGTATTATGCCCTAGAAAAGAAAAAGGGCCAAACATTCATTCAGAAGAATCTCTCTTCTATTCTATCCAACCATAATGACTTTCGTAAGACGAGCATCTCAGGGCAGAAAGCAGCAATGTGGACCTTCGCCAATGAAGCCACAAAGAAGAGGTATTCCATCGCCGCTGAGCAGGATACCATAATAGATGAATCGTCACTGATGTCCCGAAGAGTGGGTGAGGCTCACAATGGTCTAAATCAATTTCATTCAAGACAACAACAATCTATGCGCGACACGGTAGAAAGTGAAGTTTTAGAGATCGACGGCCTAGCCGATGAGCGAAGTAATACGTCCCTCGAAACGAATGATGACGCAATCAAATTACTTCGCGAACTCGTAACCCAAGTCTCCGAACCTATGGCCAAGCAACTTAATAGGGTTGTTCATTTTCTGAAAATCCCCTATTCGGATAACAATCGGCAAGTACAACCCGAGTCGAATCGAAAACTGCATGAACTTGGCCCAGACCTCAAATTGGAATGTAGCTTCGATAAAGCTTATCCTGAGTATTCCGAACCGCTTGCACGAATGACAAAGGATGATATCGACAAGAAGATCCAAGAAATCAAGAAACGGCCATCGAGGAAAGCTAGATTTGGGGAGTTGCTAGCTACAGCGAGATATCTACGAGAAGACGTTCACGATGAACTCGGTCATAAACCGAAGACTATCTTGCCAGACCCCAATGGTGATGTCTTGATGAATGAAGGGGAGCGAGAAGTGAGCTTGAAAGAGGCACTCAACTTACCCCATCTCACTATTCCAATCCTGCATGATGGCCAACTGGCGTTCCGTGATGGAACTATTGTAAGCATTTCTGATATCAGATGGATGATTGGCCACTAACAAAGCCCTAGGTGAACGGAAAACTGCCTCGTTCTCGTGTTGTTTACAAGATCGGACGAAGGTTCTAGGCGTATTTGTGTCGGTTTTTAGTCTAGCCGTTAGGTCTGATGACGGCATGCATTATACCCCTTGATTTATTGCCTGATTATCCTACTTCAGTGTTATTGTCGGACCTGGATTGCGTTTCGGTGGAATAGTTTTGGTCTGTGTATTATTATCTCGGTCAGGGGTGAAGCAGATTTCCTAAGGCCACCATTGTGTCGAGAGTGTACTCCGACAATCCTGCACCAGAGCTCATGTGTTCATAGTAATTGAATGCCCGATTCCTCTTCACAGAAAAGAGAACTTGGGATGGAAACCAAAATAGGGTTCATGCCGAGGCAAAAATAGTTCCGTGATTTTTATCAATGTTTGCAAGTGAAAATTGTAACGATACTCGGCTTGGATGAAGTGAGAGACTAACGTTTTAGCTCGAAACATATTGTATAGGCTTCTACGCTCATCTTCTGTATTGCTGTGTATGTCACAAAACTGTCTACAATCGCAAACAAAATCACTGTACAGAATAGAGGTCGAGACTACTAAGATCGCGTCCGCTCACTATATACTAGTACCAGTGATGGAGAAGTCGCTCGTTCTTCGTTTCTCATAACTCAGGATCCAGTAATGGCCCAATCCCTCGATAATTCATCGATAGTTACTTAGTATTCGATTAGAGCATGAATAGAATACCAAGTAACATGAACTACGTGTAATCCAGTAACCTATGCGCTGTTTACTTTTTCGTTTGTGCAGACTTTATGAGCCCTGGTTAAGTAATTGAGTAATTGGGTAGCCTCCCATTATCCGCCGTCAACTCTAGTTGCTACCAGAAATATCAGACTATAAAGTAGCTACACGCCATTGTTGTTTAATACTATAAACTCTAAATATGGTACGTATATCGTGGGGCTCTATCGTATAAAACAAGGGTGGTAAAACAATAGTGTATGATAACGATAATGAACGAAGCAGGCATTCATTTCTGTTAGCACGGTGTAATCAAATTATGAACAAACAATATGAATACATAAACTCGTATATACAAATACACTACCGTAACATGTAAAAATCCATCTTTATCCTCTAATCATGCATATATCTAAAACCTGAATCCACACACAATATCACACGTTCTCATTGAAGAATTCCCTCGAAGGCACCAATTTCTTCAACGCAACAAGCACATCCTGCAGCTCCTCTGGCTTCGGCTCCCAAAGTCGCTGAACCTCTTCCCACGCTCGGAGCGTCCGCTCCGCATCCGCACACTTCCTGAACGCCTTGAGTCCCGCAATGACCGCGAGAGGTGAGAACCACGTCCTTTCCACGCCGCCCCTGACGTTGTTGACGAATCCCGCCCATATGCGTTCAAGTTTGTCAAGTGTCCAGGATGAATAGCGTACGCCGCCGAAATTGCTGAAGCCGTGGAGAATAACGATGAGAATCGTGCCGTCGAGAGGGACGTCTTTGTACAGCATTTCGCGCAGCAATGCTTCGATACGGTCGATATTGCCGGTTTTGCTAGCGTGATGCCTTATCAGCAATCCAAATGTGCGGGCATCCGGTGCTATGGGAGAGGAGTCTTGGAGCTCCCTATGCTGGTCTGCTTCCCCGAGCTGCGTCAGCTTTCGACCTTCCCATGTCAATTGCAGGCCCAGTTCGCGGCGTTCGCGCCAATTACGAGGTGACGGCATCGGCTTGGGTTTTGAGGCGTGCAGACGCTTCATGCGCTCGAAGACGTGCTCAGCGGCAGTTGGCTCACCGGCTCGAATCAAGGATGCAATGACGGCATTCATGACGACCGTGTCGACAATGTCGCCTGCTGCGACCAGCTGTTGGTACGTCTGTCTAATCTTGTCGCCGTTCTGTTGGACGCCGTAGAAATACAGTAGAGATATGCGGAAGTGGCGATGAGGCTTGAGTTTCCGAGCTTCCATTTCCTTGATGAAAAGTTCAGCCAGAGTATATTTGCCGGCCTTAACAGCCACATCGAAGAGAACATTAAGAGTAACAACTCCGCCGCGTAAACCCGCACGTGTTTCCATATCCCGCCAGAGGTACAAGGCGGATTGAACTTCTTCATCGGACACCTTACCGAAGCATCGCCCGGCAAAGTAAATGGCTGAGGTCCATTCGGTGCGCGTAATATGGATATGGGCCCGTTTCATATCGTCCAAAATCGAAAGGAAACGCTGCATAGACGCTAAATCAGGTCGCTCAACAACAGATAGATGGGCGAGGAATGTGCGGATGGTCGAGGTAGACAAGTATACGACACCCGGGGAGGGTAACCGTTTGTAACAGGAAAATATTTCTTCGTGCGAGGATTCCTCGTGCTTCAGTAACCCTTCAATCTTCTCAACGTAGGTCTTGTGTATTTCTTCTTTGAAGGGCCAGGGCACATGGTAGTTTCCAACATTCCAGATCAACGGCCCATCATCCAAGTCGTCATCCTCCTCGTGTTTCGAGTCAAATTTAATGCCATAATAATCTACCAACGCTTTCAATTCCTTCTCTGCAAATCTTCTCACTCTCTTCAACGGGCCGTCCGCCTTTGTGAATTTTGACTGTTTTTGTTCATATGGAAGAAGATCCTTCCGGCGCGCCTTATGATGCTTGACTGTGGAAGAGGAGTCATTGCGAAAAGTAGATATTTGTCTTTGATGGTCCGGACATGAGGCTGCTCGCACAAGAGCTTGTATGAAGAAGTTGTCCATGCGTCTAGTCGAGGCTGTGGACAATTGTAGCGGTCGATTTATAGCGCTCTTGTGGAAGATCCGGCGCGGGGTATTCGTGTATAATACTGGACAGAGGAAGGTGAGCGTAGGGCGGGGCGCAGTGTTTGAGGCGGAGGCGAATGTCGTCCGGTCGAGGGTGCGGAGGAGGGACATGAGATGGCGAGCATTGTGTCAGCGGTGTTCTATTCTTCTCTGTTCCATTGAATGAGAATACGGAAGGAGTTCAGAATGAACCCATTGACCAGAAATTGGTGTTTCAGTAAAGCTGGGCTGGCGCAGTCGATGCTTGGTGGAGTTCCCAGCTTCAAAACGCGATTGATAGATGTTGAAAGTTTCGCGGGCTTGGCGCTCGCCTCCGATCTTTTCCTCCGCAACCTCATGCGGGCAGGTCTAAACAACACGATCTCCAATTGAGCCAGCCCACCCACTATTGACGCCCGGACGTCCTTCGCACTAGACTTCGCCGCATCCGATAATAATACTTGAAAAGTTTGACAACTCACACGACTTTTGCCCGCCATGGGCCGCTATAACTTCACACCCCTTCGCGTTCGACAAACTGCAAAAAACCTCTTCGAAACAAGACGAATTCCCAATTTGCCGCCGTGGTATGAGACAATTGGCACATACCCACCTGGGGAGACACTCGCTCGTCCCGTCCAGCGGTCCCCCAAGCTACATGGTCGAACGAAGAAAGCTAGTCGGATATTTCAGCCATTGCCAATACATTATCCAGAAGACCAGTTACGACAGGACTTTTTCGGTGATCACCCATGGGAGCTTGCACAGCCGAGGATGGTAATTGAGGATAGCGGGAATGATTCGAAACACTACGACTGGAGCAAAATTACACAGCCTGGCAAGAAGCTAGATGGAGAAAGGTGTGTATCCATCACTAATTTCCTATCATTGGAGCACATGCTGATTTTATATTCCCAGTGTTGTCCAGCGCCAGATGTGGCTCATGCGAAATAAGGGCTTCTCCAAAGCCATGGCGTACGACGAAGCCCGCCGCGAATTCTACCGATACCGCCACCTAGAAGATATGCGCCGACGCATTGCCAGAGAAGAGGCTCTCCACGTTGGTGCCTACTTCGGCAAGGGACCCATAGAAGTCGGAATGGAGGTGGAAAACAAGAGCTTCGAGTCATGGAAGGCCTGGGCAACGCAGCAGATTGATGAGAACCAGCAGTTACGAGCGCAAATGTTCTCGGGCGCGGAGGATGCTAACGAAAGCGAACCAAGTGCTGCAGAACTCGAGGATGGAGCGGACGAAGGGCAGGCTGATGTACCGACATCAAGATGAGGGAATACGCTTGGTGAAAGTAATTTATATCCATAGACTAGGGGGTGATGATTGTACTAACATTGTACTTCTGTGTAGATATACATTGAATCTTGCACTAAGAGTATTTCTCCACGGTCGATACTAATGTTCAGTGGGGTTCGCTCAATGCATACAATGACCTCAAGACATCAGTAGGTCTTCCCCCTACCAAGTGGGCTTGAACCGTTGAACCCTCACTCACGTGAAATGATATTACAAGTAGGAGAGAATGTTTGTTCAAGATTGATCAAGTCCAGACTTGAGCGCCATGGACTGCATTTGGCCCCAGGTAAGCAGTTCATTGAAGCAGAAAGTTATCAATTAATACGAATTGAGAGACTACACTATACATACAATATATCCCTTCTCGAAGATGAATTGAGTTATTAGGTTATGAAAGTGGTTCTAGTTATCTCGTTTCGTGGAGCGTATTCTCGAGCATAATCTATAAAACGTCTGTTATTTGAATTACATCATTGTCGCTATCCGCTTTCTACAATAGCTAATGGAAAGTTCGATCATATATAACACAGCTTTCTGGATCTTTGACACTAAGGAGGGAGGGGGTGAGCAGGTCAAATACCAGTCCAGCAGATTGTAACGAAGAGCTCAACGATATGAGTGCGAAGTGGAGTTAGAGTTTCGGGTCTGTGAATCAGAAAGCAACCCAGCATTTTTGGTTCTACTCCCGGTATCTATATATGTGAACATGTCTGGTTACTGAAAAGAAATATTTGAATAAGTTCGATTATGGTGCATTTGCCATGCCGAAACGCAGGTTTGGACTAGAACTTGTAGAAATACAGTGGTAATAGATACCTCTTCGAAGGAGTTGCATCTGTTATTCCGTTTGACTGTTTTTCATTGAGTTCTGTTTTTTTGAGGTTTTTAGGGATTTATTTCTCGGTTACGATCCAGGCATATGAATGCACGTGCGGGGTCATACACTGGATCAAACTTCACACCATCAACTATCCTCTAATATACGTAAAAAAAGGTACGGACTGGATGAGATACGAACTTCCCACAATATGATCGTATGGGTGGATATCTGTTATGCACTGAATACAGAAAAGTATCAACTGCCCCTTCAAAATGATTCAACCCGCAGTATCATGCTAATAAATCTTAACAAATGCGCCTAGAACGATGAATCAGATAGTTTGCTCTACAAACACGCAAATTTAACCAAGCTCTCGGTCCCATTTTTGACGCGTTGAAAAGATGCGTCGCTGTACAATAAAGTGTATCATACACAGTATTGACCTCGACTCAAGAGGCAGACCATTAGCATCCAAATAGGGTAATCCGCCCTCCCCGGATACACCCACGGCCATCCTCTATCCCTCCATGACACACTGCAAGTACACTATCAGATTTCACCTACGGACAAGTACCAAGAAGCGAGGGCTGAACATGCCGCTAGCCATTACAATCCAAAGCAAATACTACAATATCTGGTATTAGTACCGGTTCTCATCTCCACATCCTCAGCCCCGAGCGCCTGGTTTCATCCGAAACACATCCAATCAATAGTCCAAAAGCCATCAATAATTGTCTCGCAACCCCCCTCTTGCATACTCTTTTCCCGCTCCCTCTCGCACGTGGACATTAAATTTAGTCAATTTCTTCCATACTGACATGTATCTGAAGGCTCCAGGGCTGAAGCACGGGTCCCCACAACCTATCACCATCCAACCCATCATTTCCAAACCCTGAATAAGCCCGTTTCAGCCCTAGCACCACCCATCACGATTTAATCATCACACCTAGCACTCCGTACCCAAGAACCCAAGAACCAACCAATACTCAAGAACTACGCAAAGCCTCGTTCCCATCATAAATTAAAAAAAAACCATAAAACCTGCTCGGTGCCCTGCTCGCAATTTCCGAATCATCCCCCATCAGCCCGCTACACAACCCGTCTCGTCTGTCTGAAGCTATTTGCCTACTCTACAAGGTCGTTCTATTCTCGCACTCTTGTTTTTGATTTTATGATTAGATGACTGGCTGGGGAGGTGTTGTTGTCGCAGCCTGGACAGCGATACCTGGCCGATATCGTACATTAGATAGCTGTGTCAATATGGGCAAGGCATCGTTGCGTTGTTTAAACGTCGTGTCGTGTCTTGCGACGGTAAGGTTAGAGAGTAGGCTGGGTGGGCTATGTATAATATGAGATCGCTATGTATGATTTTTTTTCTTGTTGTGGTTTATATTTAGAGTAACGATAGTGGGGTTGAGGTTGGAGTTGAGACATCGTCAGGATCAGGCAAGGTAAGACAAGGCATCAATTGTTGCACGAGCGACATCTGAGGCAGCACTTCCCGCGTTCTATTGTTGTACAGTTGGTCTTTTTCCCTTTCTATTCGTTCGTGCTTGTACTCGTGCTTGTGCGACTGTGATTGTGATTACGAGCGTGGCTTCAGCTCGTGCGGAACTCGCGTTGTGTCGTTCTGAAGACGGGTGAGAAGTAGACTGTACCAGTCGTGTTGGCGGATTAAGAAATTCGCATCCTCATGGTGAGGGTATCGCGCTGCAGGACGGCCGTAAGAGGATGATGCAGCAGCAGCAGCAGCAGCAGCAGCAGCAACAACAAAGACACATTGCGCACCACATACAATTTCTCTTTGATTCTAATATGTAACCTTTTATACGATTGATGTCGATTTCGACGTTGAAATTGAAATTCAAAGTCACCACAGCCAAGAACACGCACTACTACTCCCACAACCACGGTACGCAGACTGCGATTCCCACCCAGGACCCAGTCGTCCCACGAATCCACAACATACCGATAGCACATCCCAAGTCCGTCTATCGATAGCATACGAAAACTCCGTCTCAATCTCCCCATCCACGTTCCCCGCAAACCTTCCAAATGTCCTGCCTCCTTGCGTATGCGTATAGTTTTCTTCCCGAAGTCCGTTCCAAGGTTGCGTCCTGTGGTTCCGCACTCGCGTGAACTCGCTTCGAAAAAGTCCATGTTCACACACCCATGGATGTATTTACCATTCGGAATTGCCTATGATTTCCGGACCCCTATAGCATACATGTTGTACATGTTGTACAAACAGCAACAATCCCGTATGTACCTAAACAATCAGTGTTGTTGCATTCCCCACATCTGCGCTGCACAGCACACAGCATAGCGCAGCACAACCCGTCAATTCACTGCACCGCGCACCGCGCACTTCCAAGAACCGAGCCTCTACCCATCCTTCCCCTGCCAACAGTCCCCCATACCCATACCCTTGCTCCATTCCAACACTCTCCCAAAAAGGCAACTTCTAACTTTTCACTTCACTTCACTTTACCCAACTTCCTTCCATCTCCTTCCGACCCTCCGATCCGCCCTGACCCGGGACACGCGGCTCTTACAGCATTGTTACCGTAACCTTCCCACAATGCTTTTCGCGCAATGCAAGTCCAGGTATCCACTTTAATACCTATTCACCGAGCAAGTGCCTGTACACAGTAATCCGAACAATAATAGACGGAGCTATCGATAATGATGGACATTGCTTGATCGGGCCTATACTAATGAGGTAGTCATCGCTCTCGGTGTCGCTTTGTCCGAACTAGCGTTCCCTTCTCAATGCAATTCATTGTATTTCGATAGTCGTGATCGAAGTTGTGATTGTGCTAAGCATGTCAAGGAAAAAAAAAAATGCCAATTAAAAAATGAGGCTGGATGAGTAAAGCATTGCATGTCGATATGTTGGATCCATGTTGATACTGGTCCGGCGATGGCGGCGATAGCGGCGATGGCTGGTGACACGCGAAATTACCCCTGGCTAGTCCTATTCCGTACCATTCGATCGACTCGACCACCTGGGAAGGAAGGAAGCTGGAAATCCGGGAACGACATGGAACGTTGCAAGCACGTGCTTTTCTCTCACAACGTTCATGTTCGCAAGGCTCGCCCAGCGGGAGGCTCGAGCCAATTGTCAAAAACCTAAACCTCAAATGTCGAAATGTAAAATTGTCATAGTCGCAATCCAATCCAATCCAATCCAATAGTTTCCCCCGACCCCCTACATCCAAAATCATCCTTCTCCCTAATGATCGCATACCTTCCAAGCGAACCCAGCACGAGCACACAATATTGTAGGTATGAGGCGCAGTCGGAGATGAAACGCGAAACCCCATGCTCCTCCCTCACTCCCAACGAACCAGATCCCAGCACCCCAGAACGTGTGTGGTGCGTGCAGCGCTGAGTAAGTCAACGGCTCGAATTTTGGGATGGCGATCGATGGAGCGAGGACGTGGCTGGCACTGTCGCTGTCGCTGTCGGCACCGGGTAATGTTGAGAATTTGTGGGGAACGGGTGGGGATTTATTGGAATCGAATTGGGTTGGATGGATTCGGTCGGTGTGGCGATGCGAGGGGACAGATTGGGTGAGAGGGTAATACGCTGTACGCCGTGGGCGGATACGTATGTGCGTGGAGATGTGGATGGATGGATTGGGAGGGCAATGGAATGAATTGGGTTGGGTTGGCATGGCATAATGGGGGATAGGGGCGAATGATGAATTGGGATGGGTGTATTCTGCACTATGTAGTGCATAGGGACATAGGGAGTAGGTGTGAATCATGATGTGATGGAGATAGCAAAGTAATGTATGATGATAGTGGTAAGCATTTGGTGGACGACGGTTAGGGCATGTATAGTAAATGTAATGTGAATTTCACATACGGTGTAATCAGTGGGAACGTAGCCATGCAGATATGTCACAATCAAGGTAAGGTGGTCTCATGGTGTAATTGACAAAAGAACATTGATTTTCAACTCGACTGGATGCGCCGCCGCCATGCCTGATGGTTTTCTCTAAGACACAAGAAAACAAAACTGACAATGTGAAATACTAAAAAGATGAGACCCTGGTATAAAAAATCATCCGTGAGAAAGTACTGAATTCGTGAGACGCATGGCATCAATCCGAAGAAGCAAGTATCGTTTCCATCACACACGAATCACAAGTCACTTTGGCAACAGACACAAGAAAAAAGGCATTCAATAGAAGAAAAAGAGACAGGATGTATTGTCTGTAATAACGCTACAAGCCCGTCACTCCTCCGACCAAATGACCTTTTATCTTGCTTGCAGCCTAGCCAACTCCAAACTCTCCTTCTGTTCCCTGCCCGAGGAGACAAAAACGACACTGCCCGGATGAGAATTACCAGAAGTGGCCCAGGTAAATGAAAACTATGTGCAATGAACCCCAACGGGCCTTCTTTTCACATCAACTATTGTACATAGGAAATAATCTGCCTCTTTCAATCACTCACGCGTAACGCTTAACGGCGGTAGTAGCTGCCGTAGTTGCTGGCGGGGGTGGAAGAAGGGGCTGGGACAACCTTGGTCGACGACACAGCCGCGGGGGGAGTGTAGACGGGGTATCCGGCGGGCTTGGTGGAAGATGGCTTCACGGGAACCGCGGGGGAGGAGCTGGCACCGGGGTACTCAGCGGGAGCAGAGGAGGAAGGCTTGACGGGGACAGAGCTGACGGGGTAGCCAGCGGGGGCGGAAGAAGAAGGCTTGGAGGGGACGCCGGAGGAGGGGAAGACGAAGGTGGAGACGGTGGGGTAAGCAACACCGGTAGAGCTGGCAACCGGGGTGGGGTAGACAGTCAAGGTGACGAAACCGGAGGAAGGACCAGTGGGGTAGGGGAGAGCAGTGCTGTTCTTGCCGGGGTAAGGGTAAGGAACCTCGGGGTAGCCAGTGGGGTAGCTGCCAGCGGGCTTGGAGGTAGGCTTGTGCTCGCCCTCAGAACCGCTCTTGGTGGGGTGGCCCTTGGTGGGGTATCCCTCACCCTGGGGACCCTTGGTGGGGTAGGACTCGGAGCCAGCAGGAGTGGAGTGAGCCTCATAACCAGCAGTTACGGTGACGGTCTCCTGGGCAGTGACGGTGACGGTGACGGGGGGAGCGCACTGCTCACCAGCGCCGGAACCGGCAGGCTTGACGGGGTAGCCCTCACCGCTGGGGGTGGGGTAGACGGTGATGACCTTGGTGGTGGTCGAGGTGCTGGAGATGGTGGTGGTGCCGGTGATCTCCTCCTCCTCGCTCTCCTTGGTGGCATAGGGGGAGCTGGGGACCTTGGTCACGTGCACGGTGTGGTAGATGGTCGAGGTGACCTTGTTCTCAACCACGGTGGTGGTCTCGTGCTTGTTGTCGCCGCTGCCGACGGTGTAGACCAGGGTCTTGGTGGTGGTGTAGACCTTCTCGCCAACCGGGGTGGACTGGACCTCGACGTACTTGCTGGTCGGGGTGGCATAGCCGGAGGGAGTGACGGTCACAGTCACCGGGTAGACGGTGGTGTGGAGCCTGACGGAGGAGGACTCAGTCACGGGGTAGATCTGGGTGGACTGGATGACCTTGGTCTCGCACTTGGGGGTGCTGGTGGGGAGAGAGCCAGAGCTGGAGGGGTATCCAGAGGGGTAGCCGGAAGGCTTGCCACCGGATGGGTAGGGGAGACCGCTGGACTGGTCCTTCACTGGGACGCCCGAAGTTCCTGGGTAAGGAACCTCGGAGGATCCCGGGTATGGGACGCCGGGGTAACCACCAGTGGGAGTGTAGGTGGGGAAGGCAGAGCTGCTGCTGGGCACCTCGTAGACGGGGGCGCTGCTACTGGGGAGAGCAGCAGATCCGCCGTATGGGAGAGGGCTGGACGAAGCAGGCGCAACGGGAGCCGAGCTGCTGGGGGATCCGGAGCCGTACTCACCGCCGAGAGGGGCGGAGGAAGAGGCGCCAGTGTAGGGGAGAGCAGAGCTGCTGGCCTCGGGCTTGACGGGAGGAGTGCCAACGGGGTATCCACCAGCGGGGGAGGTGGAGGCCGGAGTCACTGGAGTAGCAGAGCTGCTGGGGACATAGGCGGCCGGGGCGGAGGAAGAGGGAGAGACCTCCTTGGAGGGCTGGGGCTTGGCCTCATATCCTCCATAGTTGCCGTAGTTGTCGCGACGAGCATGGCGACGGCCGTGGGTGCGGGCAGCATCGGCGGTGGCCAAAGCGGCCAAAAAGGCAACGGAAAGCTTCATCATCTTGAATATAAAAATGTTCCTAGCTCTTGATTCTTATCGGATGGATTGCTGGGGCTTCAAAGATTCCTTGGAATTGGACAAACGAGGCGTGATTTGCAGAGATGATGATATTGTGAAATGAAACACAACAGAAATCGATTCTGCAAGACGTATACGACGAAGGTCCTGAAAGAGTGACTGGGGTTGGATTAAAGAATGACTGTCTACAAAGAGACGAAGCGAGTGTATGAAGGAAAGTGAGTGCCTTGCGGTGGAGAGTAAAAAAGCAGACAGAGGGGCCTCGAGGCGGTATAAAAGCAAGCGGTTGGATTGATTGCAGGCGCCTGGGCCAAGGAAACATGTTGCGCACAGAGCGTGGGCACAGACAAGGGGACAGGCAGCGTGCCCCTGGCGGCGTTAATTTGGCGTGCCATGGGTTGTGAGGTTGTGTGTATGGAGCGAGTAGGGGTGGGTAGGAGTGGGTAGGGGTGGTAGGGGTGAATAGGTGAAAAGCGGCAGGGGGATGAAGGAGGGGAGGGACGACATGGGATGGGATGGGACGGAAGAGGCATCGAGTGTGGATGAGTTCAGGAGAGCACAAGAAGACTGCACGGGCACACAGGCACGCGCGACCAGTCAGCGCCCTGTTCCTGGCAAACATGCATGGCCGGGTCTTGCATGGCGTGGCCCGTGCGCTCACCGCCCAGAACTGCCAGACGGTGGACCTGCATGAAACCAGCCAGTCAGTGTGTCTGGCACTCCTGGCACTCGTAGCCCTCCTGGGCAAGTTGTCTGTGTCTCTCTCGGCTTGCAGCCGCTTGCTCTGTTTTGAGGCGCCGAGAGAAGAGCGAGTGAAAGCGGAAGAAGAAGACTCTTGAGTGGCCGTGAACCGCTCTGGACTCTCTCCGCCCACGATTATGAGGGGGTTTTTGGTGTGTAGGCAAATCGTGTAATTGCAGCTGTTCCCCAGGTCCCCAGTTCCCCTCTCAGCAACGGTCGCTGTCCTCTCAGCCGTCGTAGCCCTGGATAGTACAGTAGCACCCTTTTTCGTTCCGACCGAACAGCCGCCCGAAATAGGGTACTGGTAGAGCCGCTGATGAAATGTCATGACGCCAGAGTACCGCAGTTGACAACAGTATTGGCCGACGGGTGGAATTGCAATTCCCTGCCCTGGATGACGACTCTTCGAAGGCTCAGAGGGCTCAAGGGCTCAGAGCAGCAACAGCAGCAGCTCCAGAAATCCATTCGGGGCCCACCACCGAACTTGTGTCCCTCCTTCCGTCCCTTCCCTTAGTCGTGGGCCCTGAGCGTTGCTGTCGCCGCCGGCTCCAAATTGCGTTTCACTGCACTGGCACACTGGGCCAGAATAGCCATGCCGATCCTCCTTGCCACGCCCACTTCAGATACGAGCGGTTGAGCGGTCGAGCGCGGGTACCTGGCAGACAGGCAAGCGCACGTACACGCACACGCCGCACTCTCTCACCCACCTGGGCACCCACCTGGGCACCCACGCAGCGATTGTGCAGGCAGGATGAGGCACAAATCGGCGATAGGAGCGATAGGAGGGGGGCGAGATGCTGCCATGCGCGGAAGAGAGTCTACTTTTGCTTCTTCGTGCTTCTGCGGCTGACGATCCAACGAGAGAGCGGGTGTGCGACATGAGGCGAGAGAGGACGACTGGGAGAAATGAGACAATCTGCGAGTCGTCATCGTGGGCCCGTTGCAATCGCTTGCTCGTTCGTTCACTCGTGTTGTATCTGCTCGCTCGTATCTGCCCGTCGTGGCGTTGCAGTTGAAATCAGCACAGGCAATGGGTGGATTAGAGAGGGAGATGGAGATAGATGGAGACAGATGGAGCCCTGAATGGGCCCTGAAGGAGTAGCTGCCGGATGTGGCTTGGAGAGGAACCCTATTGGCAGGAACAGGGTCGGCAAGGCCAGGGTCCCGATTATTGGGTGGACCCACGGCGCGGCAAGTGCTCAGCACAAGCTTTCTGTCGCTGCTTCTGCTCATCAAGGTGCGACACACCAGTCCTGCCCCTATCCCATCTTCATCTTTCCTCACCAACAGGCGACGGGTGCCGGGCGACAGCACACACAGTACTCACCGTATCGCCAGTACATGCACACATTGCACAGTTGCACAGTAACTTACCGGACTGCACGATTGTGTGCTTGGCTCCCTCGTTGATGCCATGGACTCGTGAATCGTGAATCATGGATGGTGGACTGTTATGGCCTCTGGATTCTGTCATGCAGCTACAATCGATACATTGTACTGTATACGCCTGAACTTCTGCAGGGCTCACGAAACACCACCGCTGCAATGGCATCACCGTGGACCACTCACAACACACTCTCGTCCATTGGCAGCGCATCAGAACTGACAGCCCAGTGCAGTCGCTGTGCAGTGTCCATGCCATGTCGCAACACCAACTAACGACCGCCACAACGGGGTGGCTTCATTCCTTTCCACTCCTGCCGCCATCTCACCAGGCACCGTTGCGGGGTCTTTCTGGTCTTTGCGCTGCTTCATCAGCAGCCCCGTCCCTTCCATCCCTTCTATCCCTTCCATCTCTTCCATCCATCCCCTGGGCTCCTCAACCTCGGATTCTTCTTCCGCATGAATTCTGCACTGCCAACAAGTTCTAAAAAAGAACCCTCGGCCATGCTTCACACGTTTTCTACAATGCTCTCGGTCCCAACGCTCAGGATCCCCTCCTTGCCTCGGAGGGCTCGGAGCCTGTCCTGCCTCGGTGCCCTGCCTGGAGCCCATTTGTAAAACGTGGATTACCTAGGTCATGATGATGGCTTCGGCACTTTCAATTCTACACTGCACTCCCTGTCCCTGCTGTCTCATCAAAATAAACTACACGAGCGATCCACGGGCGGGAGATTGCCATTCTCTTACTGTTACCTACTCAAACGAACGAACGTGGCACCGGAGTCAGCAATAGCAATTAATCATCCACCTCGCTTTACCTGCTGCTGTTTCGCATCTTTGCTGCCCGCGTTACTTTCTGTGTCGCGCTTCAGACATTTTCCTAAGAAAAAGAACAATCTACGTCATCTCATCAATGAAGACGGTGGAGAGGTGGAGTCGCTCGTTGCTATTTTCGCCTGGCGTGCTGTTCTTAGCACACTCCACTGCGACTCTCTTACCGTGCAGCATCCTGCATCTCATCTCTCGCCTGGGCGCTAATCTATGTGAGCAGCTTGACATTTTTAACAACTGAGGTCAGATCACGTTATGTACTGTAGTCTATCTTACGGACTTTTAATCTACCATGCCCGTCTAGACGCACGCCGCTCGCTTCCTGCATCCTTCCAAGCTTCGCTCACCGAACATATCGACATCGCATAAGCACATGCTGGTTGTCTGATAGGAGTGAAATACATGTCTGGTCGGCCTACTTTTACAATAGTAACCCAGATTCGGACTTCGTGTCTCGTTGCATCTTCAATCATATCCTGACCCAAAGGAACATCGCACGCTCTCATCAAACTTTGATCCTATAGCTAGGCTACATGAATTCCTGATCGTTCCCGACTGTTCCCCATTGTTCTTACAATGTATGCGATACCTTTCCGAAACCGCCTTTAATCAGAATATGTAGTACCCAGCTGGCATCTCCACAATCGCGGGGTCCTACCTACAGCTTTAATGCTATCGCCAGCCAAGAATCCTTATCATCAATCCTGTAGCAGCCATCTTTCTCGCCCTTGTTGGTGCTGTCGTTTGCAGATGGCGGGTGCTGCCGCCAGCCTTAGACGTTTCGAAACTTGGTGAAACAAACGCACCCATCACCAAGTATGCACTAGCATCCACCCGAAGACAGGATGAGGGAATTTTGCGCCACGCTGAACTCAATTGCCACTTTGTTAATCTTTGATGTTTCGACCTGTCGCTATTGCCAATCGCCATGTCTCGATCACTCTCGTGGTTATCGCCTCTTGGATCCACACTTGACGTGGCAAGGGAAGGTGCACCCCACCTTCAACCATTCTACGGGTGACCCGTTGAAACATGACCTGGCAGCATTGCGCTATGCGGATCCACAGTGTAGAACTTAGCAGTCCATCTATGATCTGGATTCCTGGGGATTCTGTTTTCGAGTTGACGAGTTATTATGGATCCATGGCATGGCTGTGTTGGGATCCAAGAAGTGATTGCCTGGCCAATTCGAGACACTACTGCCAGCATTACGACTTACGATCATATACATGGATCAAAAAGCAATCGTGACGCGCATGTAATTCAAGACGGTACTGTCTTGTTATGCTTTGCAGGTTTCAAGACAAAGTCCCCGCACTTTGGTAGTGGATGTCTATAGTACAGTTAAATTTGCACAGCTCATTAGAGAACCAATTCATCGTAAGATCGCATGGGATAATCTACCACCTGAGAATTCAACTATTCTTCTTAGTAATTCATCTCATCTCCTTGGCAAAAGAATCCTCAACTCCATTCTCAAACCGCACTTACTTTTTAAGGCAGCGGCGAAGACAACAACAAGACACTAATTAATCCATCCCCCATCCCAAACACCTTTTTCTCGTCCTTCGATCCATCGACCCCCAAGGAATTTTAACATGTCTGACAACAACTACTACACCGCACCCCCATTGAATATCATCAGTCTCACTCCGGTAGCACAGTGTGCAACCATCAACCAATGAACCTCGTCCTCCGTCCCACTATGATCTCTTTCCTCCTCGCCCAACTGCTCGTTCCGAAAATATCGCAACTCGCTAGCCTCCAACCAATGTAACAATGCCCAAACAGTTCAGTCATCACAACAATAAATCCTTCCTCCATGCAAAGCCCTACATATATCTTTTCGTGCCGTCTTCTGTCGTACATCTAGTGTCACCTAACGTGGTATACCAATGGTTATACGAACTATCTTCTTTAATCACCACATCTACGTGCACATGCCTACGGGTAGATAAATATAATTGCCGCAAAAATTCAGAGAATAAATCACAACATGAAATTTCTCGGAGGATTGTCTCTGCTTGTTAGACATTAACTCTCTTCTCACGAACTAAGTAATTAATACCTAAAGGATGAAACCCTTTTAGGTTGACGGCCTTTTTTCACGCTGAGTGCAATGTCAATGTTTCCTACTCTGACTAGTCTGATCCACCTCTTCGGCTCTCATCGGCTATGTTGCTAGTACAAGCTAAGCACTCTTAGTGCCAATAAAAAAACTCAAAAAAACATACAACACCGGGGATTCCCCACTCGTCACCGACGTGAGTACTAGTCCAGCGCACACTTGTGTAACAATCGAAGATCGAACGGGGTTCAGTGTATTCAAGTGGCTGTGGTCGTATGTGAAAGAATGGTCACAACGCACGTTCATATTTCTAGCATTCAGGCTGTATTGCGGAGCCGACATAATCGAACTTTGAGTGTTTATCATTCTGTTGTCACACACCGGGGATTCCCTACTTGTCACTGACGCGAGTAATCCTTTTCCTCGATGTAACTACGATTGCCTTTACCTGATACTAGAGGGCGTCTAGAGCATTGTTTCTCGGGCTTATCATAGTAGTCTTCGCTAATAAGTAGTTCTGAGTCTAAATATTCCGTTGAGAGATTAGAGGCCAAAGACGACTTGGTTAGGAAAGCAGTCCTAAGGGTCATTCATGCTTGGATTTTGGGCAGGGGCTGTATGAGCTTATATGTGGGCGCTTACGGGTCCCTTTCAAACATGTTCTTCTCCTTTTTTAGACGTTCCCTATTCCTCTGCTCTCGTTTTTTCTTCCGATAGATGGCTGCAAAGTCTACCAGTTTAACCACCATGTTCTGCAAGTATATGAAAATCCAAACAGCCAACAATAATCCAGTGGTCACTATGCAGGACGTAGCAAAGCCAAAGCAAGCCCGAATATAAGCCTCCTTTCCTTGAAGAACGTCCACCGAGAAGCCAACCTGCATTGCCGAAAGGATCGTTTGGAAAAAGAGGAACGCTATACCTATCCAGCCAAACCGCCTTATGAAAAAGGTGCTCGATCTGTATTGATCTTGCTGATAGGTTCTGAAATTGGTCAAGCGGTATAGAAGATTGATGCGGGAAAGATTCAGCTCGCCGTACTGGTATCTCTTGTTGACGGTGTCTAACGTGGCCATGTCGATATTTGGCCATGCGCATACTTCTTTAACAAATTCCCTCCAGTCTAGCCACGTCACATATTCGGGTACGAGGCCTAGCTGCTCTCCAGATGCCATAACCAAGTCAAGTGGGGACTGTAGGAGCCATACCCAAGACATAAGCAATCCGCAAGCGTTCCTGTACAGCTCCTCGTCGGGACAGAGATACGTGACCCAGAAGTCATAACTCAAAAGCCACTCATGTAAGGGCTTTATGAAGACCGAATCGTCGTATCCAAGGAGGTGGAGTTCATGTCGATAGGTTGGACGAATCCGTCCTCTGCTATTCTTCAGCTCATGGAAAGACTTCGCATATATTGGTTCTCCCGCTATCCAAAGAAGGTGGTGAATCCGGTTGAGTCGGGCGAGATCAAGGTCATATTTTAGAAATTCCTTCATGTCAAACTCGACGTTTGGGTGACCCCAACATGGTATATGTGCAGGTAGCAGCGCTACTAACTCCATTGGCCGCACGAAACTCGGGACGTGTCGACCTGAAAGCTGTTTTTCTTTACTGAAAGGTGGGCGCAACAGAGTCACCGTCTACGGAACAATTAGCATGAATCCGGCTTATTGATGTAACAGGACTGCTAGAGTGGTTCTTAGTTCTTACCACCTCGGACGCCATCCTTGATATGGTAAATATACTATGTCCAATGTAACTTATAGCTCTTGTCGATGTCGTATATGAACTTGAAGCTAATGTAGAATTAGAGCTTTAAATGCTTAGGACTATTGGAACATAAAGGTTTTGTTCGTCCATTAGGCTGCCACGTCATCGGATACGGCGCTGCGGTCACAACTCTAGGAATCCGCGTGTTTTAACCTAAAAGGTAACTTGGCGCATCGCCCTTCGAAACGAGATCTATAGGATTCGTGAATCAGTGCGGTTATACAAGGTTACCAAATATTCCCCTATACTTATTTTTCATAGGAATACTATAAATTTTAAAGGTTTTAGACCTTGCTTAGGTCCTTAGCACCTTTCAAACCAGAGTTCTTGAAAACCTAAAAACGTTTCTTCCTACTATAGGCTAGCCTCTCGTTATATTTGTATGAAACTAATTTAATAGTATCTCTAAGTAATAAAGACTAATCCTCAAAAAAAGTATAGAGATTTTGTTACGCAATAAAGGATTTTCTTTTAACCAGTTACTAATGGGGGAGTGACAAGCAGCTGAATCTCTTGTGTAACTGCACTGATTCACGAATCCAATAGATAAGCAACATCCGTTTGTAGTTAGCCAAACGAATAACAGGATCCCTTCGAAATATGCTCAGCTGCTCTATCCAATCACTACCTCGTGAAAAAAAACTTCAAAGGTTTGCGCTTACAGTAAATTCTAGGAGCGCAACTTGTAGCATACGTCGAGGCTGCAGCGCGTGTACACCACAGAGGGAAGATTTAAAAGGCCATCGTCGCTAGTACAGTAGGGTGGAGGTCATAGACGGCATCGACCTTAGTCTCACGTATAGCAGCTATGGATAGAGCGCAGCGTGAGCCAGAGTATAGCGCCCTGCCAGTCGCATGGCGGGCTGGGCGCTTCAAAAGCAGTAGTCTGACGTGATTCAAGACTCAACGCATTCTGACGCGAACAACAAGAAATCCTACCACCCAAAACCAACGACATTAATAACACAGACTATGACATATCCCTTTTTATGTAAGACTGCTGCTTTTGTCTGCTACGTGAGAGCATTGAGAGTAGGCGCGAAGCCTACTAATGAAACAATAGTATTTCGGTCCATCCTGGATGCACAGCTACAAGAGTAGTACAGTGTTGGAAACAGTAGTACGCAAGGAATTATTACGATAAGCAGTAGTAAGGTTTTGTCTTTCTAGATTATATGTTTTGGGGTTGATGTAATTGATGAGAAGATTGAAGAAGCGTGTGTAGGTAGGGCTCGGCAGGCATAGTACTGGAGGTGTGACATTTCTGGAATTGAGGAGGGTAGACGTCGAACGTAAACTGCTCGGTGATAGGAAGCACTTGCTCAGTTGTAAATTGAAGTCCTATTCCATGAACTCTTGGAGTATGGGACTGGGCTACCTATTAGTGCACTTGATTCTTATGATTGACAGCCAGCAGAACTCAAACCCCTCCCATTCTACGCTTGCGTTTGCCCGTCATCATTGTCACCAATCAGGCTCTAGACACTACTGTCGGCGGTTCAAGCGGGTCCCCACCCACCACACCTTGCGGTTAGTATTTCATAAATTCTCCCCATGCTGGTAGACTCTATCGCTATTTAGGTAATAGTGCCGGTGCCTTGGTCTGATCCAGCTATAATCACAACTACAACCTTAACTTAGGAAGGCCGCGAAACTTGTATTGTCGTGCGGCAGCAGCAGCGATCGTCCAAAGCATGGCAGCAATGTCGCCATCGACGCGTCAAGGTCAGAGAAAGTAATCCCGTGTTCCACAACTAGGCTACCAGCGCATTGGATCAGAGGCTTTCACTTCTTCTACGGTATGACGGCGTGCAACCTGCTCATTCATCGTGTCGCGGCTGTTCCCTAAATTGCCAGTACAGTGCCTCTGCCGACCACCGCATACCCTGAGACGGCACACTAGTAGGCTATATAAATAGAGCTGTAGATATAGATAAAGAATTATCACACTTGTTCTCACTTTAAGGGTTTCAACTAATGGCAGTCGCCATAGTCCGCTTTCCACCAGCGCCTCTATAGTCTCGCGGATCATCCTTACCCACCCTACCATCTTGTAGTATATATTATTCCCATGACGCTTCCGGTCTATCGCTCGGACTCTTCTCGCTTTAAGGTGTAAATAACGCTTCCTGAAGGCTTAGGCCCAGTTCTTGCAAGGAGGGTTAGTTAGTTAGTTCGCAGATCGCCAGCAGGCAATGCTAAAGGCTAGCAAGGGGATAAACTCAATTCAGACAGGTTGCCCAAGGCTAGCCATTTGCAATAAAAACTTAACAACAGCCTTCTCTTCCTCTAGGGTAAGGTATTGCTGCCGCTGAGCCTTTCTTCTCTCAATAGTCGCCCATACGCACGGTAATAGAGGGTTAAGAGGGGAACTTTGTTATCTGTCACTAGGCTAGTATACGGATTAGATACATCTGGAGGTAGGCCCTGCGCCAGTGCGCCGCTGGTCCGATCCTTGGTAGCAGTTGTCTCGTTGGTGATAATGGGAAAGGAGTGAGTGGGAACTCTTCACAATAACGGTCATGCAGCGGCAGCTAAAAATAGCCAGCACGTGACTGTGTATCGAGGATGCTGGAACGTCACTTTCCAGGGGGCTTGTTAGTCTATCTCGTATGTATCGGTGACTAGGCCATAGTTAGTAAAGTAAAGTTTTCAGTAAACATGGGCTTGATAACTTCAACGTTCCCCTCCTGTGCGCGGCATTGTATTCCGCACATCATCTAATATTCGGTTTTTTTCTGCTCTTGAAGATCAAAAGCAATAGCAGATGCGGGCTCAGTCGAACTAATCATCCCGTGCTGCGTCAGCACACAAGTTCGTCTAGACACGGCCCCTCAACCTGCTTGCTCAGCTGCACCTGCCTTTGAGCCTTCTTATTCCAAAACCTAAACCGCAAGAACGTCCACTGTATTTGATAGTCTCTTAAACAGGGTGATAACGGAGATAGTGCCAATGTGGTATGTTTCGTAGCCGAACTAGTATGTTCTTTGTCTAACCTTCGCACGGTAGGTCTCGTTCCGGCGTGTGTATTGAACTTGAGTAAACTTGGGGAAAGTGCAATGAAGTAGGGAACTGCGAGACCATAAAGTTCCTGATCTATTATGATACACTATCTTTTTTAAGGAAAACAAACAGCAGCACCTGTAATCGATCCATCGTGCTTCGGCTCAACCTACCGTTACCACGCCAGCCTCCCTACATACATATCGCTTTGTAACGCAACCGAGAGACAATCGAACACGGGATTAGGATAACAGGATGATAATATTTGGCAAGCACCTCCTAGGACGCACTCTCTACGACCAAAAGAAATACAGCGAGGCCGAGAGAGCATTCCAGCAGGCGGCTGACCAGCGGGAGAGGACACTTGGCGAAGACCACAGCCACACGCTTAGTAGCAAGCACTGGCTAGGACTCACGCTCTATAATCAAAAGAAGTATATTGAGGCTGAGAGAGCATTCCAGCAAGCTGCAGACGCGCGGGAGAGGACACTTCGCAAAGATCACAACGATACGCTTAGTAGCAAGCACTGGCTAGGACTTGCGCTCTACAATCAAGCAAGGTACAGCGAGGCTGAGACAGCATTCCAGCAAGCTGTAGACGGGCGAGAGAGAACACTTCGCAAAAACAACAACGACACGCTTAGTAGCAAGCACTGGCTGGGACTCGCGCTCTACAATCAAGCGAGGTACAGCGAGGCTGAGAGGGCATTCCAGCAGGCTGCAGATGGACGGGAGAGGACAATTAGCAGTTATCATAACGACACGCTTAGTAGCAAGCACTGGTTAGGGCTCGCGCTCTACAATCAAGCGAGGTGTAGCGAGGCTGAGAGAGCATTCCAGCAGGCTGCAGACGGGCGGGAGATGACACTTTGCAAAGACCACAATGACACGCTCAGTAGTAAGCACTGGCTAGGACTTGCGCTATACAATCAAGCAAAGTATAGCAAAGCTGAGAGAGCATTCCAGCAGGCAGCAGACGGGCGAGAGAGAACACTTGGCAAAGACTATAACTACACGCTTAATAGCAAGTACTGGGTAGGACTCGCGCGTAAAGGTCAAAAGGAGTACAATGAGACCGAGAGAGCACTCCAGCAAGCAGCAGATGAGCAAACGAAGACACTTGGTACTATCTATAAAGGTAAAGTCGCTCAAAGACCCTTGGTACAAAAACTTCCGTTTGACCCGTCCTCCGACTTGCTTGCTAGTACCATCTCTCAGCCAATGTTGGTTATACGACTGGACAGCTATTTCTTGGAAACGCGAAACGCGAAGGATCCCTATAGTGACTCTGAAATTACAGACATATCATCTCTGTTAGCCCTCTCAAATCCTCAATGGAGCAAGGTGCCCCGAACTTATGTGGTACTTCGGATTATCGGCCACCTCGACGTTCTGGACGATCTTATTAATGCTGGCTTCACTGATTACCTGTTTCCTGTAGGTGAACAGCACGCGCCAAGGCTTCTCCCTCCTATTGTCCAAACAGCCTTCCTTAAGACCCAAAATCTGGTGTTGACGAAATCTATGGGTCTGGAAAAGGGCGAAAAAGGGCAACACTGCTACTTTCGAAGTGGGGATCATGTTCCTTTCGAAACCAAATCAATCCTAGGCCAAGGTGCATTTGGTCAGGTAGACAAAGTTCTTAGTATGATTAGCTTTAAAGAGTATGCGAGAAAACGTGTGCTTCGGAATACTATAGGCCAGCGGAAGGAAAACGTAAAGCTGTTCATTACTGAGATTGAAGTCCTCAAGCGCATGAAACACAACCACATTGTGGAATATGTTGGAAGCTATACGGATTCAAAGTACCTTGCTGTCATTATATCTCCTGTCGCGCAGATGGATTTGCAGAGTTATTTGGCGTGCGCCAACGCGTCTAACTACAAAGAGCTCCGAACCTTCTTTGGTTGCTTAGCTATAGCGTTAGAGTACTTACATAAGCAGAACGTCCGACACAAAGACATTAAACCCGGCAACATCCTTGTAGACCGGGGGAAAGTCTTATACACCGACTTCGGGTTGTCTTTGGACTTTACGGATGCAAATGGTAGCACAACTACTGGCGCGGTGAACGGGAGAACCCCAAGATACTGCGCTCCAGAGGTCGCCCAGGAAGAACCTCGGAACACAAATTCCGACATCTGGAGCCTAGGTGTTGTCTTTTTAGAGATGGTTGTCGTTCTTAAAGGCCAAAATGCTCAGTATCTTGACCAGTTTTTTGAACAGCATGGAACGCGCGAAAAGTATGTTCGCACAAACCTTACCGCCCTTCCAGACTTGCTTGTGAAGCTAGGCGCCGTTGGTGAGTTGTCAGACAATGTAATCTTTAGCTGGACTCAGGTCATGTTGTCAGAAGAATGCAAGCAGCGTCCGACTGCATCCTCCGTGGTGAATTTTATCACAACCTCCAATACAGGGGGTTGGGGTACCACCTATTGTGGAATATGCTGTGTTTCTGGGGATGGCTTTACTGATGAGGAGGATGCCTTTTCTGATGCGGTGGATGTATAAAGTGGTAGTTTAGATCTGGGGAGCTTTCCAATTTCATTACTATATTAGCCTGTTCGGTAAACTTCCAACGGTCCAGCGCTGGATCCAGCGCTGGATCCAACGCTCTAGTGTTCGGCACAGCTCCAGCGAGCGCTGCATGATTTGCCCTGCGTTGGAGTATTTTAAAAATATAAAATACATGCTTTTCTGCACCTATTAGAGGCCTCTATTTTTCTAACGCGCTAGACTATTAGACAATTTTCTTTAATAAAAAATTTAGTAGAGTTTAAAAACGTTAAATAATTTTTTGTAATAAGATTTACTATAAAAGGGCATTAATTTGCGTGTGTATATAGTTTCTACCTATAAAATCTACTTTTTTTACTCTTCTAAAGCTATAACTACTTCTTAAGTATATTCTTTCTTTTCTTACTTTTTACTAGTGCTTGCAAAGGCTAATGTATGTAAAAGTTTTTTTTTCTCTAAAAGAGCTACTTACTATCTACTCTTTTATATACTATACTTAAATAACTAGCTTTAACTACTACTTCTTAGACTTTTAAACATAAGATTCTTTCTTAAATACAAGTAACTAAAAGGCTACTATATATAAGAGTTAGTGTATAAGAAGTATATAAGTTTTTTTTTTTATAGAATATACTTATAGCCTACTTTCTACTCTTACTCTTTACTTATAAAATGCTTACTATCTAAAGATTCTATAGACTAGAGGAAACTTGTAGCTATACTAGTAGTAGTAGTAGCATTAGCTATAGTAGTTAAGGCTATTACTATATCTAGTTTACTACTTAACTAGCTACTCCTTAGTAACTAATTAAATACTTGTTTTAGTATTAATTATGTTTAGTTACTCTTTTATAGTAATAAAGTAGTATTTTTTTATATAGCCTAGATAAAGAAAAGTACTTTCTTAAAGCTAGTATCCTAGTGCAAAGCAAACACGCCTCTTAAGAAGCAAAAAATTAAGAAAAAAATAGCTATTTAAATTAAAAAGTAGCTACTAATCTTTCTTAAGATTATAAAGTATAAGGAATCCTAATAAACAAGTAAAAAGTACTAAAGGCATTTAATCTTAACTATTAGTAAAGTAGTATTTAACTATTTTATTAGTCTTTATATATTATTTAAGGTTAAAGTTTAACTTTTTATAAGTACTTAACTAGTATATAAAATCTAGGTATTAGATTACTTTTAGCTATAGTTTGCTAACTATATTAGTATAATTAATAGCATATTTGTCTAAGTTAAAGTGCTTAAAAAAAAAAGAAATAAGTAAGTATAGTTATACTAGAAAGAATACTATGCCTAAATTATTCTAGCTGCTTGTATATTTAATATGCTCTTTTACTATAGTAGTCTTAGATAAGAGAGTTCTATACATAACTCTTAGGTGTTTAGTTATGCTTATATATTATATAGCCTAGCTCTTCTTTAATCTTGCTACTTCTTAGCTAATACTAGGTATTCTTTATTAGCTATTATAATAATACTATATTCTAGGATAAAGTATTACTTATCTAATTTTATAATAGATACTAGCAGATAATTATTACTTAAAACTAAAGAGAAGCTCTTTAACTTGCATTATTTATTACTAAGAATAATAATTAAATAAATATTTAGTATTTAGAAGTAATAGTAGAAGATTTTATATAATATAGCTAGCATTAAGTACCTCTTATAAAAGTAACTAGTATTTATTAAGATCTTGCAAAGGCTATATAACTTTATATAATAGTAGTAAAAGAACTTTAGAATAGAAGCTTTATTACTTAAAAAAGAAGAGATTAAAAATAAAAATAAAAATAAAGTTAATAATAAAATAATAAAGCCTTAAGATAATAGCATAAGTAAGCTAATAGATAATAAAGATCTTATTAAAGATACCTTTAGTAAGGCTAATATAAAGGCAAAGAGAGATAAGATTACTTATTAGATATAAAAGGACTAGTAGAATTACTAAAGGTATAAATAGCAAGATAAGCTTAAAAGCATAGATAAAGATAATTTTTAGACTAAAAAAATACTAGTTAATATAATATATTAATAGTAGCTAAGTAGTTATAATACTTATTACCCTAGCTTTTTAAGACTCTTTTAACCTTCTTACTTGCTAACCTTTTAAGACTTTCTTTTACTTTTTATTATATAAATATCTTTTTCTAAAGCTCTTTGTATTACAAGTACTTATTTATAAAAGTACTATCTAAATTTAAGAAGTAGTATTTATTAGAGTATACTATAATATTAGAGTTAGCTACTAATACCTTTAGTACTTATATTATAGCATTTATTATTATTTCTTTTTTATTAGAGCAAGGCTCTTTTTATAGATAAGAGAGTAGGTAATGTTTTTAAAGATAAATAATAGCATTTATAAAATATACTAAGTTCTCTCTTAAGAAATACCTTAAGTATATATAAAAACTATCTTCTACTACTTTTTTTAAAGGCTAGACACTGCTTTTATAGAGTTTATATACTATAAATTAGTTTAGCATAAGCTATAAGCTTTCCCCTATCTATATAATTTATTCTATAAGCTTTAGGCCTATAAGAATTATAATCTTAAGAGTATAGGCTTCTTTTTTAAATATATATTAAAGAGCTCTAAGGTACTAAGATTATTTAAACTTGCAGCTATAGTTGTCTTAGTATATAGTATTATTTTAAACTTCTTTAATCCTATTAAGCATAGCAAGTTATTATTTACTAAGACAAAGTATTTTAAAAATATTATATAAGTTAGTAATTAACTTTGCTTATAGTTTTAACCTATTTGCTACTATATAACTAGTTAATAATAGAAGCTGCTAGCCTTGCTTATTACTAGTATAAGTATTATTTCTAGTAGAGCTAAGGCCTAAAGCGCTATTTTAAGTAAGTAGCTATATAGTATTACTAATAGTAAGACTAGTAGTATTATTATTATCTTATTTTATTTTATTATTTATATTATTTAAGGTACTAATACTACTTATAGTACTATAGCAACTAAAATAATTACTTACTACTCTTCTAGATAAGCTAATTAGAGCTATAATAGAGTAGCTAAGCTTGTATACCTTAGGTAAGAATTTATATTTCTTCTACTATTTTGCTTTATTATTGCTTATAGAAGCTATTATAAAGAAGTAAAGTATAAAAACAAGCCTTCTATTATTTAAAAAGTACTAAGAAACCCTACTATTAGCTATAAAGAGTTAAATACATTACTTTATTTACTTTTTTATTTTATAAAATTTACTCTAGTAGGCTAAAGTAGATATGCTAATACTATGTCTTACTTAAATAGCTTTTATAATAGTAGCAAATATAGCTATATCTTTATATATTAAGTTCTCTTTATATACTTATAGTAGCATAAGAAAAAGCTTTTATAACTATTTAATTTTCTTTAACTATATATTATTACGTTTACTAGAGGGAAAGTCTACTAAAAAAGGCACTAGTTAGAAGCTTAGAAGGACTTAAACTAAATAAAGTAAAAAGTTATTTAGAAGCTCTAAAGTATGTTAATATTCTTTTCTATATTTTAAATTCCTTACTATTAGGCCCTTTCTACTAATCTAAGAAAAGAACTAGTCTTAAGAGTTATCTAAATTTTAAGATTTAGTAAGTATTAGTATCTTAAATGCTTTAAGAAAATAAACTTTTTTTAAGTATAGAGGTTTTAGCTATACTCTTATAATTCTTATTACTTTTATTTCTTTTATTATTCTTATTACTTTTATTACTTTTATTACTTTTGTTAACTTTAATTCTATTTATGCCTTTGCTTTCTTCTTTGCTCTCTTTCTTAGAGTTTATATAAGCCTTTTTCTTTTAGTATTTATTCTAAGCACTAGTTTCTTTTAGCTATACTAGTAATTTTAGTAGCACTCTACTAGCTATGCATGTGCTATATCCTACTATAATAAGTATAAGAAAGAAATAGATATAGATTAGTACTTAAAAGAGTATAACTAGATATAATAGAAAGGCTTTAAGGAGTAGAAAAGTATAATATATTAAAGTAAAGAAAAGTCTAGACACTAAATAAATATACTCTTTTATATATATAAATACTAAAACTAGGCTCTGCTACTAATTAGGCCTACTATATTTATATACTTCTATAGTATTATTATTATACTATATAATAATAGAAACATATATAAAAAAAAGTATTATTTAAGAAGATAGATAATTAGTAACAAATACTATTATAAATACTATTACTAGCCTAAGTACCTAAGAAATAATACTCTAAAAGCTACTAAGTACTTCTTTACTTTGCTTTTCTAAGTTATATACTTTGCTTCTATCTATAGAATTATTACTTGCTAAATATACTTTATACTCTAGGTAGCTAAACTACTATCTACTAAATTCTAAAGATAACTTTACTTTACTTAGGAATCTACTATTATACGCAAGGGAGATTGCTAAAAGCCTATAGGACTACTACTCTCTATAGTATTAGTAGTAAGCACTAAGCTCTGCTAAGATTTAGACTACTTAATATATACTTTAATACACACTATTTAACTACTCCTTACTAAATAACTACTATAAAAGTAATAGTAATAATAAAAATAATAAACTTAAAAAGTAAATATATTATTAAGAGTACTTATACTTTTCTATCTAAGCTATTATACCTAGAACTAGATTAAGTATAGTAATAAAAACTAAATAAACTAGCTTACTTTTCTTTATAATTTAAATAAAGAATACTATTTTTAAAAAGGCTAGCTAAAAGTTATAGCTTCTAAATTAGGGTTTTAAATTACTTTTATTAATAGATCTATTAATAAGGCATAGTATAATATTGCTTATTTTATATAAAATTATTACTTTCTTATATACTTCACGCGCTTGCATATACTAGCGCTTAATAACAAACTTACTTTCTTTAATATAAGTAACTAGCTAATTAAAAACAACTTAACTATTTATTTATAAGTAAATAAACTAAAGTAGGCATGCTTATAAGCTTACTCTACTTATATAGCAAAAGATCTAAGCACTATCTACTTATACTAAACCTACTAAGATTATTATTAAGAAGCTTACTAAGATCTTTATAAAAAAGCTTTGCAAATTGCTTATTATTAGCGCTAAGTAATTAAGGCTATTCCTATAGGTGCTTTTAATAATAAAGATACTATGTTTTTTAACAAAAGTATTAGCTAGTATATATATATAGTTAAACAAGTAGTACTACTATATATATAAATAATTAAAGAGTTTTTAATAGCTTTTTTACTTAATAGTATTTAACTCTTTTTGTGCTTAGCAAAGGGCTCTTTAGATAGCTTTGTAAAAGATACTAACTAATAAGCCTACGCCTAGTTTCTGCACTTGCGTATAAATTCTAGACACTTTAGAAAGTACTAATAATTATAAAGTATAAACTAATTTTATATAGCAATAGCTATTAACTCTTATAGTAAGCTCTACTTGCTATAATATATACTACTAGCTCTTAAGAACTATTGCTTAACCTAATAGCTATCTAATTACTTTTAAAAGAAATAATTAGCCTTAGTCTTGTACTAGTTAAACCTATAAAAAGTTTCTATTCCTAGAAGAATAACCTTTAAGCTAGTTTTTTAAATATAAGTAATTAAAGTCCCTAGATCTTATAAAAGTAAAAAGCTTTAACTTTTAACTTTTTAGAAGTTAAGTTCTAAGTAGTCTACTAGTCTTAATAGGTTATAAATAAACTTACTTATTATCTTATAGTAGTCTACTACTTAAGAACTTCTATAGATTACTAAACACATACTTCTACTCTAGGTAGCAACTTTATTTTAATAATATTATATTAGCTTACTAGTACTTTTTAAAAGTTTAAGAATTTTCTATAGATTACTAGATATGTGCTACTACTCTAGGAGGCTAACTTTATTTTAATAATATTATATTAGCTTTCTAGTACTTTTTAAAAGTTTAAGAATTTCTATAGAAGACTAATTAGCTTACTAGTACTTTCTAAGAGTTTAAGATTTTCTATAGATTACTAGATGCATGCTACTACTTTAGAGGGCTAACTCTATTTTAATAATATTATATTAGCTTATTAGTACTTCTTAAGAGTTTAAAAGTTTCTATAAAGCTTATTAGCTTTCTAGTACTTTTTAAGAATTAATAGTCTTCTATCTTAAGAAATAGAGTTATAGAGTAATAAAAGAGTTAGAGTATTAAAAAAAAGCCTAAGAATAAGAATATATACTTAGGTGTGAAGCTAATAACACTAGCATATATATAATACGCTAGTACTTTACTCTTCTACTTCTAACTCTTACTTTTACTATTACTAATAAGTTATTAGTAACTTTACTTACTTATAATATATAAAATCTCTTTTTCTTTTATCTAACTCTACTTCTATTACTTCTACTTAAGTATTTCTTTGCACTATCTCTACTCTCTACTCTCTACTCTATACTCTTTTCTCTCTACTCTCTAATCTCTACTCTCTACTCTTTACTCTCTACTCTCTACTCTCTACTCTCTACTCTTACCCTCTTACTTTCGCTCCTGCGCAAATTCTAACTCTCTATACTCTAGAACTCTAGGACTTTAGGACTCTAAATAATTAAAGAGAAGTATTTCTACTTTCTACTCTAGATACTTATAACTCTTAAATTAACCTTATTTATGCTTAAATTCTAACTCTCTTTATACTCTAAGACTCTAAATAAGTAAAGAAAAGTATTTTTATTTTATAAGCCTACTTTAGATACTTATAACTTTTAGATTAACTTTATTTACACATAAATCTTAACTTTATACTTAATTTCCTAGTATATATACTGCCTAGTAGTAAGATAAGTTAGTAAGATTTATGCTTTTAGCAATAGCTAGTGTAGTATAACGCCTTCCTAAGTGTTTTATATAGTTAAAAACTTAAAACTTTATAGTAATTCCTAAATCTTGCTATGCTATATTAATTAAATATATCTATAGCTTCTTATTAGCTAAGTCTTTTAGTATTAGAAATAGAGTATTAGATTTTATTAAGTATCTCTAAACATTTCTTCTACTAAACTTATACTACTAATAGAATAGAGAACTATACTATAAATTTAGATCTTTAGTTTGTGCACTTCTTTATACTTTAGTTTATATACTTCTCTATACTTTCTATTCCTATTTATATATTACTATAAAGAGATAGAATTAACTATATAGTAATAAAATTAGAATAGAAGATTAAGTTATAATATTTAAGCTAAAGCTATTTTATAGTAAGTAGCAAATATCTTTTTAAAAACCTATAGGCTTTATAAACCTTTTTTAGAAGTTAGTTACTTACTTTTTAAAGTAATTACTACTATAAAGTTTTATAAGCTTATAAAGTTCTATAGGCTTATAAGCTTATAAGAAAATCTTTTCTAAAAGTTAATAGTAATTACTATAGTCTTATAATTAAAACTCTTAAAATAAGTTACTTATAAGAATACTATATTAACTTTAGTACTTTTTACTCTAAAAAACTAAAGAAAGTATATTACCTATTAATTAGTCTTTTAGGTAAGACTCTAACTTAGGTAGCTCTTACTTAAAGTATATAAAAGAGACTTTATATACACTTAGGCTATGTTACTAGTTTTTAATACTAAGCTTATTCTTTAGTACTTTAGCATCTTAGTTTTTTATATACTTTAGTAATTAGGTATTAGTTAAGCTAGTAAAGATTAACAATAGCTACACATTAATCTTTAAAGGCATTAGTAAAGGTAATTTATTTCTTATAACTATTCTTATATTTACTTTTTAGAAAGGCTAATATAAGCAACTAATAGAGTATATAACTCTAAACTAGCTAGGTATTACTCTACTTTTTAGTGCTTGCTTTAGCTACTCTACTAAGTATTTATATACTTTAAATTTTTATACTACTTATATTTCTTAGAGCTTGTGTAATCTTTAAAAGAGTAGCTATTACTACTTTTTATAAAAAAAATTACTACTTTATTTATTATTAAGCCTAGCTATAAGTAGTAGAGGAAAGATAAAGAGCTTTTTAAACTAGCAACTATAAAAGCTCTTTTAGTAAATCTCTAAGGCTTTTATTTTTAGCTAAATCTAAAATACTATAATATTATTATTAATTAGGGCTTTAACTAAGTTGTTACTAGATCTAGCTAGCTATTAATATAAAGTATTCTTTATTTTAATTTTTAAACAGCTTATATTTTAATAAGCTACTCTAGATAGTTACTTAAATTATAGTTTTCTTTAAATAATTAGCTTGTTAATCTAAAAGCTTTTATAGTATTAATTATAAACTATAATAACTTTTAGCAGCACTATTATACTTACTTTCTTTCTCTTCTTTTACCTTAAATAGCATGCACTAGGCTATTGTATAACTATGCTATTTCTTATCTAAATAGTACTTAGCTATATTTATAAATAGTATATATAGAATATATTCTTTATAATAGCTTTACTACTATAAACTTTTTTTTTATTAAGTAAATAACTTGCTTGCTAATAACCTATAGAGCTACTTATATACTTAGCCTTAAGTATTTTTAAGTTTTTTATATAAAAATACTAAGTAACTAAAGCTAAGTTATATTAAGAGTAATAAACTATAAATGCTACTAGGTAATAGACTACTACTAATAACTTACTTATAAACTTTATTATAAGCTTACTTATTAAAAAATAGCCTAGGCTAAATAATAACTAGAAGTAGATGCTTTATACTTATATAAACTAGATTATACAAAGGCATTAATATAACTATTATAAATACTAAGATCTCTACTTAAATAATACATAGGATAATGCAATAGGCCTAGTATATAATATTCTAAAGAATATATACTTATTAATAATATATAGAACTACTAAAAAAAATAAACTTATAGCTATGCTAGGATAGCCTAAAAGTAAGCAAATAAAAATTCTATAGGTGCTTTTATAACAAAGAAACTTGCGTATAAAACTTAAGAATACTTACTTATATAGCTTTTTATTTTATATACTATAGTATTCTTATTAATTTGCTTACTTTTCTACTAGGCTTAAACTACTAGCAATCTTTTAAAAGCTTATACAAGGCTATCTGCTTATAGTTAGTAAGCATTAGTTTCTAGTAAGCTTTTATTATAAAGTAAATTAAAAATTAGTTATTTAAACTATAATATACTCTTAGCCCTAATAACTAGTCTAGAAAGTAAGCTTTTTTAACGCTAGTTCTAAAAAGCCTTTTCTAGCACTAGTTCTTAAGAAAGAAGAAAGGAATAAAAAGAAGCAAAAAGAAGAAAAAGAAAGTATTTTTATTACTAGTTCTAAAGAGTCTTTATTAACACTATTTCTAGAAGAAAAGAGAAGGAGAGAAGAGAGAAGAGAAGCTAAAAAGAGTTTTTTTATAATTTCTATACTTTTTCTTAATAAATAACTTTTATAACTATAAAATAGTTTTAGTACTTGTTTAATATACTTTTCTTATTAAAGATGCTAGTGCTAATAAAGAGCGTGCAAAGCACTTTAACAACATAACTAATTTAGAGCTCTTTAAAAAACTAAAATATTTATTTTATAATATAATAGCTAGTACTCTCTCTAGCCTATTATAAAAAGAAAAGAAGTATGCAAAGCACTTTAATAATATAACTAATATAAAGTTACTTAGAAAAAAGTACTTTCTTTAGCCTATTATAGAAAGAAAAAGCATGTAGAGCACTTTAATAATATAACTAATATAGAGTTACTTAAAAAGAAGCACTTCCTTTGCCTATTATATAAAAGTGTTTATAGAATATTTACCTCCTTAGTTTACTTAACTTTATAAAAATATATAGTAAAGAAAGGCTAATTTTTTAATTAAAGGCTTAGAGTTGTTAATTATAAACTTTTATAAAGGCGTTAGATAAAATATATAGATTATCTAGCGCGTTAGACGATTTGTAAGCATGACTAAGGCACAGAAAAGGAAAGTCCAGCGCCAGGGTCCAACATCCAGCGCGTTGGAAGTTTACCGAACAGGCTATATATTCAACTCTATGGTATTTCCGGTTATTACACATCTTTCTGATCGCAATTAATTCAACAAGCTTCTCTAACCAACGGCTAGTGTATCGATTGGTCGGTAATAGTGACTCGAGAATCAGGAGGTAGTAGCTTAGTGTGTAGTGGCAGAAACTAGTTAGTGATAACTTTTGATAAATGCTAAGATACGTGGTGCTTCAGAGAGTTCACAATTTCGGTCTCAGTAATAAAATACTTCGAAGGTAGTAGATGGGCCATGAGAACCGAGTGATTGTAAACAAATGTGTTCAGCTACGAATAGATACAATTAAGTGCAGTAAGCAAAGTACACTTTGGCGTAGCCAGAAGCAGGTAGCAGTCCGAGAGTGATGTGAAGGCACGTGAGCTGTCAAGAAAATCTCTGTACCTTCTATCGTTAGTCCTCTTGAAGCGCTACTCTAGAGCACCTAATTCCCCGAGTAATTTTCTAAGCTAGTTAAACCGAGAGCCTTTTCAACATATTGGAGCGCTTAAAGACACCATTTCTTATAATACCTGCCTCTATACTATATCTTCTGTCATCTTAATTAATACGTATACTTGAACCCAACCTGCCCCTCAAGAGGCTCTATAGGCTCTCCATTTTTCATCTGCCTTTCTACCTGCTTATTCTTTTTCCAGAAGTACAAAGAGGTTACAACCAAGGTAGACATCATCCATAACTGTAGGCCCGCGCTGACCCACAGTCCAGTCGTATACCTTGGCGCATCTTTCTGCCGAAAAGTTGTAGAAGCAAGAATGCCACCAATAGCGCCAAATCCAATCTGTAAAGCACTTCCGACAGCCCTCTTACTCTGACCCCTGATGTTGTTACTCTGGTAGGCAAGGATGGCGGGTACATTGCCCTGGGCACCTGCCACTCCAAGGAAAGTCCCGAAGTAGCGTACGCCGTTGTTCGTAGCATAGGCGACGAGCATCAACCCGACGATGACGATGAGGCACTGGACAGCAATGATGGGAGCGCGGACGTGTTTTTTGTCACCTATCCACGCAAAGCCGAAAGCAATAATAGCAGCAGCGAGGGCGGGAGGTGCGGACAACGCATTAGCTTGTCCACCTGTGTATCCCATGCCAACCAGAATGACAGGCAGGAAGTACGAAAATGCATACACCGGCATAGTGGTTCCCATGAACAGGGTAGCATAGGCCCACAGCCTCCAATCGGCGAGATGGTGGAAGAATACTGCCAAGGTCAATGGATCCGCCACGGAGTCGCCTCGATCATCCTCGATTCGTTGCAGGATAAAGGTCGCTTCGCCGTGGGTCAGAAAGCCTTTCTTCTCTGCCCTGTCGGGGAAATCGATAATGATGAACCAAGCTAGGATGGCAGCGACACAGGTTATGATTGCTTCAATAATAAAGATCCTAATTGTAGGTAAGGAGTCAATGAATGCCTTAGATCTAGTCCGGAGATAGACATTACGTACCATTGCCAGCCACGCAAGCCACCTACGCCTTCCATTTGCATAAGGCCATAGGCAAGAAGATTGGCAAAGCCACCAATAGCTACGGAAAGAAGATAAAAGCCGCCCAATCTGAAGTAGATGTCAGAGGAACAGAAGCCTTGGCGTCGGAGACAAAAGAACCTACCGCTTTTGCGACTCATACCTAACGTACCAACAAGTGATTACGTAGACACAGCCGGGGAAAAAGCCTGCCTCCATGGCACCGAGGAGAACACGACAGATGGCGAGAGTCCACCAATTTTTGGCAAAAGCTTGTCCAATCATGATAATACCCCAGGAGAAGGCGATGAAGGAGAGCCAGTTGGCCACTCCAACTTTGCGCAGGACCATGTTGGAGGGGAGCTCAAGTAAGAAGTAGGTAGGGAAGAAAAGAACGAGCACAGTGGTGTATCGATTTCCAACGGAGAGCCCAAGATCTTGGCCCATACCAGCGACGCGAGCGACACCAATCTATGATTTATCAGCGCAACGTTCTCTGTTCGTTTGTGTAAGGTGTCTCACGTTTCCGCGGTCGATGAATGATATAGAGTACAGTGCACCCAAGATAGGTAGCAGTCTCCAATCGATCTTTCGTATCAACTTTTTCTCCTCAATCTCGTCAAAAGCTTCCAGTATATGCGAGCCATGCTCATTTTGAACCGCCTCGGGCTTGAAGTCGTTGTCGCTGCTCATCTCGACAAAGCGTAGGATCTGTAGAGGTGGCCCTTTTTGTTACTGGAATGGTATATGCGAATTGCCTTCCCAAAGCTAAATTGGAAATGTATGACATCGGATCGTGGCGACCCACCTTATGTATTGCACTCTAAACCTGCTCGGGCGATCCGGGGTCCGGGGTCCGGGGTAGCTTTCCAGGACCTGGCAAATGCGGAGGGCCTCGGGCGAAGTCTGCGGGGTTACACGGGCTTTCCGTGCCCATCACCGTCCTTCCGGGTCACATCCGCGCAGTTGACCACGTGACACGGGAGCCATCCGTGCGGTTCTGGGGACCCTGAAATTCCCCTTCTCGAATGAGTGAGACTTGATTGCTGATTCTAAGTCTTGAGAGGTAAATTGACGGGTGCATCAGGGATGATGTGAGGAGGTGCATTGGCTTCTGCACATGGCTGTGGAGCTGTACTTGTACTCGCTGAGCGGAGAGTCAGAATGTCGGGACGAGTGAGGTAGGCGTCGGTGCTCATAACGACGCACATCCTCAGTCGGCTAATCCGAACGAGTTCATGGGGTAAAGGTGATGCTGAGAAATAAAGTGGTTCGGCGCCACATGTTAAGGTTTGTACTGATCAATTTACACAGTAGTTAGGATTCATTCTTTGTACGATACAGTGCTGTAGATTGCTAGTGCACCACAATCGCACGCGCTATTGTACGAGTATGGCGTGAATACATATATCATGGCCAAAAGGTTTACCTATGTAGGAGAGTTAGTCCACAATTACATCAACGGACGAGGTCCATATTGCAATGGCTACGCCGTTCGAGGGAGAGACGGCTAGGCGTGAATAATTTTTGCCATTCATAGCAGATGAAATTTCATCTTCGACGCTTCATATACGTGCTTAAGGCACGTCTTTGGTTCAATAATGCTCGGCGAAGTTGCTACACTGATTAGCGTGGTCTAGTGCGCTCTGTACTTCCGTTCGTCCTTGGTAGAGCTTCTGCGCTGAGAAAATAGCTTGCCTAACTTTTCGTAGACATATCGTTCCCAACAGGAGTAGTGAGGCACAATACTGATAGATAATTCATGAAATATGTAGAGTCCTTAATTTGGAAGTTAATTCAGTTGATGTTTCGGCTAATGACGTCCTTGTGGAACTACTACAATCTCGACCGCTGCGAACCTTTGACACATGTCATGCGGCAACATGTGAAATTCGATTTCTTCGCTTTGACAACCACGGAATAGGTTTTTACATAGAATGGACTAGCGATCACAGAGCCGAAGAGCCTTGCGATTGAGAGTAGTACTGGCAATATTTGCACAGTACTGAAGACTGTTTGATGCCAGAATTGGTGACGGAGTGGTCGTGATCGCTTTTGTATTGTGTGTTGTTGTATATTTCGCATGTCGTTCCGTCGAAGAGTGTACATTTTGGTCAACTTTGCACGTTCAATATACTAGTCCCGATGATGAAGTGTAACTTGCAGGGAGTCGCATATCAGGTTTAGAGGGCACTCAGTGCTTACATAAAATGGCTTGGCAAAATCTAGACAGACCACTCCCCTCAATTCCCCGCCCGGTTCATCTTCCAAGGACCAGTTCGTCTCTGTATCTTCCATGCACCCCAAATAACCAATACTCTTGGTTGATTGACCTGAAATATGGCCGAGGAACGAGAGCACAAGCGTGTGCGCCAGGCGTGCGCCAATTGTCGGTTGTGTTGTTGCCCTTCTCTAGGTATGAGTTGAACGTTGCTAACCTCGAGTGTTAGGCGCAAGAAGACTAGGTGCTCTGGTGAACGACCTGTCTGCGCATTCTGCGCTCGTCTGGGACAAACTTGTCGCTACATTGAGGATTCCTCTTCAGAATTTGGCACTTCACCTTCCACTAGCGTTTTGCAACAGGAGAACTTAGGTCTCGCCGCCCGCGTTGCGCTTTTAGAGTCTCGACTCAGTATGTTGGATGCTTATGGCAGCGAAGGGGCATCCCTTTTCGGGTTTGGAGGCAGCCCTTCGCAACAACTACACCCTTCAGATGCGCAACAAGATAACTCCACTTTAAGTATCCGCGATGATGGGATTGAGAGGTTGGTCTGGATTTTTCCACAGTATCGCAATAGCTGAGGCTCTGTGCAGTGATTTCGCTTCCCTGCTAGACACCGGGACCCTGCAGTCTCTCGCCGATACCTACTTCCGCTACTGTCACCAGCAGCCGTACTCCTACTTCCATGAGGAAACCTTCCGTCGGGACCTAGAAAGTAGAAGTCTTCCATCTTATCTACTTTTAGCTTTTGCGGCAACTGCCGTAAGATTCTCTAGTGATCGTTGCTTTACCGGCCGCCAGGTGGAGGCCACGGACTGGTACTCGAGAATGGCATGGTCCGAGATTGTTGAACAGTCATTCTCCGATGCGCACAGCTTGAATATCCGGACCGTTCAAGCCGCGAACATGCTTGGAGTAGCAGACTACGTCGGTATGTTCAGTGCTACTATCCTTATCGTGTAAATTTCGCTGATTGCAGCCGAGCTGGCCGAAACCAACTTGCCTGGGTAAAGATAGGATTGTCGATTCGATTCGCTCAAACGCTACAGCTAGGCAAAGAGCCGGATCAACTAATGCCCTTAAATGAATCGGAAGAGAGACGCCATACCTTTTGGTCTGTTTATCTCCTCGACAGACTGGTATCATGTGGTAGGAACAGGCCTCCCGCCCTCCTCGATACCGATTGCACTATTCGATTACCGTCAAGACCATACTCTTTCCGCAAGGACTCAAACACGGACCCACCAACACTTGCAGCTATCCATGACATTCCAGACAAAGCCCTGTTGGAGAAGACTGACCACTTTGCATTGACTATTTTCATGGTTTCTGTTTTGGGCTACATTGTGAGATGGGCTTTCAAACACAGCGCAGCCGAACCTCGTCTCCCGTGGGACTCAAGGAGCGAGTTTGCACGCATTAACGGAATTCTTTTAAGTTTTGAATCGTACTCAGATGCTTGTAATGGCAATTTTGCCGACATTCTCGACCAGCACGTTGTTTGCCATGGCAGCCTCGATGAGGGCACGGCATGTCACTTCGCCTATTCCCATATTCTCTACCATGTCAACCAATGTCTGCTTCATCATCCTTTCCTCCTTCGCCAACATTTAGGTTCTTGTAAGGTCAAGGTCCCTGTAGGCTTCCTTCGGGGAGCCGTTCTCAAAAGCAGAGAACATGCGGTTCACTTGTCCGATATCCTTCGCATCCTACAGCAGCGTGGGTGTAAGACTTATCCCAGCTTTTATGGATACGCCGCCATACTCGCCGGAGTGATCCATCGACTTCATTCTAGGAGTGAACGTACTTTTGAAAAGCAAGAAGCCGAAGCACGATGGGAATTGTGCCTTCGGTTCTTGGACCAAGAGCCCGTGCGATGGGAGTCTTACAGGCGGATGGTACGTGTAGTCATGATTTTACGTTTTCCATATTGATATAAAAAGTGGAAAAGCTAATTAGTGATGTGGAACAGAGCACAGTTTTGAGAGAATTCGACCCGACTCCAACACTTGCAACAAAGCTACTTTCCTCCGCCCTAGATCCGTCACCGCTGGAACCCGAAATTGAAGAGACATTGTGGCAAATATGCGACTACAGTTGGCTGGCGAACTCAGCCCGGCCCACTTCGAAGGCGAATGACATTTCTCCATCTGTGACCAAAATTCCGGAGTTTGAAATGACCATTCCGAGATCCGGCCACACACCGGATTTTGAGATGCTTCTTGGGGGAGCCTTATCTCTAGATTATTCATTGCTAGACAACGCGAGAGGCGACATAAGCGCAGGTGCAGCGTCCGATTGCTGATCAGGCGATATTCTGCTTCTCAACTCCACGATGAAATTTGACACAAGGAGTGAGTTTCACATTCTTTTGGTTAGGAAAGCCAGCCCTCTTGTAGCACCCAGATTGAGGGGTCAGGAACGATCAAGGAGTGCAATTTTAAATGATTAACAACGCCTCTTGAATTGTGAGCTCTCTATATTAGAGCCGATACTCCCTGGGCTTGCGCAATCGCTCCATGGCCCTCAATTCTTGGTTGACTGAGAGATCAGTCAAGATCTCTTCACTGCCACCACCAACCACCAAAACTCTCAGATCACGACTGATCTGCTCGATTCTCGCACCGCGGCCATTTTTCGAATACCCAAGCCCGCCCATAATCTGTTGCGCCTCACGATTGACGTGCTCGAGCGTTCTACCAGCGAGAACTTTAAGGTTCGCAATTGGTCCGGCTATGGCTGAGTCTTGACCAGTTCCCTTCCCATGTTCTATTATGAAGACCAGTTGCTCCATCCACGCATGCGCCGAATCGATACTGCGACCGAAAGAGGAGAACTTTTGGCGAATGACTTGATTTTCGATAAGTTTCTTGCCAAATGTCTCGCGAGTAATGGCATGCTTGAAGGCATCTTCAACACATACACGGGCTAGGCGAAGGCTTGTGCATGCCAACCATAGTCTCTCGTGATTAAAGTCTAAGATATTTAGCAAGGGATATATGTTGAGACGTTGGGTCAAGCGTAACTTACTTGACATGATAATTCCGAAGCCTTCGTTTTCTTTGCCGACCAAGTTTTCTACTGGAACCTTGACTTCGTCGAACTCGATATATGTGGAAGCTAGTAACTCGAAATGAGCATATCATTGCTTGATGAGTTCAGATACTCTTAGCTTTGGACAACTTACCACTTGCATAGACACCAGAATTCAGAATCTTCTTGCAGGTTACGCCCTTAGCTTTCAGAGGCACGATCAAAGCTGAGACGCCTTTCGCTCCACCCTCTCCCGTTCGTACTGCAGTCATGGAGTAGTCTGCAAAAGAACCGTTCGTGATCCACTTCTTGGCTCCATTCACGATATAGTAGTTGCCATGCCGTTCAGCAGTCGTGGTGAGTGCGGCAACATCAGATCCAGCTGGAAGCTGTTAGCTCATGTTATCACATTCATATGAGATTGGTAACTTGCCGTCCGGCTCAGTGACGCCTAGGCAGAACCTGCTTCTGCCTTGAAGAATATCCGGTAGAAACTTGCGTTTCTGCTCCACGCTTCCAAAGTTCACAAGGGGCGGAGCCCCAATAGAGTTTCCACAGCTCAGACCCCAGATCACTCCCAGGTATCCGCAACGCGCGATCTCGTCTATAAAAATCAGATCGTGAAATCCGTCCCATTCAGATGGCTTGATATCTGCAGGTAAGCGCTGGCCATTCAAATATTCAGTGGCCAGAGGATAGACGGAGACTGCTGCGTAGCCTAACTCTGCGTGGAGCGTAAGGACTTCAGCGGGAATCTGTCCGCTGGATTCCCATTCCTCGCAAAATGGCGTAATGTGCTTGTCGACATATTCGCGAAGTTCCTTTTGGAGTCGAATGTGAGAATCTTGGTAATAAGGGCTAGCAGAGCGAGTAAGATAAAGAGGGTCGCTATATAATGGTGTTATTGCTGACGCCATAGCGATGAGCTTTTACGATGAATAGTTCAAAAGCGTCTACAAACAGCTGCAGATTCAAGAATATCTATTGGGAAACAACGTCTACTCGGGTAACATAAAATATGGCCGCTTCCGTTCGCCCCCTCCCTCAACCCTGCCCGAGCCGGGTAGGCATAGTATTCCCCGGTTTCTTGGCGCGGATGCAGCCGTGCGAGTGGCCGGCGTGCATCCCGGGTCTGATCCGACACTATCCACACTCATTATTATTCGTTCAATGTACATTCTCTGTGTCTGGAAACCTGAAGCTGAATTATATCTTCTTGTTTTCCGGTCACCTATCACAAGGTTGTAGTATTGTAACACGATCATATCTACAACTATGTCCTCAACTTCGTCTACACCTTCATTAGGCCGCGCCAGCAGTCAACGGCTACCTCTCTTTGTTGCTCAACCACTTCTCAATGTGGATGGATTACCAAAGATCAAAAGAGTTTTCATTGCAAATCGGGGAGAGATAGCATGTCGTGTCATTGCCACTTGTCGCAAGCTTAATTTGACCTCGATTGCGATCTATGTCCAAGAGTAGGCTCCCATACCCAAGCATATAGCAACGGTACTAATCAGCAACACTTAGGGACAAGAGTTCGCGCCATTTTGTAGATGCTGATGAAGCTATCGACCTGGGATGTATCGAGGGAGCGGCAACAAATCCATTTTTGGACATCGAACTACTTGTTAGGAAAGCTGTTGAAGCTGGAGCACACGCCGTACATCCAGGTTATGGCTATCTAAGCGAGAATCCGGACCTTGCAGATCGCGTCCGGGAGGCCGGCCTCATCTTCCTTGGACCCAGCAGCCTTGCAATGTCAACTCTTGGAAACAAACGAACTTCAAAGGAATATCTTAGCAAAAATGCTCCTGAAATACCTCTTATCCCAGGGTTTTCCGGTACCAGCCACAATCTCCAAGATATGGAAGCTGCAGCAAAAGCCATTGGTTTTCCGGTCATGCTGAAGGCTTCTGCGGGAGGCGGTGGTAAAGGAATGCGAATCGTCCGCGATCCATCAACCTTACGTGGGGAGCTAGAGCGCGCACAGTCAGAAGCTAAGAGGAGCTTTGGATCGGACGACTGTATTTTAGAAAAGTACATTGAGGCCGGAAAGCACGTGGAGATACAAATCATTGGCGACAGTCATGGCCGCGTGGTGTCACTCTGGGACCGAGACTGCTCTGTGCAGCGAAGGCACCAAAAGGTCATCGAGGAGGCGCCATGTTCGTGGCTGAGCGACGATATGCGGAAACAGATGAGTGAATCCGCTGTCCGCATTGCAGAACTGATAAGTTACGAGGGAGCCGGCACAGTTGAGTTTGTTGTGGACGTTGTGGCTAAGAAATACTACTTCTTGGAAGTGAACGCACGACTGCAGGTGGAGCATCCAATCACCGAGGAGATCACTGGAGTGGATCTTGTGTCACTACAGCTTTACGTCGCCACAGGAGGACGGCTAGTCGACCTCGAACCCTTGAAGAGCGTCGCACTAAACGGTCATGCGATCGAATGTCGTCTTTGCGCTGAGGATGCTCATCGTGACTTCTTTCCTCAGCATGGACCTGTGAGAGTATGGCAACCAGCACCAGACATCCTAGGCCCTGGACGCGACATTCGTTATGAGACAGCCATTCGAGAGGGTTCCCAGGTGTCAATATATTTCGATCCAATGATTGCTAAGCTCATCGTCTGGGCCCCAAATCGAACACAGGCCATCGAGAAGATGATCAAGATACTGGCGAACACTGCATGTGTCGGCGTAAGGACAAATCAGCTCTTCCTCCAAAGCTGTCTGTCACACCCAGCTTTTAGAGACACTGCGTATACAACATCATTTATTGGCAAAAACCTAGAGACCTTGTTACAAAACCCTCATAGCGTCGATCCAACAGCTTTGTACAGATCCTTAGGAGCCACAGCGTCACTGTACTTGAGATCGCTACAACACAACTCGAGAACAGCATTTCGCAACGTTCGGATGGGTTTTAGAAACCAGCGATTCGATCCAATAAACCGATCTGTTAATTTTGTTATCGGCTTCGCCGAAGGTGTTGCGAAAGAGGAGGCACAAGAACAAGCCTCTTTGATCATCGCAGAGACCGTCGGCAATGATTCACGGCACTACAAAGTCTACATCAGCAAGGTACCTCAACCTGAACCGAGCGAGGAGAACAAGCAAAGTGTGGCGAACGCAGTCACGGCCAAGTACAATGCCATCAGTGCCGCGGTTCGAACTGGCAGTTGGAAAGATACATCTCCCCAACGCATACTTCTTGAAGAAACCATGATGCTCAGACACACATCCGATTGGCATACCGATCTAGTCACCGCCTCCATCGAAGGGAAGAAGGTCAGGGCAATCTGTTCTATAGAATCACACCGCAACGACGCGGCTCCATCCGAAGAAGGCCGAGGCACTCTGTTATATGCACACATTCCAGCCCTTGGCACTTGGGTTGAATACAGAGTATACAGCAACCTAACCTTCGCCGAGAGCATGCGTGGGGACGCTGCCGCAGCAATCGAGGGCGGGCTCCAGGTAGTGAAGGCACCGATGCCGTGCAAAGTGTTACGTGTGCTCAAGAAAGTTGGAGATACGGTAGAGAAGGGCGAGAACGTGATGGTCATTGAGAGCATGAAGATGGAGATGAGTATCACTGCGCCGGATGATGGCGAGTTTGGCACCATCCGAGCCGACGGGGAAGCAGTCGACGAGGGCGCTGTTTTGTGTCAAGTGTCTTGAGGGTTGATTTGGGACCCCGACATCAGACTGTGGCTTGAAACTGGTGTTATGTACTTGATTTTATAGCTAGAGCTTAACGCCAACGTTATTCAACATGTAAAAAAAGAATGAAGTTAAAGAATGACCTATATATTCACATCGTGAAAAAAAAAACCCGCCAAGTTCAGAGAACGTTGGACACAGAAGGAGCAGTGCTATTTGTTTGACTCTAAAGCTATCCTACAACTGTTGGAAATGCGATATTCTCGCATGGTGGGTATCATGCAGAGGAACTGCAGTTCGGTAAAAGCCGTGTGGAGTCGTAGGGTCTAGATCATGCTTACCATCCGCCGGGTTCGGTATATAATGGCTCGGATCCTAGAATCAGCCGCTACTTTTGCTCGGGTTTCGAATTCGCCGAAAGAGCTGAGCGATGATGTCGAGTCGCGAGGTCAGCGCTCTATTGTCAGAAGACGGACCGAGGGCCGGGTTGGCAGCGGTAGCGGCATCTACCGCGGCCACTGCGTCTATCTCAGCACGCTTCACCCTTCTTGTGAGACAATGCTAGACACTCCATGGCTCTTCTTCCAAGATTGGCAACTCTGCATTTTCAGTCTTATTTGTCTGTCTTTTCAGTATTGTCGAGCTATACAAGGTTTCTCCGGCGCCTCCCAGATTCACAAACTGCCCGTCGATACTCAAGTGCGTCCACTATGGACGCTCTACCTGAAGTCCGCATTGTGGAGGTAGGACCTAGAGATGGGCTCCAAAACATCGCGAATGCAATACCCACGGCCATCAAGGTTGAGCTCATTGAACGTCTACGGTCAACGGGGTTGCGCCAAATAGAAATGACTTCGACAGTGTCTCCAAAGGCCATTCCCCAGCTCGCCGACAATCAACAAGTTTTATCCCACAATAGAATCCAGTCATTGATTGCTCAGCCGTCTCTTCGAATGTCTGTCTTGGTGCCGAACCAGAGAGGTTTGGAACTCGCCATGCAGCGTGGCGTAAAGGATGTTGCCGTCTTTGTGAGTGCTACTGAAGCGTTTAGCAAGGCGAACACGAATTGCACAGTGGAAGAAGGTGTGAGAAGAGCGAGTGAGGTTGCTTCGAATGCTGCGAAGTCCGGTGTTCAGGTTCGCGGGTACGTTGATGTGACAGAGGGCGACCCGTGATGGAATTCGCGCTGACATCGACAATAGCTACATATCATGCATCTTTGAAGACCCATTCGACGGCCCCACGTCAGAGGCAGCTGTACTCCACGTCGTTCAGAAACTTCTAGAAATGGGCTGTTACGAAGTGAGTCTTGGAGATACCCTGGGCACTGGAACTGCAGCGGATGTTCGACGGCTCTTTAAATATCTGTACAAACACGGTATCCCCGCGGAAAAGCTTGCGGGTCACTTCCATGATACCTACGGACAAGCTGTTTCCAACGCCTGGGAGGCTTTTCAGCTCGGAATCCGTACTTTCGACAGCAGCGTTGGAGGACTCGGTGGTTGCCCTTATGCCCCGGGGGCCAGAGGAAATGTGGCTACCGAGGATTTGGTATACCTATTTGAGCGCGCTGGCATTAGCACGGGCGTCGATATTCTGAAGCTTTCACAAACTGGGGCGTGGATTGCCGATAAGCTTGCGGGAAACAACGACAGTCGTGCCGGAGCGGCACTGGCTCGTAAACATGGGCTTCTTCCTTCCCAACTTTCCATGGCACCGAAAGAGACGGGTAATAAGATCCAATGGAATGCTCTACCGACTCAGTCAGATGGACTCCAGATTTTGCAATCAGCACCAAATGTCAAGATTGTCCTTGACAGACCGGCGAACGGGAATGCGCTTACAGTTTCAATGATTAAGGAGATCACAGAATTTTTTGAGAAAGCTGCGACGGATAAGACAATAACACGTATCATTGTGACAGCTAACGGGAAGTTCTTCTGCACAGGGATGGATCTCGGCAAAGACAGTGCGGTCGCAAAGAGTGAGGAGGCTAGCGACAGCCAGTTTCAACGCCTCACTCGTTTATTTGAGGTTATTTCCAATGCTCCTCAAGTCACCATTGCTGCAGTGAATGGCCCAGCGTACGGTGGCGGTGTCGGATTAACCTTTGCCTGCGACATTCGCATCGGCGTAGCGGACGCGACCTTTACACTGAGCGAGGTCAAATTGGGACTTGCTCCTGCAACGATCTCGAAGTACGTAGCGAGAGAATGGGGACCTGCTTTCACACGAGAAGCCATGCTTAGCGGCCGACCGGTGACCTTCCCTCAGTTGCTATCTCTTGGTCTCGTAACCGAAATGGTGGATAAGAAGGAATTGCTCGACGACGCTCTTGATCAATATCTTCAACAATTGAAGGCCGCTGCTCCTCGAGCGTCGAAGTTGGTCAAGGATTTGGTGAGGGCAAGTGAATCAGGAAACATTGCGGGGGTACAGGGAGAACGCATCCGCGACGTTTTTCAGGAGATGATGGCTCCGGGTGGCGAATCTGCGTATGGTTTGCACGAGTTCCAAGCGGGGCGGCGGAACATTGATTGGGACGCGTTTACGTTGGCAAAATCGAAAGCCAAGTTGTAGAGATGAAGGGTCGAATCTGACATATTTATTCATTTCAAGCGCTTCCTTTTTTGCTACAAAGTTGTGGTTGGCCAGTCAGTCGTTTCGAAGTCGAATTGACCATGCTTCTATGTAGTTCTATACGATAATCAATGTGCGCTCACAGCGAGCATTTAACTCTCAGTGCATTACACTAATTTACAACAATGTATGAGGAAGGAAAGCTTGTATGTCCATATTTGTTCATATCTCTAAAAGAAAATTTCAAGGCTCGAAGGGACGCAGCGGTAATCACTTCAAACTAGAAGGGTGTTACTAGAAATAAGTAGCTAATCTAAGTTGATGCTATTGCCGCGTTCCAACTTCAAAAACAATCAAAGCCTCGCCATTGCTGGCTGCTTTGAATGGAGCGGTGCGTTTTTCTTCAACAAATCCTGTCCCATCGCCCTGAGTTTATGCTTCTGATGCTTCCCGCTCCCTGTCTTTGGGAAATCATCTGCAACCCCTCCCGGTCCAACCCAGTAAACGCACGATGGGATCTTTTGTCTCCCCAAGTGGGAGCCGACCCAATCACTAATCTCTGCGTGTTTAGGTTTGATCTCTCCTTCTGCGACTCGCAGAAAGGCAGCCACAATCTCGCCGTACTTCTCGTCTGGCAGTCCAACCACGCTTGCCTCGGATATGGCAGGATGCCTAAGTAGGCGCTCCTCAATTTCGGCTGGAAACATGTTCTCCCCACCTGAATTTGTTAGAAGGCGAGCTAGACGAAGTCGGACTGTACTAGGTAGGACTGTAAGACTTACCCCTAATGATCATGTCCTTGATACGACCCGTTATGTGGGCATAACCCTGGTCGTCAATGATGCACTCATCTCCGCTATGCATCCACAGTACACCATCATCATCTTTTCTCATCGCTTCGTTTGTACCTTCCGGGTTATTGAGATATCCCTTCATTAGTGCATATCCACTGAAACACATCTCACCTCGGGAGCCTCGTGGTAAGATGCGACCCTCTGGGTCAACAACTTTTGCACTATTATGAGGCATGACTTTACCCAGTCCTCCTCTCTTTCGTTCTTCAGGATCACCAACATCCATCATCCAAGCCACTGGGCTGACTTCCGTCATGCCATATGCAATAAGTACAGTGCCAATACCCATTTCCTTGCTGAGCCGCTCTTGAAGGGGAATTGGTACCATCGCTCCTGATGCTAGTGCGACACGTACTGTATTAATCTTGTACGGCTTGGATTTAAGTTCAGTGAGCTGCGCAAGGAACATTGTCGGGACACCAAGAAGTGCAGTGCAACCCTCCGCGGCAATCGCATCGAGGGTCAGGCTCGCATTGAAAGAATCGGACGGGAAGACAATGCTGGCGCCATGAGACAATGTATCCAAGAACCCCATCACTAATCCGAAGCAGTGAAAGAGCGGAGGTGGGCAACAGACGATGTCCCGAGACGTCAGGTGCATTCTAGTCCCTGTGAATCGGCCGTTGTTGAGAATGTTCCTGTACGGGAGTCAGTCGCGCCTAGGTAAACGTGAGCATGAACATACCTGTGTGTCAACATTGCCGCTTTTGGGAGCCCTGTCGTGCCTGATGTAAATTGGAGATTAACCAGATCCCCATCTTTGACCTTTCTCTCCGCAGCTTGGAGTGCATCGATGGAAACCTGTTCTCCACTGTCTAGAAAACTGCGATATGTTCGATCAAGAGGTTTATAGTCTGTTTGGAATGACGATGGCAGTGTAGTAACATGTTTCAGCTGCGGCAATCTGCCAGCTGTCATGGAGCTCTTGATGCCCTCAATGTGATGGGAAAGTGACCGGCTACCAATGTTTCTTGCTATCAGCACGAACTTGACGGCTGTCAGGCGCAAATTCATCTTATCAGTCAAAGATAGCAATGGAGACTCGGTGCAGGCTTACAGGTGCGTGAGAGTGCGGTGACCAACTCGCTCGGAGTGTATGTATTGTTGATGACAACCAACGGACATCCAACCCTGGCCGCAGCCAGAAAAAAATCGATATACTCGATTCTGTTTCCCGCCATGATGGCTACCATGTCGCCCTTCTGGACATTCGCTGCGAGAAGGGCGCGTGCGGTTGCTTCACTACTCGTTTGGAGGTCCCGGAAGCTAACCCTAATGTTCTGCCATGGCACAACAACCGCCGTATTGTTTCCATATTGCTCTGCTTGCTCTCTGAGAACTGCTCCAATGGTCTTGTGCCACAAGGGTAAATTCGTAGGCCCGTGGACCAAAGACAAAGCTGTTGTGGGTGTCATTCTCAAGGGGGCGGGAGGTTGAAGGTTCTGAGTGTCAAAATGGACGTGTAACAAAACGTAGTATTACATAGGTACGGAGCTTTTTTGCAATTAAAGCGGCCATGGCGGGCCAGCCCCTCCAGTAATTACTGTGCCGTATTGTTTGCTTCCAAAGTTGTTTGCTACAGCGTGGTATGCGTGCAGATGTCGTGTAGTGTAGCCGTGGTCCGAAACGGGCAAGCACGGCTCGGCCCGTCCCCAGGGTGTAGACATGGCGCGGGGTAGCTCCCGGGGCCGTGTTGTGATGCAAGTGCAGCACCGCACCGGGTATTCGCCTCGGGTGCATTCCGTGTATTCGTATTGTAGCCTCGATCGAATCAATGAAAAAACCAGCTCCATGTTTCCACATGTCGTTTGGTTTCTGAGAGCCAATATCAGAACGCCAGGGGTTTGTCGAGCTTAACAGCTGTCCCTTCTTCTTCCCCCATTCTTCTCCTCAAGTGCGGCTCTCCTCAGAGCCTACCCAGGTACTGCATTAATCGGCGTCACCCATTCCATAGGACTAACCGGCGCATTTTGTAACTTCAATCTTCTCGTCTCCTACTTTCCAATTGCCCTGCCGTTACTCCTGGCTATAAAATTTATACCATCGAAACCATGGCAGCACACTCGACCTATCCGCAATCAGCATACCCTGTCGTCCAGTCCTCTATCAAAATCGGCGGACTAGTGCACGAAGAAAACAAAAGAAATTGGCAAACAGTGCTCGAAAGATACACTACCGCACTTGCAGAAGCAGCTTCCGAAGGAAAGGCTTCCTCGCTCGAGAGACATACCTCACGCGGCCAACTTCTCCGTAAATCAAATCGTATCCTTGTCTTCCACATTGTCGCTGATTAATGGATTACAGCGCGAGACCGCATAGCCCTCCTTCTCGACACAGACTCTCCCTTCCTCGAAATTGGTGCTTTTGCAGGACATAACCTTAAGGAATCAACACCATGTGCAAGCATGATCGGGGGTATTGGTCTAATCCATAATCGCCCTTGTATGATACTGTCGCATATTCCAACGCAAAGCGGGGGGGCCTGGAATGAATACACTGGTCAGTATGGCAATCCACAATTACCTGGGACTTTGCAACTCACTTTTACAGTCATTAAACAGAACCGTCTGACTGCAATTGCAATCGAGAATGACCTTCCCATCGTTGCTCTCGTGCAGTCTGTAAGACAGCTTTCTCCCATCCAGAAAATACATGGAAGCTAACTTGCGCACGCTATAGGCCGGAGTCTTCTTACCTTACCAATTCAAGGTCTTCCACCGAGGAGGCCAAATTTTCCACGATCTGTCCGTTCGCACACAGAAAGGACAGTCATCATGCGCTGTGGTATTCGGTTCCTGCACAGCCGGTGGCGCATACCATCCTGCATTGTCTGACTACTCAATCTTTGTGAAGGACCAGGCCCAAGTCTTTCTGGCTGGACCGCCGCTGGTCAAGATGGCTACAGGAGAGGTTATCGGCGCGGAAGCGCTTGGTGGTGCGAAGATCCATGCACAACTAACTGGACTGGCTGATCAGATGGCGGAGGATGAGTGAGTGAAGCTTGAAATCTTATCGTATACTGCACTGTATTGATTTGTTGCAGATTTGATGCCATCCGAAAAGCGCGCGACTGGGTCGCCTCCCTCCCTCTACCCTCACTAGACTTTCTCTCGCCCGTAACATCACTCCATCCGCGACACTCGACAGAAGATCTTCTTTCTTTTATAGATCCTGATATCCGGAAACCATTCAACATGGCAGAAGTCTTGGTCCGCATCCTAGACGACTCTCGATACCTTGAGTTCAAGCCAGAGTATGGGAGTAATTTAATAACGGCGTGGGCATCTATTTTCGGTGAGATAAGAGCATTTGTGACTGTCACCATACCCTGACTAATGTCGCATAAAGGCCACCGTGTAGGAATAATTGCGAATCAAATACCTGTTATCAATCCTGACGAAGCTTCCAAAGGCGCACAATTCATCCGGATGTGCAATCAACAGTATGTACCACAAAACGTGGCTAGTATAATGAGAAGCATTCACTGATTCCAACAACCCAGACACACCCCAATCATCTTTCTCCAAAACGTGACAGGTTTCATGGTCGGCTCCAAAGCCGAGCACGCCGCCATCATCAAGCGCGGCGCCCAAATGGTCTCTGCAGTCAGCACCTCGACCGTGCCACACATCACTATAATCATGGGCGCCTCCTATGGCGCCGGCAATTACGCCATGTGTGGTCGCGGCTTCAAGCCCAGATTCTTATTCACATGGCCCATTGGGCGCTGTAGCGTCATGGGCCCGGACCAACTTGCCGGCGTGATGGAGACGGTGGAGCGCACAAGTGCGCAGACGCAGGGTCGTGACATTGATGAGGCAAAGCTCAGTGCGAGAACTCAAAAGTTCCGCGACGAGGTTTCGAGGGATGGTGAGAGTTATTCAACGAGTGCAGTGCTACATGATGATGGAATCATTGATCCAAGAGATACGAGAGAGGTGCTTGGGTTTTGCTTGGAGGTGGTACGTGTTCCAGGAGTACATGGCACGGAAACACATAGGATTTTGGCACGAATGTAGGACTATATAGTGTACTTGTTGGCCTGTTATAAATTCAGTGGCTATTAGTGCGTCTGATATCTTATTATTACTTCTAGCGCTCAACATTAACACATTCATGTCTTGCGTTAATGGTTCAGAGCCATATCTCGTTTACCAAAGCATATGGACCATTGCGTGTCAAGGAACACAGTCTTACTAGTTATGTTACGCCTAGGATAGCTTAGGTCAAAAGACTCTAAGATCTTTTTACAGTAGCTCTTCGTTTCTACAGCAGTTAGTTGGGTAGTATGTCGCTAGATTGCTGCTTAATTCCAAAGGCAAATGATAGCTCTTACTGTCTACCAGGCTCAAGCTTTGTCTAACATTTAAAGAGGCGAATTTTAGGCTAACTCTACGTGATAACCTGTATAAGAGGATAGTTAGGTTGTTAAATCATCACTTATGCTATTGCACTGATGAGTTGCTCTATTAGATGCAGGCAATAAGCTTAAAAGTAGACTGAAGGGCTTATTAGAGTTCTCAGCTAGCACTTAGCCGCCATCGTTTATTTCATTGTCGTCATATCACTGATGATCTTAGTCACCGCTCTCCTAGTTGCTTCTGGGCAGCTACTACAAGCACTGAATGCTACGGCCCCAGGTTACCGAAGATGCGCACCCTCCGTGATAGGGTCACTGGTTCGCTTTCGTCGCCATAGATGGAATTGGGCCGAACTTCGCTTCGAGGTCGAATACAAAACGCCCTAATTGCACGTTCATCTCAATGCCAAGGCTACGTACCATGAAAGGAGGCGCAAGCAACCTGGATCGACTTCATCCGCAAAATTCACAATGCATACCACGAGCGATGGCCTAGCAACTTCGAAAATCCCTTGTGTGCCATGAATCTAGGCGTTACGTTCCGAAACTAGAACTGGGATTTCTTGCCAGGCGATTTAACCAAACCTCCAGCGACCTCGACTCTTAGCATTATGATCCCTTTCGGCCTACGACTGGACATGGAATGACGGGTTCTCGACCAGAAGAATATCAACTTCCAGGCGAATGGGAATGGATACGTGCTGAGCTCCGCACCAGTACACGACCTAGGGCTTACCTTCACCTTCAGTAAGCTAACGTGGATCGACATTTAGCTCCCACAATAGCCATCGATAGGATACTCTTTGATATCATACCTGGTTGGCCGTCACTCGTCAAGCGCTATTTTCCGCTCACCTAAATGGACAGAACGGAGGATTTCCACTCTCTTTTCCGAAATACCGATATAAATAATTACAATCATGAGTTTGAAATGGCCAATAGCACGACAAACGACCATCGCAATGACGTAATAATCCGTCTCAGTAATTTCCTATCTCTTTTTGGGCTGTCTCTTGCTCTATAATTACTTTCCAATCTGGACGTTGTACGACCTTATACTATCGTTCCACTTCGTCGAGGGATGAGTGAGCAACGCAAACAGTCTGACCGATTGACTCGGTCTCGGCGCTAGTATATTACCAGAAGCACAAGCTGCCATGCAGCAAGCCCTTGGAAGCTAAACAAACTTCGACAGGATTGTTCGGCTGGTTATCACAGTCACTACCACGACGATATGTCTGTCATGGAGAGCGAGGACGAAGACAGAAAAATGGAGCTCGCCCGCGCCTGCGGTGAGATCTTCGCATTGACCACCAATTACTTCCGCGGCCTCGACGGAGACAGTGATAGAATCCAACACTCCGGCGTCGATAGCGGTGCCCAAACGGAACCAAAACAAGAAAAGGAAAGGGAAAATCGGCGTGAATGAGTACTCCGGGCACCAACGGGCGAACGAAATATGTGAATCTCGTAGCCGGGCACTCTCGAATGGTTCTGTAGTGTTCAAAACAAGCACGCCAGGGCATGGCATTCTACGTCGCTCAACTCGATGAGAATTTCCCCAGCGGCAACCAGCGGCGCCACGAACACGCGCGCTTCATCCCATACCGCGACTCACACTGGATGGGATTCCACGAGCAGTGCATTTTCGTGCGCGAATACGTGTCCAACCTCCACCACGGCGAGCGGGGCATCATTCCGTATCTGCGGTCGCGGGGTATGGAGTGGGAGGGGCATTTTATGAAGGCGGCGTGGTGGGTTTTGGTGCTTAGGGGCATTGTGTGGAATATGGCGACTTCGGGGCATATCTATTCAAGGGATAGGCATAGGGGCCAGTATTATTGGAATGCGAATTATGTGCTAAGTCAGTTTTATGAGACGAGGTCGGTGGTTTGGATGATTTGATGATACTGTGTTGGAGGATTGCGAGCTAGTGATTTATGCAAGGCTTAATAGTATTGTTTTGTAAGTGAGGCGTGTTGAATAACAAAGTACATATCAAACCAACGCAGAAGCATTTTATCATGGCATGTGAATATCCTTCTTTGCAACTGATCAAATGTGCAAGCAAGCTTACCGGCCCTCGATTAATTATCATATGCACAGATTGCCCACCTTATATATCTGCCCAAGGAGCTGCCTCCAGCTAAAGCTCCTTGAGCTACGTCCTGTCAATCAGCAGACTCGTACTACGTTACTGTTCATAATGATTATGTTGATTACGTGCAACTACTGTCTATCTTCTCATGGTTAGACAGAATGCTTTAAAACGTGTAACTCGAACATAAGAAGGACCCTACATGTAACTGCTGAACAAAGAAGACGAATTGAAACTATTACGGCATCAGACGGGCTGATGAATAGGGCGCTGGACAACACTACAGTGCCCATAACAAGATGTAATATTGTAATAAATGAGGCCAGCCAAGAAAACACAAGATACCGCTTTGACTCAGGGATAGGATCCCACTTAGGGTTTGTTTGTTGTTTGCTAAAATCAAACTCGCTCATAAAAGTAGCTCGAAGTGTCCGGTGTGGCATGGTGCGAACTCTTAAGGTAACTGCATAAGCGCCTAGTAAATGTGGTATGACCGAAATACCAGCCCAGCTGCCAAAGGATATATTAGTTACTGTGCATCAAGTAAGAGAATATTAGACCTTCTCGCGTAGGGAGCGGAACGTACAGTGCAGGCAGCCACCAAGTACTTGCAGAGAACACGCAAACGGAATACTCGCAGAGCTGCCAGGTGACATGAACTATGTTTCCGATTGCTACCACTGTCGTTATATACTTAATGGGGCAGAGCCGTCGCTGCCATTTCGTGAATGCCGGTAGACCGTCCGGTTTAGTCTTCAACATCTCAACCGGGCTTCGGTACTCGAAGGATCGGGTAGGTGACAAAACTGGGGCTCCGAGAGATAGGAGAATCGCAAAGATCGGCCGCCGCAATGCCAAAAGGCCAATCTCAGTTGTGTTAGATCCGACCATACCAAGAATAGTAGGCAAAATGCCGAGCAACACTGACGAGACCGCCAGCTGGGCTTTTCCACTCTCATCAAAGTGAGCCAAAATGCAGGATACCACACTGTTGATGTGATAATTGGGCCAAGGATCGGGTTTTTCCAGATATGCTTGGAACTCCGAGCTGCAGTTGTCGCGCAGTACTCGGGAAAAATACGGAGCAAACTGTGGAAACCATTGCTGAAAATTTCCAGGCATTATGCTAGAGTTGTTGGCCTTGTTTGTCGCTTAGAACATATGTAATGTTGTAGGCAGGCTAGTGAGATAAGGAATTAGTTTTGAGCACTGATGGGAAATTTTCAACAGCACGAGTGCTAAGTAAGTGAAATTTCTCACAGATAGAGTCCAGGTATTCAGTGATGAGAAGTCACAATGGTAGAAAATAAAAAATGCCAAAGGAGAGATAGAAGCGCAGCAAATGATGTGGCTATTTCTAACCGATAAGTGTGCTGCTTACTATTAACTGGAAGGAAGCGGCACAAAACAGGAATTGGATCGACACTAACACAACGGATATTAGCCTATTGGTGTTGCGGCTAATCCTTGCATTGGTGCGAGTGTGAGCGTTTTCTAAAACCGGCACTTACAATGAGGCTCTGGTGCGCTAACTCGTCCGTTGAAGGCAGTAAATAGATCTTCAAGACACTGCGGATATGTGTTTAAGATACTGACACTTTATACAATAGTACATTCGTAGGCCGATCCATACAAGCCAACTCTGCTCGCTAAGCACAGCAAGCCAAACACAATGAGAATGTCACCCGTGGATCGCAACCCCTCCTCCCTGGAAGTACTTATGGACATCACCATATGCGCATCTACAATAGCAATGATGCAAAGGTCCGCCTATGAGATACTTAATGTCTCAGAAAGTCGGCTGGTTGACTAACATCAAGAAACAAGTCAAGCAGACTATAGAACCCTCTCGATCTCTTGTCGTGTGCTCTGGACCTGGGTTTCTACTCAAACCCGAAACAATATAAAGTTATCTGTCTCGATAGTACAAAAACCACTATCCTCGACGAAATATATAACTAGGCTGACGTACGAGACGAGCAACGCATCTTTTGGTTGGGCAGGGAGTGAGCAGGTGAGCTGGCTGGCGGGTACAGGCAAGTCGACTATTACGCGCACTGTATAAACGTTGACGAATTATCACAAATACCTACTGATTCACTAAGTTGCCCATGTCCCTTTGGTCGGTTTTCTGCGATCTTGCGCGTCCATATTTTGAGTCCATTAGATTCCGGTAAACAGACCACCATGCCATCGTAGATATATTTCTTCTTTCCTGAGCACCAAAGACGGATAAAAAAAATCCAACACCCTGCCATTAACCTACCTGAGAAATTACTACGATCAAAATGTATTGTATCTGGCCATGAGCAAACCCACGTTCCTTCGTATCCATCTACGATTTTTACGCTGACATCACCAGTCCATATTCGGTAAATTCGCCATAACGTGACTCTCCAGGGGTTATGCATCTATCACACCCGATAATCAGTGCAGGTTCGCTTATTTTGCGCTTATTTCTCGCCACTCACCTAGGCTAATAGAAATTAGAAATTAGTTAAAATTTCTTAGAATTCCTTTATTTTAAATAAAAATTACAAAGAATTTTATAGTTTATAAAAGATTCTTTTTAAATTTGTAAAAAACCTCTTTACTTTATAAGTAGGTAGGTAGGTAGATAAGCCTAGCTACCTGCGTTTAGCTAAGAGTTCCCTTTAAAAAATGTGCATTCTCTCTCTATCTACGTACACACCCACCTGTCTATATAATAAAAAAAATTCTCTAAAATTTAAAGAAAACTATATATAAACTACAGAATTCTTCTTTATTTTAGTAAAAATTAAAGAGATTTTAGGAGATTTTAATTTCTATAGGTCTAGGTGAGCGGCGCGAAATGAGCGCGAAATAAGCGAACCTGCACTGATTATCGGGTTTGATAGATTAGCGTGCTTCTGCCTGCGCACGAATTCCCACTCTTTATGACTTACATTTCTTCCACAGGTGCTACATAATTTGTTCGTTCTCGCGCACGCAACACATAGCAAAAACCGATCGTCTCCCGATATGTGTCGTCTTAGCACTGATTCTGCGCCAGTAAAGCGTGACTCATCAGCATGTCCTTTTACTATTCGCGAGCTTAACATAACCACACACTTGATTCGCGAAAACGACCGTTTCGTAAGCTATACAGTGGACTAAACATATCGAAAATCACGACTTCTAACAGAACCAGGGCGAGTATCCCCACATATACGTAAAACTCATTTCGCAAACCGATCAAAATGGGCATATAACAAAAGTTCTCGTCATAACCGACACGGGAGTCGGCACTGCCAGTGCTCATACCCCCGAACACCCAGTATGGACAATCAAGAGCTTCATCGACCACAATCTTAATCCCAATGGAGAAATACCCTACCTAGTCATTCTTTCACACTGCCATTTCGACCACATCCTTGGTCTACCTTCTATATTGAACTCGAAACAAGAAGACTGCGCCGATAAAAAACAAGTCACGATTCTGTCATCATCGTACCAACCGTCCTTCACTACTCCTTACGCGAACCTCGAAAAGCACTCCTTATGCAAGACTGAACAACTTCCGACTCCTGTCTACGAAACGTCAATATGGGCTGCTGATAATGCCCCCGTCATATTCAAGCACCCGTCTGGCATCAAGATGGAACTACCCATCATCACTTTCCATACTCCTGGACACACACCAGATAGTCTTAGCTGGTACGACACCGAAGAGCGAACTCTGTATGTCGGTGACTCCTTCTACGAGCGAGAAAGCGCCGAAACCCGCGATGCGCCATGGGGACCAGAACGCCCCGCCCCTATCATCTTCCCACTTGAGGGCAATCTGTATGATTGGTGGCAGAGTGTCAAGAAATTGATTCATTTTGTGGGGGAGAAGAATTCAGAGATGGAAAAGCGCGTGACTCTTGGAGCAGGCCATGTGACGTCTTCCGCAGATGCACATACATGTCTTGCAAATGCGAAGGAGTTCGTGGCTAGGATTCTGCGTGATGAAGCGGTTTTTGTGGAATGGCCTGAGAGACGCGGGGAGCGGCTTGGGTATTGGGGAGAGGAGAAGGGAAGGGATGGGCTGGGGAGATTTAGTGTTGCGGCGCCGATTCGGATTGTAGAGGAGGGGCGAAGGGAGATTCCAAGGGCTGAATGGGAGGAGGAAGGATTGTTGATATGAATGGGGGACTTTGCAAAGGTGGGATTGTGGAAATGGAAGATGTAATGAGGCAAATACTAGGTACGCGGTGTGTCCGAATTCTATGGTGTTGGCCTTGAAACAAGAGTAAAAGACTTATTTTCGACAGGCTTGAGCTACGTGAGTTTGTGGAATTCAACTTCTCGGTAGATAAGAAGGGTCTTGTGAATATAACTGCCTTCTAGCATGCTGCGCATGCCCTTGATTTAGTTATTAGTTGCTTCCTAACCCATGTTGCAAGAACACATAATTCACTCAATCAGCTGACAAGAATATTGGAAGTAGATCCTGATGAGAAATACAGATAACTACTCTTTGTACTCAATCAGATCGAGATGCTATTCAACTGGTGAAGAATCTACTAATGTCAGCCGAACTCAAGCCCTTTTCAAAAAGTACTCACCTTCTCAATATACCGCACACCAACCGCAATACCATCTTCATCTTCAAACTCCGCTGGGTCCCCAAAATCGGCGTTCGTCTCGTCCAAACAGGTAAGGCAGTTCACAACCACACTGGTATATATGTTTCCCATATATCTCGGCAGGTCCGTTTCCGCGGTATGCACCAGGGCACTTTTGATCACTGAAGGCTTCTGCATTCCATTTGCATCTACTACTCTAAGTTTATGGAATATAGTTGACGCTGTTGGCTCTTGGTCTTCCTGCGAAAACGCAAGGAATGATTCCCAGAGGCCTATTTCTAGCAGGCAAACGCCGAGGCTGTAGATATCATGCTGCATGCGGTAGGCTTCCTCTGGTCTTATTCCTTGTCGCTGAGGATGTCGGTATAATTCCTTCTGCCATACGCAATCGCCGGCACGGAATGTGTGGCCTGATATAGCACGGAATCTCTCGAAGCCGAGTAAAAAGGTAGAGAATGAGGTGGAATTTTCTTTTCTGAAGACCAACACATTCTCTGGTCGTATTCCTTTATGCACGATACCATATGTGTGGACATAGCTAACTGATCGAGCAAGTTGTTGAGCCATACTTACTCGATCAGATAGGGAGGTTGATTTGTCTGCAGTAATCAGAACTTGGCGTAAACTCCTTGGTGACTTGATCTCTTTCGGAATCTTGAAAATGAAATCAAATGCCGTCAGATTGCGTAATTGTGGATTAGAGATTTTTACCACTCCGTAGCACTGGAGCAGCCCAAACGTCGAGGGATCAGCAGCAGCAAGCTTCCTAGCGAGATCCCGTACGTCTTGAGTTAAATTATCAGCACTGATGTCAGGCAGGCACGGAATAGAGTCGACGACGAAAGCCCTCGTGCTGTTGATGGAACCCCCATGGGAAGGTCGGAATACAAGTCGCGCGGAACAAAAAGGTATTCTTTCGTAATATGCGTCAGCCAATCCATCTTTTGGAAGAAAAATCGAAACTTTTGCGGTGCTTTCGGGCTTAATGGATTGTCTCACTGCTTTGGCAGTGGATAACGGAGTGGAACGAGATAGTGTGTTTTCGGTCATGAGCTCATGATCAATTGCACTATCTGCGATTCTCAACATGAGAAACCAGGAAGGATCGAATACCGTTTGCCAAAACTCAAGATCTTGAATCGTTTTATCCATTTTGTCCTTGATGAGAATATATTTCCACCTCGTTATGTTGCCCTTTGCCACATCGTCATTTCCCCCTTTCTTCGTTTTTAGCACTCGATTCATTTGCGCGATTGATGAATGAAGTTTGTTCACCAATACATGCAGTGCTCGCCCTTGCTCGTTCTGATGTTCCTCGCTCAATGACTGCCATATTTCTCTGAGAAATTTGATTTGACCTTTCGTTTTGGTCCACGTAATATCAATTCTCAGGATACGTTCCTTGATTTCGTTCACTGCGTTCTCGAAAGATTCGTAGATTTCACGAAGTATATTGCCATACCTACATTAATCAGCTCAGAATAAAACAATGTATAAGGTCATTCTCACTTGAGTGCTAGATCGATCAGTGGAACTATAGCAAGGCTAACTTCGGCAGACATGCTAGGACCCTTCAATGAGATCTATTATTCTAAATCGAGGAAGATTCTATTATCTCTTCGCGGGTTGTAATAGGAGTGCTACACGAATTCACACGCCTCCATGAAATCAGCATAGCCTGGGGGGGGGTTTATTGTATGTCGAAAAGGCTACATGAGAGACTTGAGAAAGAGGAACTGTAAAGAATTTATTGAATGAAAGGGGTCTACTAATTTCATTGTTTTTAAATATTGGTTGAGGTGTAGTGACGTGTCTTCGAATATATTGTCGGAGGCTGAAGCTTGGCAAAGTCACTCACGTTATCGCGGGGCACCTGAGCACAGCCTCGATCGTAAGAAGCGCTCTCAACTCCTCATATCTTCAACTTCTCACATCTCCATCTACAACTTCGTAAATTCATTTCAACTCCACTAGAATATCGCTATTCATAGCCCGAAGAGCTTTAGTCAAGGCATGAGTTACTTCCATTGTTCGGAGATGTGACGTATCTAGCATACCCCGATTTGACCACCTTTTGAATTCAGCCTTGCGCAACTGGTGGTTCATATCTTTAGCAACAAAATGCCACCCATTCCAGATATTGTACGGGACTCGGAACTAGAGACTGAGTTTGAGTCAGGATGCATCTGCCATGTGTACTACGACAGCTCCTCGGAGGCCATGCGGCCTGTGCGGACCAAAGAATACTGGCAGATTGGAAAAACAATTGGAGCCGGCAACTTCGGCCAAGTACGCTTAGAACATCGTATTAAGGGCAGTTTAGGACCTGAGGTGCGTGCAGTTAAGAGAATACGGAAGTCAATGAGATCGGTCCGAGAGGTCAACTACGATAGCGAAATAGAGGCTATAGTAAAGTTCTCAGCTCCTAAGGTAACTTACCATCCATCAACTATAGGCAATTTAGTTAACGTCTTTGATTAGTATGTTCGATGCTTCGTAGAATCCTACGGCTGGTTCGAAACTTCAGACTACTTGCATATCACGATGGAGTACATCCCATTTGGCGATTTACACGACTATATCTCTAATAACCCCCCTATACCAGAGTTCGAGGTGCAGCAAATTATGTTCCAGCTTCTCGAGGGGATCGACTTCATGCATGAGAACGATTGTGCTCACAGAGACCTGAAGCCAGCTGTAAGTTGAACTGATACAAATATTTTGGCTGTCACATTTCTCGATTTCAGACTAAAATTAGTGTGAAGAACATTCTCATTAAATCCAAAGCTCCGCACTGGTGGGTGAAGATAGGTGACTTTGGCCTTAGCAAGCGAGCAATGGAAGCTGCTGGTGGATCATTAACAAGGGGGATAGGAACTGATGGGTTCATGGCACCAGAGATCTCTGGCTTTCTCTCCCCGAACAGGATACCTCAACCTCTTTCACCCTATCCTGCAGACATATGGTCGCTGGGTGAAACATGTCACAAAGCACTCACTAAGAAAGCAGCATTCGAGAACCCCTGGAAGCTTCATGAATATATCTCGTCCGAAAATGATTTCCCTTCCATTAATTTACAGGAGCGTCAAGTAAGCAGTACTGTTGTTGAGTTCATATCTGCTTGTATGAAGGTAGATCCAAGGGTGCGATTAACTGCCCAGCAAGCTAGATGTCACAAGTGGATACAATTGCCCATCACCACTGTATCGAACCTTATTCATACAGAGACTATGAGGTATTCAACCCACATCATTACCATCTTGCATGTATTAAACTTTGGATAGAAACTTTGACATTCAGAAACTGTCACGAGAACTCACATCTGAAGACTCCAATGGGGCATCAGCATTATGGAGCCGAGATACGTCCGTAGACATATATCCTACACCGTCTCCTCAGACTCCGATAAGGATACCGCAATTACCAATTCAAGACAGTCCGGTTGTTCCACGACCCTCACAGCAATACAACCATGATATGATTGCGACTTCGACGCCATCGCTTAAATTCTCTCATTCTCCACACCCTCGAAGAACAACATCTGGGCCCGTGTTGAGGGACAAAATATCAGAACCGGTACCTCATATACAACCACTTACCATTGAAGCTAATGGCAGTTCGAATAGGCAAAGAGGACTGAATATCTCAACCTCCTATCAAGAATACCATCATACTAGTGTTGCATCCGATATACCATCGCTCGATGTCTTTCCCGTGCCGGACCCCGAAAGAAGCGCAGACAACATTTGCAAAAAGCAAAGAAAGCCAGAAGAAGAACTATCAAAGTCGACAAGTGCTATCATGGACTTCATGCCATATACAAGCGAAGGAAGCCACACGTATCGCGGCCCACGAATCAAAGAGCTCGATGAAGAGGATAATCAAGTTGGACAACCAAGGAACAGAACCTCTTCATCGGATATCAAAAAATTAGTGCCATATGTTAATAGCCCACCATCAAGCGAGATAGGCTTTGTGGACGTGCAAATCAATTCGGTTGATAGAGCATGTGCGTTTTCCATTGATAAAGGATGGCTCGCGATAGGAAAGTCATTTCACAGTTATTCTACGTTTCAAATTCGGGATTGGAAGAAAGGAAAGATGATATATGATCGCCCATGGATTGTGCGAGTGAAAAGTGGATATGCCCGTGCTATGACCTTTTCACCCGATTCTTGGATTCTAGCCTTAGCGCTTTATGATCGGATAGAATTATATAAAACGAAAACCTGGACCCGGATTAAAATTTTGGATTTCTGTAAATGTCGATACTTACAGTTTTCCCCCGACGGCCACATATTAGCGTGTGTATCGGACAGTTATATCGTATTCTGGGAAGTTTACAGCCCGAATGTCGAATCACATCGCACTCCGTTTTGGAAAATTGTCAGGCCGATGCAGTTGCAGATTTTCGCGTCGGACTCGGTCGCCTTTACAAGGGACGGAAAGATGGCCGCGTGGTTTCAGTCCTACACCTCCATCGAATTCCACTCATTAGAAACTCGTCAGCCAATACCCGCCATTGGTAACACCACTAAGGCAGTTCGCTACTCCGACATGGCATTCTCACCGAAGGAAAACTTATTGGTAGTTACATTTGACAATTCTGGTTATGGCATCGAAATTTGGGATTACAAAGCACAGGAACTGGTGAAAGGATGTGGACCCCCGTTTATCGAATACGTAACCTTCCGTAGCGATGGAGAAGTATTTGCGACGATGCTTTCTTTCAGATCTGGAAAGTATGGTGACAAGACGATTCATCTGTGGAATGTTGAAGGCGTGTGCTTGGCTGTATTAGACACAATGGGGAGTGAAGCGTGTAGTCGCCCTTTGTTCTCTAGCGATGAACGTCGCCTAGCAGTTATGGCTAGACGATCTCTGTTTTCTAGAACACACTATATACGAATATGGTCTTTCATTCGGGGCTGGGGAGTTAAACAAGATATAGGACAGGGAGCAGATATTTCGGTACAACAGTAAGCCAGTATAGCAGACACTGACGATCGATTCTCATTTACATAGTTTTTAAACATACAGCCGTAGCGAGAAGTACTCTCATCATCGAAACAATGGGAGCGATAACAATTGTATTGGATACATTGCTGTCGTAATATTTTCGGACCAGAGTTACAGTTCCTTGTATGTTTTTCTTACAGGATATTACATGGTGAGCCTTACTAATTGACGAAATACAGTAAATCGAATCGGGTATTCGATTTACAACCAACAAATGCAGTTTTGATTGATGAAAATGTTTATCTGTTCATCACTTAGAGTGCAAAAAGGGCATTCAAAGGGCTATGAAGGCTTCAATACTGTTCAGTCTGTCCTTCACCCCTCAATTCATTCCGGATCCTCGATGGAATGGTTAGTACTTAATAGTAAACTCCTTCTAGCTCAATCCTGCATCTGTGTCTCAACCAGCATGTTTCCCTCTCCATCAATCCCATCGTCTTATCATACCTACAAGCCCTACGTGGCCCCTACTTCGGATCCCGAGCCTGCACCTGACTCCCCGGCATCTCCGCAAAATATTCTCCATTCGGTGCCTCCACCACATTAGGCTGCTGAGCATACCCGTCATCCTTCTGTGCATATCGCTCCGGCATATCATGTGGAGGCTGATACCCATACGTAGCGTACGCAGCTTGCTGCATAGCCGGCATCTTGTTCTTGCGTCGTCGCCACAAGAGAAGTCCTGCGATACCGAGTAGCGCAACGCCACCGACCACACCGCCTGCAATTCCTCCCTTTGCGCCGGCAGATAGGCCGGGACTTCCTGTTGGAGATGGTAATAGTGTTGCGGATTGTAGGGATGATGTTGGATTAGGGCGTGTTGCTATTGTTAGACCAGCCGTGAGGGAGGCTGTAGGTGTGGTGGCTGAACCTGGGGTTGTCGTAGTCATGGCGAAAAGGGACGCGCTATTAATCGAGTATAGAGATACGGATGGGTTCGCGGAGCTAAGAACTGAGAAGGTTGCATTCACTTGTGTCCCATTGAGAGTTGCAATCTCATCTTCCAATGTACTCCAGCATATGTTGAATCGCTTTGAATCTTGAGTACATTCTTCTCTGTCAGATGTTAACAGTCTTTCTTTACAACAGAAAAGTCCACAAGTACAAATACTTACGTTTGTTTTCCACAGCAATACTGCTTGTCATTACCGCCTGGCCATATACAGAGCTGTTGACTATTTGAAGGAGTATTGGTACCAGCAGCGCAATTCTGGCTTGGAGCCCAACAGACATGGGCCTCGGAGGAGGGTTTACAGCAATAGTACTTGTTTGTGATGTCGTCGTATGCGCAGACGGAGGGAGGTTCACACGGATAAGGAATGCTTGGGCATCTTCGGAATGTGCTCGAGTTCCCACTATTACTTGCAAACGCGTATTGAGTGAATGCTGCAAAGGTGGGCGAAGCACAAAGGGGCAGGAGGAGACGTGAAGATTTAAGTGAGTGCCGACGCATTTTTGACGATCGATGGCGGTAAAGTAGTACGGTGTAAAAGTTGGCAATCTCGAGAGAATCTCACCCTATGGATTGAATCTAAGTCTCTCCCAAAGTAGAAGATTAGAATTTACGAATAGGATGAGGGAAAGAGTGAGAGATCAGACAGCGAAATGAAAACAGAACGAATCCTCCCTCCTCCCCTTAACCACACAAATATACCTCTGAACAGCCGCAGCATCTAAGAAGCATCCAACCATTACTTCACCTCCATCCCCCCAACCACCCACAAGGCTAGTCCACCTTATTCGTCCCAATCGCAAACCCATCTTTCTCCATCCTTAATGCATATTTTCCCATCTTCAGCCTCACCGGCACAAGCCAAGCTACATCCATCCAATACAAATGCGTTCCACAACTCCGCAAAGCACCTAGATCCCGAGGATCGGTGCCTTCATCCAAACATTATGTAGCGTGGTTCCATATTTGGACGTTCTAGATGACAATGAGATCGTCCTGGGTGAGAGTGGGAGTGGGGATCTGAGGGCCTGGATCAGCCAATTGGAATAGGGGCAGGATATGATTACAGGGCTGCGAACGTCGGCTTGAGGAATTCAATCAATGGAGCAGTTCATGAATATAACATCGCAGAAATGTAAACCCCAGTCAAGGAATTGCTTTTATTTCCGCTGTAGCTAAGTAATTAATCGCAAGGCTGAACGCCTAAACTTGTACGGAATATACCGATGGCCAATTCCAGTCCCACGAATTCCAGAACATCGGGTCTTGCAGGGAGGCGACCCAAGGTTCGCTCAATTCCAGGACGGGGCCGAACGTGGCTTGGTTCTAGGACGAACTAGACTTCGATGGACCTTACAGGACCCCGCCGCACCAGTGTCGTTCATACACCTCAGCTCTGTGGCTTATCTACCTTGAGATAATTCAGCTCATGTTTAGCTAGAAGTCTGTGTTTTGTGTGAACATGTATGCACATTTGGTCCTGGTATCAGCGGGAGTGAGGCACCACGTAGTTGAAGATCAAAGCATTTGACGTGAAGAAACTCCAATCCGTAGAGCTCATGGATGATTGAGAGATCCATATGCGGAGACTAACTGTTCAGCAATGTTGGAGGAAGTTCTAGGTGGCCTTGTTTCTCTGAAGAATGACTGTCAGTATTATATGTGAGCAATATGAATGAAAATTTAAATTTAGCATGTTCATAGGAATTCCGCTTAGCTTTCAGTGCGAACTGTGTATCATCATGCTAAAGCATATAGATTTTTGGGAAAGTATTTCATTCGATGGGTCAAAGTACCGATGCATTAAGTAAAAACCGACCAAGGTTCCGAATCATCTGTTCAATCCACCTAGAAGCTGACCCCGTTTCCGAACCATTTCTTTAATCCACCTCAAAAGGGTTACAATACTAGTACATTGAATAGAAACCGACCACGTTTCTGGATAATGCGTCTGATCCACTCGATGCCTAACCGAGCACAATTGGGTATATCCAGTAAGCATCAGCCAATGAAGCTCCTCGGACTGGTAATCTGTGGAACAATCGCAAGCCAGCTGTGTCCTACCACATTCTTTCAGGAAAGGAATGTAGGTCAAGGTGGAGGCAAAAGTCACGTCGTATGGTACTCAAGCTCAAGACGTCAATAAAGAAGAACCGCGCCACCATTGAATGACCACTGAACCACCGCCGAAACCACCACCAGACTAATGTTCAAAGTCAAATTGATCGAATCTTGCTTGGTCGTAAAATTCGGCGCGAACTAGGCGTCCTTGGAAACGGAATCCTTCTGAGAAACGATTCACAGCCTAATAATTTTGTAAGTTGAAGGGTATCTCGTTGGATATGTTTTCTCTTACGTTCAGGGCGGCCATCATATCCGCAAACAGGATATACACTGTCTTCGGCGAACTAGACATGTTCACATGGATCTGCTGCACGGGACCAAACTGGTGCTGTCAGTACAGAAGTTGGTGCAAGGACGAGTTAATTATTACCTTTGTTTTGAACACATCGCCCATCTCCTGTCGAATTCCACCGTCGAGTCGGTCTGCATCGGTCGAGAAATCGATCCCGTCAACACATCCCCAAGTAACAACGACGCGAGACGGTTCGCCCCACTTGCTCTTCTCCTGTGGCTGAGACCGAAGCCCACCTGTAATATCGAAAATCGCCTGGGATCTGTTGGATGTCTTTTTCCCACTACCATCATTGGCCCAATCCATTTCATCTGGATCAATGCGCTGGCGAGCACCTTTGCCGGCCTCCTCTTTGCGAACTTTAACCTCCAGATGGGTAGTGACACCGTCTTCATTCTTGCCCAAACCCTTACCTTTGACATAGCCCATTTTAGCCATCATGAGTTCAGCTTTAGTAGGTTTCGGCGGCTCTTCGGTTTTTTGCTTCTTTGCGGGACGTCCTCCACCTGATGTGGCGTGTTCTTTCTTCTCTGGCTCGTCGCTGGCTGGGGTAGGGTAATGCACTGGCGCACCAGAGATGGTCGGACTGTAACGCACTGGCGGAGCAGAGATGGTGGGGTTATAGCGCACCGGCGGGGCAGATATGGTAGCGCTATAGGGAGCAGGAGGCGGAGGTGGTGGGGGTGGGGGTGTACTTACTTCAACAATCTCAACAGCAGTCTGCGGCGGAGGCGGGGGAGGCGGCGGGATGGGTTGTAACGCAGCCGCTGTCTGCCGTGCTCGCTCTTTGGCTACTTCGAGTTGTTGTTTCACTTTCTCGATACGCTGCTTTGTTTCCTCTTCCATGGTGAGAGGAGCAGAACCAGTTGAAGCAATCGGGGCCTGGACTGGAGGCGCTTGGTGCTGCAGACCGGCACGCTGAAGGTAGGCGTCCTCGCCAGTCTGAGCAACATCGGCCTGAGCAATAGGGGACGATGAAGGTCTTGTTTCAGTACCCAAATGCTGAGCGGGTGGGCTTGGTGGGCTTCTCGAGACTGGGCGAGAGCCTGACGGTGAGCTGGAGACTGGCCGTGACTCACCAGTATGCTCAGTATTTCCCTGGTCGCGACGGGCTTTGTCCCGCTCCGCACGAACGTAATCGTTGAATTCCTGGACCATATTTTGGTAGCCATAGCCGCCGCCGCCGTCAAGATGGGCAGCTTTATACGCAGCGAGGTTGGTGTGTTTACGTATCTTGTAGGAGTCAGTTGAGTTCCAGCCTCCGTATTTGGACTGGAACTTCTGGTTCTCCTTCTTGTGTTGCTTTCGAGCACGCTCTGCTTCCCTTCTCGCCTCGTTGATGGCGACGTCGTCATCGATTGTGTTCATGTAGTAATTGATGCCATGTTGCTGGACAAAGGTGGCGGGAACGTCCTCTGGGGTACTGGATCCAACAGTAGGTCTTGACGCAACTACCAGAGGCTTCTTTGCGTTCATGGTAGACTTGGCTTGTGGACGCTTAATAGCATGTGGATTTCGAAAGAGAGTTGCTGTAAAGTCACATAAGCATTTTGAACTACAAGACATCAAGGACAGCGCCTTTGTGATGGTTACCAGTGTTTATCTTTTTCTCCTCTACTTTTGCAGGCTCTTGCTCTTGCGCGAGAGGGGCAGTTACTACTCCCGCATTGGACAGGGCATATGGGTTAGGAAGGATCCCCCCAATTGCGGCGTAGGGGTTGGGCAACCCGGACGGCTTCTCCTGTTGTGATGACATTACAAAGGTTTGTTAGTACTGCATACGGTGTAAATATGGTATGTTGTGATAATTGAGGGTGAGATGTTGTTGGTGGAAGAGAAGCCAATGGTGGCTGGAGCGCGGGACTCGCGACATGTATGCAGACATGCCAAGACCGAGTCACTAGCGCGATCTGTCACGTGCGATGTCGCAACATCAACTTGCGCTCTTATCTAGTTAGGTCGTTCGTCGTACCATCCGATAGCTTTTTTCTTCAAGCGTTGTTGCATTTGAGCCGGTCTCCTGTGCTTGTATTATCTCTCGTCTCGTATCTCATCATCGGTCATCATCAGCATACTCTAATATATCATAGGTAGGTACCCAGGCAAGCACCTTTCCTGACGCTGCAGGTGATGCGAGATTGTCACACTCCCATTCCGATACTGATGAAAGGCGACAGATCCCCTAGACCAACTTGTCCCAATGGCTCCTACAAGTCTTGAGAATGCCTTCTCGAAGGATTCGGCAGCTACTGCCATCATCATACCCTCGAAGCCTGCTGTTACCATCTCTTATCAGCAACTCGCGACCGATGTGAAGGCTTTCCAGCAAAAGCTAGCGAAACTCGGTGTGAGCGCGCAAGCCGCCGTATCGATTGCACTTCCCAATTCTTACGAATTCATCGTCTCGTTCATTGCCGCATCGTGGCAGAGGGCTATTGCGGCACCCCTGAATTCGGCCTACAAACAATCAGAGTTCGAGTTCTACATTGACGATTTGAGCTCTGCTATTGCGCTTGTGCCCAAGGGTGCGTTTGCGCAAGATGCGGCGGCAGTACGCGCTGCGAGGAAATACCAGGCTGCTATTGCTGAGTGCTACTACAATGGCAAGGAGGTGGTCCTGGATGTCAAGGAGCAGGGCAAACTTGCTGGCAAAACTGCTGCTGTTGAGACGGCTCAGCCAGATGACATTGCCCTGGTATTGCATACCAGCGGGACTACGGGGCGACCAAAGGCTGTGCCATTGACGCATCGTAATCTGTTGCGGACGATGCACAACATCCAGGCTACATACCAATTGACCCCCGAAGATCGTACCATGTTGGTGATGCCGCTCTTCCATGTCCACGGTCTTCTTGCTGGCTTCCTCGCCCCCTTAGCTTCTGGTGGATCGGTCATCGTCCCGCCCAAGTTCTCTGCTTCCGAGTTCTGGGTCGATTTTGCACAGCACAAGGCCAATTGGTACACAGCTGTGCCCACTATCCATCAGATCTTGTTGAGGAGTACACTACCCAACCCTGTTCCGTACATCCGATTTATACGCTCTTGCTCTTCCCCTCTCTCACCAAAGACCTTCCACGAACTCGAGAAAGCCTTCAATGCTCCGGTTCTGGAGGCATATGCCATGACCGAGGCCTCGCATCAAATGACTAGCAATCCTCTTCCTCCCGGCAAGCGTCAGCCTGGAAGTGTTGGTATTGGTCAAGGAGTGGAGATCAAGATTCTCGATGATTCCGGCAGCGAGGTCGCTCAGGGCAAAGAGGCTGAGATCTGCATTCGTGGCGAGAACGTTACCAAAGGATACCTCAACAATCCTGCTGCGAACGCGTCCTCGTTCCACAAGAATGGATTCTTCCGCACGGGAGATCAGGGTAAACAGGATCCAGAGGGCTATGTTATCATAACTGGCCGTATCAAAGAGCTCATTAATAAGGGTGGCGAGAAAATCAGCCCGATTGAGCTTGACAATGTTGTCGCCCAGAACCCAGCTGTTTCTGAAGCTGTCAGTTTCGCGCTCGAAGATGAAATCTACGGACAGGACGTTGGACTTGCAATCGTCCTTAAGGCAGGACAGAAGCTGAACGCCGAAGATCTCAAGGCCTGGATGGCAGATCGAGTTGCAAAGTTCAAGCTGCCGAAGAAGGTGCGACTACTCTCGGCGAACCCCGCGCTGTGCAATGTAATACTGACTTTGATAGGTGTTCTTCACCGACATAATGCCCAAGACCGCCACCGGCAAGATCCAAAGGCGCCTCGTTGCTGAAGCAATGCTCAAGAAAGACAAGCCGAGCCCGAAGCTCTAAATTACGACATGGCCTCCAAGCTTTCGGTCATCTGTAATCATACTCTCAGTATATACCTTTTTCTGATATATTTCAAGATACCATAATAGAACGCACAGCTATCGCAGTTCCCTCCTGTCGATCAGCAGCTAGATCAACCACCTTGCTCCAACCAGACCCTTTCAGCCTCATCCTTTTCCCCAATTCTCGTACATAACCGATCCCCACTTCTAGGTACCTAGAGCTTCCACAGGCAGACCCCCACAGGCTGCATGTTGCCTCGAGCGCAGTCTCACCGGAAACGGCATTTGCGCGGAATTGCACCATTCCCTGGCGAAGAACAAAATACAGGCACCCCGCCGATCGCGTCGCTCAAGCACGAGTCAGCTTTGCTTTTCCTTTCCCTATTCATAATGTTTCAAGCGATGGCGCATCAGGCTCGCCAATCGCAGGCTCCACTTGGCGTTTTCTAGACTTGCACGCGTACGCGCAGGGAACTCCATCATGCAAACCCCTCTCGATGCTTTCCAAAGAGCATGAGCAGCTTCAACCTAGACTGACGACAGAGTAGATGTCAATAAGCTGAGACAGTTAATTGTGGGGGCCTACATGTTGACAGCTTGGTATGCGTTGTCGGCATCGCTCCTCGCTTTTCGCTGTTGCCCAATGGCTGCATCACACTTTTGCGACAACATTGTGGCTTATGCTCTCGCGCGCGGGTTTGTAAGGTCTCGAGCTGAAGCCATGTACGCTAACCCTGAGGCTGTATCATCAGCCGTAGCCGTCGCCATGTATTGAAATCCTCCGTGTTCTTACAAAATAGGAGAGGACAAGCGTATGTTTTCCTATTCTTGTCAGCCTTATTTCACTTTTCCTAGAGCCCGCTTTCCTTCTTCATCAGAGACAGCCCACCCGCGGTCCTCGCAATCAATCATTTCCTCTCCACTGTGTCCTTTCATCTTGTGCCATTTTGCCAGGCTCATTTTACCTTTGGCTTGAGCGCCTCCTTCGATTGTAATCTGGATCAAGTGGTTGGCGTGATCCGAGGAAGTTCCCGCGCCTTCATAGCCACACACCCGGCATTATCCTCGCATCGCAATCGACACTATGTCTCAGCCCAACGAGCAATTCATGCACGACGGCTCTTCCCCTCAATCGCTGCCTTCCTTAAATAAACTGTCAGATCCGGCCCTGCCTAAGGGCAAGATATCGTCGATATTCACAAAAATGGTCCCGATTTCCTCACTACCGTCGCTGGCCCCAGCAGTACCACCAAAAGACCCTTCGTCGTCGTCTTCGTCCTCATCATCATCGTCTAGCGCAGATGATTCCGGCCAATCGAGTACAAGAGAAACGGCATCTTCGGCATCGAGTGTCAAGGCCGCGTCAGTCAAAAGCATACTGGTCAAAGTTGAGCCAAGCCGACCAAAACGACTCTCCAAAAAACTGAAGAGGTTCTCTGCACCAGCAAAGAGGGTCAGTTGGGCCGACAACCCGGGAACGGGAACGGAATCAGAATCCACAAATGCCAAAGACAAATCCACCCGCTTTTCGTTCGTGGCAGTGCAGTCACCCCGCAGCATTTCCAATCCGCTTCCACGAACCAGCTTCAACTCCACGCTCTTCGTAAAAAACAGCCCCCAAACAGCTACACCAACACGAACTCCCAGCCCGCAACCCGCTGTCCGGCCACCCACAGGCATCCCACCCCGCCAACCCTCTCCCCTCAGCCAAAATGCCAGCAACAACAGCTACAACAACACCAATCCCTCATCCAAACGCTCCAGCACTACCCTATCAACCACAGCAAGACCACAATCCTACCTCCCCACCACCACCCTCAACACAACTTCACCCTCAAACACCCCAGGCCGCCCCTACAACCCCCTCGAAAACTACATCCCCTGCACGCATCCGACCTGCAAAACGCACTACCTCACCACCGCCCTTGGGCCAAGCTTCTTCCTCTCCCAAGCCCCCTACAATCTGCACCGCAAACGCGGTCTCTGCCCCGCACACGCTTACACCGATCTCAAGATCGCCAACGCAGAATGCAAAGCCGAGTGGGAGTCTATGCGGCAGAATGCGCGGCGCAAGACGTTGGGAGACGTAGCTGCGGACTTTGAGCTTTTCGTTCGGGTATTTGATCAGGAGAGGGAAGAGGAGAGTAGGGCGGCGGAACGGAGGCAGAAGATTAGAGTATTGGGGTTGCGGAGAGGGAAGGCGATAGGAGCAGGAGAAGGAGGAGGAGGAGGATCTGATGACGGAAGCGCATCGTGGTGGAAATACGTCCCACGACCTTGTACACGGAAAGCATGTCCGCATCCGTGGTACTCACCCTACGCCTCGCATCTGTATACCTTCTACACCTCCAGCACCAGCAACCCAACACCAAAACGCCGACTTGCATCCTTGCTCCCGCTCCGCACTCTGTGCCCCGCCTGCGCGCAACAAAACCTCTCGGTAACAGAAAGCTCGCTCCTGCAAAAGCGCGAACTGCTCGACGACGAAGAATGGATTCTGCACGCAGAGCAAGTACGCCGGGATCGCGAGATGGAAGTAAAGTTCTGGGAGGGGGCGCAGGAGAGGGTTGTGTTGGAGAAAGGGGTCAGGGGTGCTACGGTCGAGGAGTTGGAGAGGGAAGAACGGAGAGGGAAGGAGGAGGGCGGAGAGGTTTTGGTCAAGGGGCGGAAAGGCGAGGTGGTGAGGGAGTTGTGTGTTGTTATGTAGGGTTTGAGGGGGACAAGGTGACCAGGGAACGGAGGGATATTTGACTGTTTGGTGTTTGGTATTTCGGGATATTGGATTATTAGGTGTAAGGGTCATTGGGTGGAGAGGTTATTGGATATCATGGATATCACGGATATCATGATATGGATGGAAAAGCTGGATCACTCACTCACTCACTCAATCGCTGATAGTGCTTTCTGGCATCTGGATTACAAAAGTTAATGTTAAATACCACGACGATATTGATCACATAAAATCATGTTACATCTTATTACATCTTGTCCTATATTAGCCTTTGTCTCGCATTAGATTGATACTAAATCAAACCAAACCAAATTGCAGTTCGCAACAGTCGACCATAAACTACAATCCTGACTACATATTAAGCCCCGACCATCACAACAACAATCACAATCACGGCTGTCGACTACCAAAAAACATCACACTTCCTTCACCGGCACCTGCGCCTCTACAACGTCAAGGCAAAACTCCACGAATCGCTCGTCAAAATACCCTTCCTCTTCATATTCATCTCCATTCATCTCCACCCCTCGCTACAAATAAAAATCATTCAAACCCCCCCTACCCCAATCTTCCGCGAAAAGGAGAAGGACAAAGAGAAGGAGAAAGCCAAAAAAATAAAATTCAAAGAAAACGTAGGGTATAAATTTGTTTGAACATGAAAAGAATAACCCCCCAGATGCGTAATACCACTCAAGTGCTCTACTTCCATGCAATCGATCCATCACCCATGACGAATAGAATAAGAAACGCCTTCCCCCTTACCATGACATATGCAGTTTGACGAAGTCTCAAAGGAGAAGAGGAACAAAAACAAGAAAAGAGACTCGTGCCTTCTCATTCACATCTCATGCGTCAAGGGCTGCTACTCCTAATCCTCCCTAAGATCTAAACGCTCAAGGATGTGCTCTCCCTTTACCTTTCTCCTTCTCATCGCGCTCCACTACAGGACTTGCAGAAAAATCCCTCTCTTCCCCAATCCCATGGGCCTCGCCAGCATCTTTCCAATCCGAACTGCGCCTACTCAACAGTCCCGGACCAGACACATCGCGTGGGCTAGCAAGTGGACTAGACGGGGTTGCGTGGATACTGCCGTTGATACTATCAGTGCGGCCATGACCCAAAAGTCCGCTGCGGACGCTGACGCCATCTGTGTTCTGCTTGTTCGCATAGTAGCTGTTGCGCTCACTGCCGTGGATGGGTGCTACGACGCCCGAGGAGGAATAGACGCTGGCGCGCTCGGCGTTGGCGAAGCCGGCAGCGACGTTGGGTCTATTTTGCGGACTGTAGATGGCGTCCGGATTGCCGGAGAGAACGCTCAAGGGAAGAGACTCGCGACTACCTCCCCAAACGGAAGATGGCGCTAGTGCTCGAACGGAGGCATTGGTGTCCAGAGAGTTTCGACGACGACGTTTCGAAGAAGATGCTAGCGTCAGGATTGAGGCATTGTCTGTAAGGATATTATTTGCCGTGGCGGCCTGGTAGGTTTGCGGATTCTGCAGAGCTACATGAGGTGGAATTGCGGAGGCCGGCGGAGATGTGGGGAATTGATGGGAAAAGTGCACGGGCGGTGCATTTGTTGCAGGAGCATTGTGGGTGTGCTGGCCCAAGACATTGGAGGGCGCACTAGATTGTATTGTGGTCAAGGTGGTGGTGAGAGAGCGCTCGGAGTGATTGGGCGAGGAAAAGGTGCTGTTCCCACCGCCGAGGGTGTTGCCTGTGGCCTTGGACCTCCCCGAGTGCACAGTCTCTACATTGGTAGCGACGGTCGGGGCAGTTGACTTGTTGCTCTTGTACAATGGCTCGTGGCGTGAGGCGGCATCTTCTACCGAGGTGAAGCTTTCGCGGGAGTGTGGAGAGCCCGGGGTGGAAAAGGAGAGGTGGCCAGGATTGCCATTGTTGTTGGTGGTATTCTCGTTCAGGCGGGCGGACTGTTGATAGGGGTTATTCTTGATGGCGGCCTTCTTCGACTTGGACTGGGATGCTCCCTGGTTCTTCTTGCCGGAAGTATTTGGGGAGTCGGAGGAAGACTTGAGGTTTGCGAGGCGCTTGATCCAACCAAAAGGTCGCTTGTGCGAATGTCGATCTTTTGCCATGGGGTCAGCGTAAAGTTTGCAGAAGTGCGAGGGGGTTTGCAGGTTATTGGAATAGGGAAAGCACATGGCAATAGAAGGAGAGAGAATAGACAGGAAACAGGAAACGTAGGAAACGCAATGACTGTTGCTAGGAAACATACCGTGGGGTCTCGATGCGGGCTCGGCGGTCGCCATTCCTCTTCAAAGCTAGGCGCGGGCGATGATATGGCTGGGCGAGAGAGACAGAGAGAGATAGAGAGAGCGAGAACTAAAGAGAAAGCTGGGAGTGGTTGTGCAGGTGAGAAGTGACTGGGTGGCTGCTATTTCGACAGGGCAGGCTGTGGGAGAAGGAACTTGGCAGGCTCCGAGAGATCCACGTGGAATTTATTCGATGACGAGGCTCCGGTGAATATCCAGTGGCAGAACAACAGCAGGCGCGCGAATGGCAGAAGGCGGCGGGCTGAGACGAGACCGTAGGGAAAGTGAGCGTGGGCGCGCGCGCAGCTCGGACGAGGGGGCTGGTTGCAATGGCAGCAGTGTGTTGAGTTGGCTTTGGCTGGTGACGAGGTTACCGACGGCGACGTGTAGATGTGTGAGTGAGAGTTGAAGGTGGTGAAGGCGATGAAGGTAGTGAAGGCAATGGGTGAATGGGGAATGGGGCATGGATGAATTGCGGAGTACATAATCAGAATGCACGCTATACAAGTAGTGAGCCCGTAGGCCATGGACCTGCGACGGCCTAGCCTAGCCCCGTTTGCGGCTCTCCCAGGGAGTGAAGCACGCCCCCACCTTCCTCCCGCCCTCCTTCACCTAAGAGCGCCTTTCCTTTCCCCTCCCAGCCCAGCCCAGCCCAGGCTCCCACTTGCGCCTACATAGGACGGTGGACGGCGGGCGGTGGACGGTGGTAGGCAAGCACGGCAGGCTGCACAGTGCACACACCCTTTCACCCTGTGCCTGCCTCTAAACCCCTCTGGGCAGGCAGCTGCTGTCTAGGCCAGGGCCCTCTCTCCCTCTCCCTCTCCCTCTACCCCGTCACGTGGCCCTCTAGCTTGCCAAGGTCTTCTGGGCAGGGTCGGTGGTGGCGGCGCCCGTGCCTGCACCGAGTGACGAAATGCTCCTGCATCGCTCCGATCCCCTCTGCATCTTCCTGCGTCCATCTTGCATCCGTCATCCCAAGACCAAGCAGCCACCGCGGATCATCATCAAATGCCCTAGCCCGTTTGTGCTCTGCCTGTTTCGAAACACGAAACGCCTCCCGTCATGTCCCTCCGCCCTCGCTGCTGCTGCAAACCTGGAGCGTAGCGGCTAGTGCCGTCCACTATGTTTGATGACGACCCGTCGCCCTTCAGGCAATGGACCTCTGCCGCCCTCGAGCATGCCCAGCCGTGACCGTGAGCGGTCCATCCTGCCTCTACCAGAGCACGTCATTGCTCAGATAAAGTCCTCGACGGCAATTGTCTCGCTCACAGACGTTGTCCTCGACCTGTTGAAAAATGCCCTTGATGCTGGTGCTACCAAAGTGGACGCCACTGTCGATTGGGCCCGAGGAGGATGCTCAGTAGAAGATAATGGTCTCGGCATTCAACCACTTGAATTTCGACAAGATGGAGGCCTTGGGAAACTGCATTGTATGTCTACAAGCTTGGTGGAACAAGTCTTGGAACTTCATGAATCTGACATCCCAGGCACTTCCAAATACTCCATCCACGCGGACGAAGCCTACTTCGGCTGCAATGGCGCTTTCCTTGCCTCCCTCGCTGCCATGTCCCTCCTGACCATCACCTCGCATCACCATGAACACCGTTCGCATAACTCAATCACCTTTCATCAATCCAAAACCCTAGACAGACAATTGCCCGTGCCTCCCCAGCACGAAGTCGGATATGACGCCCACGGTACCCGAGTCACAGTTAGAAATCTGTTTGGAAACCTACCAGTACGTGTCAAACAGAGGGCAGTGAACGCGGAAAGCAAGGTCGAGCACGATAAGCTACGAGAAATCCTCAAGCGTAACATCATAGGACTCATGCTTAGTTGGCGACAGCCCGTCTCAGTCAAAGTTCGAGACGCAGAGAATCAGGTGATTCTGCAGATAAGCAGGAAATCAGAAGACGTCAAGGGAACGGGAGGAACCCAACCTAGTTCAACCCCTTTACATGCCATGCTCAACCTATTGACTCAAGCTGGGTTCCTATCTATCGTCGATTGGGACCACTGGGTTCCCGCTGCTGCATCCACAGCAACACTCTCAATAAAGGGTGCGATTTCTTTAGAACCTTGTCCCACCAAGCGCGTTCAATTTATCAGTCTCGGCATCCGTCCATTGTTCGCCGAAAATGGGCACAATGCTCTGTATAATGAAGTCAACCGACTATTCAACCTCTCAAGCTTTGGTACAGTAGAAGACGACGACGATGTCGACCAACGTGAAAAAATTCGCAGACAATCAGATAAGCGCTTCAAATCTGAAGGGTACACCAATCGACAATTGCGAGGGCGGAAAGGGACCGACAGATATCCCATGTTCTACTTAAGAATTCAAGCAAAGGATCATACATTGTTTCATGGGTCCGAGGATCATTTGTTAGAGAACGATGCGAACCTCCAATCCATCGTAGACGTTTTGGGTGCTTTGCTTACCCAATGGCTCTCAACTCACCACTTCCGACCTCAGCATTTGCAACGGAGGAGAAAGCAAGCAAAAACTCCTATGGATTTCCTCAACAATGGTGATATCTCGAAGTTCTTTACTCCCGATTCGCTCATCGAACATAGGGCAGATATTGCAGCAAGTTCACGGGCATCCTCTACTTCCACCTCGAGAGAAAAACGAAAGAGAAAGCGATCGACCTACACACAGTTGGATGCGAAGCCGGAGTCCACCCAACAGATTCCATTCAGAGACTGGTCTCGTATCAAGAGTGGCAAGGCTGAGTTTTATCAGAATCTCTGGGTCGCCAAGAAACCAACAGTCGAAGGCTCTTCTTCCCACGAGCTGATTCATTCTCCACCTGTATATGCTACTTTCAACGCCGAACCTATCCCGCCAGGAGCCTTCAGTGAACATTTTCATCCCGCAGAGGAACCAAAAGAAATCGAAACCCGCAATCTTACACGATCGAGCTTAAATGGCACCAACACCGATGAAACGATTCCATGGTTTGACACAACGACGAGACAAACCTTTCTTCTGAATGCTCGAACTGGTGGCATGGTTCCTGAACACACAACAAGGCCCCAAAGTGATAATGCCCAAGTAGCGAACACAAAGACCTTGCGCCTACAGCCCAGGCCTGCCACTGCTTCGCTTGTCGAACGACCATTTCTCGATGGTGTGCTAAGTACTTGGGATAATCCAATTTTCAAGCCGTCGGAAAAACAAATACATCAAATATTGTTGGATGAACACCGTTATGAAGACAAACATATTCACTCCTGTATCGATATTCAAAAAGCTTTTGCCGAATCTTCCCACTATGGAAAGAGCAAGCTTTCGAAGAACGCCTTACAGCACGCGCAGGTAATCTCTCAGCTGGACAAAAAATTCATACTTGTCAAGACAGCCCACGAAAACGAGAAGGGTCGCCATGTACTTGTCTTGATCGACCAGCATGCAGCCGACGAACGTATTCGGGTGGAGACACTTCTTATCGAGCTTTGTACTCCACTCACGGATCAACCTCAGTATCGTTCAAATCTGGGACACTCCTCTCGGGTTGCATATACTGTTCTTGAGAAACCACTAAGGTTCTCCATCTCGGCGCAAGAACACGAAATTCTTCTTACACACGCAGAAAGATTTGGAAGTTGGGGAATCTTGTTCGATCTTCCTGGTTGCAGTGCCATGGCAGTAGGAAAAGACAAGCCAGGTCACATCATATCCGTCACGACTCTACCTCCTAGCATTGCCGAACGTTGCAAAGCAAATCCGAAGCTACTCATCTCGTTTCTCCGATCAGCAGCATGGAAATATACAGAAACCTCACACCTACCTTCGCTCCCAAACCAAACAATAGAACCAACGCAAGACAATAAGGATGGAATGCCATCATGGGTTCGCCAGTTGTCTTCATGCCCCGATGGCCTCATTGAATTTGTGAACTCTCGTGCGTGCCGCTCAGCCATCATGTTCAATGATGAATTGAGGCCTGAGGAATGCAAGGAGCTTGTCGAGAAGTTGGCAGGATGTGTTTTCCCGTTCATGTGTGCACATGGCCGTCCCAGTATGGTGCCTTTGGTAGATCTAGGGACCGCTTGTGCTAGCATGGGCTTGGGGATTGGGAGTGCTGTGGATGAGCATATGGGGAACACCGAATGTGGTAATTTTGTCGACACTTGGAAGAAGTGGAGGGCGAAGAGAATATGATGGATAGATTTCAATTGTCAAGTTTGGATGGTGGACGTTTGGCGCCACCATTGTTCATCATTCTGATACATAACTACTGTGGTATAAGCTACAAGCTTAATAGATTGACACATCCACACTTGCAAACTAGCATAATCAAGAATCACTGATGAGAATATGTATGAACGTCATGAGACCTGGACAGCCACATAATAAGGCAGACAGGTCAATTAAACGTTTAATTGATCTTGGAACATTCTGAGAGGGCCTGTTGCGAAGTTGGCGATTTCGTTCAGGCGTGACAAATTGGTTCCGTGAGGGTTCTATATGCGTGCATTCCTGGACAAGTACGGATACGTGCATCTGGATATGACGAGCGTGCATGCCGGATCGTGCAATGCAGCGATGTATCATAAGCTCTCTAATATAAGAGCTTAAGATACTGTTATTGATACTCGCTAATATGGCATTGCATGCGCGACGCGAAGATTGTTGTCGAGGACGTTGAAGGAAGAGGTTGGAAGAAGCAAAAGAAAATCCACAGGACATAAAGAAAATCCGCTAAGCACGAGCCTCACGCTAGTCCCTGATCGCGCTAGCCGCCCCTGAACCTCACCCTTGACCGCGGGAGCTTCGAACAAGCATCCAACCATAAACAGCATCAACCTCGTCATGGTTTCTACAAAAATGGCCTTTAAACCCACATCTCCCCCCTAAATCCAAGCCGATATCATGCCCTCTTACTCCCCTTTCCCCTCAATTCCAATCGACTAGAAATGTACCGCCCCTCCTGCCGTTGTTTCCGCCTCCCCTCCAAACTCCGCCGCCGCGCCCGCCGCAGCCGCATCCTCACCATGTTCCTCCTGCTTCTCATAACCCTCACCTTCCTCTCCCCCTTCTACATCATCTACAAGCCCCCCCAACTTCTAATCCGCTATTTCCAGTACCGATGGCGCGACGTGCTCTGGCAGGTTCCTGTATCGGAAAAAGTAATCGCACTGACGATAGACGATGCGCCGAGCGCGTTCACTGCGGAGATTCTGCAGATCCTGGAGGAGAATGGGGCAAGGGCTACTTTCTTTGTGATTGGGGGCCAGGTTGGGGAGGGCAGGGGGAGGGAGGTGTTGGCAGATGTTGTGAGAGGGGGTCATGAGTTGGGGAATCATGCTATGCGGGATGAACCGTCGCGGTCGTTGAGCGATGACGAGCTTTCGGGACAGATTGGACAGGTTGAACGGCATATCCACGATGCGTACGACGAAGCCCAGGCTACCTATCCGCCGCACTACTTCCGGCCTGGATCGGGATTCTTTTCGGATCGGATGAGGAGAGTGGTGACTGAGTTGAAATACCACATTGTGCTGGGTAGTATCTATCCGCATGATCCGCAGATTGCGTATCCGAGGGTGAATGCGGCGCATATTTTGAGTATGGTGAGGCCGGGGGGGATAGTGATTTGTCATGATCGGAGGGGGTGGACGGTGCCCATGTTGAAGAAGGTGTTGCCGGAAATTAGGAGGAGGGGGTATAGGATTACGACTGTGACGGGATTGTTGGAGGTGGCGAAAAAGGAGATGGAGGAGAGGAAGGGGAAGAAAGATGGTTGAAATGGAGATGAAATGGACGAGGAAAGACATACCGCACCACACCACCAATAGGCATTTCTGAGAACCGACCGATTATACGGCATAGCAAGTGTCCTGATGTTCAGAGAAAGTGTCTACCCAACATCTGGAACAGGATACACTTCCCATAGACCGGGTCCATCAGCACTCGACTCGACACGGGAAAATGATATCACCGGAGTCCAATCCACAAAATCAAGAGGGCCGTTCTCGATCTCTCAAGGCCTCATCCATCATCGATCAAGAATTCAGAAATATCATTCCCTCAATTCTATCCAAGAATATCAGCAGACATGATTCCAAGAGCACTGCAGGAACCGCATCGAGGGTCCACTCCACCCATCAAGGATACAGAAACATCATTCATCCAACTCCGTCAATAGGAGAAGAGGTGGAATCCGTATCACCTGACGTAGCAAGAAGCCACAAAATCAGCCAAAATGATCAATTTCCCTCATTCGACCGTATCGTCCTCTCTACAAAGCCTTCCTAATCGCACTCTTAAACGGAATAATCTGCACCTTCTCCCAATCCCACACCTTGCCCGTAACATAAACATCCCTCTTTAACCTCTCGAGCACCTCCTCCTTCGTCTGCGCCCCGATCAGCATCGCAGACCCCTTCATCTGCGGCGTTTCGCCTTCGGTAATCGGGGACTCGAGCATGGCGCCTGGAAAATCCATCGTCAGTGGGTCAGGACAATACCGTTTGCAGTCTGAATGGAAAAGACATATAGGCTGAGAAGGGGATGGGGCCAAAAAAAAAGGAAACCCCGAATCATGAGGAAAAGGGCAGAGGAAGAGGAATAGAATGAAGAAAATAACCAAAAAGAAACATACCACCCCACAACCAAAACGCGTCATGATCTTCCCCCAATCCCTTAATATGCTGCGGTCGAACCGCCAATCTCTTATCCAGCGCGCCCTCGAAATCAGGCGCGATAACGAGCCATTCCTGCAGCGGCGCCGTAGTCGCAGGCGCAGAAGTCGAAGCGGAAGAAGACATGGTTCGTTGATGAATCGGAACGAGAGGTCCGCGGATGATGGGCCGGGTGATGAGGGGTAAGGCGCGGAATGTGGATGTGATGGGGTGGTGCATGTAGCGTAGTTGAGTGACGGTTCGTAGAATTGATATTTGCTGTGGTTGTTCGAAACGGATCGGGTATCCCTTCTTATAGAACCGATGGATGGTCGCGGGTGTGGGGTCACGGGTCCAACTAGGGCGGTCTGGTGGTCGGGTGTGGGGTATTTTTCCTTTCTCTATGCAGCCCTCCCTGTTCCTGTTCCTTTTCTTGAATCTGCCCGCGTTCGGTAGGGTTCGGCTCGGTAGAGTACGGTAGGGCACGGTATGATACGTAGCTACTTAGCTTTGATGATTGACAAGCAAAGGGCGCGTGAGAAGTCGACCGTGCGAGCTTGGAGTGCGAGAACGGAGCTTCCTCTTGTAGAATAATCACTACGGGGCCTCTTCTAAGGCCAAGGGACAGAAGCTCACGTTATATGTTCCTCTGGATCAGGGGAACCGGCGGAGAATTGCGACAGAGGCAACGAAACTAATTGGACAAAACAATTTAGTAGTCGATGATTGTTCCGGTATGTACTATGTACACGGGTGGGAGGGCGTGGATAGTGGAGTTACGAGAGATAGCTCGTGTTTCGTATTGAGCGGGGCGGCACTGTTCCGCAGATGGAGGGGCAGCTGCGACTCGGGCATACGTCTTGGATGGGATTGTCGACGCCAGCCAATGTCAATCACAAGCGTACGACAGCTAATATATTGAGATTGGAAAAATTGAACACGAATTCGGAGCCTTCGTATTATGTTGTAGGTGATTAGTGCTAACTACGTGATAGGAAAATAGCTGTTCCAAATGTCCCGGTGTCTCATGGTCTCGTTCCTCCGCGTAAACAAACTTCAAACATCCTACACAACGCCATACCCAAATCGTGAAGAGGGATAATGCAAGGCAGTTGCCTACCGTATGCATCTAGCTGATACCTGTATACTCCAGGCATTACATGCGAGCTCACTAACCGCTGCACATTATGCAAGCTTCCTTGTTCTCTATCGAACAGGCAAGAGCTGCATCGGCATAGATGTCGCCATCTCGATTCGCCGAATCCTCATCCTTGTCCTCCTCATCTGGATCGGTGGCAGCACCAGGAAGCTTCTGCTCTTCGACAACAGGACCAGAAGGTTCGGAACTGATAAGTTTAGGGCTGTCGCCTTCCTCGACATCGGCCTTGAAGGGCTTGGGTGCCAGTGCGTTCTCCTTAATCACGCTTGGGGGAGGAGGAGTAGCTGAAGGGGTAGGAACGCCGTTGGCAGATGCAGTACCGGCGGTACCATTGGGGGTTTTAGCCATGTACATGGGGCGAGGGGCGGGTGATGGCGAGCTCGAGCTCGTGAATCCAGCGGTACCTGGAGGCTGCTTCCTCCTCTTGTCAAGAACGCGGGCAATGTTCGTATCGGTGACCTTGAGTGCCTCCTGATCGACAGTAAACTGGATCGGAGCGGAGGCTGCCATGGTACGGAGGTAGTACATGCCGGTCTTCAGGCCCAGCTTCCATCCGGCGAAATGCATCGAGGTGATCTTGCCCATTGTGGGTTCCTTCATGTGAATGTTGAGAGACTGCGATTGATCGATGAAGGCACCACGATCAGCAGACATTTGAACAATGGTACGCTGAGAGATTTCCCAGACAGTCTTGTAGAGTGCCTTGATCTCGTCCGGGATGTTGGGAATACGTTGGATAGAACCACCCTCAGAGATGATACGGTTCTTCATGTTTTCAGACCACAAACCCATGTCGACGAGATCCTTCAACAACCAAGGATTCACAATCTGGAACTCTCCTGCCAATACACGTCGAGAGTAGATGTTGGACGTGTATGGCTCGAAGCATTCGTTGTACCCAAGAATCTGGGACGTCGAAGCAGTGGGCATAGGAGCAACAAGCAGGGAGTTCCGGACACCATGCTCTGCAATCTTCGCCTTAAGCTCAGCCCAGTCCCACAGGTCACTAGGCGTGACGTTCCACATATCATACTGGAGGATACCCTGAGAAACAGGAGATCCCTCGTAGGTTTCGTATGGGCCCAACTCCTTGGCGATGTCGCATGAGGATGTGAGAGCAGCATGGTAGATGGTCTCGAAGATCTGGATGTTCAGCTTCTTCGCCTCTGCTGATTCGAAGGGCATGCGTAGGGCAAGGAATGTATCAGCGAGACCCTGCACACCAAGACCGACGGGTCGGTGGCGGAAATTGCTCTTGCGTGCTTCTGGCACGGGGTAGTGGTTCACCTCGATAATCTTGTTCAAATTGCGAGTGACCACCTGGGCGACCTCATGGAGCTTTTGGAAGTTGTACTCGCCCCGCTGGTAGTCAATAAATGCGGGAAGGGCAAGCGAGGCAAGATTGCAGACAGCAACCTCGTCAGGAGCTGTGTACTCGATGATCTCTGTGCACAAGTTCGAGCTACGAATAGTTCCGAGGTTCTTCTGGTTGCTCTTGCGGTTGCAAGCATCCTTGTAGAGCATGTATGGATTACCAGTTTCGGTTTGGGCCTCAAGAATAGCATACCAGAGCTTCTGGGCACGGACAGTCTCACGACCACGGCCTTCAGCCTCGTATCTGCACATGTTAGTTATCTGGCTGAACTCGTGTTGGCAACATAACTCACCGGTGATAAAGCTCTTCGAACTCGTCACCATAAACATCGGCCATGCCAGGTGCTTCGTTAGGGCAGAAGAGTGTCCAGTCGCCATTCTCTTGCACGCGCTTCATGAACAGATCAGGGATCCAAAGGGCATAGAACAAGTCTCGTGCGCGGATCTCTTCTTTGCCGTGGTTCTTGCGGAGATCTAGGAAGCTGAATACGTCGGCGTGCCACGGCTCTACGTAGATGGCGAAAGCACCAGGACGCTTGTTGCCACCTTGATCGACATACCGAGCAGTGTTGTTGTACACACGTAGCATAGGAATCAAACCATTAGATGTTCCATTTGTGCCACCAATGTATGAGCCGGTAGCCCGAATGCGATGAACATTCAAGCCAATACCGCCAGCGGTCTTGGAAATCATGGCGCACGTCTTCAGTGTGTCGTAGATACCCTCAATGCTGTCATCCTTTATGTCAATGAGGAAGCATGATGACATCTGAGGTGAAGGCGTGCCTGCGTTGAATAACGTAGGCGACGCATGTGTGAAGTACTTAAGTGACATGTAGTTGTAGGTCTCAATGGCCTTCTCAATATCTTCCTCGTGAATTCCAACAGCTACACGCATCAGCATGTGCTGCGGTCGCTCGGCAACTTTGCCATCAATACGGAGAAGGTATGAGCGCTCCAGCGTCTTGAACCCGAAGAACTGGTAATTGAAATCACGATCGAAGACAATGGCGGAGTTCAGATCTTCGGCATTATTCTGTACGATGTCGTACACTTTCTTCGATATCATAGGCTGGTGTTTCCCATTCTTTGGGTTGACGTAGTGGTGGAGATCAGCCACCACAGCAGAGAATTGCTTCTTGGTCTGCTTGTGAAGATTCGACACGGCGATACGGGCTGCGAGGATGGCATAATCTGGATGAGTGACAGTCATGTACGCTGCTGTCTCAGCGGCCTGCAATGGGTAAGTTTTGGGATTGGTGTGAGGTTTGGACGGGATATACCAGATCATCCAACTGGATCGTTGTGACACCGTGGTAAACACCAGAGATAACTTTCTGGGTAATCTTCACAGGGTCGACATGGTTAGGATCAAGACCATAGCACAGTCTTTGAACTCGTGCTGTGATCTTGTCGAACTGCACGCGTTCTTTGCGTCCGTCTATATAGCATAGTGTTAGTACACCAACATGCAGGATGCAGTATGCAGCAGAGACAGGGATAAAGAATCTGGAATTTTTATTCACGAAAACACGAAACAGAACCACTTACCGCGCTTGACAACAAACATTGTGAGGATGCAAAGATACTGTGAGTGTGAAAGGAAATGGGTATCTTGTGAGGGTGTAGAGTAGTGTTGTTGGAACAAACACGGCCTGGAGGGGGTGAGAAACTTAAATGGGCAGAAACGCGTCGACGCGGTTGACAAAACAGCACGTGCGGCCCCTGTCTCTCGCGCCTGCTTTGCAATCCGTTCAATTAAGCCCTGTTGGGGCTAGCTCGAGTCCTGGGAACATTCGTTTCGCCGAACTTCCGTACGATTTCTCCAACCCGACAAGCTACCACCATCACTCCGAGCAACAGGCCCCGCTTCACAGGGATACCGTACGGATCTTTGTACTTTCTTTCTTTTGACTCTTTGAGGTCAATTGACATTCAACATGGCGGGTGGACACATGAAATATCGCCATTTGAGCCGGTCATCATCCCACCGGCAGGCTCTCCTCCGCAATCTTGTCACATCACTTTTCCTACATGAGTCGATATCAACAACATGGCACAAGGCGAAGGAAGCCCAGAGATTGGCGGAAAAAGTGGTTACACTTGCAAAGAAGAACACAGAGGCGTCAAGACGGAGAGCACATCAAATCCTATATGTACGGCATTCCCGAAGCGAAAGATTTAGCGATACATAGCTAATTCCTTTTAGACACCAGACATCGTAGTCCCCAAAATCTTCCGCGAGATTGGCCCACGCTACGCAAACCGTCCGGGAGGTTACACGCGCGTCCTTCGGATTGAACCCATCAAGGAAGATCAGGCCGCATCCGCGATTCTCGAATTGGTTGACGGACCCAAGGATTTGCGCTTTGCGATGACGGCCAAAACGCTCGCGAGTAGACCTGAGGAGGAGCCTCTGAATGAGATCACGGCGAAGAATGTAGAGAAAGTGACGCGCTATCGGGAAAATGGCATGGAGGATTTGCGCAACATGGTGGAAGAGCTACGAGTGAATGATATCGACGTGGGGCTGCCAGCGAAGAAGAAGGTGTATCCGGAGGAGAAGATAAAGAAAGACATGCATTATTGAGAGAGAGACATGTAATTATGAATGTATTATATCCAGGATTGCCATCCCTAGACCCCGAAATCTGCTAGTGCTGTGTATGTTCATTTTGTCCAGTGTTAATAATCCGAAAGCTGTACTTCTGGGAGTCTCACAATTTAGGTCTATGCATCGAACTAACAAATACACCAACCGCATCAAGCATTGCTCTTGTATCCCTACCTTTTAAAAAAAAATCAACTTCTACGTACGCACAAAGCACCATGAAAGGAAGACCATGCATAACGCTCTATAGCATCAACCCACCGTTTGAATGAAAAATTCCAATCTTCAAACAATGGGACTATTTACACGTTCATGTTCTCATGACTCGTCTCAATTACCATTCCCAAACGCTAACCATCTTTCACAACCGTAGCTTCAGTGCCAACAACCTCACTTCACAATGGAACTATCGATGACACAATATCTATATCATGCCTCTGGCCAACTGATGAAGCGAAACAGCCGTAGAAACCAAAAATCTTTCCATATCATTCTCCATTACCCAAATATCATGTACTTCTCGCACTACTCCCTCAACAAACATACGTCACCAACCCTTCAATTCACTAATACTGCCTGCTTCTACCCAGCCAACCCACCACGCCAAGCCTCTTGTTCACCTACGCTCGCATCCATACAGTGATGTCACCCTTCATCACACGGTAACTGGATTTAAAATGGAGTTAATAACCATGCTATGAAAGAAGGTCCACATAGACAGACGTGACAAACCTGCCATCCACAACCGGATCATGGTAGCAAACAAATGACTCTCCTTCTCAAGTGTGTTGAATTTCGAAGGCAACACACACATATCTGATCCACAGATACCGAGATTAGAACAATGACCAAACAGCCTTCGGCAAACACACACCACATATCCATCAATCCCGACAACAGATGGACAGTCCTCCCGTCCGGAGAGCAAAAACAATAACAGAAATATATTCTTCATATCTCATGGGCTCGAGCGCTTCAAGCCAGAGTATAACATATCCGTCCAAGTGCTCGGGACCCGTTCACTGCCAGGTCCACTGACTTCCAATCGCCAAACAAGGAAGAAGAAAGAATACGTAACCGATTACAAAGACATAAACCTCCTTCATCCGCCATCTCAAGACTCGCGAGACGTTCAAAATAAAGAACATCCCGCTACCGAGCCATTGGATCCATCACACCCCTACGACCTCGACTGCTTGGCCCCACTGAAGAGATCCTCCTTCAGACCCTGCCACACATGTCGCACGATCCCTTCTCCATCCCCGGCCTCCCCCCCAAACGTGCGCGCAATCCTCGCCGCCATGCCCTCGAAATCCACAGACCCGTTATCTGTCACATCCACAAGAGCAGCAGGCGCATGGATATGTGTGCCGTCGGCTGCGGCGGTGAAAATAGTCGGGATGACAATCTAGCATTGACATGTTAGTAGGTGGGACGGTTATGTGGGATTGGGATTGCGGAAACTTACGGCATCCTCGCCATCCGCCGCCGTAAACTCCTTCCTGGCAGCCTCTGCCTCTGGCAAAATGGGAACACGCAGAATCTGTTCGCCGGGCAGATTCGGATCGAAGTCGGGGATATAAGCAAAGTCGATAGTCGAGCTGTCGCCCACGGTCTTGAGGCTACGGCTCGTATTGAAGTGACGGGCGGGCTTACCCGAGGCGTCGGGAACTCGGGTCTCGGTGTCGGAGACGACGCGTGGGGTATTGTACTTGGGGCGCTCGGTGGTGAGGAGGTTGGAGTAGGTGGCCGGGCCGGTCATGTGGAGAGTGCGGGTTTGGGAGATGCATAGTCGGGGGCCAGAGGCGCAGAGCCGAGGACCAGAAGCACAGAGGCGGGGACCAGAGGCACAAAGGCGAGGGCCAGAGGCACAGAGTCGAGGGCCGAGGGCGGTAGTGACGCGGAAGGGCTGCATTCTTGTGGTTGTTTGGAGTGGACTGGGATGGATGGTGGAGATGAGAGAAATGTCCAAGAGATGGATTCCAGAAGGAAAGAGAGAAGAAAGAGCAAAGAGCTGGGAAGACCTGCAGCCGGGTCGGGTAGAGGGGGATTGAACTGTTCTTATCAAGGGCTCACTGGGTGGAATAGATGGATAATACGTGAGGGGTTGGTTGGTTGGCTGGTTGATTCGTAATGTGTGGTGACGGTGTTTCGGGATATTCGGGCCAACGTAAAGGTTATGGAATGTTCGCACTCACTCGCAAGCTCGGAGGGAAAAGGGAAAAGGCCAGGTCCAATATTTATTGTCAGGCCAGCACAGTGCACACTACAGTAGGCGGTCAAGATGTGTCGCCCAAGGCCTGTGTATGATGCCACGCCAACAACCGAGTTACATGGCTCTAATCCCCGATTCGGATTGCTTTTACCTATTCATAAATGGCTGGATAGGGGGAGCGCGCCCAGTGGCAGTAATTAGTGGATGAAGTGGACTGCAGGGCTGGTGTGTGGCCGTCTCTTCCAACAATGCAGCCGTGGATAGAGTGCACAAAGGAGGGACAGGACAGACAGGACAGACAGGACATGCACCACAATGTGAGAGAAGCTTGGGCCATGCGGGACCCGTGGGCATGGGAAGCTTTGGCATCAGCACAGCTGTGACCAATAGCAGCAGGGCTGACCCTTTCCCCGCCCAGTCGCGATTCGATCTGCCAGAACTCCAAAAAGCTGCCCAGGAAGGCTCCCGAGACCTCCCGCGATGCTTTTTCCCCGCACTTTTAATACTGAGGCACACTGTCTTTGCTGAGGAATTCATCACTGAAGCTGGGCTCATTTGTGTTATCATCGGCAGTCCACGATCCTATCCATCTGCTTCTCTCTGTTCTTCTCCAGACCGACTCAGGGGTTGAGTCGGCACCACGCCCCAGGCTCCGTTTGACAACTTCCAGACCCGCCGCGGTGCTGCAATGTGAGGCGGATGTCAAGAAACGAAAGTCGGTGTGTCGCAATCTGTTGGGGCGTGCGGCACCACCCAATTGGCCCGCTTCCTTACCAATGCGATGTCGGATCTGCATCTGTGCATTCGTTGCTGCTTGTGCCTGAGTCCGGCTCTCCTCGCTCGTTTATCCAGGTTGTCTGGTTTACCTGCCTCGCCTCTATGCTGTCCTGATATCAGGCCGTCCGCCGTGATCTTTTCGTTTTCTTCGAGATTGCACCATGAGCTATGTACGTACAATTGTAGCAGAGATAAGGCAATCTAGTCAGGCATTGGATATTCACAATATGTTGAGCGGGCTGGCTGTCCGCCTAGCTATTCAACAGAAGCCCGTGAGGAATGCGGCGTGTCTTTCGCAAGCTGTTCTGTTTCGGGCAAGGCGCTGTTGAGCCGAGCTTCGGAATTGTCCCCACAGCTAGCATCCTCAATTGAACCCCTGATAACCGAGTCCCAATCCACCCCGCGCCATCAGATCGCATGGTGCACAGCTCTTTTCCATAGCATAGAAACTGGCTAAGCGGAAAAAACGTCATCTTTCATTGATGACCGGCCTGATGGTCTAGTGGTATGATTGTCGCTTCGTAAGTTGCCACCACTGAGATTGTAGAAATGGGCAGTGTTCTAACGGATCATCAGGGGTTTTACGCCTGGATTCATAGTGATCTATAATGTGACAGGCCCCGGGTTCGAGTAAGTTTTCAATCTCGTGAACGCGCATTGTGAATGGTAAACTAATTGGCATTGAAGATCCCGGTCAGGCCCCACAAAATGTTCTTTTTTTGCTTCTTTTTGTCATTGGAAGAAAGTGTCCACTGAAGTTTTTTTCTAGTTTGATTTTCCTTCATCTTCTTCTAGTCTGAGAGGTTCTCTTTTTACTATTTGAATGTTTACGATGCTTATGTCCTCATCCCTAAGTCAAGTTTTCTACATGAATCCACTCCTTCTTTTCTTCTTGAAGATTTGACAAATATTACCATTTCAATAACTATCTCAACTTGGCTTTCGATGATCTCCCAACTGTGTGCATGTGCAATGCACAGTAAAAATATACTAGACCATTTCCTTCCTCCGCGAGCATTTCTCCTATCTTATCACTAGTATTTCTCTAGTCTTTGCATGCTACTTTCCAAGATTATCAAAACAGTATTCGGTGCCAACATTCAAATTGTCCATCATTCTAATGTGTTTTCCAAACCCGATTTTCAATCTCCCGTCATCATTCGCTTGCTGCCGGCTGGAGCAGAATTACATTGGCTCGTCTACTTACACAACTCAAGAGGCGGCTGATCCTGCTTCAAATAGAGAGGCTCACACAGCCTAATCCCGTGTTTTAGCGAGCTGAAATGCAAGCCCGACAGCGCCTCTGTCCGAATGTAGCGAACCCGGATTATCGATACCATGTGGATTGGCCAGATTGGACCAGCTATTCGGTTTTACAATGACCCGCGGTCACCTGGGGTTCACCAGCCTTGACATACCTGTGTGTTATCTCTCGCCTTGCTAACATCACGACTTTACCTTAATCGTTCAGGTCACCTTTTCATATAGCTGTCTTTGTGAAACGCATTCTCAAATTCGAACAAGCAGAACCTATTAGCATCCAGTTCTTTGATACTGAAAAGGCACTATCTGGAATAACAAATAATCTGCCACCCAGTTCCCTTCTAGCCCCCAAATAGCGGGGAGCGGGGTTCAAGCGCTCATAATTTCATGAGACGAAATATCACAATCTTCTACGAAACGAATGTGGTTCACTAGCCGGATCTGTCGTGCATTCAACTCATGCATTTAATGAACCCGGTTAGACGGTCACCTTATTGATAACTCACAAGGCGACCATCGAGGCTGAGATCTATCCTGAGACCTGAGCCACTAAGAGAATGTCTGGGTTGTTGCGATGGAGCGCGAAGGGCGGTAGCGACGATGTCAACACACCTCCTTTGGCAGGCACGACGACTCCCCTACCACAGCAACCCCGCAAAAAGACTTTTGATTCCGGCATCAAGCTACTTCACAATAGTGAGAATAGTATAGTTGAGTAAGTCAGATCCCTTAGTCATCAATCGTGCACGACAACTAACAGCCTTGCTTCAGCATCATTTTCATCCACGGACTGACCGGGAATCGTGAAGAGACATGGAGGGCAGATGGAGAATCCTCTCCCTGGCCACAGACCTTGCTGCCCTCCAAAGTCGCCAATGCTCGAATACTCACCTTTGGATACGACGCCCATGTAGCGGATTGGCGAGGAATGGTATCGAAGAATAGAATTGGGAATCACTCCATGAATCTCGTCACCTCAATCGCTACTCATAGGGAAGACGACGATACTGTAAGCTCTACAGGCAAAAGAGTTTCCAAGACCTATCTTAACAGAATCGTAGAACAATCGACCAATCCTATTCGTCTGCCACAGCCTGGGCGGTCTAATATGTGAGGACGTGAGTTCCTCCTCCCTTTCCCTCCAAACTCTCACATCGCTAACATCTCACAGGCCTTAGTATGGGCACAACAACGGCCCGAAAAACATCTCAAACAAGTTCTCAATTGCACACGCGGTATTGTATTTCTTGGCACACCGCACCACGGCTCTGGACTCGCACACTGGGCGGAAACTCTAGCTAAAACCATTGGGTTGATTAAACAGACCAATCCGGAAATTTTGCAGGTTCTCAAGACCGAGTCGGAAGTTCTTGAACGTGTCCAGGGAGGTTTTCATACGATGATTCGGTCCCGGGCTCAGGAGGGGTTTCCGCCGATTGAGATTACGTGTTTTTATGAGGAGTTGCCGTTGGTAGGAGTTGGAGTTGTAAGTTCAATTACATTTTTGGCCTTTGATGATCGATGTTTCCCCAGTCTATCTTTTGTTCTTCAGTCTGGATATTCTGTTATGTAGCACTAACTTTCTATCAGGTCGTGCCCCCAGCTTCCGCCATCCTTCCGGGCTATGCCCCTATCGGAATCCGGTCTAATCACATGGACATGACCAGGTTCGAGGGTTTGGATGATCCAGGATTCATTGCCGTAGCCGGAGAGCTGCGGCGATGGTCGAAAGAGTTAGTTAACACGGCGGCGCAACAGTCTCTAGACGGAGGTGGACATGCTCAGGCATCACACTGGCCCAAAATGACACCTCCAGGATCTCAACCAAATCTTCAAATGGGAGGAGCACCAAATCAAGCTTTTTCTGCACCTACATTCTACAAAGGCATAGATACCTCCCAGTGAGTCCTCCAATATCTACATCCTAAACCAAGCCTAACCACTGACTCTTTCTACCTCAGAATCCCCGAAGCCTTCGCTCAACACCTCCCCAAACCCACCGTCGGCCCCAAAGAACGCCTCCTCCTCAAAGCCGCCGGCAAAGGCGATCTCCCTGAACTAACCCGCCTCGTCCGCTCCGGTGCCGACATCAGCGCCGTAAATGAAGACGGCGAATCTGCCCTCACCCGCGCCATAAGCAGACGCCACGTCCACATCGCCAAGTTCCTACTCGAAAATGGCGCAAAGACAGAGTACTCGGGCTTCCTCATCGAAAAACCGCTGCATATGGCGGCCAAGACAGGGAATGTGAAGATTGTGGAATTGCTGCTTGATCATGGCGCGGATGTGGATGAGCAGACGGCAACAGGAACGGTGTTGCATCAGGCTATTGATTCGGGGCGGGAGGATTTGACGAATTTGCTGCTCAAGCGCGACGCGGATGTTAATCTTGGTGCAAGCTTTTCCGTCGGAGCATATACGACACCTCTATTCGCGGCGATTGCGCGCAAGAACGAGCCGCTGATTCGCGAGTTGCTGAAGCGCGGGGCGGAGACGGATGTTTTGCAGGATAAGTTGTATGAGACATTTGGGCGGCTGTTGCCGAAGGATTGTGATAGTCTTTTGCGGGATTGGGGGAACGGCGGTTATGGAGATCAGGCGAGGGTGATTCGGAATCAGTATGGGGAGGCGGAGGAGAAGGAGGAGGCGTTGGCGGAGGCATTGATGCGGGCGCAGGAGAAGGGGCAGAGGGAGATTTTTCAGATGTTTTTGGAGTTGAAGGAGGAATTTGGGGTGGGGAAATAGAAGGAAGACGGCTACAGAGGGTAAATGGGAGTGGAGGATGGAAAGGAGCGTGTCGTGTTTGTGTTGTTTGTAGACTTCTTCGGTGATAGAATTTCTGAAGTTCTTTCCGGCGATCTAAGTTCTTGTGTATGCCTTCCTACTTGGCTTCATTTTCAAGCTAATCAATGTTTCCATGTTCTTTGCCGTAGTCAATACTCTGAATTCTAGCAGATATAGTAGCAATCAGACTACCAGACCATCAAACAGTCCTCACTGTCTCGAGTTCTTCAAGCAGGGGAATGCAGTCGAGAACGAAGTAATAGACTAGCAATATTGAAGAGACGTTACACGGAACTGGGAATATCCCTTTCGACAATTTGCGTGGAGTGAAGATACATTGAATTGGACGGCATTATCCAAGTGCGTATTGGCACCGCGATTGCGGAGTTTGAGAAAGCCCGGGAAATCGGCCTTAATACACTGATATGATATTCCGATGGTGATGTTAGATTAACTAACGCGACGGGTACGATTTCTTGTCAACTGATGAGGAGGGATTGTTGAGTTGTGCTGAGGAACTCGGTTGCTGCGCTTGCGAGATACGATATTTGATGTGTGTATTCGGGCCCCTTTGTATGATGCAGCGTCTTTGAGATGTCTCGAGAGATGGTATTAGAGTAGATGGAGTGGAAGACCGAGGTTGTGGTGGAGGATGTAGTTGTGTTTCTGGCCATTATTTCCTTGTTCGTAGTTTTTGAGATTCCCGTTCGAGTGCGGCATTTTGTATCTCGTTTGGGGTGAGTTGGTAGGGGGGTTTGTAAAGCTATATGTATTGGATTGTCTGTCTATTCTTTGAAAGGCTTCTGTTTTGGGGAGCTCCTGCTACAAAGATGGACTTGAGTGATGTGCAGGGAAGTTGCAGTTTATCCAATCAACATGATATGATCATTTACTAGTTGCACGATATCTACAGCTAGAAATCTCCCAACCATGGCCGATACGTATTGAATATGATGTTGTTAGTATCAGTCTGCTATGAGTCTAGCTTGGGTTTTTGGATATCACAAGGTCTCGTAGCCAATCGCAATATTTGCATGTGTTGAGCAAGTCTCGGACCCATTTTGACTGAGTATTGGGGTCTATGACACTGAAATTATATCACATCCGTAGCAGCTTAAATCAAAGTACTGTTTGTCGCTCTTCCAGTCATAATTTTCCTCTGAATAGATCTGAGGCGAAGTTCTCGTGCGATAAACTCATAATCCAAAACCTGACTTGAATGTCATTGTCAACACCCCCAATCTCAATGAAGATGGGGGTTGCATTTCTTCCCCCATGCATTCTTTGCATACACGACAAAGTCATCAAGATCAAACTCTGGGCCGGTGGCTTTGCTCTCGGCAAACCGCAGTTCTTGAAACCTAACCCCAAGCTCACAGAGATGGATGTCGCATTCAGAGAGCGAACACACCCTCCAACTACGCATACATATTAAATTGAAGTTTCGTATCGCATATAGCTCTCCAAAGTCCATACAAAGCCTATCATCGACCCAGAACCCCGTGTCCTGAATCTTGGCCCCTATTCCAGTAGCGTAGGGGCAAAAATAGAGTCGGTAAGATCCCGCCCCAAAACTTGAGAGAATGTTTCCATTACCGCGCAAGTGGGCCCTTTCGGCCCCATTTTGGACCTCGTTGCTCAGCGATGCGTTTTGTCGACCTTTATTCTTCGAAGGTTGGTTAGTGGGAGGTAGAGAAGTGGATATGGTGATAATTCCATTTTTGGGGTTGGGGTTGGAGAAGTTGAGTTGGAACAGGGCTGTGTGCTTCGATACTGTTATATTTGCTTCCGTTCAGATGTGGAGAGTGATGCCAAAATAGCTGAGTCTTGTTTTGTTTGAATTGCTCTGCAGCAAACAGGCCTGGCCCCAAATGGAGACGTTTGGTTGTCGGTGTCTCTTTCTAGAAAGTCGGTGGGAAGGAGGGCAAATTTCCTAAACTAGGGGTTCCCCCCAGTTCTGGAGTTGTGTATGGTATAGAAACCAGTAAAGCGGCGCTTGTGTGACATGAAGCCTATAGCACTTTTCAGGCAACAGCTTTGGGCATGTGGCTCTAGTAAACACAATTTTCTTATGCTTGCTGTTCCAGCTAATGCATTTATGCAGATCAAGACAGCAGTGCGCAAGGCCAATGCAAAGGCGCGCGTGTGTGTGACGAAAGTTAAGATTGGAACCTGCTAGCACGATGCACGAGTCTCGAAAGTAGACGGGTGGAAAATGATAATCATCCTCAGTCAATGACATAAGAAGGAAGAAGGTAAAGTGGTTAGAATGCGGGAGGAAGTCTTGTTCTGACGACTTTACCTGAAATGGAACAATCCTTAGATGCACCTTCCCGATTGAGTAGTGATATATTGCGGGGTTGAAGAACTCTTTGTGTCCCAGCAACCCCTTTCTTGGAAAAAGGCGTCGAATTCTTCAGCAAAGGCATATTGTAGCTGTTCTTGAAGTCCGAAATCTGTTCCGATAATCATCATTTTTCAGAAACACATGTGGTGTTTCTGCTGATCCGAATCCTTCGGCCAGAGATCCATCCCGTCGGCCTGTTCTCGCTAATGTCCTGGTCTCACTCTCCTACCAGCATCATGTTGAACCAGTCCTACCTAGGTAAGCTTGTTGATCTACCCCACCACCTACACAAACATGTTCTTTTGCGAGGTCATAACTCCATGCATAAGCGGTACACCGAGACGCAGTGACCTGTCGTGCCACCTTGCGGAACTGGCTCTTGGGGCACGCAGCAGAGCAAACCACCTAGCTATGGTTACAACGACAGAAATACTACTCTGTCCCGCTCGAATCGAATTTTCGGTCATCCAGCAGTAAAATGGAGGGGTGGTGGGGTCTAGAAACATAGAGTTGCTCGTTGTGGGGGGAAAGTTGTGTGATAACATGCAGGAAAGGGCTATTTTACGGCCGCCCTGCAGAAGTTGATATCGGAAATAGGTTCCAGGACAACGCTGGCCAGGTCGCCGACCTGAACATCCGTTTGCAGGCCTGCTCAATCTATTGATGGTCTTGCCTTTCCATGTTTCGGCCGTGCCACGCCTCCGGATTATGGTAGAGCTGGCGGATGGCTGAAGTCTCTGCATGATCCCGCGTCTTCTCTGCAAAAGCAGCATGGGCTTCCATAGATGGCCAGCCGGTAAAGACGAGAGCTTCTGGATGTTCTGGAGACGCATCGCACCGCCAACCGATGATGACGTTGAAAGGAATGGTGCCTTGAGCCATCAGCCGCACGTCGTCAGTGACTGCCTGGTTGTACGCGTCGAGGCAATCTGGTTTGATGAAGCGCCGCTCCAGGGCGAGGACGGGGGCATCCAACGGAAGCGAGGACATGGCGTCCAGGTCCATATGGACGGTCGATATGAAGTCCAGGAGGTGCTCCTGAGGGCCAAGAACCTCGTCTCGGGCGGGAGAGGCCAGAAAATGGTGGTGGGCCTCCAGGGTTGACCAGATACCCAATATGACAATGTGTGTTGGATCTTCGATGCAGGTGTAGAAGACAGACTTGGTTTGCAGTTTGCCTCGGACAATTGATAGGCTGGCGAGCAACGCTGGGTCGTGGGCTGCAACCTCCTTCAATCGGAGCTGGGTGACTTCGAGGACGGGCATGGTTGAAGTCGACGCCGACGGATGCTAAGATCGCGTGCGTGAGGTCCTAGGAGAGGCTCGTATAGCACCCAAGTATAGTAACAGACACCAAAGCACGTGCGGGACGGGAGGAGCCCTGTAGCAGCCCTGGAGCGGCCCTGGATGGTGGAGGGAGGTTGTGAGGGCGCCGGCAGTCGTGTCGACTTTCACTCTTCGTCCACCAATCCAGCCACCATATCCCAATGGGGTTTAGCGATAGCTTGGCAGAACGCCATCTAGTGTACAGGTAAATTGTTCCCGACCACGGCAGGGCACGCCCTCATCTCTCTGCAAGTTCCCAAGCAGCCACCCCAAATGCACCGTTGCCGGCGCGTGGTTCTCGTCCTTTCCATGCCGCCCTCCTGCATGGCTTGAGAAAAGAATCCAAGATACTGTCTTGTTGTCCGGCTTGCATTTGACCGTTCCGTCCAGCCACCAAGGGGCCAGCCAAGCTTTATCCATCATCCACTGATCCATCATATCCCTCTCATCTACATCTAGGTATCGCCGGCGTGGGCGATTGTCATCAATACCTGGATTACTTGGTATGAGTCGAAATGGGACCTCCTTCGACTGCTGTTCAGCTCTGGGATATTATTAATGCTCTCCCGTCAAAAGTCAGCGAATGATTCGACAGGATTCGACCTACGCCCTACCAACGAACAGATGATCATTGCCTGAATCCCAGAGCCCGCACATCCCCCCATTGCTTGGCGATGCTTGCTTGACCCCATCTCTCATCCCATCTGCCCTCCTTCCATCCAGGCCAGGGCCACAAAAGGCCCCAGGACGCAAAAATAGCTGGCGGGACCCATTGGGCTGCCCCAGGGAGGTGGGAGCGAGGCGCATCATGAAACTTCACATTTCTTCGTCGCATACAGTACTACCGACACACTGTCAGGCTACTCCACAGCGACGAGCTTCTACCACCATCTCCAAAGACACGGCGCAATATTAAGAGGGAGAGCACGCGCGGTCCATGTGTGCTTCTGAACAAACGGCGTCGTGAAATCAGCCTTCTTCGGGACGAGGCGTAAAGGCTGCACGTTGACGTACCGCACCCACCTACGTCCACACCCACCCATACGAACTTTGAACTCCAGACCCTAAGAAACCCATTGCTCAGGAATCGGCCATCCACGGACTCCTAGACGGCCACCGGTGAGCTTCTTTTTGGCGCATACAGAAGTGCTAAACTAGCAGGCCACTCAATTCGTCCCGGCTCGGAAAATACGAAAAGTCGAGCAGGGCTGTGACTCAGCTTGGGACTGCGTCTGCTGCAACCTGGTGCATCTCATCTCCCTTGACGAACACAGAGGTTGCCCCCTCGTGGAGACCTCCACGTCCTAGGTCTAAGCCCCCAAATCTCGTGGTGTCCACGAGCCACTGCTTTTCACGCGGCGTTATATATCGCCACAGGGGAGGGTTGCTCGTACGCGCGAAGACCTGCTTCTGCACCGATTCCAACTGAGCTTGCTGCCTACAACTAGTATGGACCATAATTCTGCTTCGTCAAGCGATTCCCCAGAGGGAAATTCTACCTGCGAAAGCGCACCTCCAGCGCCTCGCAAGCCCATTCCTCGGAAGGGCCATACCAAGAGCCGTCGCGGATGCTACAACTGTAAAAGGAGGAGAATAAAATGCAACGAGTTGAGGCACGTGATTTTCCCTACCATCTTATCTTAAACGCTTCGTCTAACAGAGTGCATCCAGGCCAGAATGCAACCACTGTCTGAAAGCAGGATTGCAGTGTGACTATCCAGCCAACATAATTCAGAGCGGAAATCGAGGACAGCATTCCCCTAGCCCACAGGAGATGGTACATCTTCGATCAACACCTGGTGCATTTGTACGTATCGGCCATCTTATCCTCGCAGATGCTCAACTTCTAACAAGCGTAGACAATGTCAGATATGCGGTTGTTCCACCATTTCTTGATAACCGCGTATCCGCATTTACCAGTCGGTGCTGACAAGATCTGGATTACTGTAATCCCGAGTTTCGCTCACAATGTACGTCCTCTCTCGAGACTATCGTGCTGTAAGCTGACTAGTTCAGTACGAATATCTCATCCATGCAATCCTCGCACTTGCTGCATCGCATCTCGACGCCGTATCGAATGCTGGTGTCGCCGAAGAGGCTATATCGCACCGCATCATGGCGGTCAAATCGCTCAACGAGGCGCTCTCAGTTCCGCCCAAGACAAGACATGAACGCGATGCAAGGATGGGTGCTGCCTTAGCGCTCGCTTTTCAATCGAGCCATCTACAAGATGGACTGTTCGAGTTTCTCACTATGGTCAGGGGGTGCAACTTGATAGCTGGAGACGACGCATTGAACAGCGTTGATTCCGCTTTTCATGTAGGTTGCTTAATCTTGGATAAATGTACTTATAGAATCAGCGCTAATATACCTAGGCCTTTCGAGAGGATGGGCATTTGCAGACAATGGCAAATCGCCTGGCTACATCCCAGCTGAACGGTGTGAACCACGATGACCTTGATCAAGCAGCCATTTCACTCCACACAATTGAACTGCTTAACATGACTGAATGGGAACAGATGTTTTGGGGCATTTTAGTGCGAACCGTTGACTCTGCATATGATCAACCTGTGGAAGCGTATACCACTTTCGTTCAACTTTATAATGCTCCTTCGCGATGGACCCACGATGAGTTCCAGTCTTTCATCGACCCAAACAATAGCGTCGCGCAAATTCTACTAGCCCATTTCATTGCCATTCAAGCAATCCTTACTCCCATACTTACGCTTGAAAGGGTCGGCTTTCAAGGTGTTGACGCGCCGACAAGAGTGTTAGGATGGATTGAGGGTATCTACAAGAATGTGCCGTCTAGCTTACGACCACACGTCGAATGGCCTCGGCAAGTGTCAAGATTCTCTTACATGAGATTTGTCGGACAAGGTCAGATAGATTATTAAATGTGATTTGAGGCAACAAAGTACGTTCGCTTTGCGATTGAACACAGAATAACCTGGTGCGTTCAGCTTTAAAAGTAGGTGTATTCGTACATTGAGAATTCACAACCCAGCTGACAAATATTAGGAAACACAAGTGCACAATCTTGAGGGGTGCAATCCCATGTGTCATTCTACTATTCAAACAAACACGACAATTGAAGGATGATCAAGAAGCTGCAGTAAAGAGAAGGAACGAAAAGAAATTATCAACCATGCATCCACATTTAACACCCACCATCAAGGCTTTCCTACCTCTGACGAAATAATTTGTCTCCCACATGATCCGTGGAAGACCCTGCTGGTCGTCGACTTCAATTTTTCCACGCACAGACCCGCTATTTACGGCCTCGACGATGATGCCTCCTCTCGCCTCTCTTGAATAATTCCGTTCCGCCTGTCTCCAGTCCCTCCACTTTGCCCAGACCCCCTCTACGGCCCAGATACTTCGCTGGATGGACAAAGCAAAACACACTGATCGCTGGGAGCATTGGTAACGCCTCAAAGACGTAGAAAATCCACTCATGAGTGAAAGGATATCCGTCGATGCCGAGGATGAACTCAATAAGCCGATAAATCGATCGAACCTAGCCGAAATCAGTTCTCCAAAGTTCTCCAATATTCAATGTCTTCATGCAGTTCACTCACCAGGATAAGAGATGAAGAAACGCAAATGGCTTGTAAAACTCGAGTCCACCCTACGGGAGCATCATTCTTAACCTCGTTCTTAGTGCACCTCCAAAAGCGAGTCACAATAGCCAAAAACCACGAAAACATGGCCACTTGTAACCCTAAACCTCCGATCAATACGTTGGTACCAACTTTTGCTTGGCTTCCTTTCCACTCGCTTCCTGCTGCGATACTGGTGCCGGAGACTTGAACGAGGAAGGAAAGGATATCAAAGCCAACAAAAGTCCTTGTGATTAAGTGCGCCGGAATAAAAAAGATTCGATGGTGCGTTGGGGGAAGAACGGCTCGAATTAGTCTTCCGATGAGGAGGTAGTTTCCCGCGGCGACGAACACAGGGGCAACGACGATAAGGGTACTAGAGACCGCATACGGCGGCTTGATGAATCCGTCGTCAGTGTGAGATATATGTTTAGACAAAAAACCAAGCAAGCTTCCTCGAAGAACAGTCCCGTGTGACTCGTAGCTCATCTCTGATTACATGATTGCTTCCAATTCAAAAATACCCGAATACATTTATCTCACGCAGAGAGGAAAGGAGACGGAAGAACGTCTGAAGCTACTTACGATCTCTGAGGGCTGCTTTGCCGATACCGCCCTGACAGCATATCCCCCAACCTCTAGCGCCGAACCAATAAGTACGCAGAGAAAGAACCACGAGCGGTACTTGATGAAAGTCTGCCAAGCGAGGACGAGAGTAGGGACGAGATAGACGATAGCAACGACAATGGCTAAAGCCACACTAGGGGAGTACAACCAAATCGATGCGCCGCTGTCTTTTACCATGACTGTAACTGTGTCGCATTCGTTGGTCAATTTGATACAAAAAAGAGATGACTCTCGAAGTGAGTTGCGAACGGAAGAACAGAATGATCAGTGTATGTTCTAATCAAAGGGTTGGACTCTGTCTCGTTAGTAGAATATATATACCTTCACTATTTATTCTTTCCCATATCCCCAATCACATATCGCCAAAAGTCCCACTTAGCATTGCCATCTTCACAGCGCTGCATTGATGTCAAGGTGGACACGTAAGTTGATGATGGTGCCAACCCTATCCCAACGTTATAACTTGCACCCAACAAGCATGAAACCCTCTCTGAACGAGAAACCCGACCTAAAAACCCCCAAATCCGATCAATGCGATCAACTCTTCCTAGAATGCCATAGACAAACATCATAAAAACCAGCTTACGATATCCTTCATTTTCAATTCTACATCCACCAATCCGAGCATCACGACAGGTCCAGCGATATGATTGGCCAAACAGAACAAGATGCTCGCATTCCTCGCATTCAGCGCGAGACGAGCGACGCGCCGAGCAGGCATACTCCATCCGCGCAATCACTTGATTCCCATGGCATCTATCAGCCTTTTTGGCTTTTGCGTGAGGCTGAGCTTGTTTAAAAGTTCGGCGTTGCCGTGCATTGCCTGAGTTAAGGTAAGCTTGCGAGGACCAGAGCGATTTGTTTGTCGAAGGGCGCACAAGGCGGAAAGATGGGCACACTGATGGGCTTTCGGTGGGATCCGACCCTTCGATCTGGAAATACGAAGGCCGCATGAGAGACTGCAGGGAACGACATGGATTCTGCATTTTGAAGCTTGGACAATCGGTTAAACTGCGGAGAGTAGGTAGAGGCCGCGCCAAATCACGTGATGCCGCTAATCGATAACAGCACGGTCCATCGCGCGTTCGCGTTTCGCGCCGGCACACCCAACCTCATCGCATCATTATCTTTCTTAGTGCCCCCCTCCCCGTTCCACACATCAACATCTCTCAACACTCCTCACTCTACCCGCATCTCTCGACAGTTCTTTTTTTTTATTCCAACACTCTTTGCCAATCGCAACTCTTCCCACAAGATGATGCTCTCAGCGTCCCCGTTCCACGCTCCAAGCTTTTACACCCCTCACATGCCGTCGCCACTCGCCGAAAGGTCCGCGAATGTCATCCCACGCACCTTCACATTTACGATGGCTTCACAAACGAAGGCCGACAAGACGCCAATTCCCAAACGTGCACACAAGCCAAATCCTGCAATACTATCCCGTGACGCGCAAGCCCAACGTCGACGCGACCTCTTCCACCGCAAAGTCCAAAATGAACGCGAAGAACGGAAATGGGAGACTAGAGGTGAACAGGTGTGTACTATGCTTCCTTCTGAGATTGTAGAGTTGAAATACTGACGTGATCTAGCTTGAACGACTGGATTTCTTTTCAGACCAGAAGCGCTGGGAAACAGCCAAAGCACGACAAGCGCCGAAGGAGTTTGATGTCCTGGATGACGACCTGTTGGAAGAATTCGCCACAGCACAGCAATCAACAAATCTACCACAGCTGGAACCAGAGATGTCGGAAGCAGATTGGGTCCTCGCACAGGAAGAGCAAGAGTTGCAGGAACTGATTGCGGCGATGGAGGCGCAGGAGCAGAACGAAGATGTTGCGTCACAACACTACGGTAGTGATGATGAGGATTACGACGACATATTCATGGAGTGCATGAACAACGCAAATTTCGCACAACCCAACCAGACTGCAAACTCGGACTATGATATGGACGCGATGGATTTGACGGACGGATGAGGGAATATCCACTATTGGGTCTGCCACAGGCGGGCATTATGAGTGCATCTTTAATACCCCACTATCATGAGGCGTTGTATTACTTTTTGTGGCGCTGTTTGGACTACGGATTGGTGGATTGTGGTAATAGGTGTACAATTGGGGTATACTAAACCAAAACCGAACGAAGGAGATTCTGTCGAGAACAACTATTGTGTTGGACAGCCTTGATCAATCTCACTCAGCGCTTCCTGGGCTGCGTTCATGTCGCCTACCAGGTCAGGCGGAGGGGAGCCAGCAGATTGCATCTGTCTAAAGTCAGTTGCCAGGACTCCATACAACATTAGTAGAACCGCATATGCGAAGACATACCTTTTGCATTCGCTCAACAATATACTCTCGATCTGACGAATTTGAATCCGAATATCCCGTTCTCTCGAACCTCGCTGTGATCTCTCTGACCAATGTCTGTTGCTCCTCATACCTCTTCAAGTCTTCTTTCCCCGTCTTCTCCCGATTCGCCTCCATCCACTTTGGAAATTTCTCGTCCAACTCCTTCATCGGCTCGTATAGAATCTCCTTATTCGTCAACTGCTCCATCATTCCCATCAACACCTTACTAAAATCCTCATCATTACCCTCACCCCCGAACCCACCCCCTTCCATCTCCTTCAACATCTGTGCCAGAAAATCATCTCCGTCCGCCGACTTCGCCGCTGCACCTGCCTGGTCCCCCGACTCCTGCATCCGCTCCATAGTCTTCCGTATCGTTTCTTGGAAATCTTTGTCTGCCTTCGCGGCCGTTCGCGGCGTCGCAGTACCCGCTCCTTCACCCTCTTTAGCGTCGGCGAGTACCGATGGGCCCGCTTCGCCCACTTCCTTCATGATATCTTCGAATTGCTTTGCGAAATCTTTTTGCCCGAGGAGAGACTCCATTTCGGCCTGAAGTTGCTTGGCGAATTCTTCGTCATCGCCGGCTTCGAGGAGGTCAGCGGGATCGGGTCTGTCGGGACCGGAGGTGGGTGCATCGGTGGTGGTGGCGGTAGTGGTGGAGGGGAGCTTGGGGGGAACTTTGGAGTCGAGTTTTGTTGCAGCGAATTCGTCGAGGACATCTGTGGGATACCAGTTAGGGAGGGAATAAAGGGAACAAGGGGAATGGGAGAGTGGTGAGTACCATCAAGATCGGAGAGGTCGTCTTCTGAGGGATCAGATGCGATTTCAGGCGGGGGAGGTGCTAGGGCTGCCGTTGGCTCTTCTGATTTCAGGGCGGGTTCTGCTGGCTCTTCTAATTTCGGAGCGGGTTCTGCTTGCACGGCAGGCTCTTCTTTCTTAGGAATTGTGTCTGCCATGGCTGGAGAGTGTGGTTGTCAATTTCGCAGTCGCGGAGATTGTATACAAAAGACAGGATCACGAGGGAGGCATCGTCATGTCCAAAGTCTGCGGCGGGATTCCCACAAAGCCTCGGTCTTGGTTGGCTAGCGTCCCGCGGGGCACTGGGCAACAACCGGGAGCGGGGGCCCTGTCTGCTGTGGCGGCTTGCCTTTCTGGCCCTTCTGGACCGAGCTCTCGCAGTCTCACTAATTGTCTATCCTGGCCTCATCGTGGCGTTCCAGCGATTGCCCTCGAGTTTCTTTAGTCCCGTCACGTGCGGCCTCACTCTGCGAAACTTCACCTGCCTTCTACCTTGGTACACTGTTCTCCAATCTCGCTTCACTTCTCTGCGCCTATAATCTCACGTTGCCGCTGCATTTGCGCTCTCTACGTCCAGACTCTCGCCCACAAACACCTAATTCGACTTGCCGGCGTTTGCGCTGTAGATCGTGGATTATCTCGGCGACCCACCTTACAGTCTCAACCATGACCCTGTGTATGAACCGGCTCTCTGAAGAGAGGTGTGCTAGATACCTTCTATTTGTTTTGAAAGATTTCTACTGACGGAATTCAGGAAGCAATGGCGACGCGACCACCCCTTCGGCTTCTTCGCGAAGCCGGTCCGCAACCCGCAGGGCGTTATGGATCTGAAGAAGTGGGAGTGCGGTGTGCCTGGCAAAGAGAAGACCATATGGGAGGGCGGTCTATTCAAGCTTGAAGTGACATTCCCCGAAGGTATGCTTCCTCACTAAACGGCGCGCAAAGCGTCCTAAAGGGTAGCTAGCTAACATTCTCGCAGAGTACCCGACGAAGCCACCGAAATGTACGATAAGCTTCCACGCTGATTCCTTTGATGCAAGTTTTGCAAGAACCGCCCCTCTAACTGCTGCATAGGCAAATTCTCTCCCCCGCTCTTCCACCCCAACGTGTACCCTTCCGGAACCGTGTGCCTGTCGATCCTGAATGAGGAGGAAGGCTGGAAGCCCGCGATTACAATCAAGGAAATACTACTAGGCATCCAGTCACTTCTCGACGAGCCAAACCCGGAGTCACCTGCGCAGGCCGATGCATTCAATCTTTTCAAAAAGGACAAGGCTGCGTACGAAAAGAAAGTAAAGAGCATCGTCAGGGAGAACCCAGCTCCGTGATCACCATATCCAGCAACTACAAGATGTCGGTTTTGGGGTAGGTAAAATAGAGGAGCGATGGTGCTATATTGGTTTTATGGGGCAGCAGCAAGAGGAACATTTTCGGTTCAGCGCTCGCGCTTTTTCTTTGTGTGATGAGGACTAGCCTGAAGCCACCCTTTTGCAATAGCATTTGGATGTTTTCGGTCATGAGCAAAGGATCCCACCTAGGTGGTCAGGCGTTTGGGGATTGATGGGCCTGTTCCCGGAGAGAGTTCTGGGACTGGACAGGCGAAATAGATACCAGCCCTTTTTTTGGGCAATCTCGACAACTTTTCAAATCATTCGCTCTGTACTTTTGCAGTGAATCGAGATGCTTCAGTGTCCCTGTTGGAAAACGGGGTCAAACATGTTCTTTTGCCTTTGATCCGGGTTGCAGGGATGTCTCTTGGGGAGCAGCAAGGCAGCACTGCTCAGGCTAAGGGGCAAGCAATCATCGATATCCGCTTGCTGAGGTGAAATATCCGTGATCGGACCTCTAGCAAAAGTCTCACAGTCTGCGCAGTGAATCGCTTCAAACTAAACCTGACTGCTCATCATAATCAGTTGGCAGTGAACTAATACTATAATAGCATGATCAGGTAGGTTAAATTGAAATGAAGCAAACACCCGATGCAGCCGTGCGGCTCCTCTCCGTCGAAGGTGGCCCGTGCGACGAGCTTCGCCTTTCGTCATGTAATTCCAAGCAACAGCCTCTTCACCTCTCCCAGGTGCCATTCCTTTCTCAACAATCCACGACTCGTTGAATCCGCCTTAGACCTCGGTGCACTTTAAACTAAAAGGTAGTCGACTTACTTGTCACGCCTCCCCTACATTTCCCCCCGTATTCACTTTTGTAAGTTTGCGCGTCTTTTGAAGATCCTCAGGTTGCTAATATTCATAACTTGGCTTAGAACCTTACTACCCCCCCCTCTTCATCGCATCCATGGCGGACACCGAGAACGAGGTTGCGAAGCGTGAAGAGAGTCCGCGCCGTGATGATCACGATCTCGATCGCGATACAGACAATCACGATGAGCACGGCAATGATGAGGTAGGATGGCTTCCCAAGGCCAGGCGCGCGGCACAATGAGCCCAGGGCTCAGCCGGCTATATTTCACGAGTGTGTACTGATGGAGAATTCAACAGGAAGAAATCGAGGCGATGAAGAGGCGCGTCCAAGAAATGGAAGAAGAGGCACAGAAACTGCGCGACATGCAGAAGTCGCTCGATGCCGAGCGCGCACACGATATCCGGGAGAACAGGGAAGATGTCGACGCGCGCAGCATCTTTGTGGGTAACGTCGACTACGGTGCGTCGCCCGAGGAGATTCAGGCACATTTCCAGACCTGCGGTAGCATCAACCGCGTCACGATCCTGCTAGATAAGTTTACCGGTCACCCCAAAGGGTCAGTACCCTTCCCAGAAATATTGTGCCAAGAGGAGGTGTTTTTTCCTTGATGAGTCTTAATGATGCAAGCTTGTATGACACCACATCATGCGCATACGCCTGCCTTGATTCCGACAGCTGCAGTGAGTACGTTGCTATCTGAAGTGGCGCGTGCGAGGAGCTTATAGACGAGGCTGCGTACATCATTCTGATGATTCGAGGAATCTTCGCTACCTGGCAAGAGCTTGGCAGAAAGATTCGGAACGCTAATGGGCGTATGCAGGTATGCGTATGTTGAATTCACAGAGCCTAATCTGGTCAACCAAGCGCTTGTTCTAAATGACAGCTTGTTCCGCGGTAGGAACCTCAAAGTATGTATTTCACTGTCTATCGAGTGCGAGGGCATGTCTAACAGGAACAGGTCGTTCCCAAGCGAACAAACCTCCCAGGTATGACTCGTGGCGGTCGTGGAGGAGGTGGTGGTGGTGGTAGTGGTGGTGGCCGAGGTGGACGCGGCGGCGGTGGTGGCTATGGCGGTCGAGGATCTCCCTACGGCGGCCGTGGCGGAGGAGGTGGTGGAGGTGGTGGATACGGAGCTCCTCGTGGCGGAGGATACCGTGGCGGATATCGTCCACGAGCCTCCGGCTACCGCCCTTACTAAGGGTAGATGCTTGGAAGAGAGATACCCATGACCAGACTTCGGTCATTCTCGTCATTTCGTTCGTTTCAATGGGAGCCCTGGAAAAAAATTGCAGATGGAGATTCTTCATTCTGAAATATGTACTACTACTTTTATACGCCCTAGATGGCCGGATTCCCTGTACCTGGAGCGCAATGCTCTTGTTGCGGGGTTGGATAGGACAGCGTGGTTAGGCTATGGTCTTCACGTGGATATTAGACGGATTCATACCTTTTTGGTTTTTTGTGATCTCTTTTGAAGATTGACTTATAGTGAAAAATGGCTGTGTGGAGACTTGTGCGTGACATGGATATACTTCTACTATTCAAAAGAGATGTCGAGCGGCACTTGCAGTGCGAATGATTTGATGCTCATCGTATAACTTACCCGCAATACCTACACGTAACTATACCGAGGCATAGAAGCTATTCACAATCCTAAGCTAGCAATTCCATCATCGTTGCTCATATTCAATTTCACCACCCCCCATCTCCTCTCCAAAAACTGTTATTCACTTTAGCTTGCAAAGCATCCATCTACGCTTAGCTTTCGCTCGGTACGTATCCACAACACAGCGAATTCGCAACCCGCTCTCTCAATTATATACACTACCAATCCATTCCCCAACTCCCAAATCAAATAGAACAGAACATAAACTAATTTACCTTCATTCAACTCCTCTTCCCCTTCTGTAGCGGCGCAATTACAGTACTCCAACCACCTACTCAACGATCCAGACTCGCATTCTCGTTCTCCCAGCATGGCATTTCGGACATCGGTGGAGAACCGGAGGACGAAGAACGGGACCCTGCATGCATGCACGCATCCATAGTCCCAGAGCCGGAATTCGGAGAGAAGGGAGGGGTGCTGTGTAGCTAACTTAAATATGTACTTTGGACGTCATTCCCAGGCTGTCGAAATCCGAAAATCCCATTCTCTGAACGATTCAATTAGCACTACCAAAAACGCACCTCGCAGCACCAAAACAAAGCAAACGAATCTAAATCCAAATCCAAATCCAATTCAATCCTAGAAGGCCTGCACCCATCCTAATCACCTTTTATCCCCACGCCGTCCGAAAAAAAAAATGGTAAAACTCCACCTCGCCCACACCTCGCCCATCAACCCGCCCTCCAGCACCCCAATCCTCACCCTCCCCCAAATCTGGTCCGGCCTGCAGCGCAAAATCCGATATGCGGAGGAGTTCGTGCCCATGATCGCGAGCTGCACAGTCCTGAGCGACGAAAACGGGGTCGTGACGCGCGAAGTGGTGTTTAAGCCTGGACAGGGACCGAGGGAGAGGGCCAAGGAGGTGGTGCGCGGGTTTGAGCATGCGTGGGTGGAGTTTGAGCAAGATGATGGCACCGTTATAAGGAATGTGATTTCGAGGGGGTCCGGGAGGGGGGAGGATGGGGAGGGGGAGTTGTACATGACGTATTTGTTTGAGATTGATTTGGTGGGTATCAAGGAGGGTGAGGAGGAGGAGGAGAGTGAGAGGGTGAGGTTGACGGCTGTAAGTTTGGTCCTTTCTGTTTTTCTTCCTGTTAGAGAGGTGAGAGTGGGCGGGGGGGATTTAGGAACTTGGGCTAATTGGATTGACAGATGGCGAAGAAGGCGGTCGATTCGAGTATCGATGTCATCAGGGAGATGGTGAAGGATGGGCGGATCAAGGCTTAGCTGGGGGGTTTTTGAGGAGGGCGAAGGAATTCCAAAATTGGGAAAATTTGAATTGTTATTGCAATCTGGATAAAGAAGAGAATGAAAGAAAGAAGGCCTCATATTGGGTTCGTGGTTATCTTCCAGCGCTGTTTGAACATAATGACAGGCTCTGGGAAATCGTCACTCTATTCAGAATCTTTGCTCGAATCAAGATCGTTTTCACCGCAATACCTTTACCATACCACTTTCACTCTCACTTTCACTTTCATTATATAATTTCCACTAGGTCACTTCACCGTATCACTTCACTGTGGTATCCAAGCCAACCGTGCCTCATGGTTGCCTTGAGAAAGAATAGTTGTATCCCATGCAGTTACTTCGCATGGAAAATTTCGAGTTTACCTTGACATCCGCAAATAAAATTGACATGGACCTGTGAACTATGTTGGAAATAGTTTCATATGGGATATATCTCCATTCCTATCAAACAGTTTTGAAACTTATATCCATGGTGAAGCAACATCCCAATACATCGACTCGACTCGACTCACCTCCTTATACGTCCATTCGTCAACATTAATTCATCGAGACATGAGGAATCAATCATGCAACCAGACACCACAAAGAGAATATCAGCAGTCAATAATTTAATATTAGCAACCAAAATCCTCAACATGTCAATCCTCGCTGTTACGACTTGAATTGAGCCCACAACCCAATCTAGCGCCTCTTCTCAAAAACCATGTAATATACAAAGATGCACCTGCGGCAAAGGATTGATTCAAGGATTGAAAAAAGTTAAGAAACGGGCTGCCCTGGTATCAAACGCCGTCGCCGGAACCATGCAATGACCAGAGAAAAGAAAAACGCCTGGATGAGAAGTCCTGTACGGATGCGCATTCCTGGAAATCAAATTTTTGTGAACAAACTCGTACCATCTATTATGTATCGTCCTGAGCCGCAACTATTCGCCTTCAATGGATTTGTCTTGTTCTTTGCCTGCCATGGACAATGGCACACCTCAATCCGGTACGCAAATGCTGATATAGACCCCCTTCCGGACTACCTGCCGACGGATGACATGGACCCCTTTGGATAATCTCGCACACCAGAAAGATTGATAGAGGTCCAATGACGTGCACCCAACTTTATTCAAGATCCACCTGCAGCGCCTCGAATAGAGAACCCCTCGGCCTGAGGAGCAGTACCTCGAATGTTGAAACCAATGTCCTGGTCATCGCCCTTATCCCTGGACCATGTGATCCTGCTGGCAAGATCGCGTTTTGTTTTCATCGGCTCCTGAAAACTATCCTCTCTCGGAGCACTATCATCGTCTTTTAATCTACCATAATTCGACTCATCGTCATCCCGAGTGATCCTGCTCGCCAATGAACGTGTAGGCACAAGAGGCTTGCCATTCTTTGTCATCCTGGAGAGAAGAGAGCCCTTATTACGCGTCTCGTCGGTCGCGTCCGAACGTCGATGAATCTTTGTTTCGGGCTTGTGAGGAGGTCCACTCGGTGTCTTCGCCCACCGGCCTGACTCTGTAAAAACAATAGCGCGATCGTGCTCCCATCGTGGGTTTTCTTGCCTCCGATAGTCCCGGTCTCGATCATGCTCGCGAACTCGTTCACGATCCCAATCCCGCGTACGGCTTCCACTACGACGACGTCTATCACCTCGGCTCCGGCTTCGATACCGATGGCCGCCAAAACCTTCTTCTGCAAAACCATATCGGCCATCTCCATCGGCACCTGGGGATGCACTACGTCCTCGAAGGCGGCCGAATCTCGATTCTCGAGGGCTGTGATAGTCAGTCAGTGTCCTTAAGCAGTACGAGTCACGACTATAATCAAAGTTGCGTTGCGCATACCTGCTAGAGCCTGGCCTGTATGAATCGACGTCCCTATCTTGCCTTCCGCGATCTCGGCGGTCGGGGTTTTGCTGCCGACGAGCTCTGCCGGTGTCTATGTTTGAGGTTGGTGGATCGTCGTACATAGACTCGTCGAAACTTATGAAACACGTATCAGCACACGCTTCCTTGTTGACATGTTACATGACGGGGTATACCTTTTCTTGTTCGTGTCAACTTCGTCGTAGTCGAGGTAGTGGGGTCGGCGGCGGCCTCGCTCGCCTCGCTCGCGGTCTCGCTCTTTGAGCTGCGGGTTTTCTTTGTAGTACCTGCTGCGCTGGGCGGCATTTCTCTGCTTCTGATCTCCAGTATTTGCCTCTCGAATCATGAGCTCGCTGCCCGGTTGTCCTGAATAGTATTGTGCTTTTCGCGATGTCTGAGCAGGTATGTTCGCCGCATCGCCTTCGTCAGGATGTGTCAAGGCTGCGAGAGCATCGGCAGCATCTCTAGCATTTTCAAACTCGAGATTGCAAGAATTATCGTTGATCCATCGGATATGACTAGGCTTTGCTTGTGGGTAGTACTCGAGAGCGTAGTCCATAGGCGCATTGGGGCCAAACTGGTCGACGCCCTGCAGATTAAGAAGCTCTGGTACGGGTGCCAGTACTTCCAGCGACTCATAGTATGCAGCAGGCTTTTCGTCGGTGCCATTGCTAACCTGTGCATGTTGAACAGTCTATGTGTTCTCGTCAGTCCGCATTCGAACAAAGACCAGCCTCGGATTGCGGCTGGCGGTGGAGAGACGTACTAGGGTTGGTTCCTGTACTTGCAACACGTCAATGCCCGGATCGGCATCGATCTCGATGTCATAATCTACGTCCATCATGTTAGTATCCATGTCAACCATTGTGCTCTGCTCGAAAGCAGTGAAAGCAGGAGCAAAGACAACAATGCAGGTGGAGCGATTGAACGATGTTGAAGGCGGGGCGGAGCTGGGATTCGAGGCGCCGACGTAAAATAATGGGAATCGCGGCGCTTTAGGCGCACGGTACGCTAGCGTGCTTCAGCTTCCAACACGCCAAGCTCCTAATCACGTGGTGCTAGTCTTCCCGATTAGGAAGACTTTATCTCACTTCTAATAGATAGTCAAAGCGCAGATGCGTAGAAATATGGATGGGAAAACGTGTTAGATGAAGACAGCTTTATATACAAGACATAAAGTTATGTCTGCCCCGTGAAACAAGTTTCGTTCAACAGATATGTCACCAGGATACGCGACGAGTTTACTCTCAACCTGGAACAAAGGCTGAGACACGTCAAAATTGTCATAGCGACCTCAAGTGAGATATATCGTTGTGCATACCTTAGGCTATGACTGACCCTCCAACGTAAATGTACCAGTCTTTGTGATTAAGTACTCAGCAACAGCCACATCCTTTCCAGACTCCTTTCCATACCCCGACTCCTTGATTCCCCCAAACGGTGACTCAGCAGCTGAAGAGTTTCCTATGAACAAGTCAGCAGAAGGCAAATCATTGTACAAGTAATAATTGCTCACCAGTGTTCAGTCCAATCATGCCTGCTTCTAGATTCTCGAACAATCTCCATAGTCGATCCACGTTCTTCGTAAAGCAGTACGACGCCAGGCCCATACTTGTATCATTAGCGGCCTTCACAGCCTCGTCCTCGGTCTCGAACTTGATAAAAGTAGAAACTGGAGCGAATATTTCTTCCTTGGATATGTCCATCTCTGATGTGATGCCACTGATGACCGTCGGTTCGAAGAAATAACCACCATTCTTCGAAATTTTGTTGCCGCCCAAGTGAATTGTAGCACCCTTGCTCTTAGCATCCTCTACGAGGGAAATAGCCTTGTCGACTCCCCTCGGTGTAGTTACAGGTCCCATTGTAGTGCTCTTATCACTACCATGACCCACAACTATCTTCTTGGTTTCTGCGTTCCATCGCTCCAGGAACTTATCGAAGATACCGGACTGAACATATATACGATTGGCTGTGATGCAAGCCTGTCCTGCATGACGGTATTTCAAAGCGAATATCTGGCTCATAGCCTGATCTATGCTGGCATCGTCGAAAATCAATACTGGACAGTTTCCTCCTAACTCCAACGTAACTTTCTTTAATCCATCCGAGCAGATTTTGGCAACCAGCTTGCCTACCCTTGTCGATCCAGTGAATGAGACTTTTTTGATAAGCGGATGCCGGCACAGCGCCTCACTGAGCTCGGGAGTCTTATCTAGGTCGGTAGTAAGGACGTTCAACGCGCCCTTCGGGAAACCAGCCTTGTCCGCAAGGTGGGCCAATGCCAGGACTGTTATTGGAGTTTCGGGACTAGGTTTAACAATCATGGTACATCCAGCCGCCAACGCAGCTCCAGCTTTACGTAGAATCATGGCGATGGGGAAATTCCATGGGACTAGTGCAACGGTCGCTCCTAATGGCTGTTTGATAGTGAAGACGCGTCGATCCGGTAATGCTGGAGTGAAGACACTTCCTTGGATGCGTTCGGCTTCTCCTGCGAACCTAAGTTGACAATCAGTACGGCAAATATGCAATCAATGAATAATATCTTTCACTAACCACCACGTGAAACCCGTCGAGTAGTCAATTTCTCCGTATGCTTCTGCTCGAGGCTTTCCAGTCTCATACACTAAGATAGTTGCGATATCTTCTCTGTTCTCACGAATGAGAGAATCCCACTTGAAAAGCATCTGGGCACGAGCCCTAGGGCTGATTTTTCGATAGCCCTCGAAACATTCGTGTGAGCTCTTCACAGCATCATCTACATCTGACGCATCATTGGTAGGACAATCTATCCAAGCCTTGCCAGTACCGGGATCTGGTGTCGTATTAGCGACAACAGCGTTTGGGATGTGGTAATACAGCCAAACGAACCAACAACCTCGAATGTTTTCCCCGATTTCGATTTCACCCACTGGCCATGCACAAACGATTCATTGTGAAGTAGGTCCGGGTTATTCAGCTGAAAACAATTATATTAAGTTTAAAAGACTTTTGCAGCAGGTCGTACCTTGAATGGCAGCTCATACTTCCCTGTGGATGACATGTCGATTAATTCGAGTAATGAGTTAGGACTGTAGACTGGTGGTAGCTTTTTGATCGGAGTTCCAATGAGGTTCACGATGTCCCTTCAGGTGTGGGGGCTCACGAGGGGGCTTTTCGATTTTTTTCGATGGAAAACGTGAGATACCTAGAGCGCCGAAATGTTATAGATCGGAAGATGTTTCTTTTCCCGAAATCTAACGATGCAGACGCATAATAACTCCGACGGCCTTATACCTCCCCACTACACCAACTAGCTACCCCACCTCTGCTATTCCGAGTGCATATTTTGATTGGCCCGTGATAGTTTGCGCATCCGAAAACGAGGAATAGTGAGTACTGGTGATAGCTGTATCGGTTATCCAAATTAGGCAAGACAACCACCTACAGAGCAACAAAATAATTATGAATTAATTCGGCACAAACATAGATAAATGCACTGTAAAGACAGAGAAAAAGGCATTGAAGTTGTCAATGTTACACGTAAGGGAGGAATTATTTCCGCAAGGTCTGGCTCGGCGGTCCCAAAAACCACAAATCGCGACGTCAATGTTCCCCTCATTGCCCCTCATCCTTACCCCCTCGTTACCCCAAACCCCTCGTCTGTCTCATTCCGAAATCCAATCCATTCGGCTATATGCGTGCCGGCATGTGTAGCTTGATGCCGTTTGTGATTGTCGGCGAGAAAGCCGTAATTTCCTATAACGTCTATTAGTCGTCGTCGTCAGCTGTACCGTGCAACTCACATTGTATTCATCGATTTGATAAAGGATCAGCAGCTCATACATCAAGCCCGACTAGCCACCTTTACTCACAATTCCACATCTTTGAATCAGGTCACTATGGGTCGGTTAGACGGGAAAGTCGCCATTGTAACAGGTACCTCCATCTCCACCCCATCGCTGCACAATTCTGACCTCTCACCAGGCGGCGGCTCGGGATTCGGCGCTGGCATCTCCAAAACCTTCGCAGCCGAAGGTGCCAAAGTCCTCGTTTGTGACATAAACCAAGCCGGCGGCGAAGCAACCGTGCAAACGAACCCCTCCTCTCTCGCTTTCCACAAAATGGACGTTACGAAAGCCGCAGATTGGAAGTCGGCAGTAGAGACGGCGATTCAGAAGTGGGGGAAGGCAGATATTCTCGTGAATAATGCGGGTACGAGTTATACGAACAAGCCGACTGTAAATGTCACGGAGGAAGAATTTCAGAGAGTGTTTGACGTCAACGTTAAAGGGGTGTATCTGGGTTGTAATGCGTGGGTGCCGCAGGCTATTGAAAAGAAGGAGGGTGGTGTCATTATCAACATTGCGAGTGTTGGTGCTACAAGGCCCAGGCCAGGGCTGGTGTGGTATAACGCATCAAAGGGTGCAGTGTGGAATGTGAGTCCATTGAGAGGTGTCAAGCTATGAGAAGTATGCTAAACACTTCACAGGCTACCAAAGGTCTTGCTGCCGAATATGGCCAGCATCAAATTCGTGTTAACAGCATATGCCCGCTAGTAACGGGCACGGGACTTTTCTCTGCTTTCACGGGGATGGAGGATACACCAGAGAACAGGGAAAAGTTCGTCTTCAACGTCCCGCTCGGTCGAATTGGCGAGGTCGACGATGTTACATCGGCCTGTGTCTTTCTGGCGAGCTCGGAGAGCAAGTTCATCACAGGAGTTAACCTAGAAGTCGATGGTGGTCGATGTATTTAGGTTCATCTCGATCGAAAGCATAATCACAACTCTACATTTCATGGCAGCATTATGTATAGTGTAATTATTTCAATGTTTTATCTATTATGACAAAGGTAGAAAGGAAAATCATGACACATTTTTTTCATCCTCTAACCATTCACAATAACACCACCGTTGGCATGGATCGTCTGTCCACTGATGGAGCTACTATCCGTACTCGCCAAGAACACAAAGCACGTTGCGATCTCGCTTGGCTGCGAAGGCCTCCCCATTGGGCTCGTGAAGTTCTTGATAGCTTCGTCGTTCATGGTGGCAGGAATCAGCGGAGTCCATACAGGTCCAGGTGCGACAGCGTTCACGCGAATACCCTTGCTGACGTATTGGTTTGATAGACCACGTGTGAAAGAAATGATGGCACCCTTGGTAGATGTGTAATCAAGGAGGTCCGGGCGACCGATGTATGCATTGATGGAGGCGTTGTTGATGATAGTGCTTCCTTTCTTCATGTGTGGAAGAGCGTATTTGGATACATAGAATATGGGGTGGATGTTTGTATCGAAGGTGCGGATCCATTGCTCTCTGAGGGTATGTTAGATAACTCATGACATACATGTACATATGGAGCGGGACTTACTCTGATAAATCCTTGATATCTTCCACCATCATCTGATATGCTGCATTGTTGACCAGGATGTCGATTCCACCGAGTTGCTTCACTGCCTCATCGACTGTCTTCTTACAATTTTTGCTATCCTTGAGGTCTGTGCTGAAAAGGTAACACTTTTGTCCCTTCTCTTCGACAAGCTTCTTGGTCTGCTGTGCATCCTCTTCTTCTTCGGGAAGATAGACAATGAAGCTGTCTGCACCCTCCATCGCATATAGAACAGCGATTGAACGACCAATTCCGGAATCTCCTCCAGTGATCAATGCCTTTTTGCCCTTAAGTTTTCCTGCTGCCTTGTAAAGCTCAGCACCGCCATCGGCGGTAGGTAGATGGTCGACCTGGGGGGCTGGATCAAGTTTTGATTGGAGACCTGGAGTATCTTGGTGTTGAACTTCTGGCTGATAGCCTGTAGGTTTGTCAATATTTTGCTTTCATTGCCATGCGGTTTACTGCTATTACTTACCCTGCTCGAATTGTCCTTTGCTGGAAGACATTTTGAAGAATTTGTTTAGATTTCTTAGTTGATTTTCTACAATTTGAGAGTAGAGATATGGATGAGCAGAGAATTTGACACATTCTGAAAGTTGATGATTTTATTTTCTCGCTGATTTTTTGTGACATCACCAAACCCTCATGCATACACAATTGCGAAAGTAGTGGGGACCTCACAAAATGACATGTTGAATATTCCATCTATGTTCGAGTATCTTCCGTCGCTATCAGTAGACCTTCTTCTCAGAGTCTATTACTGGAGCCTTTCATCCATTTTCGAAGTGGCCTGGGCATGTCTGTTGTCATTGTAAATCAAGGACAGCAGGAACGCCTAGTCGTCTGTCCCAAGGGCCATGGAATGTGTATTGAATGGATAAAGGCAGAGGTCAAAACTATGCTGCGTGCTTGTAACCGCTCAAGTGTGGTGATTCTAATAAGACGTTTGCTGGTGTTGAACTTCGGACATGGACAAATTCCCTGAGCCTACCTGCTGCCGGTTTGGGCAATCAAGTGAAACGAGCGATGACCTCACAGCTTCAACAAGGTTGGTGGCCTTAACTTGAAATAGACAATCTCGTTTAATTAACTTCCATCAATGAATGTCCGCATCCCAGGTAATCGGGCCATTATTCCGTCGTCGCACTTGGCAAAGGATCGCGATGTCAAAGCCGATGTTTTCTCGCATGGTGGTGGACATGGTGTGGGGGTGACGTCACATCGCAATCTGAAATCAGGGTCCATGCACGCGCCTCCTCTATTTTCTAACATGCTCGATCCCCACATCCCAGCCATCCAACCCGCAGCGTCATGTCGCAAGCGCCGAACAAGGAAACGCTCACGTCGACGCGAGGACCTCTTCACCACCCTCAATCCTCCGAAGACGTCAGGGCTCATGTTGTGCGCCACACCGTCAACGGCGGGGTGCGGCTCACTGCTCCCTGCATGACGTCGAATGGGTGATCCTATCCATTCACGTTACCCTTTGTATTCACAACCTGTTTTCGGGGTTTCAGAGCCTTTGACAAGATATCTTGAATCACGTATATATACTTGTCTATAGTCGCCTCTATGCCGTCTTATCCAAACCAAGCAACAACTACCACAACAAGTTCAAGTCAAAGACTTCTCAGCCAGCAACCTTTAAACCCACTTTTCAAAACTCCAATCCAAAACAACCAATCCAAGCCATCAACATGCCTCTTATGCGCCGCTCCGCTCCTCGCACTGCTCCCCGCACTGCCCGTGCTACCCGCACTACTGCCCGCCCGAGCCTCAAGACAAGGCTTTTGGGTCCCAAGCGTGCCACTCGTGCTCACCGCACTCCTCCCACTACTACCACCACCACCACTACCACGAGGACCACCAGGCACCACGGACATGTCGGTACTACCGGCACTGTACACAAGCGCCATGCCACCATGGGAGACAAGGTCTCCGGCGCTCTCATGAAGTTGAGGGGTTCTTTGACTCGTCGCCCGGGTCTTAAGGTCAGTTCCTAGTGGTTCGTTCATCTCTCATACAACATACTAACTCTCCTAATAGGCTGCTGGCACTCGCCGCATGCATGGCACTGATGGTCGCACCACTGCCACCACTCGCCGCCATGGTTATTAGAGAACTATAGTTGATGGTCTCTGGGGATGATAGTTAATGTTTGTTTTATGATTGTATTATACCAACAGTATGAGAGCGTTATGATGTATTCTGTATAATAGTATTCTTATTGATACCCTGAGAATCAATAATACCAATGTCTTCAATATTTACCTCCCCTGGTTGCGTCAACGTGATGTTACCTATGCTATAGCCAACGCTACTTATCTTTTAGTATACTGTGAATAGTATATTGCACCCTGATTTGTAACGCCAACATAAGACGGATAGAGAGAGAACTTTGAACAAACTGAATTACTACATTCAATGCCTCATATAGCGTGCAGAAACTTCTCTGTCATGTTCTGGCGCAAATATTGGTAGCGTAGAATGAGTGTGCAGTCTGTTCGTCTTGAAATGGATATTGCAGGCCAAAATTTAGTCCTGATTTGTTGTGGTTTTTCGCATGAACAGCTTGGTACGTCGGAAGCAACAACATCATCAAGTTTCTGCACACTGTCACAGTGCTCCTAGGGTAAGAACGTCCGACGGTGTCAAGGCTGTCAAAAGAGGTGCATGAATAACACCACGCTGTCGATAATCAATATAGTAAAGAATCTTACACACAAACCTTTCTTCTTCTGACGCCTCTCTACCGTTTGGCCAAGAGCAGGCGCTATGCGTTTGGGTGCATGCAAAATTGTAGATCAACATGTATGCCTGTGCAAATAAACATATCAAGCATTATGCGAATTATCGGGGAGTTTGCTTGAGAGATTGCGTGATATCCTTGATAGCCCAAAACCTTCAGGGCATGTGTATATACCAGTATTTGGCATGCGCGGAACCATAAATCATTCGCCAATTCCAGTTTCTGTTCTTGGGATCCATAACATAATTATTTATGAACGAAAATACTTCAAAGGATGAAAACTGCGTTTCTGCTGCTCGATTTCCATACGCTGAGATAATGATGCTGCTGTTGTGGGATTGATATCGCGATGGTCGATGTTCGGTTGACCCGCCATCACTTACTTTCCACCACGCCTACCATCAAGCGTAAAAGAACAGCCAAAAATAAACAAAAGAGTACAATTAGTGTAGTTCATGATCCTGTTGCTGCTACAAAAAAACTAAAAATACTATGTTGTCATCACCTGCTAACCGCTCGATATCCAAAAAATGCAAAAAAAAAAACTTTCATCACAACGTGAATGTAGTATCGGACGCGGGGCCTAGATATCTAATTAGCAATCGCTCGTCATGTGCGAAAAGCAGACGTGTACTGACTCGAACCCGCAACCTTTGGATTCCTTCCAGCTCTGACCTAGTCCAGGGAACTAAAATCGGAAGTAGAAGTCCAACGCGCTACCATTGCGCCAGCCCGACTCGACTTGAAGAATTTCAAATGGATTTTGAAGAAAATTTCGGGCTAGATAACCTATATTGTACATCAATGCAAGTAATGGAAGCAGCGTGCTTGAGAAAATGTCGAGTTTCTTTTGGCTCTCAGCGGATTATCCGCATTGCTGCGGCAAGGAGGGGCGGTGTAAGGGATGACGTGGACGTGGCACAGTCGCTCGACGTATGACCAAAAAGCACCCCTCTACACTATCCTGGAAAGAGTAAGCCGGACAACAAAGGTCTGGTCGCGGATATGCACGTCATGCAGGGCAGGTCGTCCAGTGGCTCGGCTGGCACTGACCCCTGGCGCAGCCTACTTGTTCGCACGGCTACACTGAACACTTGTGCACCAACACTGACTTTCCACAACACAGCGAGGATGGAATCCCATCACGAGAAGCCCAGGACGGTATTGAAAAGCGCGGGATATTGCATCGCGGGGTCTAGTTCTTGGACTGCTCTTCATTGGAAGATGGCAACCCATTCAATCATCCCCGGATAACTCAGACCTCAGCAAGCACCGACCCACTGCAATCCTTAAAAACCCTTCTGTACCCCGCTCTGCGTCCAAGCCCAAACACCCCCCTCTGAGAAAGAAAAAACCCCTACATCCGCACCATAGGCACCACCATCCATCCCTCATTACCAATCAACCAACCAACCAACCGACAAAAACCTCTCAAATGCCGAACGATTCTCGTATAGTTTTCTATCAAAAGCCGAATTCTTTTAATTTCTCCGAGCCGCATAAGTATTCTTTGTCAGGGTGGGTGCGTCGGTAGTGGGGTGGGGTCGTATGTGGGGACGGGATTTTTGAGCCGAGGACAGAGCGCAAGGGCTGAGAGGGGTGGTGGATGCGCTCGATGTGCTGTGTCGACATCCACATTGTGGTGATGATGGGATGGTGATGTGATGTGGGTGTAGTGTGTATTTTTAGGATGAATATGTATGGGGGAGGTAGGTGTTATTTCTTTCATCTAATCTCTTTCTTTCGTATTTATCTGTCATTTGACTATTTTCGAGTACTTTCTGAAGTGTTTGAAGAATTATGGATTTGAGCGGTCTTCAATTGGAAGAGAAGGAGTGGAAAGTTCAAGAGCAGGATCTTAGGGGAAAAATAGCCTTGGTGACGTGAGTATGTTTTTTTTGAATTGAGATTGTCATGTCTTTGTCGTGGATGAGGGATGTGTTTCCGTCCTTGGAATCTTCCGCTTCTCGCTTTCTTCCACTTTCCTAAGTTGATCGTGAGAATGAATGCATTCTATTATCATGTTTACTTTGTATCAACGGTTTGATACATTGTATCAAGCTCTCAAGGTCGAAGAGATTTCTTTAGGATGACCCCCGCCGCGAATTATCGAGTTCTCTAACCGATCATGCATACTCATGTCTCATTTCTTAATGTTATATTCCAAAATCTACGATCGTAAGATACACGTTTTCTCAATGTGTCCGCGAAGATCAATTGCGAATATCAATCATTATCGTCACAATTCTCACCAACACACTCTCATCCACTCACCCACCTAAAGAGGAGCAACCAAAGGCATCGGCCGAGCAATCGCCCTCAACCTCGCCACCCGTGGTGCCTCCATCCTAGGAACCTACTCCTCACCCTCATCCTCTCCGCTCTTCGACCACCTCTCCGCCACCATAACCTCCCTCTACACCCGATCCTCCCACCCGACACCAACACTCCTCGGCATCCCCGCCGACATCTCGTCCCCCACCGCCCCCTCCACCATCCTCTCCGCCCTCCGCACCCACTTCGACAACGTACCCCTCTCCATCGTCATCTTCAACGCGGCGATCATGGGTCTGGCCAAAACAGGCTCAGGAACCATAACCGAAGATTTCGTTACTAAAGCCTTGGCAGGCAACGTCATGTTCCCTGTCTTGCTGATGGAGGAGTTGGTGAAAGGAGCGTTTCTCCAGCCAAACAGTCGAATTGTAGCTATCAGCAGTGAGGGCGTGAGGGCATGGCGTCCTTCGGGTGGGTAAGTACACCCCCCTCACTACATATCCTGCATCCGTTTCCATCAGTCATCGCGTCGGCACGGCCAGTAGCAAACGGGCGATTGGTTCAGCAGCACGCCATCTCGTGTCCCATCGGCGAGCACGGGATCGATCGATCCGTGCGATATGGGAGAATACGAGAATACTGGGAGAAGGAGGAGTCTGCTTGATGAATTTATGTCACGGATTGATTGAGGTTGAATCGTGTGCTTGGCAGGCTCTTGGGTGGCTGGCGATGTGGGATGCCAAGCAGCAACGACATAGTTCCACGAGTAGGATGATTGCAATTTTGGAGGGCCAAGATGGTGGGAAAACGTGCGTTGTGTAAGGTGTATGGGCTGATGGTTTTGCTTGCGATACAGAGCGGTCTACGCGGCTACGAAGGCGGCTCTTGAGTGCCTGATGAGGTAGGTTCCCTATTGTGAGATGGGGCTATCTGTGATGGTTACTGAGGCAATGTAGGAAGTGGGCCGATGAACTAGGCACCCGGCCCGGGATGGAGGGCACAACGTTCAATTCTGTCAGTGTTGGCTTCACAAAAACGGATGCCTACACCCGTATACCGGCGTCTGTGAGGGAGGAGCTCACGGCGCGTGATGCTGCGGAAGTAGCGGTGGGGAATAGGATTGGCGAGGTTGAGGATGTAGCAGATGTGGTTGGATTGTTGGTTAGTGAGAAGGCGAGGGTGAGTTTTCCGGATTGTTCGATTTAGTTCCTGGAAAAGTGCTGATGATGGTCTTATAGTGGATTAGTGGTAGTGTTATGGATGCTAGCGGGGGAAAAGCAAAGATCATGTAGCGATGATGAAAATAGTAGAAGAGTTATCACTTGTATGAGGAATATGGTGATACACGATCGAAACATATCGGCCAATTATTGTGTGTCGGGTCGATCAATCCGATAAATGTTTACTGGAACCTTAGCCTGAGCGTGGTCCTGCTGATCTTGTAGACAAAACCGCATATTACCATGTCGCTGGAATAGGGCTGAGGTTGGACTATCCGCCGAGTGATTTTGAGCCGATTCTAGAATGTATTCCCATAGGTAATCGAGTATCCGGCGCCTCGTCGGGATTTCGAGCCGAACCTTGTCAGGTTCTGTCGTAGATTTATATCAATCACCGTCTGACGATGTTGAAGGCCTCATATTGTCATCTTGTCAAGACGAAAAGAATAGGTCCTGAAGATCTGCCGAAATTGATCCCGATCCCCCAAAACGCGAATAAATCGACGGCAAACGGTCTCGGTCAATTTTTCTGATAGTTCGATAGACGTACCGGCACCGGAGCTGAGACCGGTGGCATTAGATATTTAATGATGGGCTATATATTGGAATTTACAGAAGAATGGGAAAGGCTTTCTCCTCCTCTCCGGTGACAGACGGTTCTTCTTCGGCCAAGAACTTGTTATCTGTAGGTTAAACGGTAATGAGATCTCGATGAGACAAGATTGCAACGGCAGACTGATCTCTTTTCGACAATCGCTCCGATACCCAGCCCGAAGATGAGGCCACTGTGGAAAATTGAGCGAACCATCTGAAGCAGTTGGTGGAATGGTGTGACGACTTTGATATGTTGGACAGGCAGCATTCATCTATACCGCGTGGCTCGTGGCCGGTTAAATAGCTGAATGAACGGTTAAGCGCAAGATAGCCAGTGGATGCAAAACTGCAAGTACATATTCTGGTACAGTTGTGATAGAGCTAGAGATCCAAATTGGGGATAGTGACTGGACCAAGGGATTGCTCGGTGAAGTCGCACTACCTGCAGCGAGGCGGGGTAGGATATGAAAGAATCGCGACAAGCTGCATATAGGATGGATGATGAGAAATGTTAGCAGCATTGTGTGACCCTTGAAAGGCAGATTTTCTGGGGAAAAGCAGAGAATCCGGCGCAATCGTAGTTGCAGTTCAGTCGCAGTTGGACGATGCCGTACTCCAGATTGAGGTTGTGGCATTCCCCACCCGGATACTGAAAGGAGCGAGCCGCACAGGAAAACCGCCGCTACGGGCTACTGCAGCAGCTATCGAAGTCCCAAAGCGACCACAACGATCAGAATGATCTCCTCGGAGGTCGCCTCGAGCCAGTGGGCTGGTGCAGGTTCTGGTGGTTCTGGTGGTTCTGGTGGCGTTGCTGACTTTGCCATGTGTAGGCGATGGGCGAGGGGGCGGTAGGGTAGCAGGGTGGTTGATATAGGGTTTTCATGTATACAAGGTCGAGGTCTCTCCACCAATGGAGAGGCTTGCAAAAGGCTGGATCTCGGTGGTTGTATGTAGGTACATGGAACGGCTAGGGCCTCCCAATTCCAGCTACTAGGTAGGTAACATGGCGATAGCGATAGCAATAGCGATGGTAATGGTGATGGTGATGGTGATACACTGGAAGCCTGCACACCACCCGTTCGTCCAGTGTGGAAATCATCCAGAGAGAAAAAGGAGGGGGAGAGGGTAATTTGCTGTGGATGGTGTGCAGTGTGTAGGTCGAATTTCGGGTAGGTGACGGTGACGGTGACAGTGACAGTGCAAACGGTGGGGCTTGGCATAGGGTGTGGCCTTCCGTCCTGTAATGAGAACGAGCTAGCAGGGCTGGCGGTGAATGTAGTGATTGGTGCGAAATAGAGACTGCGTTAGCGACCGTATGAGGAGGCCGACGGATAAATTCAGAGGAGAGCAGCCGGTGCAAGGCCCCTCCCACCGCCCGCCTACGAGTGCTGCGACCCGCCCACGACCGCCCAGGCCGGCGCCCGCTCAACTGCCCGACACGCCTGCAGAGCCCGCCAGAGCCCGCAGAGCCCGCAGAGCCCACAGAGCCCGTGGGAGCACCGCCAGAGGGTCGCCCAGCCCCAGCTTTTGGCTAAGAAACGCCCTAACACACGCCCCCTTCCGCCAGGGCCCAGTCTCCAGTCTCCCCCAGAAAAGGCTCACCCGAACGGCATATTCAGAGTCCAGCCATACGACGCCTCTTGTTTTCTTCCCAGTCTCTCCATCCAACTACGCGCGGGTTTTACGGAATCTCGACGGCTCTGAATGCGCGGGCCATGCTGCAACCTCGCTATCAACCTTCAAACCCACGTCGATCAATCCCTCGCTCTGTTTTATATCCTCACTATCGTGCGTGAGCCTGTGCCTGGGCGTTTCCGTGACTACTACTACGCAGCACACGCACCATCGCCTACCGCCTGCGACTCTGCACTTCCGTCTGCCTCATATATCGCCCCGCCTTCCCCGTCCTGCGCGCCCGTTTGCGGAGATGCTAGAGACGGCCGTCGACGCCTGCCAGATCAACTCCTCCCGTCGCATCCTCACCGAGATTCAGCTCCGCATCAACGGCTTCAACACCTACGGCTAGGACTGCCTGCAGCCGTCGCACCTGCATCGAGACGGACGCCCCTTCCCCCCCCAATTCCCAAGGACCCCCACCCAGAATAACAAACTATTACCAATCAACATAACCCTTCGCCAATTCACCACTGCTCCCACTGCTTCCACTGCTCTCGCAACTTCTCCACTACTCCTTCCACCACCTCTGTCATAAGGGCCCACCATGGCGACCATGATCAAGGCAGAGAGCGTGACCGCAGCCCATCGTCTCAAGGAGGGCGTGGTGGTCGATGTCCTCGAGGTACCCAATGGAACCAGGCCAGCACTGCTCTTTATCCACAACGAAGGCGAGGACGACATTGTTGGAGTATTCGCGGATGTACTGGGTCAGCGTTGGGAGTCAGCGTCGTCGGTAGCAGAGGTCCGGGCTGGTCCCCGTGAGACCCTATATGGACTGTCGAACACCCTCTTGGGACAGCAATTGGACGATTGGGATCGCTCGCGGCTAGTAATCAATACCCACTGCGTGGATGGAGGGCGTACAAAGGACGAGAGTGTAACCGAGCGGTGCGACTACGAATATCTGTACACCAGGTCGCCATTTTTCCGGAGAGACGTCGCGCGCTTTCTATCCTTCATACTTGGACAGATTGGCCACCATCGAGACCTGGCCAAGAAGGCGCGCACCACCCTCATATCCACCACCTTCCCGGACGTGCGGGCTGCGCTGCCCAATCTTGACATCCTCTCCGTCGGCGCGGATGCCATCGAAATAAGAGTAGACCTTCTGGAAGAGCCTCTGCCGGACGGGAGCTTCAGCGAGATTCCGAGTCTGAAGTATGTCGGGGAGCAGGTAATGTTGTTACGTCAGCGGACGGAGCTTCCCATCATATATACGACGAGATGTACAAGAGAGAATGGCCGGTTTCCCATGGACGATCCAACTCTTTTCTACAAGTACCTATATCGGGCCATTCAGTGGGGGTGCGAGTACATCGACGTGGAGCTTTGGTTACCCGAAGAGATACGACGGCAATTGGCGCAAAAGAAAGGAAGCAGCAAAATCATATCTGCATTCCACGACTTCTCGGGCACCTTCAAGTGGACGGCCCCAGAGACACAGGAGCTGTTCGAACGGGGGGCCGTCTACGGCGACGTGGTCAAGATGTATGCGCTAGTTAATACCATGCAGGAAAACTACGAGCTCGAGTACTTCCGGTCGACGATACAGGCCAAGTACTCACATCCACCCTTCTCCGGACTGAACATGGGGCCAACCGGACAGCTGTCCAGGACCATGAACAAGATATTCACTCCCATCACACACCCGTTGCTGCCAATGGTCGCGGCACCGGGCCAACTTAGCGCTGCCGAGATTAACTCTGCGCTACACACCATGTCTCAGATGCCCAAAGTGGACATCTACGGCATCGGCAGCTTCCGGTCAACGTCACAAGCCATGTTCTTCGAAAAGTGCTTCAACGAACTAGGGCTTCCTCACCAGTTCCTGTTCGCCGAGAGGGCGCCAAAGGCTTCGATTGAACGAATCCTGCGTCGGCCCAGGTTCGGTGGAGCCTATGTCAACCCACCCTTATCGCTCAACTCCGTCTCATCATACTTACCGACATTATCAAACGCGGCACGGGCAATCGGACAGGTTGACACGGTACTGGTGCGGACTGAGTCCAACGGCCAATCGACCTTTATAGGAGACAATGCCACTTGGAAGGGGATTCGGGCGACGTTGACGCGAGACTTTGTGCCATCTGCCTACAGCGGGCGGGCAGCGTTGATCTTGGCCAACGCAGAAGCGGATGCAGCAGCAGCGATATTCGCCCTAAAGAGTCTGGGCATAGGACCAGTATACACAATCGGGTTTAAGGCCCATGGGTCGCTTGCTGCCGAGGTGGATCCAGTGCGGTCAGTCGAGGACGTGAAGCGGCTGGAACAGCCTTTTGTGATCATCTCTGCGCTACCAGCGGAAAGATCTCTGCTCGTGGTGCCACTGCTCAAACATTACAGAGTGGACGGTCGAAATGGGAGTGGCAATGGCAGCCCCGGGGGCATTGCTCGAGGGAAGTCGGCAGGAAAAGTATTCGTCGACCTGGCCAATGGACCGCGGAAGGCGGATCCGCTGACGATTGCTACCTCAGCGGGCTGGACGGCGTATGGGATTACTGATGTGTCTGCATGGACCACGGTGGAAACGATACGGCTGCTCGTTGGACAGAATGTGTGTTATGATTTCGTGCGACTAGCGTCTGGGAGGGGATTATTTTAGATAGATACACACACCTCCACCACCACCACCACCACTATCACGCATGCGCACAAACGCACAGACAGAGAGCCAGAGAGAGACAGGCACCTGCAGCAGAGAGGGATTGTAGTTATTATTGGGACTTGGGAAGGGGGTCATGGCACCTGCAAGCTGCAGAGCGCAGTTGCAGATGCGCATTCGCAGCAGCAGCAGCAGCAGCATCATCATCATCATCGTTACTGTTTTTGGGACCATTTACGGATGGGATTGGTTGGGAATCGGGATGGGAAACGTGTCTACAAAGACGAGGAGAAGAACAAGAACACTGTATTAGTAGTACTACTACATACCTTGTATGTACATGCGTAGAATTGCACGACCGACCGCCCCCCGCGCCACGCCTGCCGTGAATTGACCTGAGGCACAGAGCAGTTCCGGACTGTTTTAGTCGAGATTTGACGATTACCGTTTTGGGGACTTGTGCGAGGCGATGCAGCCAATAGGGGGCTGAGATAGGTAGTGGTGGGCGATGGGCCCTCTAGACGATCAGGGATCATTATGTATGAGGGACATGAGAGTGAGCGATGGGGGGGCAGAATCTTGGAAAATCGGGAGACGGGGAGCGACAGAGCCCGGTTCAACGAGTGCAACGGCCGCCTCCCTCGTGGACGTGTGTTCCCTCGTAGTCAGGCAGCCCCAGGTGAAGCAGGTGAACCAGGCGCGGAGATAGCTGGGCATGCAGTGGAAGGCGTGTGCAGGCGAGTGCAGGCGAGCGAGGAGAGGTGAGAGGCAGAGAGAGAACGAGGGCATTGGCTCGTTTGGAAGGGGTTCCGCAGTACGTACAGTGTGTACGGCCCTACCCCAGATTCCAGAGGCGTGGCGGGCGACGTCTAGAAGGAACACGGTGTGCATGGTCGCATGGCCGCATGGTCGCATGGTCGCACCCTTTGGCGTGGCCTTGGACATGGACTTGGTGGACATGGACATGGGCATGGTGTGCACTGTGGTAGGCTTGTACATGGTTTTTGTCGGACGCCATCCCACACACATCGGGGAGCGTGAGACGGAGGCAATTTATCTGGGCCCGATGTGCAAATTGCGAAGGGAGAGGGCAATGACTGAATGCGGGACTTGGAGATGCCATGTGGTCATGAGTAAGTTGGGGTTTTACAACAGGACATGGTTTGGGCTTGGACAAACTGACAGACTGACAGACTGAGAGAGATACACATCACAATCCATAAATGAAATGAAATGAGATGAGATGAGATGAAAATGGCAGAATGGCGGAACACGGAACGCGGGACACGAAGCACAGAGCAACCAAAGTGACAGGCGGAAAAGCACAGGACAGGATGACAAGGGCGTGGGCTTGCTTACATTGTGTATTTGGATTCTTCCTCATGATGTCGTATGTCCACGGGTACCTCGTACGCCCTTGACTAAATCTGTACAATTTTTATTTTTTTACCGAGGCTCACAGTGGCGTATTCTCTTGCTCTCTCTTGCTCTCTCTCTCTCTCTCAAATTCTCTCATTGAGCCCCGAGTCTTTGCTCCACGGCCGAGCGTCCATCCCCCCATCAAGTGCGGCATCAACCCACAGTCCACTCCACTTCCAGCCAGGGCCCTCTCCCTCCGCCAGACCGCCAGGCCGCTAGGACAAGTGACGGGCAGCGCCGCCGGGGGAGGGAGGAGCCATTGTTCGGACGCGAGATGATGGTGTGCAAATAAGCGCCTGCGACAGATGCGACAGGATGCAACAGGATGCACATCGGAGGCATGATGTTCTGCTTCGATAGCGTGCGTGCTCGATGCTCATCACTCACACATTGGGTGTGGTGGTCCATGTGGTAGAGGCAGCTATTAGAATATCACCATGTACACACGGTACTGTGCATGGCTAGCTAGTAGGATCATACCCTACAATGCCTACAGACAGTACACCGGCTACCATTTGTAACTAGACGACATGGAGTATGCCTTCCTTCACTCTCTCCCCGCTCTCCACACACACAGACACACACATATGCACTCGTACTGGCTGGCTACCAAGTACACACTTTTTTTTGTCAATCTTCCCCTTGTCGGTACTGACATGACTTGAACCTCTTGTCATTTCTCTCCGCGCACCGCACCGTACCCACCCGCACCGTAGTGGACCGCTTGCACCGCCTGCACCCCTCCTTCCTCTCCACCTCCACTCCGCCTCCACTCCCCTCCCCTCCTCATCTGCCTACAATAGGTACCAATAGGTACCTAGACAGTACATTCGCTACAGGGCTCTCCCCTCTCCACCCGCCCGCCTCTAGACGCAACCACAACGGTGCCAACTGCCGCCACGAGCCTAGCGAACCAAGTAGCCCTTCTTTTTTTTCTTTCTAAACATGCTGCATTGAAATCCGAGAGGTGTCACGCGCGCCCGCGTTCGAGAATCTTGAATGTGCAATCAGCAGAGCAGGCCCAGTAGTTACTATGTAGTAGTAGTAACAAAGTAGCTCCGAGGACAGCGACGTTAGTGAATTTACGAGAAGCTATTGTTTACACAGTACAAGCTCCAGGCGCAAGCTACATGCTAGACAGGTGACTATGTAGTTATGTACCTACGTAACCTACCACCAGAGTAGGGGCGACGAGGCACGACACTGAATCGTATCGGAGGTTGATGTCCCGCTGGGCTGGCAGGATCGTGACAGCCATCGCTGTAGCAGCAGGAGCAAGTAGCTGCTGGCAGGGACGAAGAAGGGCACTTTCCCTCCCAGGTTGTTAGCAATGCAAGTGCGGATGGTGCCTCTCTCGCTCTTTCTCTCTATCTCTTTTTTTTGCTCTTGTATCCCAATGTGCACATACACACTCTCCCTCCCTCCACCCAGGTCTCCTTCTTAGTATCATCCCAATGGCCTCCAATGTATCAATGCGTGTCCAAGTGTGTACTGTGGGTATGTGTTCTGTCCGCGATCCCTCCCTTGGACCCCAGTCTCCAACCCACTGCCAGCGTCTCGCTCCTTCCCTCCCTCCCCCGGTCGCCGCCCGTACCTCCTCCTCCTCATCCTACCCACAAACGCACCTTCCTTGTACCCACACCACCAGTCACCTTTCGCGACTTCCCTCCACTCCCCCCTTGTCCGTTCAGTTCCCCTTCCCTCCCTTCCTCCCCCAACGCGGGCAGCGGCGAGTGGCCAGCCAGTCAGCCAGCCAGCCAGAAGCTAAGCAGCTAAGCAGCTAAGCAGCTAAACAGTGGCCGCTACGCTATCGTTGCAACGGGCCAGCCCCAAACTGCCCAAAAGTGCACATGCGCAAGCAACCTGCAATCGCCCAAAGACGCCCTGGCCTCTCTCTTTGCCTGCCTCTGCCTACCTCTGCCTCTCTTTCTCACTCTCTACTGCTGCTGTTGCTTGCATCCACCGCTAACTGGCACTTGGACTGTACCCCGTGCCCGGACTCTCTTCCCCCCCTTCCCCCCAGTTACCCATCCCATCATCGCGCCCATCACATCCTCCCGAGGTCCTTCCCCCCCCTCCCCCAACCAAGTGCCACACTCTCACACACACACTCAGTTGACGCACCTCCCCCCCCTCCCCTCCCCCCCAAAATCACCTGGGCAATCCATCCCAAGCCGCATCGCATGCCCTGCGGAGCCTGTCTAACCTCCAGGTTTCCGCCCTAAACCAGCCTGTGCGGGCGCCAGAGGCCTTAATTTGAACCTCCCAGGGCTCCCACGCCTCTTTGCTTCAATCTCACCAGGACCGTTCCTGCTTTCATGTTTCCACCTGCACCGCTTGCACCGCTTGCACCACTTGCACCGCTCGCACCGCACCTGCACCCACACCACAAACGCCCTTTCCCGTTTCGTGCTCTCTCTGACTTCTTGACCTTCTGTGCTTCTCTCTTTTCTTTTCTTTCCCGCCTTGACTCGACTCGACTTGGACTTTGTCTTGACGTTCATCGTCTTCTTCTTCTTCCCCAACATTGAGCCAGAGAGGATGCGTCTTGACCTCGACCGCTCGCCGCCTTCTACCCTCGTCTCGGTGCCGTCGTCGTCGTTGTCGTTGTCGTCGTCCGAGTCCTCGAGTTCCCCCACCACTCGCTGTCAACAACATCCACTGCACCATGTCAAGACCTCAGATTGGCATTGACCGTCTCCCCGCCCGTCGAGTCTCCAACGAACCTAGAGAATCCATGAATTGCAAGAGCTGTCGCAAGCGAAAGGTATTGGCTCCATTCTCTCCACAGTCTTTCCGACCTTTGCAATCCTTCTCACTTGGCTCATCCATTGTCGCTGTACTAATATCATCTGTTGCCAAAAAAGATCAAATGCAACCGCACACGCCCAACATGCGAGGCCTGCTCCGTCTTTGCCTGTCCATGTATCTACGGTATGGTCCACCACTATTTCCACCACTTTCACGTCTCCTTCCACTATTTCTGCCAACCTTTCGGAATATTTCCATATACGCCCCGCCCTCCCATTCGCCAAATTTTCTAGACAGTTATTAACTTCCAAAAGACGCCGTCCCCAAAAAACGAGGCCCCAAAACCGATGTCCTCGAAGCCCTCTTGAAGCGCGTTGACGGCCTCGAGAAGCGCCTCCACTCCGAGGGAAAGAGCGACGTCGCCATCGAAGCCGATTCCCCCACCGACGACTCCAACAGCGATGGCAAACCGTACAACCCAAACAGCAACTCCTCCGCTTCCGCCTCCCGACCTTTGCTCGAGATTGCCCCGAACTCCGCGACTGCTGCGAACCAGTTAATGTCGCCCGTCGAGCCAAGGTGACTATACATGATGACTTAGAGTGAGCATTTGGAACTATCGCTAATCACATCCCCAGCATCCAATCGCCCAGCATCGTCCCAGACCTTCTCCTCGACACCTACTTTACTAGGATACATGGCAAGCCCTATCATATTCTGGATGAAACTACTACCAGGCAGCGCATGCAGGCCAACCAGCTTCCTTCCTACTTAGCCTACGCCATTTACGCTGTCAGTGCCAGGTACGTTTTACCCATCACATGACCGCTGTACGCCCAATCAACCTAACCTCCCCCAGACATGCACCCCATTTCGGCGGTTACAATGCCGCTGTGCGAATCGGCCAAGAGTATGCAAGGCGTTCGCGCATGGAGCTTGATATTGACGAGCCATCTATCGAGGCCCTGCAGACCTTGTTGCTGCTCTCTCAAGCGAGCTACCAAACAGGCCAGGGCAAGAAGACCTTCATGTTGCTCAGTGAGTATCTCGCAGCATTCCGTCATAAATCCTCTCGTCTCGGTCCGCTAACCGTCCCGCCCAGCTTCCGCCATCAGCATGGCTTTTGCGCTCGATCTCCACCGCGAACTGCCGCTAGCCCTCAAGGTCACTTCCATGGAGCGTGAGGGCCGCCGGAGGCTATTCTGGAGCTGCTATCTGATGGATCGATTCTCCGCAGCGGGATGCAAGAGGCCCTCGTTGATCGCGGATGAATCCATTGTGCTTCGCCTACCATCATGGCAGCTGCACCCAGGTGCGATGCTTCTCGAGGGCGATTATTTTCCCAACGGTTCTAATTTGCAGTACATGGCAGGCTCGGGTAAAGGCGCCCAAGGAAGCATGGGTATGCTCATCGGCATAACGAAAATCCTGGGTATAACGAACCGGTACCTCGCAGCAGGTGGAGTCAAGGGTGATTCGCACTTCCCTTGGCACTCGCTATCCAACCTCTCCAAAATCAGGCAGGAACTCGACATTTGGGCCTCGGAAACCCAGGACACTTTTACCTCGATCGAAGCATTGTTTGGCCAGCCTGACAGCACCATACTGGTCCTGAGCAAACTGATATATCACCTTATACATTGTCTCATATACCGCCCGTTTTTACCGGTCGACTTGGCAGAGCTTTCGGGGACCTCGCAACACCAATCCTGGCAAATCGAAGCGACGAACCTGTGCTTTCTTCATGCCAATGCCATTGCGGAGTTGGTCGAGATCGGGCGGGCATCCTCCATTCTTGACTGGCCAGCCTTTGTCGGCTACTGTGTCTGCACAGCTGGAACTATCCATGTCCATGGAGCCCACTATGGAGGACGCGAAGGGGAAGTCTTCTCGGTTAGCGCGGAATTTCTCTCCCGGGAAATGAACCAGCTCTCCGAGCTGCGTTATGTCTGGGCCGGAGTACAGCACCAGCGTGATACCTTGCAGACCATATATGGATGTCACACGGAGCTCGTCAAATCGTTAGCGAGCAATCCGATGCGCTTTTCACCCGTCTTCCAATTAGAGGATTTCTTCGACAGGTACCCTGGGCAGGTCTTTGATGGCGCCCATGTCACATTCAGCGAAATCCAATTGGAGCCCACTCATGAAAGGTAAGGATACATTGAGAAGATGAAACCATGCATGAATGCAAACTAACGCCATCTAGCAATCTCTCTACATACAATATTGAGCAGAGAAACAACATGTACATGAACAACTCCATGGTCAACATGAATAACAACTACACCCAACAGACTTTAGCGTCTTCCAACTCATATGCCAATGGTCCTCCTGCAAAGAAACGGAGGTCTACCGCATCGAGTGCACCGAAGCCACAGATTCCAACCGCACCCCTCCCTACGCCCACGTCGGCCACTTATCCCCCCTCGAAATCAAATGCTGGAGGTCCTGCAGCAGCATCATCCTCGTCCGATCCGAACCCATCATCGGACACAAACGCACCGTCGACGTCTCTGCCACCATTCACGCCTCCGAGCACTTCCGCCCTATCCATCAACGCCGCGAACAATGGACACGCCAATGCGTTCAACATGCCGTTTTCACCCAATTTTGCCTTTTCACCCCTTCCCCAGATTGCCAGTCTTGCCCAAACGCCGACACTGGGACATCTGGAGCATAACGTGGGCGCGTTCGACCCCATGCTCAATATGCCCACGCCGTATGAGCAACAGCCGACGCCCGGCGCTGCAAGCACTTCGGGCGGTTCGGTACACACAGATCCGGACAAGGACCCATTTCTGAGCCTCCTTGAGCAGCTAGCCGAGAACGAGGTCAGTAGAGGTGGACCAAGCGAGTTAGATTTCTTCCTCGGTGGTGGAGGTGCTTGAGCCGCCTCATCATGTCTCACTTTGACAACTATAACGACCATCTACACATAGATGTAGACGATGATATTTCCCGCGCACCATTTTATGACATTCTTGTAATTACTTCTCTATTTCATACGCGACAAAAAAAACCTAGTTCAGCATGGCGCACTGGAGTGGACTGGACTGGAGTGAACGGGGTGGGGAACTGGTTTCCTTACAAGGAAGGAAAGGCTGGCACTGGATCGGATAGGCAGGCCGCCATGGAATGGACGTGATGATATTGTCACGGATATGATTGATATTATCACTTCACGGCCGTCGAAAACAGAACCGTATATTATTATTATTGTATAAATATTACCTAAGAAGGAGGTAGAAGAGCACGAGAAGAAATCCGAATGCGAAGTCTTGCCGAGAAGGACAAGACAGACGGAATAGGAAGAAAAGGACAAGCAGAAAGGCAAATGCAAATGCAAATCACAAAACTCCGTTCCTCGTCCCTTGTCTGTACAGTACCACGTACCCTTGTGACTCACTGTATGGATGATAGATATAGTGGAGTGACGCGATTGGAGAGGGGGGGATCAGGACAGAAAGCGGAGGCGGGGGAACGGACCGGGAAGGGCTTTTGGCCGTTGAGCCGATGCAAGCATGTAGTAGATGCAGGATGTATGCGGGCTTGAAAGAAAAATAAGAATGATTGATATAACGATTCGTTGTGGTGTAACATGGTGATTTGCATGGATGGAGTTGTTTATGCTCCCCGCATTATTTGACCTGTATTATTGTGTGGGGTAATTAGGGGTGTGGTGCAGGGCGGTTTAGCACGATACAATGCATGCAAGGTGACTCTTTAGGGTCTTTGACCTGAATGAGTGACAGGGGTTAGGCCGCTGAGGGGGGGAGGCTGCTGCCGAGGGAAGGGGGGGGAAGAACAGATATCCGGGGTTAAGGGTTTGACTCGCTAGTTCAGGTGAAAGTTGGGCGGGAAAGGGACACGGACATGGACTGGGGGGGAAGGGGGGGGGGAGGCTAGGAATTAATTGAGGGTGGAGGAGGTCGGTCCGGAGACATTCGGGCTTAGTGTGTATGTGTTTGTGTGTGTGGGTGTGTAGGATGTAGGATGTGGAAATGTGTGTACATGGTGATAGGGGGAGAATGAAGGAGAAGAAGAGTAGGAGGATCGAGGATTGAGGATTAAGGATTCTGGAAAAGTGGAAAAGTGTGGAAAGGGAAGAGAAGGGTTTCCGGGCATGGGCTCGGGCTCGGGCTCGGCCACGAGCTTGAGCAGGAGTGCTGCCATGAGGATTCCCGGGTTTAGGGGAGGGAGGAGGGAGGGAGGGGGGTGTGAGGAATTGAGGGCAGGGGATCTAGGTGTAGGTTTTATGGGGGAGATGGAAGGGCTGGGTTGGATTGGATTGGATTGGATTATGTGTGTGTGTGCGTGTGTGTGCGTGTGTAGATGTGAGAAAAGGGACTCTCTATGCATGACCGGTTTTTCCTATTCGCTCCCGTTTCCTTTCTTTTTCTTTTTCTTTTCTTTCCTTTTTGTTCAACGCGTTTAAACGGCGAGGCGTAGAGGAGGCGTCGATACGAGATGTGTGTGTGCCTGGGGAATCAAGAAGGATAGAAATGCACCGATATTCCGAAGGTTTGCGAAGGCGATGGGATGGGATGGGATGCGGGGATTTACGGGGAATCTGCGGGAGGAGCTTGGGCCTATTGGAGGGAGGACCAAGGTCATGAGTAGGAACGGAAGGGGGGGGGCAAAGGGAACTGGGACGTCGGGGCATTGATAGGCCGAGCTGAAGGGTTGGTGAATTGAATCGATGTGTTTAGTCATGGAGATGGCGATGGTGATGGTGATGGTGATACCGTACATGTTCCAGTAATCGGGCCTGGAGACAATGATTTTACTTGACTCTCCTGCACAATCCATCATACGGCAACAAGCGACAATCCCCATTGTCTTTCCTTTCATCTCGTGTCGTGTCGTGTCGTCTGATGGTCTCGGAAAAGCATCCCTGCACGGCCCGGAAAAGCACTTCTGGAACTGGGGGGAAGAGGTTCTGGAATGCCTGGATGGGGAGTAGTGCGGTATTGGGTCTGGGGAAATGGGTTCATTTGGGGGAGATCGTTCATGGATGGATCATGGATGCAGGGACGTGATTGGAAACGGGGAGCGGGATGGGGTGTCGAATGTGGAAATGGAATTCGAAGGATCGAAGGATCGAAGAGTGGAAGAGAGTTCGGGGATTTTGGTCTGCATACAATGCAATAGAAGGTTTGAGGTTAGGTTGGGTTGGATTGAGCTAGATTAGGGTCTTGATCGTGATGGTTTTGATCAGCTGCTGGGATTGTCTGGGGTTGATCGTGTGGCATGGCATGGTATGGTATGGTGTGGTTGGCATAAGAAAGGACTGCAGTCTGGAGTACATATATGCATGCACGTACACAGTACATATGTACGCATGCGAGATCTATTTCCTTATTTGCGTTCTTCTCCGTCTGGGGTGGTTAAGGTTTGGATATGGAACAGCGGAGTGACGTAGAATCGATTAAAGTACCGTATGCAGTGTGTGGTATTAGGAGAGAGTGAATCGGTTTAGGCTAGGTTTGGATTCGTTAAACTAAGCCAGTTTAAGTCAAGGTGACCAGTTCTTCGGCGGAAACGGGGTGGATTGCCTGTGGGAGAGAGAAGTTAGATTGGGGGTTGTCAAAGTTTTAGAGTTGAGTTGAGATGAGAGATGTAGGGGGGGAAGGTGTATAAAGGGCTGCTTGTATAGGATAGGATATGTTGAAATAGGGTGTCGGAAATAGAGTGATGGAAGCCTCCAAAGAAGCCATGTAGGGATAGTACTCACCACACAGTTGTCGAAATCCTTCTTGGTTGCCCCCATCTTGATCGCCACACCGAAACCCTGCAGGATCTCGGAGCTCCCTACACCGAGAATATGCAGCCCAACCACCTTCTCCTCCTCGCCCACCACAATGATCTTGTACGCTGTGGGCCCCTTCTCCCCCGGCTCCATCATCGCATAGTACATGGCCGTGAACTCGGTCTTGTAAACCTTGACCTTGTCACCGTACTTCTCGCGCGCCTGCGGCTCGGTCAATCCGATCGATCCAATCTCTGGATGTGCAAATACCACAGAGGGAATGTTGTCGTACTCGAGGTGGCGATCCTTTTGGCCGCCAAAGATGCGGTCGGAGAGGCGCCGGCCGGCCGCGATGGCCACGGGGGTGAGTTCGTAGCCGCGGTCGCAGACGTCACCGATAGCGTAGATGTTAGCGAGATTCGTGTTTTGGTATTCGTCGGTGATGATGTGGTTCTTGTCGTTGAGCTTGATGCCGAAGTCCTTGATGTGCAAGTCCTCGATTTCCGGAACACGACCTACGGCGAAGAGAACGGCGTCGGCTTCTACGATGGTTTCCTTCTTGGTTTCAGTCTCTTGAATGGTGACGCGCTTGAGACCATTGCCCAGGGGCTCGATCTTGGTGATTTGGCTCTTCTTCTGGAGATCGATGCCTTGGCGCTCATACTCCTTGGTCACAGTGTCTTGGATGAGGGGGTCGAAGGAACGGAGGAGTTTGTCGCCACGGATCACGAAGTGGACTTTGGAGCCGAGAGCGTGAAGCATGCCGGACATTTCGACGCCGATGTAGCCTGCACCGCTGGTGACGATGGTCTTGGGTTTCTGTTCCAGATCGAAGAATCCATCGCTGTCGATGGCGAGCTCCTTTCCTGGAATATCGGGGACATTGGGACGCCCGCCGGTGGCGATGAGGATGTGCTTTGCCTTGACCCGCTGTGTTCCTCCTTCTTCTAGCGCAATTTCAACCTCGTTGGTGCCTACAAATTTTGCTCGGCCCTTGATATGTTCGATCTTGTCCCTGTTAAGGTTGTTTTCATAGATACCATTCAGTCTCTTCACATAGGCGTCCCTCTTCTGCTTGAAATATGGCCAATCAAATGTAGGTTCCTGGAAATCCTTGAAGCCATATGCTTTTGCATCTTTGAATGTTTCTGCAATCGCCGCCGCATTCCATGTGACTTTCTTCGGTACACATCCCACATTCACACACGTGCCGCCCATGCGCTTCGATTCAACGGCAATAACCTTGGCACCATATTTTGCGGCCCGGCGTGCAGATGCTATGCCTCCACTGCCGATACCGATGACTAGGTAGTCCGCCTCTTTAGGTACAGGAGCCATGATGGTGGGGGTTGTGGAAAAGTGTTTCGACAGCGCCGATAAACGGGATGATGCCAGGGCGGTTGTTCTGTGGGTTAAGAGGGCTGAATGATGGGAGATAGCTGGGGAGTAGATTGAAGAACGAGCAACCAAAGTCAGGCTAGGTGAAAGACTGCGTGGGAGTCTACCAAGAAACGTTCTACTCATGAAGGCTGAAGGCAGCAGCAGTAGCACAGGGTATATCGCGTATTTGAATGGATGACGCAAGTGGTCCAACGTAAACGTGCTTTGTGCTTTAGTAATCCGAGCTTCTCGACAACGGCGCGGCAACGGCGAAAAAATTGAAAAGCAATGGCGAGGCCACAGAGTATTTGTCAAAGGAGTGAAAGGAAGAACACGCTGGATGTCAAACGATCGTGTTCCGAACAATCCGCCGATACAAGCTATCCACTTCCGAATTTTCGATAGATGCCGGATCTCGGAGCAATCTGGAATGTAAATTCTGAAAAGAGATGGGATAGGATGGAAGCTGGCGCACGGGCCAAGGGGACAGCTGCTCCTCACTCCCGCATTACCTCATCGATTTTTGTACGAAGCTCCACGCATCATTCACTCCAATTGCAATCCATACAGTCTGATCACGACAAATTAGCTCTTATATTTCGCAGATGGTTCCGAGATGAATGCCGGTCGCACGTCTCCTCCACCAACTTCCGAGTCATATTCGAGCCTGGATTCAAGCTTCTTACCCGTTCGCAAAGCGATCACCCCACCGCGCGCTGGTTCCTCTCGTGAACTTCCTCAGTACTACTCATAACTCCTTGGAATATTTATTAGACATGGGTGGCAGACTCTCAATGCCTCGCGGGCCCGACGGCATGAACGAGGTGTCCAAACCCACCTCTGGAAGCGCATCAGCCCGGTTCTCGCGAGGTAGAGGCATCATCAATGGCCGCGTGAGCACTGCCGTCAATCTATCCCCTATTCACCTTTACTAAACTCTTACTCAGACCGTCATGGCACCTCTCGCTGCATTCACTATGGCAGGACTCCTCTTCGTATACACCCGCACCTCCATCCGCGCCGCAAAACTCAACGCCAAAAAGCACCGTGAAGCAGATGGCGGACAGATAAGCTGGCACAATGAAAGTCGGAGAAGGCATGGCCATATGGAGAAGGTGGAAAATGACTCTAGCACCTTCAAAGAGGCGTTTATGGCGGACGTGCGAATGGAGCGGAAGCCTAAGACTCCAATCAGGAGGGATGCGGGGGTGGGCACTGAAAGGTCAGATGAGGAAGAGGAATTGAGAAAATTATTAGGGAAGAGCAACAAAGATTGATTGACAGTTTAACTTATAATTGGGTCATGAGAAAGGGATCAAATTATCTGTCCAGTGCTGGACAGGAATGTATACAAAAGCTTGGGCGTAACACTCTCATATTTTCCCCCAAAGGCGCCACAATGGCTCCCAAAGGCAACCATGATCAACTGAATGGATATTGGAAAAGATACGGTATGTTCACAATCAGATTATACCTAGTAAAAAGGAGCTACTATGCAAATTATAGTACAGCATTTCAGACTATAGACTTGCATGAGGCATTTGTAAGGTTATTCAACTCGATATATGCTATGTTATGCCTCTAAATACTTCAATTTGTCCCAGATACACGATATGGCGGAATATTGGTGCTAGTCGGTTCTAACCTTCAGGATGCTGAAGAAAAAAAAGTTCGAGGCCGTACATTAAGATACTAAAACTAAACCGAACCGACTTCTCAGATCCAGACGAAGATGTGCTAGGTCATCGCGATCTGCACTGTTCAGATAAAGCGTACCCACAAGGAAATAGAGATTGGTGTTTCTTGAATCATAGTACAGATATGGATGGAAAGCAAAGGCAACTGAATATCCAATTCTCAGAACTGTGTTCTGTCTTTCATTTCACACAGTGCTCTATTTCTGTGGACGAACGATATTATTCATCCGAGTTGCAGAAAGATGTTGATTCCATTTCTTCAGTGAGCACTGCAACTCCACAAGCTTTTCACCACTCTCTGTCGTTGGCACTTCCTCAGTTAATCTTTCCCATTCGCTGTCCTCCTGGGCTTCGAACGCGCGTCGTTGGAGATGCAAGATACTGTCTTGAATCCATCTGTTGAGCTTTATACCTTTCCAGCGTGTAAACCGGCGGACGAGGAGAAGTATTTGGACGATCGTGAGATCGAGGATGATGATCAGCGATGATACGATGATGATAAAAATGAGACCGAAATAATTTATGTTCCTAGTTCGATTTAGTGAATGTAAACATGGTACTTGTTAAATCATTAACCTACGCAAACTTTCCTGGCTTCCGCATCTTTTGCATCTCGCAAAGCACCTTTTCCATGTCCATCTTCGGCGGTATAAAAGGCTCCTTGGACCTGATATTGCGGCCAATGGCATGATCCGATACCGCAATCTGTAATATTGCTAAGATGTTAGAAACCCACCACTCCAAATCCGATGCCCACTGCGTGTCAGAGAAAGGCAGCCGGGGAAGGAATGCAGACTTGTTTTTGAGGCCGGATGTCATTGCAAAATTCATGTCGAAATGCCGAATCCAGAACTGAATAAGGTCAAGTTGAATTTTCTGGGTTGGATTCGCATAACTTAGCAGAGTTAATGATCGATTGATGGGTAAGCCTCCAAGTTCTGTGCATTCACGTCCTCCAGAAGGCCTTGCTACACAGAACTGATACTAGTATGGTCTCAGCAACATTGATCTTTAGAGCTTAGAATTTTGCATCATTACCTGTGTGATACAGCCCCATGTTCCTACTAGGAAATCTGAAAGGAATATATCTCCATCATCCGTTTTCATACGACGATGAGACGAGTAGAAAGGGTCATTGACAGGACTGGTAAACGAGTTGCCGTTTAAATATACTGAAATGATCGCCGTATCTGCATCTTCTCGCTCAAGCTCAGGTATAGGCGTCCATGAGCCTTCCCCCCCTCCTCGGCTACGCTTCCTTTGTGTTCTGAGCTGTATTAATATGAGACGGTATTGAGTATTGACTGAGGTCGAGAATTGTCAACCCCATTTAGAGAACTCACAGGGCAACCTCGCTGCTATTATTATCTGAAAAGATAAATGTAGCATTATTTGATAGCTCAATCCCTGGATTAGACTCAGGTAGCAGAATGCTTTGTCCAAATGAGACTATAACACGCGGTATTCCGGCCGAGCTCTCGAGAGGTTGTAGTTCAGGATATATCGGTTGAGATGTATTTGGCGCCTTGACGATTGAAAACCGATCTTCCATTTGAAGGACGCTACAGTCTGTCTTTTGACGAAACTGAACGGAATCACTTCCCCTTACGTTCATGCCCATATCAATACTTGAGTCAATGAAGCCAGAATCCATACTGGGTGCTGGTTTGCTGCCTCTAACACAGATTGATGGATCAAAGGGACAGTCCACAAACTCCTTCTTGAGCGGAAGACGATCCTTGATGAAAGTATTGCGACATAAAGCAGAGCTAGATGAATCTTCCTGGTAACATATAGATGCATAATCAGAGGCCAACTTTCGTGTGCTCACTACGTATCGATTCCAAATGCTTGAATCGGGCGGATACTGGATTGCCCCACACCATGGACTTTTGACGAGCACTTCGAGGCTCGAAGTATCCACAACGTAATTAGTTGAGATTGTAATAGCGAGCGCACCTAAAATGAAGAGTATAGGGAAAAGAATTTGGAGCCAACATCGGACTAGGGAAGACTTTACCTTCCGTCGCCATGCCCACCAAAGGTAGAAATTCCCAGTAAGTAAAGAAGATGGAGTAGGTAAAGATCGAAGTATAGCCTGTTGTTGCCAATAAAGACCGTCGGATGGAGTACCATGAGCTCGGATTTGGTGGGTAGCAAAGATTACCAACCGCCAGAGATGAGTAGCCGCCAGGGATGAAAGTATCGCAAGCACGGAAACTATCATAGTTCCGGTTTGAATGTCAGTGGTAATAGTCTTTCCCAGTACCGGGCCTTTACTCCAGTTAGTCCAGAGCCCACGCTTAACATAAATGTCTGTGAGTTCGGACATTGTGAAAAGTGCTGAGGAACGACTAGTATTGAGAAGTTGTATAATAAGATATTGGAGGGTTGATGTTTGAAGAGGATGATGGTATTCGAGGTCATCGTTTATACATAATTGTCTTTTAAGACCGAATTGCTTATCAGGCAAGTACTGAGTGGAATGTGCCAATTGTCAGTGTGTCGCCTGCCAATATATGGGGTTGGGGCGGTTCTGTTTCGAATTCGCATGCCCCCCCTCCCCCATACCTGAGCATACTGGGGCCATATATAATGCAGGAAAACCCTGAAAATGCATGAGAAAACGCCTAACATGATATACCGTAACAGATAGGGTTGCAGAAAAAAGTTCGTGAAAGAGATAAAGTTCAAAGTCATTCAATATGAGACGAATCAAGTGAAATTTCGGTTGTCCGTCTCTCGATATTTCTCAGTATTTGAACTATCCTGTGCAATGCAGTGGAAATGTCCGTGGGCCCAAAATCCATAACAAAGGAATTGACCAATTATGACTACACGGATGTACATGACTTGTTGGAATCTGCACATCGCCCTGTCGATACTATCACTCAATTGGCTGGTTTTTGTGTGGCTTCGGACTTGGCATTTACCTTTTGCCTTCTTTCATGTGTGTTAGTGGTGCGCACGGAAATAACCTCAACCGCAGAGATTTGAAGGGATATTAGATTAAGTTGGGAATTATCTAACTTGTTGTTTATAGACGGGTCAGGTTCGGTAAGAGAGCTTGAAACTTTGGAAGTATAGTAATAGCTAAAGCCGAGGATGAGGTGAATTAGAAACGTCCTAGGTCAGTACATGGTTCTAATAGGTAGGCCAGAAATCTACATTGGTACATGTCGTAGTCCTCTAACAAAAGGGCATATCGTGAAAAGCAGTTTAAATTGTTGTGATGAAAAAGAAAAACGTCCACATCCATGCAATGAGAAGGGTTTCCAAAACTCTTCCTATCCTATATAGCTCTCTTTAGAATTAGCAACCGCTCTCATTGCGTCACAGTTCCGAAATGTAGGCCCAATTAATGCTCCATATATACTCAGATTCCAATTACAATACACTTCCATACTACCGAATTGCTGAAGAAATCATCATGACAACTTACACTTCCAGAATTGTACTGATACTTTCTCTATTAGATAGACACTGAAGCTCGTACAGTCGGGAAAAGAGTACAATGCAAGACCTCACGTTATACATCTGCCGAACAGGCCCTCATTTGAACCCACAGGCAATGACGAAATGAGTACAAACAACACTGCGCATTGAATGCTTGCTAAACAAATCCTTCGGAAAGTGGTACCATATGAATTTTTACAATGAATAAGCCCGACGGCAATATGCTCCGATAGTAATGTGAAAGCATGCTAAGAAATAACAAGGCAGTGCATAACAGTGAAGGAGGGTATGACATTCCTTCCGTTTGGGAAAACCAAACTTTCGTCAGCAACTCAGACCAAAGAATGAACCGGCATGAAAGCTGCCGAAAATTTCAAACACTAGGAAAAAGCAGTACCTGCATAGTTATCACAGGTCAGTACCAAGATATCTAGCTATTCCATCAAAGGTAAGTGGCACAAGACAAGAGTCTGGGAGGGGGTAGGGTCGATACTTGGAAGTGGGTTGAATCATATTCCACATCCACGAATGGAGTAGAAACTGAAAGCTATGGTATGGTGTCAAAATACCAGGCCACATTATCCACAAAGTCCTCGAACTCGCAGTTCTAAGAGAGTGCGCCAACCATGTCAGAATGTATCGGCAGCATTACAATACTAACCTTTTAGTCCCCAATAGCCACAGGGCTAGAAGCAACCGGTACAGTAGCCTACTAGCCTATTATCTGACAAGTGACTTCAATAGAGTGTGGCCATGTGCCTAATTGCCCGGGTCCTTCCTTTTCCTCGAAACAACAGGACTATCATAGTCCTGCGCAGCAAGATCCGCCTGCAAAACCAAGCCAGGATTCTGCCTAAGTTTGCCATGAACCTTGCGCAGAATATCCGCCAGAAACTGCTGCGGCATATGCACAAACGGCAACTGTCTACCCAAATCAATGTGATAGCTGAAGGCATCCACGAAAAGCTTGCGCATGATAGACCCGGGTACCGTAACGAGATAGATCGAACTGACAAAGGGCGCAAGCTCGGTCCATGAGTGGCCCGGCAAGATCTTGAGCAGATACACCATGCGGTGGATTGCGTCTTGGCTCAGGTCTATCATGTTGTAGAGGATGGCGAATCGGTGCAGTCGGAATGCGGAGATCAAGGATTGAGGGCCTAATTTTGTTAAAGGAATAGTCGCACCGCCTGGAGGCAAAATATTCTGTCCCGTGTAAATGTACTGCGGCGCGATCTTCTCGGCGTTGGTTGACAGGACGTCAGAGCAGGCCCATACCATCTTCTTGGCGCATGCTCGGCGATATTGATAGTAGAGCCAGTGAGTGAATGAGAAGAAGGTATCGATCGAGATGTTGTCGCGACATTCGACTATTTGGACGGTGGAGTTTTGGAACATGGGTGCGAATGATGGACTGTACTTCAGAAGAAGAATCCTGGGGATTTCGAAGGTCTGGACGTCGTTGGGTTCGACGATGGTAATTTTGACTAGCTCGTTGATGGTGCTGTGCAAACAATGTCAGAGGGAAAAAGTGGAACGAAACGCGCAAGTGTACATACGGATCATTGTGAAGTCCCAATATAGAGCCATTGTAGGGCCCGTGGTACTCGGCGTCCAGATCGTCGGCCATGGCTGTTGTTGAAGTCGCACGAGGAGCGGTATAGGTAATTGTGGACGGTGTGAGGAGGAAGATATCGAGCCAGGAAAAGCAACATAAGCCGAAATTGTTAGATAAAGTAAACCAACACTAAACAAGTAAAATCAATGCAACTGTAGTATCGCCTGCTGCTACTGATTTTAACCTACTCTCACCGCCTCTCATTGTATGACTATCTACGGTAGGAAAATGTCCCCATATTACACCCTTTTACATCTGACTGGAAATATCACAACATGTTGCATTTTCCGTCCTCTGATGTAATTAGATCCTTCCTACAACTTGGAAGTAGTCGGCAATAATTGATAACTTTTCGGTCCAGAATCTGCAATTCACCCATTAGCACATCGCATCTCTCCCCACAGACAAGGTAAGAACTTACCAATCGCCTCCCGCGTGATATCCTCCACCCGCGGATACCCAGCCACATTCATCAAGATATCAAACTCCGCCAGCAGCGAAAGCATAACATGCCGAACCCCAACCTCGCCCATAATCGAAAGCCCCCAAACCCAAAGACGACCCACGAAGACAAACTTCGCACCCAGGGCTAACGCTTTAAACACATCGCTCGCCCCGCGAACCCCCGAATCAAACATCACCGTCATCTTCTCCCCAATCCCTGCATCAACAATAGCCTCCAGAGCATCCAGACTCGCCACGGCCCCATCAACCTGCCGTCCAGCATGATTCGACACCACAATCCCATCACACCCAATCTCTGCCGCCATCTCCGCATCCACTACGCTCTGAATCCCCTTCACACAAAACGGTTTCCCACCCGAAATCTCCTTCCACACACCCCTCACCCACTTGATCTTCTCCCATGAATGTGCTCGCCCATGCCATACGTTATCGATCCACTTCGCGCCCGCTTCATTAGGCTGCGTCTTCGGATCGATATCCGCCTCTTTAAGCATAGACTGGAACACGGGATCACTGAGCCCCAGATCCGCTCCAATACCGTGGTAGAAAGCGTAATTCGACGTCGCGACATCGTCGTGCCGCCATGCGAGCTGCCATGTATCTAGCGTCAATATACACGCCGAGAACCCAGATTCATGGGCCCGTTTCAACAGCGAAACAGTCAGCGGATCATGATGAGGCATGTATAACTGAAAGAAACGGATCCCCTTGCCCTGGTCATTGAAATCGGGATTCACGTTGGCATCATTGGCGACACCGACATCTTCGATAGGTTGGCTGCCGGCGGTTGAGAGGCAGTAGGGGAGTCCGAGTTCACCGGCTACTTTGGCGACAGGAAGTTCGCCGGCAGGATTGTAGATTTTGTTTATGCCGATGGGGGCGAAACCAATGGGGGCAGGGACCTTGTGGCCGAAGAGTGTACTGCGGGTGTCACGGGTGTTGGTGTCGATACCCATGCGAGGAATGATGCGGTGTCGGTGGAAGGATTGGCGGTTCGTGAGGTGTGTGTAAGATTGACCTGCGTTGGAGGATGCGTAGTGCCAGCCGTTTTCTGTGAGTTTGGTTTGGGCGAGAGCTTCAAGTTTACCTGGTTCTAGGGGGAATGGTTAGGAGAAGAAAGAGTTTGAGAGAGGAGTCGATGGGAAAGTGGTTGGTAGTGAGAAATACCCGTGTTGAAGAGAGGTGTTTCTCCATTGTTTGTTTTCCAGAAGCTGTCGCGCTGGTATAAAGCGTATTGCGGGGTGGTGCGGGAGCTGCGGTTGGGGTTTTGCGGGTCGGACATTTTGACAGAAGTAAATGCTAGTGATACACCCAGATTTGAGAGATAGATTCGGCAAAAAAACAGAAACGGAAAATGGTCAGGGTGAAAAGAGGTGAAATGTAACAATAAATTGAAGTCCTTTATAAAGACATGGGATTGATTCTAGATATCATCACTTCGAATGTAAGATTAATCCATTAGAAGTGCCGAATTGAGATGTGTAGTGATGTATTTGATGTATTGATCGTCATGATGAACGCCTTTGGGAACTATGACGTTGGATTGATTTCTGTTTCGGGCCGCGTGCGCATGCACGAGTTTCCCTTTAGAGACGAAATAAAAATCAACAGCAGTTATGTATTGAGAATAAATGGATGAGGAAATTGAAATGGAAGAGGCATACTGAGTTAGTTCTGTTCACAACTGAAGCAGGATTAAGCTTTGCCCAAGCTTTCGTGACAGGCGACGATGCACGCGTGGGGTGAGCACGTGGTGGGAGAGCGAGGTAGTGCCGGTGGGCCCCGAACTTTAGGATGCAATCAGATTGTTCGCAGAGCCGAATTTGTGAATAGATGGAAAATTCACAGGCAAATTAGAAGCTTTGCAAGTTGATAATTCTGATTCAAGCTTGTTGTCAACATCTTTTACATGTCTGAAGTTGAGATTTGGTTGTATCCAGACCCGGAAACGTGTATTCGCGGTACCCAGACATGCAAAACGAACTTCGGGGTTTTGAATCCTCAATTTGATATATCCTAGACATCAAGATATATTTGCCGCGCATAGGATAGTGAGCACAACACATTACTCATATAAATTCCATGATTTAGCGAAGTGAGAACTCTTACAAAGTAATCAAGCAACCTTGAAAACTAGCACATATCATTACCTTGCAAGTATTTTTTGATGGCCGACCACCATGATGATTGGGGATATTATGAGGAAAACGATGGCGGAAACTAGGCAATGCTCCATGAGTTGACAGCTGACTGACACCATAGATCCAGCGAAAAGCAGTTCTTTGTTTTATCGTTTGCTGTTGAGAAAATATGAGAGAGGCAACTGTATGCACTTCTTCACGCAACAATGCATTGCATTGGTATTGAAACATGACGAATAATAGTTCTAAAAGAAGGAAGATGACGACAGACGACGTCAGGTATCATTTCGTGAACTGCCCTTGACTAATTCTTATATCGGGATCTGGTAGGAGCCATGCTTTAATCATCACCCTTTCGTCTGCAGACGTTCGTGATGATGCGTGCGTGTGCCGCAAACCGACTCTCAGAACCCGCCCCTGACTCGCAACATAAAAAGAACCCGACCATACCAAGGAAAGCCTCTACCAGCGCAGTGAACGTGAGACGACATTATAAACCGAGGCAAGAAAAGTGAGACATGCTACTTTTGGCTTGGCTCGGAGACAAGCTTCTCAGGTTCTCTCGTGTCTTTGTCTTTGGTGGATGCTTCGTCTGACTTCTCCGTCTTGACCGAGGATGGTGAGTCGGTTGTCTCTGTGGGTTGCGGGCCTGGAGTTCCCTCGCGTGCGGCCTGTGCGCTACCGGTCGATTCGCCCTTGTCCTGGAACTTGCTAACTTGAGCATCGGAATCTTTGTCTTCGTCGTCGTGATCGAACATCTCCGAGTCGGGTGCTTCGGTCGATATCTCAGTACCGTCACCAAGGAGTATAATGCGGCCATTGTTACCTCTAAATCTACCGTCCAGCTCCATATCAAGATCGTCTTGGTCATCGTCACTCCTATGGTGCACACCGGGACCCCGGAATTCGGCTATAGTAATGTATTAGAGCTGTGCTATTCGCCCGGCGAAACGGGTGAGGGAGATTTCTCAAACTTGCCATACTCTGGCGGAGCGCATGGACCCTCCCCATTTGCGACCCTCTTCGCAATGTCCTCGTACCATTGCTCCTTTGTGCGCCCCTGCAGAAGGCCGATGACGCACATGGTCATGTTGTCACAACCAACGCCACCCGTATCGCTGTTAGATGCCAAACAATTGTCCATCATGTTCTCGCAGATGGCTGAGAGCTCCTGCTTTGCTACAATGCCTCGTCGTACGAATTCAACGACGGCTTGAGAAGACTGGCAATCCCAAATTCCTGCCAAAAAATTAGCCTTGATTAAGAGGGGTATTGCCGAATTTGCATACCGTCGCAAGCAACAACTAGGAATTCATCATCCTGGTTGATATCATGTATCTCAACGTCGGGAAAAGCAGTAACAATTTGTTGCTCTGGTGGGAGCTCCGCGCTCTTCTTGAACTCGAAATCACCAATGGCTCGGGATAGCGCGAGGTTACCATTGACACGACCAAAGTCGACAAAACCTCCGGCGGCTTGAATACGTGCTTTCTCAGCTACAACTGGTCAGCATTTTCGCCGATACACAATAGACACTAAGACATACCCTCGTTTTGAGGCTTGTGATCGTAGGAGAGGGGCTTCGCCCTGCCCTTTATGCCTAGGACGGTTCGAGAGTCACCCGAGTTTGCCTGCCTTGATTTAGCATCGATTCTGCGTTTCTGCTGGGCCAGAACATTCAACATACCACCCAGATCTTGTCCTTTGAGATTATGCCGACCGATGCAGTGCAACCTGAGACTTCCTCTTCGTACTTGGGATCTACAATCCGATGAGTCAGCAAAGGACGTCAGCACGACGATATTCCTAACAGAGACATACCACTCAATATCGCCCTGTCGGTGGCCAAGAAGCCGTCTTGGAGAGCTTTCTTCAAATCGCCCTTTTTGAAGGCCTCCTGCTTAGCCACAATTTCATGTAGGTGGTCGCCAGTATATATGGCCACCTTGTCACCTCCATGTCCATCGTATACACCAAAGAAAGCCAGTCGTTTGGCTGGGTCTGTTGGTTTCCCGCCATCGGCGAGCTGCTGTAGGTCGAGGACAGTGGCATGAGCGTCTTCCATGCTTATTCGCCAGCCCTGCATCGAGGAGATTCCGAAGATGAGTGCATCGTTTTCGCCATTTTCCGATTTCTGCGGGAGAAGGGGTATTAGCATTCAGAGCCACTGAGACAATAACATGCCTTCGCCGCCTTTCACCTGAGGCTGCACGCAGCCGTTGCCAAGGGGTAGAGCGCATGGCAGTCAGTGCGAAAGATGAACTGGCGGGCGTGCGGGGGCGGGGGGTTAAGAGGCCCGAGGGCAATTACCTTGTCGACGACAGGCTCTGAAAGAGTCTGACCCATACTGCCCACTGCCTACGAGGACTCTGTTTCGGTTTGGAGGGTGATGTGGAGACGGAGCGCAGGATGTCTCGCGGGCATGTAATTGTGCAGAGGGTTCGCTGCGGTATTGTGGGGTTGTTGGTCGGGAAACGCCGAGTAGCACAGTTGCAGCAAGTAGTGGGGGAGGGGGTAAAAGTGAAAATTGAACCAAGGGGGGGGAGAGGGGAAGTAGAAGATTGAAGAGGTGAAAGTGTTTGAGAATGCGCAGTTGCAGGAGCAAAGATGCAGGGCCAAAGCGGAGTGGCGGCAGAGGGGCGTGGAGGGGTTTGTTGTGGGAGACGTTGGTGACAAGAGTCAAGTTGAGGTCGGTGCGGTCGGTGCCAGTCAGTGTCGTGTGTTTGGAGGGAAATGGGAAAGACAGGCCAGACGCCCCCGTCTTGGTCCCGCTAGCCCGCTTTTGGCTGTGCTCAGCCACATCATAGGAAAAAAACGACCTGCAGAGGGACCTCGACCGGTCGCTCGTCATGCCGCCATCACTCGAAAACTACAAACCAGAATCTCCTTTCCCCCCCACACCAAGGCCGTCGCGACCGTTGTACGTACTGGCTCTGTTCTGTGATACATAATTATTACATTGCCAACTATGTTTGTGTTGTACATGCCAGAGGATACACCATTGTACTCACTCTCCTTGCTCTGTTCTTCACCCAACAAACACTTAGAGGAGTGGTTCGAACACTCAGCACCCACGTCCCTTTCTTGATTCCTCTCCCCACTGGCTGCCTAGGGAACAGCGCCTGCTCCGCCCATTTCCGGTGCATCGAATTTGCGCATTTGCTGCATTTACCAGCCTGGACCCAGGCGCTTGCAAGGCAGCAAGCGGCTCTGGCTGATTGCTGAGCGGTCGCGTGCCGTCACACCGTATCTATCATGGACACTGTCTTTAGGTAGATATCAGTAACATACAGCGCGGAACGGACAAGGATGCCTTCCATGTCGCCATTATGACTTGTATCCGTCTATTCTAGCCGCCGAGCCCTTTGTCCTTTGAACTGAACACTTCCAGGATTGGGTACGGGGACCATGAGTGGGGCCCCTTTTCTGTTCTCAGCCCTGCCTCGAAGAAAAGGTACGACATGGATAAGATGCACCGGCCGCACCAACGATGCACCATCTGCATGCACCTTTTCGGTCGGTGCTCTCTTCCGTACATCGCTTTTGGATCGCTGTCGGTATAGTCTGCCGAGCTAATGTATGTTTGTTTCGTGCAGTCGCATTTAAATTCCACATCTTGCGAAGATCTGATCGCTATAAGACCAACATTGTTCCAATCCATAATTACTCAGCAGCAGGCAAAAGGGCTCTCAATTTGGGTCAGAACTCTACCCTGGGCTGCTATCAATTGACCCTCTCAGCTTTGACATCGACCGAGGATAGCAACGAATACGGCCGAGTCGGCTTCTCCCCTCATACCCATCCTTAATGTTAGCGGGGGGTTTTGTCAACAACCTCGGACAATGCAGGTGCCATAGCACTACGCCCTTCATCCATTCTCCACCTCCATTTAGATCACCAGTCCACACGGTAATGGGTAGAGACTGGGTTAAGTAGATTCTTAACTGTTATTTGTTCTGTCAGTCGAATCAAATGTCCAGTTTATCGCGATGCGTGATGTCTCTTCCAGTGAGCTATTGCCTCCATCTACGCTTTCAAACGAAGAGCCATGTTGAACTTGTGTTACCGACTGTTCCTTTTATCTTTTTGATATCAGCAGATCTGCGGTGGAGGTTGCGCTCTGCGAGGTCGGAGCTGGAGATCTGCGCCTTCCCCAAAGAGGCGGACCTCGGTATCTGAGACTAGCGCGTTTTGCCCCGTAGCCGACGGTTCTCGACATGTCATCAGCATTTATCTTCTTCCGCCTCTCCTCTCTGTGATTCTTCTCTTCTCCCAATTCTTCATATTCAATTCAACTCCATCTTACATAGTTCATAATGTCACCTACTCCAGATTGGGTGAAGGCATTGAAGCCGTCAGGCCCTCAGGGCACCGAACTATTGGCTGCTGAGCGAGCCAGATCAAACATTCCCGTGGAAAAGCTTTCAGAGCTCTTATTCACAAAAGAGGTTCTTGAACAAAAACAAAATATCCTCAATATTCTCAAGTCAGAGAAGGTTTTCGACAAATCTCAAAACTACTATGCTGCTCGAGAAGAACGTTTCGAAACTGCTCTAGCGCGTGCAAAGAAGCTTGCAAATCTGAGGAAGAAACATGGCTGGACATTGGACGAGTATCGGACCGCCACGGATCTCATCAGCGAGCCCGGCCCGTATGGTTTACACGACAGTATGTTTCTGGTAACGCTCACCGAACAAGGTACTCCCGAACAGCACGAACTTTTTCTTAAAAAAGCCCAAAACTACGAATACATCGGCTGCTACGCTCAGACTGAACTTGGTCACGGCTCAAATGTCCGTGGCCTGGAGACCACCGCAACCTGGAATCCTGACGACAAAACCTTTGTAATTAACTCTCCACATTTAACGGCCAGCAAGTGGTGGATTGGCTCTCTGGGTCGCACAGCAAACCACGCTGCCGTGATGGCTCAGCTCATTATTAACGGCAAATCCTACGGCCCTCATCCTTTCATCGTGCAGATTCGTGACCTCAAAACACACGAACCCCTCGAGAACATCCACGTCGGTGATATTGGACCCAAATTCGGATACAACACCATGGACAATGGCTTCCTCCTGTTCAATAATGTCAAGATTCCGCATCGCAATATGCTTGCCCGTTTCTCAAAAGTGGACCTCGGCACGAACAAATATGTCCGAAGTGGTTCTCCATCACTAATTTATGGAACGCTGACCTGGGTTCGTTCTAATATCGTCATGCAGGCAGGCAGCGTTCTTGCTCGTGGCGTTACCATCGCTACACGATACTGCGCCATACGACGCCAATTCCAGGACCGCGATGCCCCGGAATGGGAAAAGGGAGAGAATCAGGTACTCAACTATACCATGGTACAAATCCGTCTCCTTCCTCTCCTCGCTGCCACATTCGCTCTCCACTTCACTGGAAAGGCCATGATGGATCTATATGCGGAGAACCAGAAGCGGATGAACGCAGGAAATGGAAATGACACAAGCAAGCGTGGGCCAGGACCAGAAGAGACACAGTCGGGAAGCGATATCCTCGCAGACCTCCATGCATCATCATGTGGTCTCAAAGCTCTTTCAAGTACAATCGCATCCGAAGGTCTCGAAGCATGTCGTCGCGCATGTGGCGGCCACGGATACTCCAGCTTCAGGTAATTCTAAAACTCTCGTCATGCAATCTACCACAAGAAAACTAACACAGTTCAGTGGCATTGGCACGTGGTACTCCGACTACCTCCCCACCATAACCTGGGAAGGTGATAACTACATGCTCACACAACAAGTTGCCCGGTACCTCCTGAAATCCGCTCGTTCAGTCCTCGCCTCCCAACCCCCCACCAACGACACAACACGAATCTTGACAGACTTCCGCGCCCGCACGGACGTAGGCTGCGCCTTCGACATCCTACATTCGTCTACCGACCTCGTCGCAGCATTCGCTTGGCGTACTTCCTTCCTCACCTTTGAAGCCCTCAAACACCGCGACGATCAAAAGAAACCCTGGAATGACCTCCTCGTCGACTTCTACCGCCTTAGCAAAGCCCACTCGCAATACATGGTCGTGAAATCCTTCCACGATGCCCTCGAATCCCCCGCTGTTACATCACAAACAGACGCGGAGACCCTCGACGTCCTCAAGAAACTATTCTGGCTTTTCGCCCTGCACACCCTCGAACAGGAAGGATCCGAGTTCTACGCTTCCGGTGCATGTAGCAAGCACCAAATCTCGCTCGCTCGCACGAATGCTGTTATGAAGCTGCTCAAGGAGGTGAGGCCGCATGCGGTGCGGCTGGTGGATTCGTGGGCTTTTGATGACTGGGTGTTAGATAGCAGTCTGGGGCGCGAGGACGGAAAGGTGTATGAGGATCTGTTTCATAGGGCGAGTGTGATTAATCCGTTGAATCGGATTACGGTGGATCCGTATCCAAATAGCGATGTTTTATTTAGGAAGATTGAGGGGGAGGCTAAGAGTAAGTTGTAGAGGGATTGGGAAAGAGGAAAATGTGATCTAAGGGAAAGATAAAGCATGGTGGGAGTTTTGCTGTTCTTACTAAATGTATATTTTGATTAGATTGGAATAGAATGCATTCTGAAATTATGGAATACAAAACTGTGGGCTTCCGGAATGTGAAGGTGTAGTGGGTTTGACCAATTTAATGGCGAGGGCGAACGATTTGGCTGATATGCCAAGAAATGTGAAAAAAAAAATACAAGCCCTATTTATGCGCACAGTAGCCAGGGGTAGAAGAAAACATGCGTATGAAGATGGGAGAAAGTTATCGACGTGATGGAAGATGTTCAAGCTCCATAGTTCCGAGAGATGAAAGTATTTGACATGACCTTTTGCCAAATGGAATCTTGGCATCAAAGATCGTCAGTTTACATTCCGAGAACAAGAAAAGGCAGCTCTAGGACCCGGTAATCAAATTTGTTGAGTACATGCATGCATGTGTTTCCCAAAAATCTGACCACTTGGCATGGTCGCTTTTACTGCGAACGAAGGAAGAGACAGGCTATACGGATATGTACGTGGAGTATTGTAGACCTATGGGCAGAAATCTTAGAGGGTTGGTGGATGGTTTGGTCGGAAGGGGAAATAGGCAGTGAGGAAGCGGTGTTGTTTCATTATACTGGGATATATGTTCCTCCACCCCGGTACTGCGAAGGATCTACAGTGTGGCTGATGCATGGTCATGTTGCGGGGAAGGATCGGACGGCTATGCTGGCGCTGGTCTTTCAGTTCTTGCGGGGGACCCTAACAGATATTATTTTGCTGGATTATTGATTGAGTTGATTTGGATTCAGCTACTGAATGAGAAGTTGATAGAGATTTTGAAGCTGTGAAATAGGGAGTGTAACACAGGCGAAGGGAATATAACATCTAGACAGGTCAAAGGGAAGTTTGCGCTAGCGTTGATAGGAGTGGGTGGCGATGAGGGCCAAAACAGCCACGATAAGGGGATCATCGAGGAGAAGTGGGGCGAAACAAGCGGATATTTGAGGAGTTTTGGGATGGAAAATCAAGGGTTCGACGATGTGGAAAAAGTCTGAAGAGGTAAAAGGCTTGCGAACTAGGTTTTCTAGCTGGGTAGAACCTGGTATGGGATTTCAGTGAGCTCAATACAATTTTGGTCCTGGTTGGAGTCTGTGCAACGTGATTTTCCGTAATGGAAAACATTGGTATCTCTGCTTTGGATAGAACAAGAGCCTGTGCGAATAGGCTCATTCCTACTACAGGGTTGTCAGTCGATCAATGGATGAATATCAGTCTAAAACGCTTACGTTCAGTACCAAGAATGGAACACGCAGGCTCGCAAAAGCATGATGTGGAGCCTTGACAATGCATGCGGTGCATTGATGAAATAAAGTGATATCTGTGTGGCCGGAAATAAAGCGTTGCGCAATTACATCATTGTTTCCACTTAGGCAATGTCTTCCACTTCGGTCCTTCCTTCCACTACAAACCTGTTGTATTTCGTAGTATGAGTAAAATGAGTGACGATCAGTATGATGATTCTTTTAAATTCCATGCTGTCCAAGACAATACTTTTGATAGTCAGGTCATGGTTTTCTGAATCGGGGTAAAGCTCTAATGGCCAATGTCCGTATTGTGAATCGTACCGCAAATTATCCTTCTTAGAGCCATTATGCGAAGTACCAACTCAACCATGAACAGAAATTAAACGACCTTCTAAGTGGGTCAGGTTCAAAGTAATGTTACGAGTACCTAATTCTATACTCAGCTAGAAGAAAGAGAGGAGGTGCTTTCCAGGAGTTTTCGTCCAAGCATCAGTGAAATATAAATACTGACCACATCTCCCTCTTCGAAAAACACCATCAAACTGCAATATTTGAAACCAGCTACCAACACTACTACACACCCATCCTTTCAAGCTTGCACAGCAAAACCAACAACTTATCACAAAGTATGCGCCCCAGAAAGCCTCAAACCATAACTTTCACCTATTCCCATGCCATCCATGACCATTGCTAACAACATCAGAATGCGCTTCCAACTTTTCAACGCTGCCGCTGCTTTCATGCTCCTGGGCATCGCCAGCGCGCAGTGCAATTGCGTCCACAACGGCGACGCAGGACGCTGGGAGGATTCCTTGGATCCCGCCAGCCGTCTGGGAGACCTCTGCAAGAAGGGCGGTGGCTGCCACCAAGCGACCAAGGGCCGCATGTGTGTATCGGGAGACCTTGGAAAATGTACTTGTGCCGTCGACTCAGCCAAGGCCTGGCAGAGCTGGAACCAGGACTGGTGGCTTTGGTCCGCGATCACTTGCGACGGCTTGTCTATCACTATTACCTAGTGAGTTTCGTCTGGTTTCTGGATGATTGCGGTGGAGATGTGGGATCTATGGTATGGATTTGATTTTGTGATATTTCGATCAATACTGTAGAGATTGGATGGAACGTGGACAACATACACTCTTTTCAAGGATCTGTCCGGTGGATATAAACGTTTGGAGCGTTGGACCTAAGTTAGCTGTTGAAGCACTGATCAATCAATCATCTGGCGCTCTACAATTGTCTCAATTTTTCTGGCTAAGTGAAAGGGTAGTGATAGCGTCGAGAGGGGAAGAGATTTAGGAATGAAAGCTTGCGGATAACGAGGATTAGGAATGGGAGATATTTGGAAGCAGTGCTTGTGAAGCGAATACTGTATTGCCGAAGATTGATTGCGAGTTGGTTGACTGACCATGAGTAGGAACTAATTGATGGTTTTGACAGAAAAAACATTTGACTGAAGATATTGACTAGAAATCCACTATCACCGAATCTTCATGGGGATATGGCTCAAAAGTCAAATTGGAAAGATTTATTGCGGATAACTGAAATACGAAGTAATTGCATGGCAACGGAAGAATATGAACAACGCGGATTCTTGGCGTTATGTCAGCAGCCACAAACTCCACACTCAATCGTGCCCTGTTCTTATGTTTATGGAGACAGAGTGTGGGGAAAGGACAGATAGAACCGACCTGTGGCGGGATGTGCTTGTTCGGTGCTCGTTCGAGGGTGTCGTGTGAAAGGGTCACCTGGACGTCAGAGCCTTTCACAGTTTGGGCGAACAGGTGAGTGTATGATTAGGGGCATCTGAAAAGCAGCCCAATATGGCCAGCATACTCACGATGCAGTCTTTGTTGTCAATAGTGTGAAGAGCAGTGGGTGTTGGATAGAAATAAAAAGGAATGAGTTGTCTGGTGAAAGAAGAGATGCTACGTGGACAGTGTGGAGCAATACAATATATAGAATCAGAGACGGTGAAGTGTTGTCAGAAAGAGAGAGAGAGTCCAGATGCCCAGTCACGAAAGGGGCTAGACCACTGTTTTTCCTCCCCTCTCCCCCATGTGGTTGGGCGGTGAGCTCATAGCGCCAAGCCCCCACGCGGGTTTTGGGCAATTGCGATTGGATGGACCCTGCACCTCGGGAAAAGCCGCCAACACCGGCCATCCGCCCAGGTGAGTTGTTTTTCCGCGACTCTGAACAACCTCGTTTCGCTTTTGCACTTCTCTGTCCACAGCCCACCACCGCCCTTACTCATCACTATACCCTATCGCATACTTTGAAAAGTAGCGGTTCTTCTTGCCCTTTACTCTCTACACATCTTCTCTTCTCATTACTGCAACAATGGCTTTCGAGAAGGTCATCTTCAAGGCCCCGCCGCCTGCCTTTTCTGACATCTCCAAATCCTCAAACGACGTATGTGTTTGCGCCGACGGCTCGACAAACCACTACAGCATTCCAATTGCTAACTTCCGGCTCCTCACAGCTCATCAACAAGGACTTCTACCACGCCGCCGCAGGTGAGACCTCCCTCAATGGCAGTGTATAATTGTTTTAGAATCTCGCTAACTCTCCCTTCCCCTCTAGCTGCCCTTGAGGTCAAGCTCAAGGCCCCCAATGGTGTTAACTTCACCGCAAAGGGCACTTCGTCGCACGATGGCCCCGTATCTTCATCTGTAAGCTCTCTCCGAATTTTTGAATTTGTCGCTCCCTCTGTTACACTTGCTAACGGTCATCACAATAGCTCGAGGGCAAGAAGGCACTCTCCAACGGTACTACCCCCACCTTTCGCTATTATCGTTTAGGCGTTCCAATTATATGGATCAAGCGTCCCCCACTCATTGTATCCTCTTATATATTTCACGGTTGCAAACCTAGCCCCAAAGACGCCTCTAGCATAACCGGGTGGAGTCTTTCGCTGACACGCAAACGCACAGGCATCAGCATCACCCAGTCGTGGAACACTGCCAACCTCCTCAATACCAAGGTTGAGCTCAACGACACCTTCACCTCTGGCTTGAAGACCGAGCTCATCTCCAACTTCAACCCCGACAAGGGCAACAAGGGCCAGAAAGTCAACTTCCACTTCAAGCAGGCCAACTTCCACGGCCGTGTCTTTGGTGACTACAGCCCTTCGGGCGCTGTCAGCGCCATCGCCGACGCTGTTCTCAGCCACGAGGGCTTCGTCGTTGGTGGTGAGGTTGGTTATGACGTCCAGAAGGCTGCCATCACCAAGTACTCCGCTGCTGTTGGTTACACCGCCCCTACCTACAACGCTGCCCTCACTGCCACCAACTCGCTCAGCGTCTTTGCTGCCTCGTACTACCAGACCGTCAACCCCGCTGTCGAGGCTGGTGCCAAGGCCACCTACGACGCAAAGTCTGGCTCCGCCGTTGGCCTCGAGCTTGCCGCCAAATACAGGATTGACACTGCCTCTTTCGCTAAGGTATGTTTCACCAGTCCTCCCAAATTCTGTTTGACTAACATTTCCACAGGCCAAGATCAACAACCTCGGCATTGCTTCCCTCGCCTACAACACCCGCGTGAACAGCGGCCTCACTTTCGGTATTGGCGGTTCTTTTGATACCCAGAAGCTCAACGCTGCCGGCCACAAGCTCGGTACCAGCTTCACTTTTGAGGGTTAAGCGATCATCACCTCCAATGTGTCAGAAAATCTGCAGACCATAGAGCCTTGGAGCGAACATCTTGATGATCTTTTGGAGAAGAAAAATGCAAACAATTGCGGATGTGGATGCGATGTGATTTGAGTCGCTTTTGCATTGCGTATTTGGGCAATGTACAATAGGGTTCTCGTTAATGCATTGCATTCCGTTCTTCAATTTCGCGCTCTAGTGCAGGGTTGTTAACCGCTTGTAGTGAGACCGATCGTGATGCTGACCTAACTAACGCCTACGTGATGACTAAGAATTCACGGAGAGCTTCAGTTTTCCTTGGAGTGAAGCACGTAGATAACAATGATGTCCAGGCAAACTAACTCGAATCGCTTGACCAGAAAAACGATAGGACTGGTGTTCATATTGTCAGATTCTATGGAAGAAGAGCAGCGAGTATGAACGTGAATCATCCAAGTGAGAAGATACAGTTGAGCGCGATTATCAGCGAATAGTAATATCTTAAGCTAGAGTTAAGAAGGAAGGCTCTGAATGAAAAGTGTAATTTTATTTGTTTGTGTTAATGCTATGCTGTATTCCAATCAAACATCAATGCCACACCACACATTCTCCACTGTTTGTTGTAGGTAGATGCAGATAGTAGTTCTCATATGGTGTAAATGAATCGTGTACTGATATGCTTTTACATACGAACTGAGCGGCATTTGTTGGTATCCTAAATCTGAAAAGGCGCAATTTAATAGTCATCTCCTCGACTAACAACTTCCTTTACGTTTGGTCGGAGGATGAAAGTCTGGAAAATCAGAGTCAGCATGTTGAGTAATCATCTCCTGTGGAAATTGGCAACAACTTACATGTTCACTTTGTGCGGTATAGCTTCCCTTGATATCGCACAGCGGCGGGTAAGCTTCAACAATACCTGCCGAGACAAGGTTATTCAATCCCAGGAGGTATTTGTCGTGGCCAAGTCGATCGAGATAGCGGCGGCAGAAGGGGAGAGTGCCAAAGTTCTTGGTGATAGAGTTGAGGAGGGTTTTGGCGGAGGAGACGCGGAGAGCGACCTTGGGTGCGTCTTCACGCTTGGCATAGTGGGATGTTTCCATCTGGAATGCGGTCAGTGATCACAGGGTTGTGACAAAGTTAAATGAACGTTGGAGTCAAACATACATCGTCCCGGACGTAACCTTTGCCCGTCGAGCCGAACGTTTCGATGGCGAAGGTTTCACCCTCCTCCATCTTAGTTTGGTCACCGCCCTTGACAATGGGGACGGTTTTTCCTCCATGGATGGAATAATGTCCAATGCTGTGTCCATTGAGGTTGCGAATGCACTTCACGGGGAACGTCTGGCCCTTGATTTCGACCTCGTAGCTCTCCATAACTTCCTGGATCGCAGCACCAATATCAGACATGCGGACATCGATACCCGCTTCCCTTATGCCGGCATTGGTGGCGTCTTTGCATGCGTTGATGAGGTTGTCGTAGACGGGGTCAAAGGTAAGCGTGAAGGCTGAGTCAACGATACGGCCGTTGATGTGTACGCCGAAATCAACCTTCATAACGTCCTCGTAGTTCACAACCATTTTGTTTCCAGCGTTGGGTGTATAATGCGCCGCACAGTGGTTGATGCTGAGGCCGGTGGGGAAGCCCATGCCGCCCTTGATAGCGTCCCCCTCCTCCAAACCTTGATGACCCGTTAGGGCGCGCACAGAGTCCTCGATTCCCTCTGCAATTTCAGTCAAGCCCATGCCGGGCTTGATCCATTTCTGTGCCCATTGTCGGACCTGGCGATGTACCTCAGCGCCGCGGCGGTAGTCGGTAAGGAAATCATTGTTCATGCGGTCCAGATGGCGTTTTTCCTCACTCGTAGTGCGGAAGTTGTTCTCGTCGCGGTACTCGACTATCTCGCCCTCGGGGTATGTGTCGTTGGGGAACAGCTCGTGAATGGGCACTCGTGGTGGGGAGGTTTGAACTTTGGGACCGCCAGCGCCGGCCTTCTTCTTCTTGCGTGGCTTCCTCTTCTTCTTCTTTTTAGCAGCACCCTCGCCATTTGCACCGTCTGCAGCTACGTCTCCTTCCTCTGCATCATCTTCCGAATCGTCGTGGTCAGGATCGCTGGGTTTTTCGCCGTTCTTGGTGGCGGACGTCCCGTTGGTTTGCTTGCCGTTGGTCTCTTCCACTGTGCCGGAATCAGTACAAACGAGACGCCTTATGGGGGAGATATTGATCACATACACGACAGGTTGGAAAGTCCCTCGGCTGTTTTGGCGGCCATGGTGGGTGTTTGTGTATGGAATGGAGGGAATGTGCAGCGTGCAGCGTAGGAACTGGCGACATTCTTTTTAGCAGCACAAAATAACGCCGCCGCCCCCCGCCCTGCGCCGTTCCATCTGATCTCTCCAGGGCTGGTCGGCGCACGGCGATAGATCGCTTGGACTTTCCCTACGCTCGTTTATGACGTCTAGAACATCAAAGCCAAGCACGAAACTCTTCTCAAACAATTCCCATGTTTCCGCATCATCCTTTCTCGGCCTTTTGAACTTCGATTCCTTCTTTCCACCTCAGTTCCGGGCCAGTCGAGCGGAATGAGGGATGCTATTCCGCCCACCACCCTTCTCTCTCTCATGCGCTCACGCACACCGGCTATGCATCCTCACCCACCCCGCCACGCGACACCCTCGGCGTCACCATGCGCTTCGCGATGCGCGAACCTCCCAATTCCACACTTCACGAGTCTGCTATACCGATAGCGAAACTATTAGCCATTACGAGACGCTACAATTGCCGCGAACTGCTTCTCCCGCAGACATAAAGCGCCAGTTCTTCTCCCTCTCCAAGTTGCATCACCCGGATAAGAACCCCAATGATCCCACCGCCAGCACGCGCTTTGTAGCCATCAGTGAAGCCTACCATGTACTTTCAGTTCCTGAGAAGCGCCTCAAATACGACAGCCACCTCTACGAATCATCGAGCAGACGGTCACGCTGGGGAGGAGGGGATGCACCACCCGAGCATGGTAGTTATAGTTCGGCAGGTTATGCCGGGTCAAGACCTGCTACTGGGTTGAACAAGAAACGAGGTACATTCCGTGGCCCACCGCCGAGTTTCTACAACAGTGGAGGGTATGGAAGACACAACGCCAAGAGGGCAGAGTATGCGCACCACACCCCTGGGAGTGGTGCAGGCACTGAGCAGGACGCCAATCAGGAAAGCTATGGCGACTTCGGGAGTGGAATGGGCCCTGGTCACACCGGAAAAGGGAAGGAGGTCCCACATTTTGACAACCTGAGGCATAAGAAGACGCACGATCATGTCTACGAGCATATCGCGGCACGGAGAAGACGGACAAGAGCCAGCCAAACGCCAGATTTCGAGGGCATCGGGCCAATTCTGCGGTTCGCTTTGGTGACAAGTGCGGTGGGGTTCATAGGGTGGGTTGGTCACCAGTTGGGGAAAAGAGACGAAAGGGCCGGTCAAAGTGGAAGAGAGGGTGATGATAGATCAAAGAGATAAGCGGTACACATATGGAACGCGTGACATGTAGAGACGAATTATTGTTCTACTTATTATATAGTGGTTCGAGTATACTTTATACACCGAAGAATAAGACCATCCATTGTCAAGATGTATTTCCTGACCGCATGCCAATACTGCAAGAGGACCTTACCCTTCAGTTTGTTATAACAACGCCAACTTCAACTAGCTAATATAATGTATTAAGTTTGAGAGTGGTGGAGAGACACCTTACGCAGATCCTCAATCCGCACATGTATTGATTGATGGTACACTGTAGAGAAAATGTGTATTACTTGGCCGAGTAATTGCCTTGGACACACGATCAACGGTGTGCACTGAGAGGAGGGATAATCAGAGTTTGAGTTACTATTTTATTAGGGTCTTGATCTTGGGCAAAAATATCACGTCAAAAATATCCATAACATGTAACTATACCATAGTTGTATTGGTGTCGAGAAACAATTTCCTACCGGGGAAGCAAAATGTCACTTTGCAATGCAAGCTCAAATATCCCAGGGATTGCACCTCCACAACTACATAATATAATCATTTGAAATTTAAAATTTCTTTTCGCATACACAGAAAGATACTTACACTTAAAGACAGCTGCATAATATACGTTGCAGTAATTTAGATTAATTATTGCGCGCAAGGACTGGCACAGCGCTCAAGCATTCTATGCAAAATTTGCAGAAATGGATGATACTTTCCTACTTAGGAAGGTTGAACACACTAAAATCGGGATAGCGTGGAAATACAGGACAGTGCACAGTATCTTCATTCTCAGCCAAATATGCAGAATGCTCATCATGCACCCTATCACGCACTTAGACGTATCTCATTACATTTAAATATGCAGTGAGGCTCTGGTGACTCTAATCATGGGATGTTCACTGGCGTATTCAGGCTTGTGCAGAAGAACAAGAAGCGTTGATTCAGAAAGACATCCATCATTGTCCGAAGGTCGTTTCCAGTTCATGGCCGCTGCATACTCCAGAAGTTCATAAGATAACCAAGGGGGTGAAAGTAGAGTGCAGATGCCGAGTATGTGTGTTTAGATGTAAGTTTATAGGGTAAATGTGACACACAGTGTTCTTGTCTTTTCAAGATAGTCTGACTCTTTCAAGCTACGATAAGCGAGCCTATAGCAGACCCAAATTGGATGAGCAATAAACATCGCCGATACCAGTCAAATAAATTTCTAAGTGCTAAGTTTACATGTTGCTTACAAATATGTTAAGTATAGTAACTAGATTGTGGAAAATCTTTTGCTTTGTAATTAAAGTCGCCTTGCCTCACAAAGTTATTTACAATTGATCTCGGACACAGGCAAAAAGACCGAAAATAAGAAAGTCATTGGTAATGCAGCAATAATGAGCACAGTACTTAAAAAACATTTCTTAATAAGGATTGTGTAAGGCCCTACTAAATCGTCAGCGCCTACCTAAACACGAAATAATGTAAGTGTGGCGGTAGAAAATCTTGTTTTGTACATTGTATTCACCAATGGGCCTTCAGGTCCATGCACTTGAGACACATCTGGCAAATAGTTCCTCCAGGTGTTGTTGTAATATGTCAGCTCTCCACAATTAGGGATAACGCTTAGCCAGAAAATGCTCAGCTGAGTTCGGCACTAATAGAGGCTAACCAGGATCGAGCTCCAGCATTCGCCCGATTTTAACTATAACATGCGAATAGTCTGTGATTGGTTGGTTAGTGTATACCCCAACACAATCAAGGAAAGCGGTGTAATTCCTGCGCTCGGCCTTACGGGGCGCCTGAAAGATATGAGGCTGTGTACAATTGAATCATACAGCTAGACTGGCTGACAGCCAAGGATTGTGGATAGTATATAAAGAGTGCGGGATGAAAGCCCATCTTAGGTTGCAAGGCTGACATCCAGGTTGTCTCCGAATTTCCCTTCACAGTCTAGAAAAAACACGATGGCCGACCTAGTGAAACAGATCGAAACACTCATCCAAAATGGGCCATCGGCCTTGGAGGAGAAAGATCGTGCAGCGTTGGTAGAAGCAAGTACGAAGCTCGTTAGCACTTTCGAAAATCCATTCGAAAAGCTTCTTAGGCTAGCATTTGTAAGTTTACAATAGTGTTTTTCTCGGATTGCCACGCCGACAAAAACTTGTCTAATGATAATCAGGGAGTCTATGAGCCTACTACTCTACGCATTGCAGTAGATCTGAACCTTCCCGACGTTGCACTTGCCCACAACGCACCGATAAGCATTGCCGAATTCGCTGAGAAAACTGGAGCTGATCCAGCTCTATTATGTACGTTCCTCTTCTCATGAATTCACAGACTTGATTCTTCGCGGCTCAAAAGTTAATGATGACTATGCTGACATTCATTAGTGCGAATCCTTCGAGTCATAGTTAATTTAGGTGTATTCACCGAAGATGCATCTGGAAAATACTTGCCCACTCCATTTACCCCCGTGCTAGCGACTGGATCACCCGTGAAAGAAGCGTTGGTCCATCTTACCCATCTTCATCGATCAGTTACTGGAATGCCGGAATACTTCGCTGCGAATGGATATCAGAACCCAGACGATTCCGAGAACGGACCGTTTCAGTTTGCCTTGGATTGCAAGGGCGAAACATACTTCACCTGGGTTGTGAAACCAGGAAATGAAAGACTGTCAAAGGCATTCAATGCCACGATGCAGATGCAGAAGGGTGAAGAAGACGACACCTTTGTACCCGCATATCCTGTGCAAGAACGAATCAAGAATGAAGACCCGGATCGGGTGCTCATTGTAGACGTAGGCGGGAATGTTGGCCATCAGCTCATCAAGTTCAAGGAAAAGTATCCTTCCATCCCAGGAAAACTCGTCTTGCAAGATTTACCGCAAGTTGTCAACAGTGAAGAAGCGAAGGTTCCGGAATCTATTATCAAGGTCGGTCATGACTTCTTCAAACCGCAACCTGACTTGGTCAGGGGTGCGAAATCGTACTACCTACGCATGATTTTACATGACTGGGCAGAGAAGCAGGCAAAGATCATCCTCGGTAACATTGCATCTGCAATGGCTGATGATTCGTTGGTGCTGATTGATGAGATTATTGTACCTGAAAGCGGAGTTGGGCTGATGGAAGCGAAAATGGACTGGCACATGTTGAATATGGGTGCATCTGAGAGAACTGAAGCACAGTGGAGAGCTTTGGGTGAGAGTGTGGGCTTGAGACTGAATGAGATATTCTGGGCGGCAAGCGCGAGCATTGGACGTAGAGGTGTTTTGGAGTTTGTGAAGGCCTGATAGGAAAACTGGAATGGAAACAGGCTTAAATTCGAAGGAAATTAACGTCTCGGCTTTGGAGCTAGCAGCTTTACCCGTTGCTGCTGTGTTGTCGCCGGTTTTTTTGGTTATGGTTTACCTCATTGCGTTCACTGAATAAGTAAAATTCAAGATCTTGCCCAATCTCTGACTGTGACGGGGCTACGTTTGTATAAAGCAAGAAGACTATGGGAAAATTTAGTATATTATATGTAAGTGCACAATAAACACTACTTATGTCCGCCCGAAGAAGGCATCCCGCATGGCGGCGGCATAGCCGAACAAAGTTTCGACATAAAAGGCAAGTCATTTTGCCCAGCACATTATGTACCTACCGATTGATGCAATAACTGTAGCACTAGCACACACTACTCTGCTGCACTAAAGCCTTCGATCTGCAATTTTTATTCGAACACACGATAGCAGGGATGGAACGGGCATACATAGATTGTGAATCAAGATGTTTAGGAGGCAAGAATCAGTCTTCAAGGCACGAGCATATTCCTCGATTTCGACGTTTTTCCCTGACGATGCGTAAACTAGTACTGATGCCATTGATACTTCAACAAACATAACGATCTGCATATTGCCTCAGTTAGGTACAACCACATATTTTAGTCGAATCAGGGCGGGCTCGAGGGTTAATTTTCACACTGTGGTATTTTCACATGGGTGCTGCAGCACTGTTTAGTTAGCATAATGACCGTCCTCCCCAACTACCATTACCCTCCAAGCGTTACTCATCTTGGAATTTAAACCTCGGCACTTCGACATCTATATATTTTTCTATGATTCATATGATAGAACGAGCCTGTGAAAGAAAGCGATCAAGAGCAAAGCATCCGTGACTGGAACAATAAGTGCAACAGATATTGGTATTCGACTACTTTCAAAGCTTCATACGATAAGTGCCGAAATGGACTATCATTGCCTCAATTCACCAGCCTTGAGAAGCGAGAAACCTATTGTATCGTGAATTCTAAGCTAGGCATTGGATCTCTCTTCATTAATACGGTAAGTCTAGTACGCAAGATTGTGGCTATGTTGGCTGTTCACTTCACGTACTGATTTATAATCAGGCCGTCGCGGCTGCTATCCCTGAAGTAGCTGACCAGAATGGCTTCTATATCCGCCGTACTGATGAGATGCACTTTGAAGATCTACCAATTACTGACTTGACCGTGACTAACGATGGGTTTCCCGATCTCACTTTCAATGGCACAGTGAATTCCGTCTGAGAGGAAGTGCGAGGTATCAAACCAGAATTTGGCAACTGTTAATTCTTCCTCCGAATCTCGGTATTCAAAGAATTAGAAGTAGCCTGCTTTGGTCAATCAGCGATTAATTTAAATCTATAATCGAATCCATAAAGTACATGTGAGGATGAATACCAGTACAATTCGCCAACTCCACTAAGAATTGGTACCAGTTCACTTTGGTCGTACAGTATAGAAGAAAATTTCTTATGATCAACGCAAGATCTTCAGTCATTCCAGCAAGTGTCTGAACGATAAGGCTCAAACAACTGTCGCACATTTTAGGTTTCAGTCCTATCCTACAGTCCCGCTTTTCCTTCTTTACCGCCAATACGATTAACAAAGCTTGGCCCTTATTCGTAGGCGCTTAGCACAGTACCTTTAGATTATAAGTGGCTATACACTACTCAAGGACTTATCTATAACATTGGCAACGTTTACAATTTTAAATCCAAGCATTATTGCCGTATTGAGAGAAATTTACGCAGCTACCATTTACTAAGAGAAGGCCAGTGTCTGTTCCGCCCTAGACGTCTGAACTGTTCCATAGAAGTTCGGAAAGGGTGGAATTGCCGATTTGAAACTGGAAACTGAGACCTATATTAGCTATTGCAAGGCCGAGTGAGAGTTCAAGACGTATGGTGCATGCAGTATGGCTATTCTATTTGCGTAGAGATTGAAGACGAAATACTATGTATGTAAACAAGCGATTATGAGAGCACAAGTCCGGAGTTAGTAATTACTAAATATAAGACTCTTAGGACGTAGAAATAGCACATCTTTATGCCATAAAAAAGCAATATATAGGTGCTAATTGCTGGGAAGATAATGTACCTAATACTTAATGAATTCTGCGAAGTGCGATTATTATTCCATCAACACCTGACATTATGTGAATTAGCTAACTTTAAAGAGATCAATTTAGATTCTATAATGTACTATGGGAGTTCTCTGCTAGGTTTCTACATTTAGTACTTGCGTAATAACTACGTAGGTATGATGTGAAGTGGACACTCTTGTAACACGTTTGTATAGTTACAATTTGCAATCTATGAAATAGCTAACACAGTCATATTACTAGGCTGTGCTGTGCCACAAATCTAGATTATCAGGGAGATAAAAACTGTTTGATCTAAAGTCTAAGGTCTAACATGATGCGGTCATGTGGCACCTATAGATTGATGCAAGGTGGCATTACTTGCGGCGCGCTAGGCAATTCTGTTATGCATTACTTTATCGTACGAATAGCGCTACGCCGGTTAGCTGTGCTATACAATGTAATTGAAACCACCGTGGCATTCTCGGCCAGCAGAGGTATAAAGTCTACTTATTTACACATGAAAGATCCAGCATCTATTCCATACTATATCTAAGATTTCTTCCAAACAAAATCTCCAAAAATTCTCTTTGTTTTTTCCTCACGTGTTCAATTCCAAAATGACGTCAAACCGGCAGATTTCAGTTTACTTCCATGGAAATATCCATGGTGGCCCTCAGAATACAGCGAATTGCGCCATTGTTCTTGTCGATAATGCCACGAAAGAAATGTGGTGGCTTGGCGTTAAGAAATCCGAAAAACTTAACGCTCGAGCACAAGGAGAATGGCGAAATTATCATTATGAAACCTATGGCAAATCCTATTTTAATAAATTTATCATAGGGATCAAAGTTTTTGTTAACTGTACCATGCAAGATGCAACTAGAGAAATTGTAGAAGATTTGGGGAAGGATACTGTTATAGATTGGGCAAAGAAAAGTAACGTTGAGATTAAATAGGGCTTAGATATCAATATTGCAACATTGAGCTTTAGTTGTACGAAGAAAGTTAGTTAAATAAATTGACTTCGAGTTTGCACAGGACTTCTTCTGTGATCTGAACTCATTGCTCGAACATCTTGAAATCCTTCTTAGCCAAGATGTGAAACTGATATGCTGGTGTCTCTAGCACTGATTTGTTATGGGGTTGACTTTGGGTGGAACTTCGAAGAGGGTTCAGATGAATGTATTGAAAATCACGAGCAATTGTAATAAGCTAACCCTTTGTTGTCCTACAATACTTATCTCCCTTAATCAGGGTAGCTACCCTCTCTAGTGTTGCCAGGAAGGAGACCTCAATGCAGTGCAATAACGGCATCGCTGCCTCTTGGAAAGAACATGCTTTCTTATTTACATGTATAGTACTAACCAATACCAATTAAAACTACAACAGCACTAGTACCTTCTCCGAAGTCCCCTGTAACTCATTAGTTGGCATTGTATATTGTGATAGACTAGGCTAGGTGTAGCCTAAGATTGAGAAAAGGCAGTGCCGCATCAAGTGCTCGTGCACAAGCAGTTCTGGAAGGGCAGCTATCCTAACAAAGGGGGTGTTATAAAGCAACAGTCGAGTAGCTTATTTACACTTACTCGTGATTCTCAATACATTATTTTTAGTCCTTATCGAAGTTTCACCTTAAGTTTAGCGCATAACATAGATCACCGACTAATCTAGGAGATCTGACCCTATTCTAATTAGAGTTCAGATGCAATTTTCACTTTCTGCCTTTCAGGCACTAGTGAATATAGCCAAGTATTTAGCTCTTAGTGATTATATTACGAACCTATAGATAAGACGGTATCGAAAACTGCTATAGAACAAAGAAAGATCTCTGTAGGTCAAGCGTATGACATCAAGAACATTCTCAAGGTCGTTTCGGATCAGACAGATCTATTTGGGCTGCAACTTTGTCTGTTAGGGGCACTAGCTCTGTGAATCTGAGCCACGGTTTGTCTGATAAGAACAGTTAAGATATTGACACCCAATCAATACCATTATGTGATAGAAAGGAATGGCTGCTCAATCTGTTGCACTTGTGGGTAAGGTCTCAAGTGCGAGAGACCTTCCAGTTCATCGTTACCTCCAATGAGACCGATGCAGCAGCCCTTGTCTCTGTTTCCATACGTTAGCATGACTACATGAACATTTGAAATTGTGTTGTGCCAAGAGCTGGGTATTTACCTGAAGAAACAACAGCGTTTACACCATAAAAGGATCACTTGTGTACATTAGCTCATCATGTTGAAAACATCTCCGCCGAAAGTAAGAAGGCTGATAGGCCCAGAGCTATTGAAAGCTATACCAACTTATCTATTGCTGCGTTTGAGGAGGTGCTTGAATTCGATAAGTGAGGGATCACGTCCGGTTGAGAGACCGGCGCCTATGATGACCAGAGCGATGGCTAGGAGGAGCCTGAGAAGCATGATTTGAGAAGAGTGTGGGGTGAAAGGCGTGATAATGTGTGATATATGTTAGGAGTAATCAAGTTTGAGATCACTGTGATGGATCAACCGAAATATATTTGTTGTATGACAGGTTTGGAAAAGATGGTAAGGACGATTGACCCGGGTATACAAACCGTGCGGCACTGGATATTTATATGACCACGAAGGTGAAAGGTTGATCTACGCTGGTGACTATACCAGGAACCTCCCGAGGACATGTTTATGGCAATCTCAGACAGTATTATATGAGAACAAGAGCTTAGTTATGGCGTTGGACCACCAAAGCATTTGCGCACATATTTTTTACATAAAGACATCACTCAGGTACTCAAAATTATTGGACGATTCATGTGAATTCCTAAACGTGCGGGATGACATGGTAATTTGACGGCCATTTGTCGATGGAACAAAAATCACACCAGTGCGAGATTTATCGAGTATTAGGTATATTACATACCCAACACCATTGCGTCGATAAACAAGTGACTCTTTGGTGTTCTCTGACAGATTGATGTGCTCCGACTTGAAGTAATATATGTCAGAATGCACTGATCACCTGGGCAGTGAACAAATGATAAAATCAGAGTATCTGCATAATTCAGAGTGGTTTGTGAGTCCCTCGTGGAAAATGAAAGAGAGCGAAAGAAAACGCCATGAAGAAAGACCGAACTTACGGCATTGTTTTTTACTCATCTCTTAAAATTGATGTGAGTTGATTGTCGTGAGGGGGGAATTACGTGCGCCTATTACTTCCACTAACTTATATGTGAATTAGCTAGTAGGAAAAGATGCATTATGGCCTGTAAGTTTTCTACATTTTCGATCTAGGTAGTCTGGATTCGATTGACATGTTTCGGGACTCAGGGGCGGACGGGATATATAAATGCCAAGGCAAGTCAACAAAATAAATGGCGGGACCCATAGGTCCAAGCTGTGTGAAGATTGGCAATCCCTTTTTCAGAGACATTTAACGGGCTGACATGGTTCGAGGAGAAGGTGATACTTGGCAGCTGCGAAAGACGAAGAAGGAATCGAATAGGAGTATGCTGAGTGGGGGAAAGTCATCGAGGGGCGAGAATTCACATGTAATGCCATTTAGGAATAGCGCACCGGTAGATCTGGAAGCGATCAGCCAACCATGGGACGACGCTCGGGCCAGTTCATCGCCACGCGGGTCGCGCCAGGGTCCAATAAGTCGACAGCTCCGAAACATTATTATTTGGACAGGAGAACAGGAGAACTCCCTCATTGCAACACGACCACCATAACTCGCTATTATTTACACATTTTTCCACAGAGACCGTGAATAGTTTGCTCCAAATTCACGATGCGCTCATCGGTCGCCACGGCCACTGTGCCGAACAGAAAGCCCTCAAAGCGATCCCTCACCGTCAAGGCGGAGCAGGAGAAGCCTGCCGCGGTCGAGGTAGAGCAACCCCACGACGACGAACACGATCGCTTTTTCTGGACATACACCGAGGAACCGCATCGGACGCGGCGGATGGCTATTATCAAGGCCCATCCAGAGGTAAGGAAGCTCTATTGTTCGCATTGACACCTCCCATGGCCATACTGACGATTTGTCGCACTGCAGGTTACGAAGCTCTGTGGACCCGAACCCCTCACCAAATACGTTGTCACCTTCGTTGTTTCTCTACAGGTTCTCTGTGCCTATCTCCTCCGCGATACGCCGTTCATATCATGGCCGACGTTCTTGACCGCATACATCATCGGCGCCACGGCAAACCAGAACCTCTTCCTCGCCATCCACGAGATTTCCCACAACTTGGCGTTCAGGAACCCCCTAGCAAACAGGGTGTTTGCCGTGTTCGCCAATCTCCCGATTGGAATCCCCTACAGCGCATCGTTTAGGGTGAGTTAGGAGTATCTGTAATAGAAGCGAGAGTTCCATTGACCCACCATGTAGCCCTACCATCTAACCCACCACAAATCTCTCGGCGTCGACGGTCTCGATACTGACCTGCCCACCCCCATTGAAGCCATATTCCTTGACTCCGTCCTCGGCAAAGCCTTCTTTTGCACTTTCCAGATCCTTTTCTACGCTCTCCGACCTATGTTCGTCTACCAGCTACCCCTCACGAAGATCCACCTCTTTAACGTCCTCGTGCAATTCGCCTTCGATTTCGCCCTTGTTAAGTTCATTGGTGGCAGTGCACTGGGCTACATGATCCTATCCTCCTTCCTCGCGGGCTCCCTACACCCCTGCGCAGGCCACTTCATTGCTGAGCATTACGTTTTTGAGAAACAACCCGAAGAATCCCGCAATCCCGCCAACAAGATCCCGCTCCCCGAAACATACTCGTACTATGGCCCTCTGAACTTCTTCACATACAACGTCGGCCTGCATAACGAGCATCACGATTTCCCAGCCGTGCCCTGGACAAAGCTCCCAGAACTGAACCGCATCGCGCATGAATTCTACGATGAGTTGCCAACACATAAGAGCTGGGTGTATGTGATGTGGCAATTCGTCTTCGACGCAGATGTAAGTCTGTGGTCGCGTGTCAAAAGGAAAGAAGGAGGTCGTAAGGTCGGCGCAGGAAGTGGATGGAACGAAGAAGAGCTCGGTGCGAACGAGAAGAAGGGCCCCATCCCGGGAGTGCGATAATGGCATAGTGTAATTGTCATAGAAGAAAAGTCCACATATTAATAGAACGAGGTGCTAGTCTTGCATTTACAGGCGTAAGGACATATACATACAAATACATATTGCTGATTTTCCGCCATACATGCGCATACAGAAGTTAGAATGAACAACCTAAGCGTTTCTGTTTTCTTTGCTAAGGACCCGCTATACAAGCCATTGCGCTACTTGGTCTCCGAAAGAGAGGTTTACAGAACCATTTGCGATTTAAGAAGTCTTCAAAAGTGAGTTTGGAAACAAGATCTATACTACATCCGTTCCCGACCAAGCTCCTTCTAGCTCCATGCCGCACCACAACCATCGCCCTACAATTCATCATGGCCTCCCTGCACCTCCTTTCCCCAAACCGTCCCCCCCTTAACCTCACCCCTCAAAACCCCCCTCAACATCTTCTCCACGCCCTCCCCGCCCTCCTTCCTAATAGCCCTTCCCTCCCTATACAAAAACACCTGATCATTCATCGGCGCATGCATGACCAGCGCGGGGAACGTATCCCCACTGAGTCCGAAGCCCTTTGCCATGGGCAAAAACTCCTCGCTGTCGATGAGCGTGAAGGTGGTGTACTGGGTAAATTGTTTGGCGAGGGGGGTGAGATTTTGCAGGAGGGAGGTTGTGAGGGACGGGTTGTGGGAGGGGGAGAGCGGGGAGAGGGGCAGGAAGATGTAGATTGTCAGTTTCGTTTTCTGGGCGACGGTTAGTTATTGAGTTTCATGTTGGGGGGTTTGGGGGGAAAGGAAGGATGCAGAGGTCCATGATCCAGACGAAAAGTGCGAGGACACGTGACCATCCAAACTCTCATCAAATATTGTAAAGCAAATAGAAACACAACTTACCAACATATACTTTTCTGCTTCCTTCTCCTTAAACTCCTCAATCAGATTCTTCTCCACCCCCTCCAAAAGCGGTTCCAGCCTTTCCTCCTCCCACCCCCCCACAAGCCCAGAATCCAACACCCAATGATCCCCATCCCGATTCCGGAACACCTTGATCCCAGGCACATTGACCCATTCGTCCTCCGCCACGGCTTCCGCATTACTCACATATCCAAAGATAAACTGGTGTCGGTACTTCTCTGCTAGCGCGCGGAATCGCGGTAGCAGGGTTGTTGTCGTTGTTGAGTCTGGAGCGGGGAGAAAGGCGATGATTACGATGTCGTCTATTTCTTTGAAGAAGTTCAATTTGCTAGGCGGGATGTGTGTTAGAAGGGGGAGGGTGTGTTTTTTGAGATAGGAAAGTAGTCCTGCGATCGTTTTGGGGCCGCGGTAGCGTAAGGATTGTGTTTCCCACTCCTCCTCCTCTTCTCTCCCACCCTCGTCATCACCACCATCTTTCGATACAGTAATTTTCTGGCTTTTGAAGAGCCGGATTGCGGGATACGCGTTTACGTCCCAGTTCTGGCATAGCGTGGCTTCGATGTCGCAGTCGATGATTGCACAGGGAATTTTTGTCTCGAGGGATGTGAATTCGAAAATGGAGTTTAAGGGTTGGAGGGATGGGTCTTGAGGAGATGTGAAGAGGGTTAGGACGAGGTCGTTTGTGTGGAGGAGGGTTGTAAAGCCTGGGGAGGAAATGGAAGGGTGGAGTTTGGCGGCTATGAGGTGTGCGAATAGATTTAAGTAGAATAGAAACCGAGGGGGAAAGTGCATATTGGAAATGAGTTGAACAGTAAATGGGGGTAGAGGAACGAAAGGTTCAACGTTGATTTTGGTGCAGAGTGGAGGGGAAGAGCGGTTGGCGGTTGGACATTCCGATGTCAAGTCGCTTTTCGGAATTGGAACCCTGGGGCAAGGTGGGCTGCAAGCTACGCTACGCGCGAGGGTGCGCTAAGGATCCTGACTGCAGATCAGGCACGTTACTGCACATGTTGGATGGTCTTTGTTGCGGACGTGAAACGTGAGAGGTTGCAGATGCGGGCCCGAGGCGTGCGTGTTGCATGCGATGACGGGCTTGATAAGAGGGGCGTAAATTCATAATAGGGACTTTTCTCCCACACTGCTTTTCAATCTTGGAATCGTTCATTCACGCTCGTCGTTTTGCAAAGGCAAAACCACCACACCAACGCCATTGTGTTTACCATGAATCTCCTACCGATCCCTCTCCTCGCCCTCCTCTCTCTCGCTACGGCAACTACTCCTCCAATCCAAAACCATACTTGCCCCACCCATCTTTACAACGTCCACATCTTCTCCCACGACCCCTTGATAATCTATATTCCCTCCTTCATCACCGAATCCGAAGCCCTTCACCTCCAATCCATCTCCAGCGGTCGCTTCACCAATTCCCAAATCGCCGACTCCTCAGGCCAACAACAACTCGCCTCGTCCCGCACTTCGCGCTCCACATCCCTTGAATCCGACAAGATTGTGAAATGTATCGAGGAGCGAGCCCTACAATTCCAGGGTTATGACACAAAGCGCGAACAGCTCGAGCCACTTCAAGCAGTCCAATACTCGCTAGGAGAAGCATACAAGACACATACAGATTGGTTCACATCGCCGTCACTGGCCTCTTCCGCCTACGGCGGAAACCGCAAGACATCATTCTTCGTGTACGTCGCAGCGTCCGACGATATAGTAGGTGGAGGAACACGCTTCCCAATGTTGGATGCGCCAAAGGAGGAGAAGTGGTGTGAGTGGGTCAATTGCGATGCTGGGTGGGATGAAGGTGTTGTGTTCCGGCCGATTGCGAGAAATGCGGTGTTTTGGCGGAATATGAAGGGTGAGGGAAGGGGCGATCAGAGAACATTGCATGCAGGATTGCCCGTACAGAGAGGAAAAAAGCTAGGCATGAATATTTGGACTAGGGAGGGGGCGATGGAGAGTAAGTACCGAAGTGCTTGAATAGGGAGGAGATATATATTGTGAGATCGAAAAAGTAAGATAGATTTTTACAGTAAAGATCTTCTTGAACTGGGCCGTAATATGTACTTGGAAAAACAAATAAACGTGAATAAGGATGATATCTCAAAGAATAACCATGGCAATGCCGATAGATATCGCAGTTATGGCTAAGCCTAGAATCGAAATAGTCGAAAATGGCGAAGCATGGCTATTAGGTGCCACCTTGTCAGCAACTTGAGTGTTTCCACTGGCTGTCGCTGTGCACTGCTGTTGCCCGCATCCATACCCACTGTAAAGGTGTTAGCAATATGCTCATTTTCGATATAACAGTATTATGCTTACTTTGGACAACAATTGCCACCAACACTCGCGGCACAACTGTACCAACCAGTCGCACAGGTTCCACGCTGCGGTGCAAGGCTCGCGCCAGTTGGCGCAACGATGACCACTCCGTTAGTTCCTACCACAGTAGTACTGGCTGTGGGTGCACAACTTCCTGTAGTCTGGCAATCCCTTCCGACTCTGCAGCATCCACCTGGATAGTATGCACTGCAAACGTAAAACCCTGTTGGACATATCGTTGCCCCTGGATCAGTACCAGAGGTCAACGAAGACTCCGGAGTTGGCCGTATAGGGGCGGAGGGAGATGCATCGGTAGATCTTGCGGTCGAGGATAGATCGATGCATGATGCGCCGGTCGCACATTCTCGTCCATTTTGACAGCATCCACCGCCCAGGTTTGCGGCACATGAGAACCAGCCGGAACTGCAAGTATAGGAAGAAGATGGGGTCGGATTTGAAGTTGGAGTCGGTGTTGGAGTGGGCGAGGGCGTAGTGGGGACTACGATCACGGCAGTAGAGGATGGTCTGGGTGTGGAGGTAGGGGGCTGTACCCAAGTGACAGATGTGCCTGCTGCGACGCCTATTCAATTGATTAGCAACGAGGTCCATATGAGCAGAAATATATGGTTCTTACAGCCAACATCCCTACAGCTATATCCAGGTAGACAGCAGCCACCGTTCGAACTATCGGGACAGCTCGAATATCCATTCTTTGTATCACACGATATTGCTCCTGCACAAGTTCGCCCTCGAGGACAGCAACCAACAGATCCAAAACCTGTGTTTTGGATAGTGATGCATGTGTCTGTGGTACCGCAGCAGCTGTTCGGTGCCCCAATCGACGAGCAATCGTTGGTTCCTTCAGGACATTTGAAGTCCCTGCCCATGAGAGATGACCGAGCAGCAAATCTCCGCATCGAGTCAAGCATACCTTGTTCGTAAATTGGTCGCAGCGGAGAGAGCGCTGGCATTGATAAGTTCAGATATTCCTCCCTCTTCTCATTACTCTCCCGCGTTCCTTCGTCTCCTGCGAATATCCAATTGTCTAGGAAAAACATTTCGCCTTCGTCCTCGCTCATTTTTTTAATACCGATGGGCTTCTCTTTCTTCAACCGATCCTGGATACTCAATCCACGCTTGACATGCACCTCATCCTCCGGGAAGTATTTTACGTGCTTGGGCAAATTATGAGGCCATGGTAAGGCAGGCCGTGGTTCGACCGCAGCAGAGACGATGGTTGGCGAGACCCAGAGAAGGATAAGTGCAATGACCCCGTCCGGAAGCTGCATCGTGAGTTGCGAAGTGCGGTACAGATAGTAAAGAATACCGAGGGTGAACGAGGCTGGGGATAGGAATCTGTTGAAGATCGATATTTAGCGTGGACGATGTTTTGGCTGCTTCATGAGGTGGTTGGTGAACGCTCGGGCGCTGGTCGCCTTTTAGGAAATTGGCGGGGCTGGGATGCGTTGGCAGCGAGTCGAGGCGATGACCGCCGCGAGAGAATCATGGAGCATCCTGAAATATCCAAACTACATGGTTCAGAAAACTTTCCGATTCTTAATGTCGGTGTGTCATGGCGGGGGAAGGTTGAATGAATGACGTTGATGGATGCTGTTAGGAGAATTAAGGTTGGACAGGCTTGTGGTTGTTCCGTTAGTTCCGATCTCTTGGCAGGAGCTACCTGTGCTCACATCTCTGAGCTTATCTGCACCTTCACTCTTCTCTCTAGATGACTGCAATGCTTGATGAGCTGATTTTTCTTCACCAAGAGTAACTGGAAACGATCGTAATGTCCATGAACACTCTCTATTCTTGTCACATAGAGAACAGGAGAAGCGTGCAAGCGTTAGGACTTCCGCGGCCCAGCCCTGCCTACATCCCCACGAGACAGCGTTATATCTCTTTGTTTCATCATCTTCTCTAATATCATACAGTTACTCAATTATCAATCTTCTTTCATTTTTGCCCATATCTTGAATTTATATAAGTTCATCCGAAATGGCTCCGACAACTGATTATCCAGCACCCCTCATTGTTCCACCCACTAGCGGCAGCCACAAGAACACCATTATCATTCTCCACGGCCGAGGCTCCACTGCAGATATATTTTCTTCTCCACTACTCACTCATCCCGTTACTTTACATTCTCCATCTAAAGACCAGTCTTCATCAACCTTTCAATCATTCTTTCCGTACACCAAATTCGTTTTCCCGACCGCCTCTCGTCGCCGCGCTGTCCATTACAATCGTTCCTTCACGCATCAATGGTTCGATATGTATCCGCTTGATACTTTTGACTCTGAACATAAGCAAAATGTTCAAATGAAAGGCTTGAAAGAGTCAACAGAATACCTTCACAGGTTGTTGACCGAGGAAACGCATCTAGTCGGTGGGCAGAACGTGATTTTGATGGGGTTGAGTCAGGGCTGCGCAACATCACTACTCAGCGCCATTCTATGGGAAGGCGAAAACCTCGCAGCTGTGGTAGGTATATGTGGATGGTTGCCTTTGAGGCGAGACATGCTGGAGTTCACAGCGCAAGAAGACGAGGAACTACTCAGTGACGATGATCTGTTTGAACGCGATGATGACGGCCAGAATGAAAACCGCAAGACCCGATATTCACAAGTCGTGGAATGGCTTCGAGAAGAAATGGATCTCAGTTCCTCTTGTGGCCATAAAGAAAGGGCCACTGAATCATTATCGATGCAACGCACTCCTGTATTCCTCGGCCATGGCAGTGAAGATGAAAAGGTTCCTCTCGCGCTAGGGAAACTCGCTGCAGAAGCTTTGTCAGTAATGGAAATCGCTGCAACCTTTCAGGACTATGAAGGTCTTGGACACTGGTATTCAGCCAACATGCTTCGGGACATCATCAACTTTATTAAAGAAGTAGAAGGCTGGGATGAACCCGTAATGGTATGAATTTATCGAGCTTTGTCAGGTCCCGGGTCCTGAGGCCGCAACCAGACGACCAACACATGATTTCGCCTCATCAGCCTAATGCTGGGTTGATCATTGTCTCTAGTCTCGCCTTTCTCCCTTTACAGTGTAATTTCATACAGCCACTTCTAGATCAACGAACAGCTACGACAATTTTTCTTTTGAATTCCAAGCACAAAACACCGTGTAGATGGTTCATCAATCATTCTCCAAACACGGCCGTGGCGCTGCACTCAGAGGTATTGGAACTATCATGGTCCCATCAATATGACTACACTCTTCAGTGATTGCAGCTAGTGCGAAGAACGAATAACTTACTTTCTGAGATACATCGCATTTCGCTGTCTCTGCCACATCAACATAATTCCGATTATGCCAACGACCAACGAGCCAAACGCAAGCAGAATTGACAGGATGCCAATGAAGATCGAAGCCTTCTCGCTTTGGTTATCGACGTGCAGTATGGGGGCCTCTAGAGTGATGCTGGTTGATGGACTTGGTGTGGGCGCAGGAACGCCTGTGACAGGGACGGCGAGGAGGAGGAAGAGGAGGAGAGGGCTTAGGACGGCATGGGGCTGCACAGCCACAACACGGGTAGTCATTGTGAATCGTGCATTGTACGATTGGCATAGGGATACGTATTTAGAGAGCATGGAAAGACTGGATGCCGAAGCTCTGAGTAGGCAAATAGAAATCAACTCGGCTTTTCCACGACCCAGAATGGCGAGGACTGGTGAAGTCAATCGACATTCGATAAGATGTGGTATTGTATGAAAACTAAAAGCAACACATGGCAACTTCACAATATCCATTTCCTGAGGTGCGCACCTCTCTTAAAGACTTCTTGTGGTGTGTTTCCCCAGGCTGTGCACTTCGACATTCTGTGGGGGGGCGCCGCGCATGCGTCCGTTGCAATTCACTCCAAGGCTGCTTGCCTTTTTTCCCCTAAGGCCTGATGCTGCCTAAGGTGGTTCGCATGACTATCTCCACGAGACTCTCGTTGAAAGGTTGTACAGATGAGATTGCTGACCATGACGTTGTTGGCCAGGAGATGATAATGATCTATCATTATGCCAATTCTTTCTACGCGGCTGTGGACTGGTCGACCTTGAATTACAGTCAGTGATGGTGTTGCGGTCTTGTTTTTCAAGTGCAAAGTTACTTCAGTGACTTTTCACATTAGGATTACAGTTAGGATGTGTTCTATGCAATGCTGAAACCCGCAAATTTCATAGATGATCTTAGGAAGCCCGGAGTCAAATCCCGTGAGAGACGGCAATACATCCATTGGCTACTTAATACTCTCTAAGTTGTGGTCCGATCAATTTATTTAGTACACAACCTCGGTGCGCCTTTACACTTTAAATCCACCTGACCTTCTTAGCTCATCAGCCCCTCTCGCGTTTCCGCTCTCCCACCTAGTTATCAAGCCTTTTCTCGCTCCTTCGCAACCAACTGCTTTTCATCAACACCTGTTTTGAAAAAAGTTGTCATCAAATCTTGTCAATAGTTGAGCCATCGCTCAGCATTATTGGCAACGCACATTAACTTGTTCTACAAAACGCCCAACGATGATGAAATTTCAGTCGAATGTTCGATCCCAGATGCTTGGTTGATTAATCAGAACATTCGATGGCTCATTGAACTAGCCATTCTTTTCCCATTGACGCTTCCAGGCCAATTTTTCTGAGATCTCTACGTGGGAACTTCGATCTAGTCAATTAGTAACCTTAGTATTCATGCCGTTTTGTGAAATCTGTAGGCCAATTATTAAAATTCCACTAGTAACGCCACAATTCCATACTTCAATCAAAAGAGCAAATTGTGGTTTCAAGAGTTTCATTCTTCGGATGAGCGCGTTTTTAAAGATTGCTCTAGAGGTGGTGGTATCTCATTTAGGTCGCAAATTGGATGCCGAAGGGGAGGCGCAATGAGTTTGTGCTGAACAAGGATGCGTTAGTAGTAAGAGCACAGAGATAAATAAATCTTCTCTTCTACATGTCGGGTCTACGCAAGGTGCAGAAGTCCTCACGGGTATGTCGAAAGGTGAAAGCGCAAAGAGAAGAGTGTGCTGAACAAAGATGGTACCGTAGCATGCCGAAGAGGGATGCGCAATGCCTCCATGTATAAACTGCCTTTTCCCTCTGATGTTGTGTGTGCGTGCCGTGTACAAGTACCAGCTGATAGTGTTCAAGCCCGACTAATGGGAATAGATCTTGTATCCAGTGTTGAAAACCACATTTATTCAGTTACCAGTCAAAATGCCCATGCTTCAGAATACGATTCATGCTTAGCCCTACGAAGTAATTCTCCGCTGTTGTCTCGACTACACAACAAAGCGTATGAAGAATCTTGAACCCAAAGTAGTCATCATATATCTCTTTCTTAAGCCTAAATAAACGTTCCCGCCAAAAGTTTACCATATTTTTTCCAACTCTCTCTAACACTGTTCTTCTATGGGAGCTGACATAACAATGCGATCAACCGCTCGGTGAGATCGCAAGAGGAATAGAATCCCCAATGACAACATCAGTGTCTCTCGACACGCTGAAAGTTCCAATATGTGTATCTATCTCTGATAATGGCTGGGAGTTGGTAGTATTCGTGGAAAGCGGCTGATTTTCGATATTTCTATAATTATCAGCGGTGTTAGAAGTAGTTGATAGGAATCTTCTTTTGCTCAACGGTACCACTTGGCCCAAGCCTGATATGGCTAATGCCGCGAAGTATGCGTATTCTGTGAAAAGAGTTTCCGAGAGGATGTACTCACTGGTCAAGAGACGCTCTTGTATATTGTCTCCGCCACATCAGAATAACGCCAACAACGCCAACTACCAAGGAGCCGAAGGATATGAATATGGAGATAATGCCAATAGGAAGTGAGCCGTCGTAGGAACCTTCGAGCCGCAGAATGGTGATGACATTGCTGGGTGCTGATGAAGTGGTGGTCGACTCTGCCACTGGTCTGGGGAAGGCGGTGACAGTTTCGGCCAATGAAAAAGTCATAAGCAGGCCACAAAAAGATGTGCATATCACGTGACTGAACCAGGCTGTGAGTAGTCTTCGAGGGTCCGTGTGGTGCATGTTAAGGGACACTGAAGTAACGAATTGATGTATTTCAATTTAAACAGCCATATGAGAGAGTGTGTGAATGCGATCTGACTTGGGTAAACCGGAACAGTCACGTTGATTCTCCGCTGTGAATCACGTGCAATGGGTGAATGGTTGGAGGGATAGAAAGCTAAGCATCTGCGCATTATTTTCCAGGGTAATAAGTAACAGCAGAGCCGTATGGATGAGACGAAAAGAGTAGGCTGGCCGCTGCCATGCGAACCATGTTGGGCAGCGAATAATTAAGGCAACCGTTACGGACGCATGGGGCGCCCGTATCCCGCTGGGACCAACGCTTTTCAATGCTCCAATGAGATATCTAGCCAAGAACCCTCAGTTGAAGATCTAGATGTTGGTTGGTTAAGAAACATGGAACATCGGTGAAAAATGCAACCAGGGCGTGGATTGATTGTAAAACATGCTGTTTTGGGGTAGTAGCTTTCTGCAAGATGGTTAGTGCCGACGTACCATTGGTCACAGCTGAATGCAAGCACCATTCTGGTAGTGTGACTTAGGCAGAGCGGTGGAGATCCTATGAAGATGAACAAGAATAATAACAAAATACGATTCACAAACAAACCATGTAGAATGTTGAGGCGAATTGTTGTCTTTAATCCCGCAACCAATAGATACCCATCTCACTGTATCAGAGGCCACAAAAGACCGAACCTGAAAAATTAATTCGAAGTCAACCTGATGCCTTTCCCCAATAATATGAGGCCTCAGGCACCGTGTCAATGTTGGCTCAAAGGTATTTGTGTTGTGAATTATGTGTCTTGTGTAAGATAATCAAAATGTACCTTCATGGTTCTACGGCCTCAAACTGTTTTCCCTCCAATCCATATCTTGGCCTATAGTTAAACCACTCTTTACTATGCGCTTCATGAATACTGACTGCAATGAAGTCCATCAAAATATCTCAGTGCACACCCAGATATCATATTATCAGCATCAGCCAGCTAATCAGCATAGCTTAATCCAGAAGTCCATGTTACAATGTGAGCAATGGCGCACAATCGAGGAGAGGCGCAGCAACTCCCCTCTTCCCTCCAAATCAAAAATACGCACGCAATGTATAAGCACGACTGAAAGTTTGACTGTATCCACCCTACACGCCTAGGAATAACATTCTTCTCCTCCGGGTTCCATCTAATGCAGCATCACCTCCCCATTTCCTTCACTTTCTTCACCAAGCTCCCCCAACTCCGCGAAAGGATAATATTTCTGACCCTCCGTCCACAACGTCTCCTCATCCATCTGACTCGCATCTAAACCCATCACAATATCTTTATCCTCCGCCAATACTTCAAGTCCAGGAACGCAATCGATGAGCGCATAGATAATGTAGCTCATCCCGAAACTCCACAGAAATCCAATCAAAGCTTCCACAATCTGGATTCCGAGTTGCTTCACGTTTCCGTCGAAGAACACACCACCGGGAACTTCGGTTACGCCGTCATATCCTGCGACAGAAGCACGCGCGAATAGACCCGTGGAGATAGTTGCCAGGATTCCACCGATACAATGCGTTGCGAACGTATCGCCATGGTCTACCCAGCGCCAACGTCGTGCGAAGTCAGTGAACTTGATTCTCAGTGCCTGTCTACACACAACTGCACCCAGAATCCCGAAAAAGAACGCAGTTGGTGTGTCAATGAAACCTGCTGACGGCGTAATCATGATAAGACCCGAAATCGCACCCATGAAGCACGAATCGAGACTCCAGCGACCGACTTCCGCGTATGTGATTAGCATCCATGTCAATGCGCCGCTGGCAGCGCATAGGTTGGTGACACAGAGAGCCATTACGGACTTGAAGTTGAAAGCTAGCACGGTGCCAGCGTCGAAGGCAAGCCAAGAGCCCCAGATGCTAATCATGGCGAGCAATTGACAGATTGAGTTCACTGGACGGTGAATAACCAGATGTGATGGTGTTCTTGTGGCAGATTTACGCGACCGAAATAGTGGATACGAGAGATATATCGACATTGCTGTCGCCGTCGCACCAGAATTGATGTGTACAGGAGTGCCGCCTGCGAAATCAAGCACGCCGAGATCCTGTAGCCATCCACCGCCCCAGACCATGTGAGCCAGTGGGTTATAGACGAGAGTCGACCAGAGGAAGATGAACGGAATCAGAGGGAGGAGTCGTCCACGTTCACAGGCGCCGCCGACAGCGATGGCGCAAACGGTTGCTTGGAAGACGAGCTGAAAGAAACTGAAGAGGATAGCGGGGATGGTACCGACGGGTTCGGAGAGAACGTTGTAGTGGAAAATGTATTTGAACGAGCCAATTATAGCCCCGCCGTCGCCGTATGTTAGAGTGTAGCCGATTAAGAACCATTGGATCGTGCAGACGGTTATGGTAAGAAGGGAGGGGATTATGGCGGCGAGGGAGTTGGAACGCGTGGTGTAGCCGCTGTAAGCTATACCGACGGCGGGAATAATACCCCAGCCTGCGAATTGTTAGAGGTGGAGAATCCAATCGAGAAATCTATCAAGTTTGAGGTGAGGTAGGATATCAAGGGGAAATGGGCGACATACAAAAGACTGAACACACAAGGACAAAGAGGGTATCAGTACGATCACAAGCTTCCCATGCTTTCAGTACATCTTCAGGAAGTGCCATTGTTGACAGGTCAGACTTTGTATCGCTCAAAAAATAGAACAATTGACGTAAATCTCGATTTTACAAAAGACAAGGCTGGGAGAGAAAGTAACGATGAAGTGAGAAGAACAGCGTCGCGACCTCGGGAAACAGCTCGAGCTCGAGCTCGCACACTCGCCCGAACCATTGCCGCGGATTCGTCCTTGTTTTCAGAACGCCCAGATGATTGGCGTCTGATTTGCATTGTTTCATGCTTAACGTGGTAAAGTTTTGGACAAGGTGAGGTTGGTAGGCTGGGGAGATAAGATAAGAATCTCGGCTGGGATACAATGACCCAATCTGTACGACATAGGAGGGCTGGTGCTTGTCCGAGGACCGAAATGTATATATGGTGCTATGATGGCATTAATTACAACTATTCAAGAAGAGCGCAATTGCTTTTTTCCGATAACTCTTGTTAAGGAGAATGTAGAAATGATGTACTGGAGTGGAATGGAGTCGCAGTGGCTCACTGATGCCCCACTTAATCTTCCCCCCACCAGAGTTAGCCTTTCCAAATCCAGTCTAGTCGGATTCTGCAGACATCTAGACTCACAAACTTCAATACCTGTCTAAATACACCACATCGTCGCAACGAACTATTCCTCACTCGATGTCGGACTCGGAAGAACAAGATGTATTTAACGTGAGCGCAGACCTGGTACCGCCCGCTGTCTTAAAAGCAGCCGGGGTATCGGAGGTTGACTTCGATGGCCTGTTATCGCCGCCACTGAAGCTGCAGGAAGATCTCAAAAATGGATGCGGAGGGCAACTTTGGCCTGCTGGCATGGTTTTGGGCAAATATATGCTTCGAAAACATAGAGAAGACTTGTTAGATAAAGAAATGTATGTGGCTCAAAATATTATGAAGTTCAGTGCTGATTATTTCCAGTGTTGAATTGGGTGCCGGTGGAGGTCTTGTTGGGTACGCACATGACATGTTCTTGAAATCTCGATCGAACACGCACATGATGGATACGATTAATGTGTAATATCTGACTTCTGAATAGCCTCGCTGTTGCACTAGGATGCAAAACAACCAAACCCCTCCATATCACCGACCAACTCCCCATGTTCGAACTCATGAACCAAAACATCACCCTCAATAATCTATCTACACGCACAACAGCCACTATATACGACTGGGGTGAACCAACCCCATCAAATCTCCCCACTCATCCGGATATTATTCTCGCGGCCGATTGTGTGTACTTTGAGCCTGCGTTTCCACTTCTGCAACAAACACTCAAAGACCTGATTGGCGAGAACACGGTGTGCTACTTCTGCTTCAAGAAACGGCGGCGAGCGGACTTGCAGTTTATGAAGACCGCAAAGAAAATGTTCGATGTGAAAGAGGTGGAAGATGATCCGGATCGGGAGGTGTATAGTCGGCAGAGTCTGTTCCTGTATCGGATATCGAAGAAGGGATCGACGGCGTAGATCTTCTGGCAATGCTAAGAAATAATAGATTCTAAATATGTGACGGATCCAATTATACCATGGTGCTTTTATTTATCTCCTGGCCCTTACTCTTTGCAAAATACCTCTCAACATTCTCACCATCGTCCTTCGCCTTCCCCTCTCCCTCTTCGCGTCCCTCTCCGCATTCCTGAGATCATAAGCACTAACATCACCCCCTTCTTCACCCTCATAATTTCGGACTAGAAAAATCCACCTAGCAGCCAACAAATACGCAAGCCGTTGATCCAGCTGTGACCGACATGTTTCACAGATGCTCCATTTGGCGAGGTGAATCAGATCTAGTCCAGTAATATTCTCGATTTTCTCGTCTCCGATATTATTGAGGTATACGCGGCGTTGTTCGAAAGTGAAGCCGTCTAGAGGAGCGCTACAGGGCCTTACAGCGCAGAGGAGAGCAGAGCGGGAGGCGCCGATATCGAGAAGTATTTCGAGAGATTCTGACATTGTGCGAATGAGGAAAAGTTTAGGGCAAAGGCCAAGGGTGGATCTCGGAAAAAATATAGAAAATTGGTTTACGGAAGGTGATAGGTGAAAGAAGTACGATTGGCTTTGATGCAAATACATGTCTTATGTACCAAATAAGTCGAAAAGATATTGTCTTGGATTTTTTTTTAGCTGAGAATGCGTGAGCAATCTGTTGGGTGCTCAATTTCGTGGTTGACATCTGCTAGTCTGTAGCTTGTCGAGTCCCGTGAAGATGAGGATCCATGCTCAAGATCGTTGACATTAAGATCACATCGCAACATGATATCAAGATATAGGGAATCGTCGTGAAAAGCCACTCTAGGATAGTTACAACCCAATTCCATGTTTCTTTATCTCGATTATGTCAGTCAAAACCAAGAGGCTCTCTTTCAGCACTTCAAGTAAGTCTCCTGAAAGACCGACTTTGTTCGTTAGACACACAGGTAAGGAAAGTAGGCACTCTTGGAGAGGAGTGGATGCTGGGTGTGGAATTGCAAGCACGGATGTCAGAGGTCGAGCGAGTTGAATGGGATAATGCACCAAATAGGAGTATGGCCAATCCTATAAAGTAGATTGTTGTATATATCAAATGAAGTACGAGAAGCTATAACAAGAACCCCGTCTCAAAGCTTCAGGCTTCCGCCTCCACCTCGCACTCTCTCCCTCACCTCCTTGCCCTCGACATCAGTGACCTGGCCCTTCTTGCCAATGACCTGGACCCCGCCCTTCTTCAAAGTACCAATCAAATCCTTCTTTTCCTTTTCCTTCTCTTTCCTACCCTTCATATCACCCTTCTTATCCGTCTTATGGGCAGTCTGTGCTGCAGGCTCATTCAGTCCTCTCTTCTTCGCTCTCGACTTCGCTCTCCGTCGAGCGCTCTCTTTTTGCTCCCTTGTCATCTCCTCCCTTGCGATCGGAGCACCACCTTTCGTGACGACTTCGCCCTTGGTCTTTTCATCGCCAGGTTTGTACACTTCTTGAGGCGCCAGGGCGCTCGCGCTGGCAACATCACTACCAGCCGTCGGCCGAGCATCCTCCATCGTGATAACAGGGGCATCAACACGAATTTCTAGATTCGCAGCGGCGGGTTTGGGTTTATAATGCCAAGAGCTTAAGCTATCAAGTTTGGCACTGACGTTTTTCCAGAGAGATTCGATGAGCTCGTGTTCCTTCTTCAGTTTCTCGTCCCGCGCATCTACGAACGAGGGGTCGTTTTGGCGGCGGAACTCCTCCTCGTACAGATCACCGAGAGGTTTCGAAGACTTCGTGTCGTCCACAATGTCCATTTGCCCTCGTCGCGTCTTCGGACCAGTCGCCAAATCATCAGGCCGTCTGCGATGTATCTCATCGAATTCGCTCGCGAGGATGCGGCGCTTTATCAGAGCTTCAATCGACTCGGAAACTTCGGCCGTGATGATAGGTACAGGTTTGCCTAGGTGTTCAAACCCAAGATCCTCTTCAAGGAGCGAATTCATCGGACGCGCTCTGCTAGATACTTCGCCAGAGAGCTGCCATGCTCGCTTTGCGACATTTTCAGATTCGAGGCGGCGAATTTGTTCGGCGAGTTTGTGTTGCCGGCGCTCATGGGTAGAGCGGCGAGATTTGGGGTCCGAAGGGTCAAGGTCGGATAGAGATTCGGCGTCGGATGGTGCATCGAGGTCGTCTTCATCTTCGAAAAGATCGCGTTGGACAGCAGAGATAGTGCGTTTGAGATCATCCTCTTCCTCCTCCCCCTGATCATTATCGGTAGCGTCCGCCTTAGAAGGGAAATTGTGGGGGTGGGGTCGTCCTTTCTTATTCTTGTTCTTGTTCTTGTTCTTTCCCGCTTTAGTGGGAGGCGGGAGGAAAAAGTCGGCATACATGATATTGTTTGCGTTGCCAGTATCGCCGCGGCCGTCTAGGTCGCCATCTTCAAGCAGGTCGTCCTCGTCATCCTCGTCGTCGCTGGCGCCTTCTGGAGCGTTCAAGTCCATATTTCCGAACGTTGGGCCGCCTTCCTCATCCGATTCATTCTCTGAAAAAGCATCGTCATCATTCGATGCATTTCCTGCTGCTTTTGCAAATGGATCACCATCCCAATCAACCTCGTCATCGTCGCTGGCTGGAGGTTCACCCCGCTCATCTTGCTGTTCGAAAAACTCGGACTGGCGATTGAAGTCGTCTATAGAGAAAAAACCGTCATTGAGGCCATTGGGATCGGGTTGGTAGGTTTCGGCGGGTTCATCGTCGGATGCGGCGTCTGAGAAGATGCCTTCTTCATCATCTATTTCCATGTCCCCGTCATCGTCTTCAGGTTCATCTGCCCCTTCCGAACCCTCATCGCCAGATATGTCCTCTCCATCATATTCCCAATCCACACCCTCCTCTCCAAGACTGAAGTCGCTCTCGTCTAGACCCTGAACACTTCCATCCTCATCCTCGTTTTCGTCCGCATCTTCTTCGCTGTCCTGATCTACGCCATTGGCGAGGGCAATCTGGTCCTCATTGTCTGGCAAAGCCAATTCGATCTCATCGGCGGCTGCATCTACAATCTTCCTCGCCTGCTCGAATACTTGGTTCACACCGAAGCCGTCTAAATGTAGCTTTTTCAGATGCAGAACGGGAAAATCGGCTTCGTGATCACCACCCCGCTTCCGCTTCCGTCGAAATTCCTGTTGTCGTTGTAATTGAGTCTCAGAAACGCCTGCGGCGAGTGGGTCGAGGATTTGTTTTGCGGCAGAGAGGGAGGCTTGCAGATGTGAAGTTGGCTGGAGGAAGCTATGGGCATTTTGGAGCAGGCTGGCGAGAGTTGCGGATGAGGTTTGGATGTCCATGGCAGGCACCTGCGCCGATCCGGCGGAGAGTGTGTGGGAAGATATGGAGATGTCTGGTGAAAGAGCGTGGGGCGCCATCGTGGTGTAGACAAAAGAATTGACGTTGCGGAAACCAGTCCAGTTTGCGCTGCCTCAAGATTTTTTGGAAATCTTGGCACGCTAAAGGAAAGGTCGTGGGTCTGTGCCACCGCCGAACCACCGATCCCAATCCGTCACTCTCTCTGTTCCTTCCATCATGAACATGACAGACACGGACTCACGACCATTAGATCCATCATCTAGATGTATTTCGCTGCTTTGCGTGGGTTTTTATTGCGAATTTAATACTGACAGTGCTATTTGCCTCATGTGCTTAGCAATGATCTGCACTACCTACACACGCACGCACTTGACAATTAATTGTCCAATCATGGCTAGCAGAAACCTCACGGGAAATTCGTACAAGATTTATGTCGGTCTATTACAGGCCCCTAATATCGTTTTCATGATATCCTACACCCTGTATCCACATCCCTGTTCACATTCTTCGAAATCCCTACTTGCCTTTTGAAAGGCTCCAGCCACTCCACAAAGTCTGCAGGCGTTTGGTTCCAGGCATCTCCTCCATTGTATATTATCCATCTGGCCTGATGCTGTATCTCTGCATCCGACGGTATATGGAAGTTTGGATTCTGCGGGCACATGGTAGCTGCTACCCAGCGTTTCAAGTCTCGCTCAAATCCACGATAAAAGTTTGCGTCCTCCAAATCATAATTGGCCAGGTCTTGCCATTGGGTTGATTGGGTTAAGGGCGCAGACACAACAGGTATTTCACCTACCTGGATTGGATGTACTACAAGCGAGTCGTTTTCACACTCTGTACCCAGAAATTTGGGAGGCGATGATGAAGAGGAAGATAACCATGGAGAGTTCTGGTTTGAGCTTGGACCCAGGCTCAAGCCAGTCGCCAAATTGATCGTTGTATCTGTCATGGATATGCCACTGCGCTCTTTAAATTTGGAAAGCCAATCCGTGTGAGAGCGCATGATCGTGATAATACAGCTTGTAAAGCTCTCAGATGGAGTGGGCGAGTCTTTCTCCATGCGTCGGATGATCTCGCACGCCTCGTTTTGGATGAGCACATCATTTATGTGAACATTCATCAGCTTCTCGAATTCGACGAATACTCGAAGCTGAGATTCAAGTGGGCATTGTTCGAACAGATAATGCTGCCCATGAATTTTTAGAAACGAGATTTCGCCATCATTCGATAACTCCATCGGCTCAGACCTTGCTTTCCTGGTTATATCTGCTGACGACATAATCAAATCGCGTAGCCAAGAGGTACCTTTTATTGGCAACGAAGGTGGAACATTTTCTCCGCCCTTGTATTCGCATGCGATGACAATTCGACAAGCCTCTAGTTGCATGGCGTTCTGCGTCGGTAACGTGCAGGTTTTGTTATACCAGTCATGCGTGAAGATTTCCATCTCAAATTTGATGAGCTCATATGCGTTAATAGGTAAGCCGTATAAGGCATTACAAGCTTTGATCGGAAATGGTGATTGGCGCTCGAAGTGAATAAAATCTAACGCAGCACAGTCAGTAATTGCAAACATCACCAAAACATGAAGACGCAGAACTCACACGGTGGAATGGAATTCTCAACCCATTTTAGAACAGCATCCTCAAATCCCCATTCACCCTGCCATTCCGCCATAGTAGAGCCTGACTTAAAATGCTCGGCCAGATGATCAACCCGCTCTCCCCACGAAGTCATCCATATATCGCAAAATCCACATCGCGATCGAACATCAAGCTTCGATATCTTCCAGTATTTCATAGACCAATCCTCATATCTAGCCCCATGAACGAGTTTCAAGTGTTGCGTAAGGTGATCCTTGCGGAGAAATGTTCGTTCTTCTAAGTTCCGTCTACTACACGCCGAATAGTTGTGCGCTCGTATGTGTGCATCATCAGGCGACACCTGCCCACAGAATATACAGCATAGTCCTGCAATGCCAAGTCTTGTCGCAACCGGGGAGCTTGGTCCACAAACCCATTGCTCGAGGGGTAGATGGAGCGACTTTTCATGGCGCTGCCAATCATGCTTTGTCTTGAACGTTTCGGTGCAAAATGTGCATTGATATGGCAATTCCACGACTTGTAGGGAATTGTCCTCTGCCCGCCGGCGTCGATGAATGCGTTTTCGGCGTGGTGCGCGCGTACTTCTTTGGGAGGATTGAGATCCAGAGTCAGACGTTCCAGCACTGCTCGCGGAGGACATGTAGTAAGGAGATCGCCAGGCGTTGTTTTCATTGGATCCGGGACTCTGAAGATCAAATTGGGCTAAACAAGTGTCAGCTTTGACCGAAACCTACACTTGGGAGTAACGATACAGGAAACATACATGAAGAAGCCCTTGAACTCGACGCTACCGCGCAAGCAATATCTCTAATGGCCGCGCCCTCGTCTTCCGGTGGCGAATCGACCCATCGCTGCAGCGGACCCTTAAACTTCGTACTCTGTCTCAATGCGGGGGTCCCAGGTCGAGGAAGGATGTCAATAGGATCTGTTGGCGAAGTACGTACTTGCGGAGAAGCTGGCCTCACGCATTGCATACGACTCCTCCGTCTCGTGTTCGCGAACCAATTGGTAATTTGTGTCTTGTTCAGACCAGTCTGTGTTTGCAAGACATCAATGTCATCCTCGTTGGGGTATGGATTCTGTTTGCGGCGCACAAGCCAATCGTTCAAGATGCGAATTACGGTTCTGGAGAAACGACCACCAACCTTGGGCATCAGGGGTTGTATCGATGTGGCTGTTTGAACTTTCAATGTGTCTTGCCATTCATCTTCGAAGTTGAAAGAACCATCGCGATCAGAGGTCATTGAAACTACGTCCGCGATCTTGTTGGTCGCTAAGCCAAGACGCCGTCGTAATCAGAATGAGAAGATTGAAGTGCCAATGAAGGGAGAATAGTTAGTTCGCTCATAGAAAAGCGTAACAGATTCCGTTGTCTATATGTCCGAGGCCATTCGCATCTTAATTTGAGGCGTGGAGTGGAAGTCAGCGATGACGGGGAATTGTAGGACTTTGGACTCATAATAGTCGCTAACTCGAAAAGGGAATAGTGCATGTCATGTACGCCTTGTAGGCTTTCGCCCTTTCCACATTGAGCGAGAATAATATTTCGTCATCATTGTTTTCACGTAAGCGTTATTGCAAAAGAAGCCGAAAATCTTAGAATTGTAACTTGGGATTAACCCGAAACATGCCTGGCATCTTGGTCTATGTCTAGGTATGTGACAGGAGGTGTGGTCCGTGAGCTCCGAATCCTCCTAGCACCTCAAGCGGATTTTCTTTCCCTTCCTACCAGCCAATCCTAAGCTTCGCTCGACTCTATTTCCCCTAATGTTTTAACGAAGATTAATCTACCATTGAACCTTTCCAAGTAGCTCGGTCTAGCAAAACATCTTAACTACAATTCTCCAACCCGCATGATCTCCCAATACGGTCACTAAAATTGAGATCGTAAGATGATCATTCCCGGCCACATCGCAGTGTCCCGCAAAGCCATCACACACCTACTCTCCACTGCGCACCAAACACAACCATGTGGCGTGGATCTCACCCTCAAACGCATAATGACATGGTCGACAGCCGGTACCATAGATTTTGCCAACACCCAACGCGCAACGGCACAAACAGTCGAACTCAAATTCACTTCTGTCCCAAAGCCACAGAATACACCTCCATCACAACTCTCCGACGACAACTCTATGAGGAGATATATCGACATATCCCCGGGTTCATACCTTGTGGAGTTTAATGAGCAAGTCGATATGCCCCTCGACCTCATGGGTCAGATTCTGGTCCGGAGTTCGTTGTTTAGGTCTGGTGCGTTGGTGCATGCAGGGGTTATGGACAGTGGATATAGAGGCGCTGTTGGGGCCATGTTACAGGTGGTAAACCCGCATGGTTTGAGATTATTGAGAGATGCGAAGATGGCACAAATGGTATTCCATCAGATGAGCGAGAAGGTAGAGGGCTATAAAGGGGTGTATCAGGGGAAGGGTTCTGTGTGATCGCAGAGGTGTTGAGGATTCTTATTTGGTATTCGAAGAATGAATTCATGTCCCTTAGACTTGTGTCCACCAATCAAATCCGAGCCCGCCCATGGAGAGATAAAAGAAAAGAGAAAATATGGCACGTCAGCCACTTTAAAGTTCGAAATAATGCATCGGGTTCTTTCAACGAATCAATTCATTCATATCCTTCAATTTGCCCCAAGCTGAAAGTAAATTCTGTCAGGCAATTTGTCTGGATCATACCACCAATTCAACGAGAACGGTTTCGCAGATCGCGAGCAGTCCTAGAGTCTCTATTAGTAATTGATTCAATCGTAGTAGCGTCTAGTGAAATAAGGGTAAAGCTTACTCCACACCAGTACCACGGTCTTCCAGTCTTGCCCTTCCCAACTCTCTGATGCCGCGCCGAGTCTGGATAACTGTACTCCCACGCACCACAATATGCGCATCGCTGACAATATTGTGCTTCTTTAATGATCACCTCTACTAACACCTCATCTACCTCTCGCGCATCTCTATCTTCGCTCACCCATAGACTCCTCCGCATACCTGTATCTTTCAAAAACGGCACTTCAGCCTGCAGTAAATCTTCCAGCGACACTAACGTATTCGTTGGTTGCTGGTCCTTCCCCTCGCGAAACCAGAATCGTGGGTTCAGTCGTGGATGCGATGATGGCGGATCGGGAGATGGGTCGCTGGGTTTCGGAAAGTTCAATTCACCCCACAGTTTCCATCCTTCAGCCATGCCGTAAGCTCGAGGGAGGACGAGAAAGAACCGATCGCCGCGTCGATGGAATGCAGTTGCTATTTTCGTTTTTGGAGTGTAGATGTCGAGGATTTTGTCGTCGTGGAGAAGTTGTTCTTCCATGTTTGAGTGCCTCCAGGGCTGATGGTGTTAGGTGGGTCCTACGCGCGACCGAAGCAACGTTCGCAGGACCACCTAAGGTTTATCAAGGACTATCAAAAATTGCTGATGCCATCACGGCTGTAATGCGCGTCCAATCCTTGACAGGCTGACATCTGCGCCACGGACCTAATGCTCTAAAGTCCTGGGCGTAACTCAAGAATAACCTCTTATGGTATAGATCAAACGCTAGGTTTTAATTTCCTGTGGCGCAGCGTATCGTGTGAATAGACATATAAGTAGACGACTCAATAGTAAAATTAGACACTAAAAACAAATCTAAGCTTTGACGCAGGTGAAGCCATTAATCTTAAATACCCAAACTATGAACCTAAAGCATAGTCGCTCAGCTCATCCTCCTCGCTGCTTAGGATATCATCTTCGTCGCTCTGGTCGCCATCCTCATCCTCATCCTCATCCTCATCACTTATTCCCAGCAACTTATTCCCAGCAACTTATTCCCAGCATAACGTTGTCGTCCTCTATATCATCTAAGTTTGATGGAACATTGCTAAGTGAAGACACTTCTTCTTCTTCTTCGTTATCCTCATCGTTCAGCCTTATCACTAGTGTATCGTGAGAGTTGTTTCCTTCCAGATCTTCCAAGTTTGATGGCGCAGGGCTGAGTGTCGACAATTCTTCTTCTTCTTCTTCTTCTTCTTCTTCTTCTTCTTCTTCTTCTTCTTCTTCTTCTTCTTCTTCTTCTTCTTCTTCTTCATATTCTTCGTGCTCTTCCACCCCGTCTTCTAAGATTACTACCGGAGGCTCATTCGCCGGTATCGGCGGTTCTACCATCGAATTATCCTCTAGCCTTACTTTCCTCGGTCGTCCGGGACCCCGCTTCACTGGTGGCTGTCCCTGGACCAACGGGACTGATAATAAGACTCTTCTAGCTGTGGGACCCGCATTTGATCTCTTCAAATTCGTCTTACGTTTCATTATGGGCTTATAATGTCGCCCCACGCGTGCTTGACGATGCGGTTGCCTCCTTGTCTCTTGTTGCAGGATTTCCCTTTCCTCTCGCTCCTCTTGCACCTCATCTTCTATCTTCTCTTGTGTCTTTCTCTCCGCTGTTTGCTTTTCGCGTTCCTTCATTTCATCCCAGTATAATTGCTTACGCTTTTCCCATTTACCTGCCTCTAGTGCCCAAGGTGGAGTGGGCAAGCGACTGGGTTCACTTCTGTACCATTCTCTGAGTGTCTCAGTAAATTCGTCGTCCATGATATAAATGTCTTGTTCTTCACGAAGATATCTCTTCATTTCGTGTGGCCTCTTTATTGCGAAGAGAACGTATAGCTGCTGGTAGTGCGCTTCCATCCAGTCCCTATGGTGGAAAAATTGACTGCATTGCTCAGGTGTCCTGGAGAATGATAGCCCATATGTCAGAATCCGATCAGCATCACGCATCGATTGTGCCTTTATGGCTTCTTCGTGTGTGGGCGCGGCTGCTTTAAGGTCGGGGTCGGTATCATCGGAGATGGGACTGGTGGAGGGATCACGACCTACAGTGTAAATTTTCTTTCCATTTTCGACTTGATTATACTCTAGGTTCTTCTGGGCATCGTCATGGTCAATAATAGCGAACGATTGTCGTGTTACTGTGAATAGTTCCTCAAATACAGGGGGGCCCGGACGTGCAGGTAATTGGGCAACTGAGGGTGAAGGGGCCACCATAGGGCGGGGGGAATTCTGTTCCGATGGCATATCGATGAAAGTAGAGAGTAGTGAGGCTGACTTATTAGTTCCGCAAAATTTTCAGAAACAGATGTTGGTATCCATCCTGTTCGTGGAAGGACGGCCTGTTGTGAGTATCGGTTTGGAAAGAAACGTAGTAATAATTCTGAACAGAGACAGGTGGCCTGTCTGTTCAAATATTCTTTCAAATACTTTTTTCGGAATTGAATATAATTTTGAACTCAATATTATAATGCATCAACTATTTTGGGCCGAAACAGCTGGTGGCGTGAGTCAAATATAAAAGTTGCGATTTAAAAGTTGGCAGCCTTCGAGATTGTCAAGCTCGATGAGGCCTGTAATTTCTTCCAGCTCCTAAATCTCAATCTCGCAGGGCTTTCCAATTGTTCATAGCACCGATTAGAACAACTAGATAGTATGTGTTCTGCTGAATGAAGTGCTTGTCACCACCTCGTAATCGTCTCGTTGTTGCTCGTATTGCTTGCGCGATAGCCCCTTTGTACCTAGCGACCCTCTTCGGAGTAAATCATTGAATTCCCACCTCTACTTTCACATCTCAACTCTGACGTTTAGGAGAAGATTCACAATGTTCCGCACCTTTTGGTTGATTTAAAGGAACGACAAACAATTCGGCGAACATACCACCAGGGATAGGTGGTTTAAGAATCATTATAGATAGATGTATCACAGTTGAAGCAACATTTTTGGTCGAAAAGAGTTCTGAGATTGACTGTGACTTTCGACCAATCTGTGACGGCTTGTCTAGCGGTCAGGGTTGCACGATAAGGCGGAGAGTCGACTTAAGTCTCTGTATGACCAATCCCCATTGAGTATCAGCAACCCTATTGACTGATGTGGCGACCATTTCCGTATGGCGAAAACATATGATCGATTATTGGGCCTCACACAGTACTTGTAGTTTAAGCGCATGCGACACTCCGTGCTAAAAATCCATTTAGTCCGAATAGAACTGACGTATCGAGACTCCCAGGATGGTAATGCAGTGATGATACTAAAAAATCTGAAGATGAGCAAAGTATTGATTGGCGGTGTTGTGGTGTAGGCGAATTAGTAGCGCAGCGTCCCACAAGAACTTACCCAGATACCCTGGAGCTTCACTCCTTCCTGACTAGATGTGATGCTATTAATGTATCTTAAATCATGTGCAACCGGACTCAGTTCAACTAGTGAAGAACTCGAATTTTTCATTAGGCGTGTCAAATCAAGTTGTTTACGCCTTTTCCCGTGGGGTTCCAATGTTGTTTGATTCCATTCGCTTCCCGGAATGCTGGCCAGAATTGTAGTCCAGACATGCCTAATTTAGGCATGAGAACAGCAACACAATCTTTCACCATGACAAAGCGTAAAGTACAACTAGCAAGCGTATGTATTATGAATCAGGCTGTGGAGAGCCTTGTCTTAAGTAAGTTATATAAGGCAAATTATTCATTAACTTATGCTTTTCATGTTATAACATCGCGCTTGATTCTATATAAGCATGGATGACTGAGCTATACGAGCTGATAGATTCAAGAACGCAAGAGTCATTGGCTTTTAGAAGGACACACACCTTGATTTCGGAAGATCAAACACGATATCTACCGCCAAATTGTTCATCTCTAGAACGATCGACCTGCTTCACCAAAGACTACACTATCGATTCATTTTCAATAACCTTTTGAGGACACTGGTTGCATGGCTGCCTCAATAATCGACTTTACAGCCCATAATTCTGCCTAAAACCACGCTTGTATAGGCCATGTATCCACTCCGAGTATCCCTGCCAGATAGAAGTCTCTTTCACATCACTCGTTATAATTGATTTGAGCTGATCGGACCATTCTAGATATTCGGGACTCTTACCTTTACCATACACTTCCGCGCGAAGGGCAATTGGCGCATTCCCGATCCAGCGCTTCATGATGTCCACGAATATGTCATGCTCAACGGTATCGTACGGTTGGATGGCGCACTCTCCACCATATTCGGTGTGAATATAATAGGCTAGGGTCCAGTTCTCACGAGTTTTTTTCTTCATCTCGGAGACGATACGCGGAAGAAGATGATAAGGCATGATTTCTTGCCAAGAATCTGACCAGAAGTGATCTAGATGAATAGTACAGGTGCGCTTAACACCTACATGGTGTATAAGGTCGGTGTTTAGATTGAAGTATTGGATGGCGCTCAGAAGGCATTGGACCAGAGGACTGTCGAGGATCTTGGAAAAGTTGTAGACCTTGAGCTGGACGTGGCTGGCTCTCATCCTCGCCAGGGCCGTGTAAATGGTCGTGAGGACGGGGGATATCTTTTGGCAAGTATCTAGTTGGCTGATATCTTGTTGGTAGATGGCGTGCATGGTGTTGGCAAGGTCCATGCAGGCGTAGATTGGCAGGTGAAATTTTCCAGAGGTTCGAAACAAGCTGTATGCCTCCTCTGTTATATGAGAGCATACCAAGAATAGATTGGGGACTGCGCTCTTGCGCTCTTGCGCTCTTGTTGGAATTGATGTAATTCATAGGACGTGGAGTACGTTCGCATTCAATGTCGAGAGCGTAGCTGTAGATCGTGTTGCGGATCTCAGTAGTTAAATTAAGGAAGTGAATGCCGGAACAATTTTCTGTTATCGCCGTAATCTTGGGATGATCCGTTATCAATACTGATGGTGTGGAGGAACTCTCAGCAGTGAATGTACTATTTATATTGAAAAAGCTGCTGGTCTGTAGGCTCTTCCCGGCCTGAGCAGCCGCTGAGGGTGAGACGCCCTTCGGCGAAGTCATCTCGCATACATATAGATGACCTTCGAAGAATTTGAGTGTCGACAAGAAGGCACGCTGAGTTCTCGGGGAGCTGGGGTTTAATTTTTTGAGAAGAAGCTAGAGGTTGGGCGTTGGTGTTTGAAGGAAAAATAAATCGGTGGTGTGTGGAGGAGGGCAGGATGGCGAAGAGGTGAACGTAGGGGAGAAGTTCTTGCAGCTTGAGCTTGGCACCATCGGGTTAATCCCAGACCAATGGCGTTGAAGATAAGTGAAACAGATTGCTATGGCGCATCTTGCTATTGTAACTAAATATTCGAGATCTTTCACTTATGTGCCGCTGAGTATGTCGCAAGAATGCTCACCACCGAGTTGAGAGTAGGTGACAAGTGCTCGACGAAATTCATCCAAACAGATTTTTTTTTCTTGCGAACCCGCTTCGATTCACGTCTGGAGAGCTTATTTGTGCGCACTCGAGTCATGTGTATCGCAACATTAGAGGTCTGAATTGATGCAAATTGCGAGTTGCGCACCCATAGTTTTATAAAACCGTGAAATGAGTGGTCGGCTAATTTCTCGCAGCGTAGGTATCATCAAAAATTGAGGATGAAAAAGGTATTGGTTGAACAAAGAAGCCGACACTGACTAACGCTAATGAACCCAGTGCCCTGGAGACAAAGTACCACGTGGTAGACGTATGATTCACTTGTTTGACAAAACACACGCATTCATACCTGTTCCGACCCCTGCGTGCGCTATTTGGGTGCAAGAGATGGCACGTATAAAGAAGACGTAATGGAAGCACCACATGGTGTGTACTTTGCGGAAGTCAGGTGCAGGATTGAACATTGGAGAAATTCCTTAGTTTCCAGGCGGCAAGACATAGTTGGTACGTGGAAAGCCTATGTTTGATGTGCTCTCTAAAGATAATTTTAAAACTTGTCAGAGAATCTCGCCGAAGCCTGCTTGAAAAAATCATCAATCAGGTATCTAAGTATCTGTATGAGAACTTCTGGCATAGTAACTCTTCTTGCCAGCATCATGATTGCAAACCTCCATGTTCTGAGCAAGTGTATATATCATTTTCTGTACGCCTACGGCCACTAAACTTGTGGCCGAATCTCCTAGTTGTTGACACCATCGAAGACAGTCCGTCCGAGTTAAGGGAGAAGATCTATGCAGTGCGAACCAAACCTTACTCTGAGGAACATCCAGAGTGCACGCAATTGATCGAAAGGTTCAGGTAAGAAGGTCTCTTGATTGGGTACAATAAGGGCTATGAAGATTTAACGCCAAATGTGAATAGGATAAGGAATAGCAAACAAAACTTTTGGGTTTCTTGTTAGGAAGTACCCTGCACGGATACGAATTCCAGCCGGGGGATTTCGGACACAGCTGCATAAATAACTCTAGCAAGCGACGCCGATTCACAGGCACTGTTTGTGTAGGAAATTCCAAAAGACAAACTTCTCCTTACGTAACAACATATAGCCAATCATCAGATGATTCAGATTCAGATTGGAGTGAACAATCTGGCTCAGAGCTAGAGCCGAGCAAGGAATTCGAAACTGACAAAAAAGAAGATGTTCTTGCAGAACTCAGGGCCAAGTAACCTCCGAGAAAAAGGACGAGATACCACACTCCCACCAAAGCTCGTACATATCAACAAGATGAAAACAAATGATGAAGAAGTCACTGGAATGTTGTTTGCAGCTCTCTCTTGATGTCCTTCGGCTTTTGTATGTTCTGGCCCAAGATTTTCGCGACAGAGAAATGGCCACAGACGTGGTCGCATGTATGCCCAATATGCTGAGTATGCTCAGCGTCGACGTCGAAACGCCACCTCACATTTAATTGCCTTCTACGAGCCAGTATTTGATTTCAGTAGTGAGGTCTGGCTATTGCTGCATAATACTGTATTTCTATCTATTCTCAATATTCTATGGCTTGTATACCAGATCTCCTCCCACACATCGATTGCAAACAAATATTCCTTTCGAATCTATTCTTCTATTGATACGTTCCAGCCTTGAGTATTTTTCACCCCAGAATGCTTGTTTCCAATCTGGTTCGTATGGATTTGCTTCATTCACATAAGTACCGCCGCCCTCGCCAACAATTTCCGCTAATCGTCTACTCACGTCGACCATCCGCAGCCTCTTAGTGCGCTTTTCAGACTCTGGGGCGTCGTCCTTCCAGTCAGTTCCCATACTAAAGATAGCACGAGAGGTCTTCCAAACGGAATGAACTGCGGTTTGGTCGCGATTTCGCGAGTCCACTTTACCAACTGCGATTTCTGTTAGTACAAACTTCAAGATCAGACCTATTGATACTTACTGAAATTGAAGCCTGGATGAAAGTCAGGAAAGTCATCAATGACGCCAAGGAGTTTTTCGGTTTTATTGAGGAGCACATCGGGTGTGAGTAAACGACTCGGGTCAACAACGTTCGTTGCAACATTTGGATCCTGCAAGAATACATTTACGTAATCGATCCAGGTCGGGAAGTCCATCCCAGCTGCCATTGTGTCCACTTTGGCTTCATCGCCGATGTTTTTCAGGATGGTAGTAACTCTTTCAGCAGTGGTGTTCGTTCCGTTTGGTTGGAGCAGGATAATACCGATGGGCGACCCTAATGTCCCATACCCAGTGTATCCGGCATCTGTGATCTCCGGTAGCGCACGGAAAATGCGACCCAGAGTTTGGCGTCGTGCTGTGCTGTAGTTCGTTGTGTATTGCGCGAATACTACTTTAATATGTGTTGGAACTGGATGTGTTTTGTAAGTGATGGAGGTGATGACACCCCATGAGTTTCCTGCGCCGCCTCGGATGGCCCAGAAGTGGTCTACGTCGGTGTATTGGTTCAAGACTTTGGTCTCGCCGTCTGCCGCTACGATCCTGGTCTCCCAAATGTCTAAATTCCTATTAGCAGGATAATTGAGCACTAAGAGTGAGCAATCTTACTATCTGCGCCCAATCCATAAAAGTGGCTCCAGGCTGAATGGCCGCCACCTGTAGCCCAACCGCCCGCCGCCCCAACCGTTCTAGCATGACCTCCAACAATGATCTGCCCTTGCTTATCAGCATCTCGATACACATCCAACCACTGCTCACCCGCATTCAGCGTCACGGCTTTCACTCCGGTAACACCACCCGGCGCTCCTTGTGGGACGAAATCATCATGCCACTTCCTCCCCTTCAGATGATGCGTCCAGATTGCGAATGCACCTTCCCCACTCGAACGGCCAAGATGATCATGTCCAGTATTCTTAATCACAAGAAATAAATTCTTCCTATCCGCCCATTTTACAGCCTTCTGAACATCCTCGATACTGGAAGCATTGACAGTATACTTTGCGACAAGGCCTTGGCCACATGGTGCCGACACGGTACTGTTGATGAAACATTGATCTCGTCCCAACTCCCATAGAATAGCAGAGTATGCACCAGGTTGTCCAGTGCGCCAATCACTAGACACCCAATTGACGCCTGCATTTTCGCAGAGTGCAGAGTTGTATTCTGTTCCGTGGCATACAGCGGCCGATGGGCGAGATGCGATTAGATTGCCATTTATCGAAGCGTTGAACTTGGACCATTCGTGAGGAGAGGGCCAGCAGGGGTCGGCGGAGGTGCAGCGGGCGCGGGCTGTGACAGAGGAGTTATTGAAAAAGAAAAGACTGGAAATCAGGGATTGTAACTTCATGATTACCCAAAAATATAAACTCCTTAATAAAAAGTATCCTGCACAATCATGAAGTCTTGTTGTTTTTATATATAGACGAATGGTGGTGCTGGCGTATCCGATTCGGTAAGCTAAGATGCCGATGCGAGGAAAGCGACGCGAAATATGGGGTATTGCACTGCCTCGCATGAACCAAGACCGCGATACTTGGGAGGATAAAAATAAAAGGTATCGATTTTCGTCATACAAATTCAGAGTATGCCTTGAGAAAAATGCTAATTTTTCCAGAGCCTTGTTGTGTAACCGGATTTTCAGGCACAGATTGTGATTGGTGAGGCGATGCGCCACAGCATACGCGTACTGTGTAAGGCTGTATTCGTATTGCTCGCAACCACACCTTGCGTATATGAATCTCGAGAAATTTGAAGGCGAGCCAGGAAAACATATCTTTCTTTCGTACAAGTTACGAAGTTTGTCATCTCGAGGCGCTCAAGGCTAACAAGCTTGTCTTCAAGCACATTTCTTTCTAATTCCCCATAGCATTTCTTCATCTTTTTCACTACCCACCCCATTTTTGCTTCACGATTTAACCTGATCTTAATTCTTTTTCTTCCATCCTCCCTGAAGCCAAGATAGCTGATTGTATCAAATGTTTTCGATAATTGAGGATAGTCCGCGCAATGTGTATCGCTCATTGGCGCATGGATAAAAAAAAATTATGACTATTCACTCTTGCTCGTTGTCGCGCTCTTCATGACGCGCCGAATGTATGTGTTGAGAATTTGTTTTCCTTGGGTTTGTAGTGCGCAATCGATGGAATATAACTGTAACGGTATACCTACATGTTTTCCGGTTGTAAGGAATACACCTGCATCTAGAAGAAATAAGGGTGAGTACTCACGCTAAAGATCATGGTTAGTCAGTACCTTGAATTCAAAATACAAATACTCTTCAATAGAATGGAAAGCCAGTACTGCGGCGAGCTACTCAAAGATGAGTCTAAATCTCTTCCGCTGCAGGTCAGTTCATATATAAGCGTAGTAATAACATTTTTAGTAGATTTTTTAGACTTATGATTGTGAAGCCAAGATGACACGCAGAAGAGACATGTTGTCTTTGTGTGTTATCTAAGATAGAAAGTACTCCAAAAGAGACAGTGACGAGATTCGAAATATGTTCCACTAAGATGATGGCATAGTGGTCGAATTTTGCTGTCCCGAGAATCATATGCATAACGTGATCATTGGAACCTGTTGATAGTACGTAGATTGGTACAGAATAGAATGTCGTACATTTGAATGTGGGATGTGAAAAATTTGAATATCTTCACAACTGCCCGGACTTGCTCCCATGGTTCTGGATAGTTCATGTACAAAAGTGGACAATACCAATGTAGACACCTAATACCCAAAAGGGTAATCGTAAGCCTCGATACGAGGTACGCCATTTTGTGGGGGACCTCTATTCCCCACACTTCAATATCTTTAAAATCCCCAGACAGATACTAGAATCAGCAACTGTAGCCCTTTTTCCTCATTTACAGATTCTCGCAGCACCAAGAAAGTACAACTCACACATATCGTATCCATCCTTTGTATTGAATCCAACGTTCGCAACTCAAGAACTTCCCACACAAATTAACCTCCTCTTATTCCCGAAGAGCGACCGAAAGTAGTACCAATAGCCACCGAGATCGGTTCACAAAATTGCCGTATTGCCACTAGCCGCTTCCTAATCACCATCAACAGCCCGACTCGGTAATTCGTCCCGCATCACGCGACATCGCGAAAAAACCATCTTCCTAAAAGTGGGCTAAGGTTCACGCTCGCCCGGCCAACGTCGCATCGCGCCGCCTTGCGTTCCTCTTCCTCCAGTACCATTTACGTACCCATTACCCACCGCACCCTGCCTAACCATGCTTTCTCTGCCGAGGGTTTGCAAAGCTTGCCGGTAGAGCAAAGACGAGGACTGGGGTCCCCGCTCGGCACTAGTCGTTTGCGGGTTCGCGTATCCTGAGAGGGAAAGGCTGGACATGAACTGGGGATGGCGGGGTGTGATCTGGGGGTTTGCAGGATTTGTGGACAGGTCCTGTCGATTCAGAGTCCACATGGAGCTCCACATCATGGTTGCTGATTGATGAGAGGGGGTTGGGAGGAGATATGATTTACTCGGAAGAAAAACTCGGTGCAAGGATACTGTGGAGATGTATATAAGGTCGCGATGGGCTCAACATCAGTCGTATCGTTCAGTGTATTCGTTGGTCGTATCCGCTCTTCATTGTTTGTCGTAGACGTCCAATCCATCGTGAAAAGCCTCCAAGCTTGGAACAATCAATTGTATATTCCAGTTTGCCAAGATGGACGCAACAAGCCGAACTGCATCCGTCACATCGGCTCAAATCCGTACCAACCTTGCGTACAAGAATCGATGGAGAACGCTTTGGAATAACCCTAAAATTATCATCATTGCTTTCTTTGCTTCGTAAGTTTTGCGTCCTCTCTACATTATCTGGATAACACTGATCGAAATATAGCTTTGGTGGTTTCGAATATGGCTACCAACAAGGTGTACTCGGCCAGTCTCTAGTTATGACTCGGTTTAAGGACAATTTCCCCTCGGTCGTTGAGTCTTCATCAGCCACCGGATGGCTCACATCCATTCTTCAGTTGGGTGGTATCCTTGGCTCGCTCAGCGCAGGTGTCTTTGGTGAACTGTTCTCTCGAAAGTATACTATGTTCAGCGCATGTTGCTGGGTCGTTCTCGGATCGTACCTCTATATTGGCGCAAGCCACCACAAACCCGCTATGCTGTACGCCGGACGCTTCTTTACTGGTATTGGTGTCGGTACTTTCTCAGGTGTCGGACCATTATACAACGCTGAAATTTCTGCTCCGGAACTTCGTGGCTTGCTTGTATCTTTCTACCAGTTTGCAACGATTCTTGGTATAATGTTGTCTTTCTGGATCGGATATGGATCGTAAGTATCGACCACGATAATATTCTACTTTGCTCTAACATAATCAGCAATTACATCGGCGGAATCGGCGAAGGCCAGTCGAATCTTGCTTGGCAGCTACCATCTATCATCCAAGGTATCCCGGCTGCTCTTCTTGCCGTCGGAATCTGGTGGCTCCCATTCTCGCCAAGATGGCTTGTCAAGCAGGGACGTGACGAAGAAGCCCTTAACACTTTGTCTAGCCTCCGTAATCTCCCCGTCGACCATGAGTTGATCCAGATTGAATACCTGGAAATTAAGGCCGAGTCCCTTTTTGAACGTCGAGCCTTCGAGAAGAACTTCCCCAACTTGGCCGCTAAGGAAGCCGGTAGTGTCTGGGTCCGTGAATTTGCACAATACTATCAGATCGTCCGCACGTGGGATAACTTCAAGCGAGTCTCTACGGCTTGGCTCGTCATGTTCTTCCAGCAATGGAGTGGAATCGATGCGATTATCTATTATGCTTCCAACGTGTTCCTATCTCTTGGATTGACTGGCGGAACCCAGGCGCTTCTTGCCACTGGAGTCACTGGGTGTGTCTTCTTCGTCAGCACACTGCCTGCTATGGCTATTATTGATAAAGTTGGTCGTAAGCCTATGTTGCAGGTCGGATCCGTTGTTATGTGGATTTGCATGGTTATCGCTGGAATAATGGTTGCGAAATTTAGACACGACTGGCCGAACCATTCTGTAGAAGGCTGGATTGTCGTGGCTTTCATCTGGATTTATGTTGGAGCCTTTGGTGCGACCTGGGGACCAGTGTCATGGACATTAGTTTCCGAGATCTTCCCACTGTCAATCCGTGCTAAAGGTGCTTCAATCGGCGCTTCTAGCAACTGGGTATGTGCTTTCGCTCCCATCATTCTCACAACTTATCACTGACGCCCTATAGCTCAACAACTTCGCGGTCGCGTTCTACGTCCCACCCATGCTTGAGAACTGGGCCTGGGGCACGTACATTTTCTTTGCTGTATTCCTTGCCGGAGGAATTGTTTGGGTTCACTTTTGCTTGCCCGAAACAAAGGGAGCAACTTTGGAAGAGATGGATCGGGTGTTCGGAAGCCGCACAGGTGAGGAGGATGCGATTATGCTTGCCGAGGCGAGGAGGGAAATCGGGCTTACCATGATGTTGGAAGATGATGCGATCAAAGCTGCAGTGCATGAAGATGAGATGGGCGACGAGAAGAAGGCCCATGTTCAGACAGTTTAGTGTTCTAAAACATTGACGGGTCCATGCGCAATGGAAAGGGACCATCATGTGGCAGGGTCAGGGTTGCTCCAAATGCCCAAATGTACAGATGTCACCAATCAATGAATAGTCAATCCTAAATCAATTTCCTTAATCGGCATCGGTCTTGCACTCTCCACATCAACTTTTAGCCACGTATCCACCTGTATCTATCACGCTCAACGGTTCAAATATCGCTCTATTGAAATCACACATCATGAAATTGTCTCGATGTCGGTGTCTAATTGCTTCATAACTCGCAAGTCTCGTTAGTTGCGATATCTACGATCATTGGAAAACAATTTGGGGGTCATCAAATGTACCACGACCCGAGAATGAACGCAATTCAATTTCTTTCTAACAGTAACCAATATCCTTACATTTTCGAACATTGCTGAGATTATCAATCTAGATACGATTTCACAGCTTCGCAGATCTGTTTTTCAAACGCATAGTCGGACATCGGGAGTTCCCATATCGCCATTTTTCATCAGTGGCCGTTTGCCGACCGATTTTGTTTTCGAAATAAGACTAGAAGATTACTATCTCCTAACGTTCCGGGATAATTATCTCCGCTCCACGTCATATTCATTGCCTAATAACAAATCCCTCGTGGAAGCTCACATCCACCGACCGATCTAGACGAATCTACTGAACCAGGCCACGAAGACAAATATTCCGAATTTATGCAGTGCCGTCAGTGCACCGCCGCTGTAGCGATTATTCGACCCGGAATTAAGTGCTTCTTTGGGCGCATTACTGGTATTACAAGATCTTGTCTCGGGAATCTAGATCTTGCAGACCGCAAATCCAGGGCATCGTTGCCGAGCTGCTGGGACTATTGCGTCGCATGCTGCATGTTTAATTCGTTTGTTATGACCTCAATCCAGGGACTCTGCCAGGAAAGACCAATGCATTACTTGTTTAGAATAGTTTTCTTTCGATTGATGCCTATTCCTTAGACCATCAAAACTGACCAGTGTGAGAGCTGTTCTTGGAAGGCTATGTCTCGATCATCGCATTGAGGGTGCAACTCAACACAATTAAGAGGAAAAGTGACAAAGAAAGTCTATAATTCAGGGTGAACTGAAACGTAGAGGCTATTCTTTGTTCCCACGGCTTAGAGGCCATATAACTCACAAAGAGAAATTTGACTCTTTCTTCACAGAGATCAACTTCTGAGCTCCGGATCCAATCACTCGTGCTCTAACATTCAAGTACGTATCAGTTTCATATCTATCCCGTATTTCCTTCATGTTTTGATAGTATGATCATATGGATAGACGTTGTCATGCATGCCTAGATCAGATTCTATTCTTAAGTTCAACCTCGGGGTAGGCACATGAAGGATGACTAGCACTGAAAACACTCTCCTTCATAGCAACTTGACATGGACCTTGAATACATCTCGCAGCGGATGCATTACTACGTTGATGCAGTAAGATCGTACACGAATATAACCTTGCAGTCTTATCAATCGTTTTATACCATCTGCACAAATTCCATCACTTGGCTTTGAGCAATCATTCGCTCGTATAAATACCAAGCCTCCGCGGGCTCGCACAATGTAACCAGGAACCGCAGTGCCGGGATCGTTGCTGCGATCAACGTTGAGCCGCAGGCCTAATATACAGGGTTGTTAATAACAGTGCCGCAATATAACGCTCCTATGACCTCGCTTTACGAACCACAACAACAAGCGGTCAGACCGTCTCATAAGGCTGACAACCCCGCACTTAAATTGCCCTGATCAAGCCTTGAGGCGCGTCGATCAGGGGAATTTGTGATGCAGATTGGATACGAGTGTCATGGGATTCTGGATGACTCGCTACCGGATCTGGCTCAATGAGGTCATATTCGAATAAGTGGAGAATAGATGATGGAAGGTTCGGTGCATCGTACGTTCATATAGCTAACCAGGCGCAGATGATGCTAACAATAGCCATCCAAATATACTATGTGCAACCATACAACGACCGCACCTTATTCGTCTCGGCCTCATTCGCTTCCTGAGCTCTTTCCAACTTGCTCAGCGACAGATTGCTTTGGATCTTGGACCTCAGCGATGAGTCGGAAGTCCCCGCATCGATATGAATCAATATTCTGCGCAAGGAGATGGATCCGCTCCGCAAGTTGACGTTCTAAAATAAGCACCATGTCACACTTCCAAAAGAGGAAATTCTCGTGATCCAACCGTTGCATTCCATACAATCCAACTCCTTCCGTGGCCTTTTGCATTCCAAATCCTTCAATGTTGAATCGATTATCATCATTTTACCATGTCAAGAGTGCAATATGGGCGATATAGACTCATCTGGATGTATTATACATCAATATACAATGGGGTCTTGAGGGGGGCACCAAAGGTCTCAACTAGTAGAAAAATGCTTGGAGGAATAGTTCTGGATACGCAAATACGATATTGCCATTGCTTTTTTAATGCACAAGAGCCGAAGGAAGTGCCAGTAAGGGCAAGTATCGAATATAAAAGGACGACGATCTGACCTTGGAAAAGACATCAACAACGCAGATCACCATCTCTACATCTCCAGATCCACATATCTCAATCTTTTCGAGACTCACTCAACATGAAGTGCGCAGCAGTATTCCTCCTATCCGCCCTCGCGGCCGCAACTCCCGTTCCCCAGAACAAGGACAAGCCATCTGGCCACGAAATCCAGATCACTGGTGTGACTTACGGCGGCACTGGCTGCCCAGACAAGACTGTGCAAGGTCTCCTCCAAGACGACGGCACAGTCATATCTCTTTCCTTCGATGCCTACACCGTCCAATCCGGACCCCAGATCCCCGCCACCGAGCGCCGCAAGTTCTGCCAGCTCCAATTAAAGATCAAGTACCCTAGCGGCTTCCAGTACAGCATTTTCGGCGCTGACTTCCGCGGCTATGCCAGCTTGGAGAAAGGTGTACAAGGCACCACCCAGAGCACATACTACTACTCTGGCCAGCAGAACCAGGTAACCCTTTATCCACACTCCCCTTTCACTCAAACCAACTAACAAACTCCTCTAGACCATAATTCCCACCACCTTCACCGGCCCCATGGAAGGCAACTACCTCAAGCACGACGAAATTGACGCCGGCTCCACCATCTGGTCCCCTTGCGGCGAGCAAGGCATTCTCAACCTAAAATCCGAGACCCGCATTGTGCCCTTCAGCTCCACGGGCCTCAATTTGCTCACCGTCGACACCGTCGATGCCAAGTTCACCCAGAAGTACTTCGTGCAGTGGCAGAAGTGCGACAAGCCCGGTTCTGGAAACGGAGGCGGCAATGGAGGTATTAGGCCCCCGGTCTTTGACCCTACTGATTTGGGACGCGAGGTTGATCTTGGTGGTAGGCCCTTTCAGTCCTGAGGATAAGGACAGCGAGGAGTAGGAAGATAAGATGAGGGCAGAGCATGTGTTCTTTTTTTATATGGTGACTACTTAGGGATGTGAGAGTTGTTGATGTGAGGGTCTCACCTGGAATGAGGGTTTCCTTTGTTTAGGTTTTCTTTTTCTCAATTAGCTCTTGTCAAATCTGAATCCTTACCCCGCGGATCATTGTCATTGTTGTGATTGTTTGCTGTTGAGACATATGCCACCCTGAGACAGTGGTTGCTTGACTTCACTGTTGCATCGTGTATGTTGATCGAACTCGCTTGGGAGATACTACAGTCCTGCTTCGTACCTTTGAGACATACACGGCGACTGAAATATGCTGTCTTGACTTATCGTAAGGAGTGTTTGTTTAGTGTGAGCGTCTATATAATATGCATGCACTTCAAGATCATACATCTGAGATTTGTTGAACTTTGTTCGAATATCTAAAAGTGCCTAGGTCTCCTACACACCAATTGGATTATGCGAACTTCGGAGATATCTTCTTCACGTGCTATCCTTTGGCATATACCCTTTTTTAACTCCTAACACCATCTTTGTACAAATCTCAGATCCCCATTCAGCCCAGAAAAACTCGGTATTGGCTAGACTACTAGCTCGCCTTCACAGGCTCAACAGTCGCCTCATCACTCCCCCTCTCCTTCTTGGTCGCAAATTCATTTCCCGTAATACTCTCTCCGCCCATGTCCCAATCATTCGCCAATTCCTCCAGCGTGCGGCGTTTCGTCTCCGGAATTAAAAGAGTTGTAAAGACACCAAAGAACATGAAGGCAGAGAAGATCTGCATAACATGGTTGAGCCATGGGCTCGCATTCTTCGCAGTCGCGCCACGTGTTCGCAGTGGCGAAATAGCAGCCTGGGCAATGATGGACCCAATTTTTCCGGATGCGGCGGAGATACCGTGGGATGTGGAGCGGTAGCGCGTAGGGAAACATTCACCAGGCACAATGAAAGTTGTGGTGTTGGGGCCCCAGTTGAAGAAGAGCTGGATAAGAACGTAGATGGCGAGCATGTCATGGGGACTAAGCTTGTGGAATGCGAAGCCCCAGACGATGAATAAAATGGTGAGGAGAGCAAACCCGATAAGCTGAAGCGGCTTTCGGCCGATGGTGTCGATGGTGGCCACAGCAAGCCAGTATCCGGGGATGGCACCAGCGCAGATGAGAATGCAGTTCCCGGCAGCAAGGTTGTAGAATTTGTTGTAGACGGTTGCGCCGCCACCGTAGCCTATTCCAGACAACACAGTTGTGGTGTTCAGGCCAAGACCGTAAAAGGCCACATCAAGGAGAAGCCTATTGCAGGGTTAGTTTATGTGGGTTACGGTATAGAGGGCCAGGAAAACACTTACCAAGACATCGCAGTACCAAAGAGGATCTTACCGTTGTTGAGTTTCCCATAAAACTTGAAGAAATCGGCCCAAGAGGCTTTGGGAACTTCGAGAGCAGCGGCAGATTGACGACGAGCAGCAACTTGGGTAATTTCATCAGGATGGCCTTCGCCCTTTTCGCCGGAGATATACTTGTTGACGTCCGCATTGGCCTTCTCGATATCACGCGCAACATCAAACGTATAACGTGGAGTCTCAGGAATGGTTAGACGGTAGTAAAGGGCGATAGCTGCTGGAACAACGCCAAGACCTGCAAATTCGGTTAGGATTGGATGAGAGCCATGGAGTGAATGGAATGTCATGTGACCTACCGATCAGGGCACGCCACATCTTGTCAACAGCAACTTGACAGTCACCAGTGCAGTGTGCATAGCTGTCTGCCTTCTTCAAGGAGTTCTTGAATCCCGAGGTAAGGATGAGCATCACCAATGCACCACCAAGTTGACCAAAGCCCTGCATGGCGAACACTGCCCCCATCATGGCGCCGCGCCATTTTGTAGTTGCAAACTCAGAGGTGATGATGGAAGATAGAGGATAATCGCCGCCAATTCCGATACCTTTTCGCTGTTAGTCATGGTATCCGACAGTGTTGGACATCGAAACTTACCCATCAGGACTCGCCAAAAGATGATAAGACCAACGATAGATGTCCCGGGACCAGGGCCAGTCAATGCTTGAGCAAGAGTGGCAACGATAATGAGAATGAGCTCCAAACCATACATCTTCTTGCGACCAACGATATCGGCAAGAGCTCCGAAGCCCACCTGGCCAATGACGGTTCCAGCAGACGTCGCGACCTTGATGGCGGTGTCTTGCGGGGTAGAAAGGGCTCCACCCTGAGGGTGCCGATAAACGACACCCAACATAAGGGTCAACAGAGACACACAAAAGATGTCATAACTGTCTGTGAAGAAGCCAGTGCCAGCCACGAGACAAGCCCGCACGTGGTACCAGCCGAAGGGTGCTTTATCGATTTCAGCGAGGGCTAGCCGACGTCGCTCATTGGGATCCTCGATGTGAGCGAAATCGTTATTGAAGTTGTGGAAAGCGGCGTTTCCTCCCGCTGTTTTATTAGCCATGCTCGAATGATGTTGGCTGCGGGAAGGCTGAATAGTCAAGCTTTGCCAATGCTCGGCGCGCAGTTTCTAGACCAGAGACAAGAGATAGATGAGGATGAAGCGAGGGTTAAGCTCTTGGAAACGGCAGACCAAGACTTATATACGGGAGAGAAGCGCTGTGCCTAGAAAAGAAGGCGCACTTGGCAAAGATTGATTTGAATAGGTGGGAGATACCGGACGACGAATAGCAGGACACATTTCGAGCACAGGGGCCACAGGGAGAGGTCCAAGGAGGGTGAAAGTGGTTCGGATTCGTCTGTAGGAAGCAAGCGTGGGATTGTTAAGCTTGCGGCCGCGCAGCCACTCAAGCTGGGCGCCGACGACAGTGGAGCCATGCCGAAATACATCTCTCGATGGGCTCCTCGGAGGCTCCGTGTTTATACTGTGTATAGCCAAGCGCGGTTTGAACGTGTGGGAGACACCGAGAGATGGCCATGAAAAAGGAAAACAAAGAGAATTGGGACGGTGAATTGCTACCAATCACGTTGTGTATCGTTGCACGTTCCCCGCTAGTAGCGACTAGTGATGACGCTTGCCTCATCGGGCTGTTACGAGCTCAGGGTCTGGCTCATGGCTGACGGGGACAACGTGACACACCAACTCCCTCCTCTCTTTCACTCACACTCATTCAATTTGTAACCTTTTTTTCTCCCCTTATTTTCTCCGGTTCTTGGTCGGCGTCGAAAATGCTTGCCTCGATGCTCATAGCAAATCCTCGTGTGCCGCTGTCCCGAGGTTCCGTGTTGTCACCACCGATGTCGAGAACAACTTACACATCCATCTCCGCCCTCACCTCTATATCACTTTCTCAACATCACCTCATCGAATCAAGCTGCAGGTAATAGTAGGCGGAACGATCCTCCCTTCGACACAACTGTCGTCAGATACGCAATGATCCCAGTGCGAGCTTCACCTTATACCGTACACGCGGTAACAAGATGGGGTTACTAACGCAACCCAACGAGCGATCCCCAACAATTCCGCCACCTCGGGGATCCCCACGCTACACAGTTGTATGGGTCATGGGTTTAGGCAAGACGAAATTAGTCCGCATTCTGGACATAGTTCCATGGCCCTGGTTTAGCATCGCCTTCTCAGCTGTCGTTCCAAGATCAAATTGAAAGATGACCACTCCTCAGGCCTGAGCATGGATGGACGCCACCGCCTTCTCAAATGCACATTAGCGATCTCAACTCCTAGCCATGAGGTTGATCTGCTCCTCATAGTTTTAAAACTGAGCATGTATGCTGCAAGTGCAGTACTTGGGTCGAGAACTGGATGAAATAATTGCAAGTCTCCGAATATTACTATCCCGAGCCTGCACGATAGACTTGAATACTGTCGGGCATCAAATTACCAAGTCCTAAAAAATATCACGAAATTGCTTGATGATGAGTCTCTAGTCCAACTGTACACATGTGTACGACAGTCCCACAAGACCCACATCGCCACATGTGCCACCCCTTGGACCCGCACATCACGCATGCCACATGTCACCCAAGATTTGAGTTCCAGAAGTACGGCCCTAGCGGAACAGGGTCAACACATGCTATATACACCAAGCCCACTGACGTCTGCGTTGTCATCGGCACGAGCATTTTAATCGTCCTTCATACGTCATTGCCACTCGTAACATAGTATACACCCAAGGGCACGTACTATACCCATGGTACCTTCAATGATATTGAATGTAATAATTTGATGGAGAATACTTCTGTGTGTTCAAGTTAGGTAATACTAAATCTCTCACTCTCAAAAGCTTATCCCACATGACTACACTATTCAAGATGATACCACCCGAAAATTCAAAATCTCCACGGCGACGGCAATCGCAGCTAATTTGCCATACATATTTACATTGACGCCCTTATTGTAATCAAAATGGGCTGTCGAACATTGCTCTATGACGAGTATTTCTCGCGCTATGTAATGCGTCGATACAAATTTTCACGATATTTGATTCCGCGCTATAACAGATGCTTGAATCTACGTTTGATCATGAACAAAGTTGAGCTCCGATCCATAGCAGTCTTCAGTATATCTCTACTGAGCAACGCTAATACAATAAATACTAAATGTAGTCGAAAGCTTATAATACTGCACAAGGCGCGTCTATAACAGCTTCGCAGATTCGTTTGATAGTAAAGTATGGTGCTAATACACAATGCTATACTACCGAGCTATTTATTCTGGGACACTGACCTTGCATCTACAGTTTCTATTGTAAATTATCCATCAAATTCCTTTGTGTATGACAAAGGCAATGCAAATATTCGGCACGACATTGTGAATTGGACAATGCACATTGAATGTCCTGTTCGCCTTAAGGTCACTACTATATAAATCTTCCCTTTTTCGAGTCAAATATATCCAAATAACCGCTCATCCACACTGAGAGCAGACCTAGAAACAGCTGATCAAAAATGATGTCTTCCGACGAAAAATCACTCTACGATGTTCTTGGCGTCAATCGCGACGCTACACTTGTTACGATCAAGGCTGCGTATCGGCTGATTGTTTTGCAACATCACCCAGACAGGACCCGAGAGCTTCCCCCCGCTCAGCGTCATGATAGCGAGGAGATCACCAAGGCTGCCAACAATGCATGGGAGTGCCTGTCAGATGAGATGCAGCGCCGTAAGTACAATGCTTCACTACCTCCTCAGTCGCGATCCCCTAACCGGGAGCCCAGCCCTCCGCAGGCAAACCCTCAAACTCCCCAGCGTCCAAATCCTCCCCCGCAGGCAAACCCTCCTCCGCAGGCAAATTCGAACCCCTATGTCCCAAAACCTCCTCCCCAACAACCAAGACATTCTCGCTCCAATTTTCCAAACACTTCTCCACGGCAACCAGGATACGAGCCACACTTCCCGAATGGGTTCACTGCTCCAGAAGTGTCTTCAAGCGATTCCAGTGGGCTAAGTCTGACAAGGTCGCCAGAATTTACAACTCCGCCCCAAAACTCGCCCGACAATCCAGGTGGTTCAGCAGCAGACACTGCTGAACACCAATTCTGCATGTTTACGAACTTGGAGAAAGGCTGGATTGTACAGTTAAGAATGGATTGGAGGTTCACCGTTCGCCAACCGGAGATTCTGACTGCCAATAGTAGACTTTTCCATTTCCAGTACGAGCTTGAACTCCGAGAGGTTACTGATAGGGGCAACCCACCTGAATTGCCTGTTCTTATTCAGGTCCTTAGAACCCCCAATCGCCTGGCCCTGCATTCCATTGTGACGATTCTGACATTCGTCCCTGATAGGCGCCTATCGCGGGCTACTGGCCAAATGAGTAATGTGAAAGTCCAGATTGCACTTTATGTGGTTCAACCTTCCTCCTATCTGCGGCTGCAATATAACGACCATCTCGTCACCCTCGCCTTCTCCCGTCCAGACTTCATCTTAGCCCCGCATTCAATCTGGGTCGCTCTGCATGCCTGGTGGACGCCGAGGGGCGCCGTTATCCTTCTCATGAATCCCGAATTGGAATTGGAGCGCGGCGATGCTATGCTCCGGCGTATTGGGAGGCACCCGTCTGATTATTTCACTATCACCGAATGCAATCAATTCCGAAACTTCAATTTCGGCGGTATATTCTGGAATAGACGTATGTGGCTTCGCGTGACGACCACCGCGGTCCGCCATGCGGATGGCGTCAATCCGATCACAGGTGTTTATACGCCTAGGCCCGGGATGTCCTAGAATAGAGTGTTCTAATCATTTTGAAAGCAGAAAAATTCTAACACTATTTTGGTATCTTAATATATAGTGAGATGATTTAGACTTGGACATGATTGGGTGGGTGGTCACATTGGGTCACACGAATGCTGATAGGCAATTAGAACGAGTTCGGATAGGCCATTCCATGCCGGTGGTACGAATTCGGCCTGTTGCTCACATATTTTGGTATGTACTATAATCGCTGAGAGACTTTGAAATAGTAACTTGTTTTAGAAGATTTTTTGACTCCTGGTATATATTGTGAGTTTAGTGAGTGTTGAATATCGGTGCATATATAATTCTATCCATCAACTGTTTCCCTAGTAAATTCGTCAATTGTCTATTCAACTTACAGAAACTTGAATAAGGAATGATTGAGAGTCTCCCTGTCGCCTCTATCATCTTGTCATGAAAGTTCCCTGTTAGATTTTTAGGATGGCTTTCAAACTATCAAAATCACGAAAAACTACAAAAGACGCGAAAATCTAGGCTGTAGACGGGTACTGTAGCAACTGCTCACTATGATGCCCATTAGAAGCTGCCTAATTGACTCTACTGAACCCGCCGCCCACATAATAGTAGCAGTAGGGAGTAACATTTACTATTGGCTCCTACGTACAGAGTTTGCCAAACCTTTGGATCTGAATATTTATTGCCAAAAGCACATGAAGCTAACCCGAATCGGGCCACGACCATCTTCAAATGCGATATGTTCTTGTCTCTGAATCTTTCATGACAGCACATTGTTCAAGAATTTGTGCTGCTGACAGTCTTCTGAACAATGGCCTTGTTTGCCATAACGCTAGTCCCCTTGTTTCATTGATCATTGATCATTATAGGACTTATTTGTCACCTATCCACTATTGTACGACGTCTACTTTCATTGAACATTGTACATACTTCCAAGAGATCCTGTGAACGTTGAGAAATACCTCAGTATATAAATTCCAAAACATGGGCATAGTTATATCCCCTACAAACAATTCACCAACTTCTATTTCAACAAACAACCAAATTTCACTATCAAGCAGAAGAATTGAACGAGCAACTCGTTTCACGACTTTCAAATCTATATACACGTTCACCGGACTAATACCTAGGTATACACCAAAAACCACAAGATGGCACAACCTGTCCGAATCATTTCAATGAATTCTATAATGGACCATGCTTTGGCAATTGCAAACCCGACGGAGCTTCCATCGGGATATGGGCCATTATATAGAGTTCTACAAGGTACTATCATCAGCGTATTGGGATATCGTGTCGATAGACCCGCACGAAAGATTACTCTCGTCATTGGAGCCTTATCAGGTCTTCATCTCGTATGGACTTTGGTCAGCCCAGCAATCCTTCAAAGAATAACTAACTCATTTGAGGTACCATTCTCCGATGAATCCGCAACTGACATCGCAGAATGGCTAAAGAACAATGGATCCGGCAGCGCTGACCAACATGTTAGATTGCAAGACCACGGAGAGGGTCGCGATAAGCTTTCAGTCGCCCTGAATGAGGAGAGAATTGTTGGAGAAACAGCCTTAACTTCGGGCTGGTTCTTCTTTGAATCTCGCCCTCTAATTTTTAAGATTATCAACTCTCCTTCACCGGCAAGTTCATCCTTGCATGCGAGCGAGCGCCAGGAACGTAGATCTATTCAAATTCGCTCTTTTGGAACTTCTGGCCGCCTTTTAGCACGTTTCTTGAAGGAAGTAAGGTCTGAATCGAAAGATTTTGTCGATAAAGTGATGGTGTACGGAGTGGTTCCCGAGGGGAGGAGAGTCAACTTCGAAGGTAGACATGTACCAAAGCGACCTCTCAACACCATTGATCTTGATGAAGCGATCAAGGCAGATTTACTTGACTATATCGCTACATTTCGCACAGATGCAGCTGAGTATGCTCGTCGTGGTATCCCCTGGCGTCGTGGATACCTTTTCCACGGTCCACCTGGAACCGGTAAAAGCAGCACGGCGCGAGCTTTGGCCTCCCATGTTGATGCAGGACTGTGGCAAATCGATCTAGGAAAAGTCCCGGATGACGCATCCTTGGCTCAACTCTTCCAGAACCCTTTTTCTGGAGACATTCTCCTCTTAGAGGACATCGATGCGGCGGGAATTGTACGAGAGGAGACTATGCGTTCGAAGTCGAAGAAGGGTAAGGGGAAAGATGGTGGCGCTGGTAATGTTACTTTGCAGGGGTTGATTAACGCCCTCGATAGCAGTCTCGGCTTGGCCGAAGGTGTTATTGTCATCATGACCACTAACAATCCCGAAGGTCTTGACCCTGCTTTGCTGAGAGACGGCCGTATGGACAAGAAGGTTGAGTTGGGATACGTTACCCATGAAGTAGCTGTCTCCATCTTCAAGCGCATGTTCGATAGGAATATTGATCCCAAAACCTTGGAAACTCTTGCAGAGAACTTTGCCAATAAACTTCCAGATCGCAAGCTCACTCCTGCCGAGGTCCAAGGTTTCTGTCTGCGAAGCAAGACACCAGAGGCGGCTATTCTCAAAGCTGAATCGTGGGCCGCTTCTGTCGTCGCAGCTAGGAAGGCCGGAAAGAACATTGTCGAGCTTGGATACAAACCTACGACTGCTCGTAATGAGTCCGATGATGGGTCTGATGATGAGTCCGATGATAAGTCCGATGATGATGCCATTGATCTGTCTGATGATGGTTTGGAAGGAGGCGAAGAAGACGCATCGTCTGACGATGATGATTTTTTCATAAGGCGTTTCGATCGTAAAGGGCGGCCACTAATCCTATGCTAGAATATGGTCTCTATCCATACGATATTGGTGAAATAAACAGAATTACGAATGTTGCAGTAAACAGGAGGCAAAATAACAGAATGATGGATACTAGACATAATATGTAAACTGAATCTACAATGGTTTATCATTCCTAGAATGTGAGAGGGGATATTGAATATTTGCAGAAGTACTTTGTGCAGTATAGGATAGTAGATCGGCTACTCTACACACAGTGTCGTATTAGAGATCAAGTAGGCTCGTGATTTATACATTCAAAAATTATAAGTATCATTTATGAAACGAATTCTCACTCTGTGGTCCCTATATTTGACCCATCAGTGTAACAAAGAAAATATTAGAGACTTTTATGATGTGCCAGATTATGGTTCCAAAGTTCTGTACCTAGGTACATAGTGGTATCATCTAATTCCTCTCCAAGACAATTCAAACATTTTAGATCTAGCATTGTAAACTCGCCTCTCTACCCGCTGAATTAGATTCGTCTGAATAGCACTGTGCCCAAATTCCTTGCACAACACCGTTGTCAAACTAGTTCAATGCACATTCGCAGAACACGGATTGAGAGTTGAATTCATTATTAATATAAACTTCCTTACTTTAAATAAGAAAGCCTAACCGCCCTCATATTTCTCCTCACGAACACACCAACCAACTCACCATACCCTAAAACACCCTTAAGATGATCAGAATTCAAAACCCATACAAGGTTCTGGGAGTTTCCCCCAAATCAACCATTTCCAAAATCTGCAAGACTTTCCATGCGCTCGCACTCGCTAACCATCCAGATAAGACTGGGGAACTACCACTCTCTGAACGCAAGCAGCGTGAAGAGTATTTCAAAATCATTCGCTCTGCTTTTGAGATTATGAATGATCATGAAGCTCGTCAGAATTATGATGAGAGGTTTGCCTATACTGAAGAAGATGATGATTCGAATGCCTCTTCTGGCCAATTCAGAGATTGTCCCGGTAACTCTTCGCTTGATGGTGGTCCTCCAGCTGGCACTATGTCCTGTAACCCCTTGGGCTGCCACATCTGCAAGACTGTCTATACGCCGAATTGGTATCACATCAGTGTTCCTCTTTGTAACAACTGTACCTGGTCTGTACATTTCCGTAAAAAAACCACCTTTACCCGTGTTACCCTGATCATTATCCCTACGCGAGATGACAGTGAGCCTGATTTCATGCTGAATGTCACTCCTAGGCAAGGACCTGTGATCTCTTATACTAAGATGTTGCAGAAAGTCTCTTGTACGTGGGCCCTGACTATTGACCTTCGTGCTGATCGAGGAGCTGAGTATGACACTCCTGATCGGATCTGGAATGGGTGGATCATCCAGGGCAATATGGGTGAGAATTTTCCATTGCAGTAAGAGGTTTAGGTATGGTAGTTGGGGTAGGTAAAATTAAATAAGATTTAGCACAAGGAGCTTCTCGGAAGACGAATTTATCACAGGAGGAAATATTTTTAGGAAGGCAGTTGAAATATGGGTCTGGCCAAAATAATGTATTCGATCCCAGTTCATGTGTTGAGCAACGGTGTCTGTGAGATATATAATGCTGTTACAGATATTAATTAACCAGGTGCCAGTTTACTGGTGTTTTTGCGAAGCATATTGAAGTGAGGACGTAATCTCGGAATTCGCGTGAAGGTACATTCTACCTTCGCAATGGTGGTGAAATATAGCCTGGGCGGAGTACTTTTTGGTTATGGCACTAAAGTTTCACAAGCAGGAAAGTGATGTATTTCAGCTGGGTATCAGCAAGTTGACTCTACTCGAATAACGGGTTCAATGTTTATGTACAAATCTCACATGCTACTCAAAAGAGCAAGGAGTAAATTCCGGACACTCGCTATAAATATTGCTGGATATATACAAAAGAAAAAAGTTATCTACCATCACCTATAATACTAGTGTTACCGGGGTTTTAAAGCCAGATCAGCCTCTCGTTCGATATCGATACTGTCCTCAAATCGCTCAAATGAAAATTGTGCCAGCACATACAATTCATCGTACGTGAGCCCAATTGATTCACGCTCACCTCCTGCGTTCATACCATTCAGAGGGGGCATGTCGATGATTTCGTTTGTGATGTTGCTTTGGGTGGTAGGGATATATGTGTTTCGCAAAGAAGATGGATTCGGTGATCTTGAGGGTTCGCGCGACGAGCTAGGAATACTCGGATCGTAGGGCGAGAGAGTATTTTTGGAATTCCAGTTCAGTGGGGCGACGACGATAGTACCTCTTTCTACGCCGGCGGTGCTCATGGATCGCATGGAGTGTGAGTATTGGCTACTCCCGCTGCTGTCAGATGAACTACTAGGTAGAGGATAGGGGTCTCGTTGCGGTCGTATTGGGGGTGGTCTGCGCGTTTCTGGGGTATTTGCTACTCTTATTGCTTCTTGCACGACAGGCCGTTTTGATTTTTCGGGGGTCTGTTTTCCGGATGGTTGTAGTTGTATTTGATCTGAGCAGCGGGAGGTCGCGCGAGTGCTCTTCAATGTGCTGTTCATGTTGTTGGGGCTGCTCTTCTTTGAGTTTCCGGAGCGATTTGTGGAGAAGGGTGATGAGATGTATGAGAGGGCGCTGCTGAACTTCTTCCTTTTAGCTTGGATGAGTCGCGGCAGTGAAAGAGAGCAAGCAACAACGAAGCCAAGCGAGACTTCAGCCATCGTCCAAAGACCAATGTAAAGTCCATTGTGCGATACATCTGACTGGGAATATACCGGAGCAATTTTAGTGGTAAAAACAATTCGCATGATCGAGGCAATGCAAGCACTAGTATGGAATTAACATTTTGGCGCCATCATCATCAAACAGAGGACTTACAGAAGACCGGTAGCGAAAAGAATCGTAATGAGACTTTTGCGGAGGAGAGGAATATCGAGCTTCCAGAGACTCGATGTGGGGAGCAACAAGATGATAATATCAGATGCCATGTTGAACGCTCCTTGTGTAATCACAATCGGACTATGATCTTGACAGGAACCTCCCGCCAACTTATTCCAGATCATATGACGCGGCTTACAATAGTACATCGTCCAGAACATAAATACAGTGTAGAATATAGTGGAAGCAATGATAGTGAACCATGCGCCCCACCACATAAACCTGTTCAGCTCTCGGGTGGGCGCGAACAGCCTGAGGTACTGAAATAAGATAGCCATCTTGACAAGAAAACTCAGTGGGCAGTATATCACTTCGGCTGTATTCATCCACTGCAGAAGTCAGCGATGTTCACTTACTTTTTCAGATGCAGGACTCACATAAAGTTGGTTAAAAAGTTGGCGAAATGTGACCTGCCATTGATGTACGCCCGCGCCCCAATATACCATAAAATAACCCATTACTATCTCAACTATGATGAGAGGCTATATGTGGCGAGTCAGTAACTTTTTGGACACTGTAAAGCCAAATCGAGACTCACGTATGCAAGGAAGATGAGGTCTTAATAGTGTAAGCAAAGACGAATCGACCTGGATTTGGCGCGAGGCACTTACAGTCTGCGATCTCAAGCATCCTGACTACGAAAAGCTTGGTGTAAATCCGCACCATTAGAAACAGCCCTGGTACCGCAATGCACGTTATCGCCACGACAAGAAACCACACTTGATCTGGTCCATCTAGAGTCATTTTGGTATCCGCTCCTTGTGGTGGTTGTGGAAATGCCGGCTGCGAAAGTGCCATCTCCATTGGGTCTCGGGTGGGGTCACCCACAGGAGGGAGTCCTGGAGCTTGTGCCTGAGGATAGGGCGCCATCCTTTTAGCTCGGAAGAAGGATGTTAGTACCGTTTGGAAGGAGTGAACAAAGAATAGTTATGTGCAACATGAATCATCTAAAGCATAGTCGTTTGCGAAAAGCGCTGCGAAAAGCGTGGGGAGTAGGTGACATGATAAGTGGTTGCGGGTATCGGACTTCTGAGACGCGCGATGGGCGTGGCGGATTATGGCGACGGGCCTCGTGGTTAGGTCGAGAATGAGCAACTCCGAATCGCTACGTGCAGCGTCGTTCGGTCCTAAAGTGGAAATTGAGCTACTCGAAAGTCATAGATTTCGCAGAGATCGTATCGTGATGCAACAGACATGCAAATCAATGTCCCATGCGTTAAAGGACCAATGGACAAAGACTGGATACTTGCGAAGCGGATTGAATACGAATATGACAGATGTATCGAGCAAATCGTGGTGTATCAGATGCACTTCTGAGATTCAAATGGTATACACTCCCACCTGAAAACCCATTGTGTGTGTAGCCATGCATTGCTTCTACACCACGAAGCTCATCCTAAGTACTTCAAAATTGGCACATGGCGCATGAAGGCGCAGCCATCGGGCTCTGATTTGTCCGGACCCTGGGTGCTGGGCGGAGTGGCTTCAAGGATCGACCGGAGATGTGCTCACATCGTGGTTGTCGTTTTGCATAGATTAAAAACACCACGTGGGAACGGTGTGGAATCTCCGTACGAAACAGTCGCCATAGGTAAGCCATGGGAAAAATTGTAGAGTTGTCGAAATGCGATTTGACCGGCTCTGGTCAAAAGGTAAGCGAGCAAGAGTCGATCTATGAAGTCTTACAATGCCAAGAGGACATGTTAAGCAAGAGTAGCGTCGTTTCCTTGTGCAGAGTAAGGTCGAAACTTTACAAAGTCATTTTTCGATGCTGACGGGTCTTGCTAATTATTCGCGTGATTTTGGACCATGTGATGTATCGCGCTGTGCGAAGTGGAGGTTAATAGGCGTTCATCGTGCTTATGGTGGCGTTGCGACCTGGCGGCGGCAACTTTTCTCTGGTAAGCCCCGAACAATCATGTATAGAACTCCGAGCAACATGTACCCAGATGCGAGACATGATGTTACTTTCCAAAGGCTGACTCTCTGCGGCATGTTTCTTGGTGTTGAGACATGTAACTGAATTATTCTCGATGTTTCCAGGTATGTCTCGCTGGCCAGTCGTTCACTCTCAGCAATGGTTGAGGTCATCTGTTCTAGATGGGAAAGCTAGGCTTCTTATTTTTCTGAAATTTCCGAATGTAAATTCTGTTGCGGGTGGCCTAGTTTCTGGTACAGTGCGCAGAACGGCCATCTTATCAAGATGAATTTGTTTGATTCTCCTGAATATGCTGGCAGCCTAGGAGATAATCAGAAGACACTAGATTGGAACTATGGACATGACTCGGTGAAGATTGTAGAACAGGCCCGCACGAAGAGAGACAATACATAAGCAGTGATGGAGGTGATGATTGAAAATGCTATTGTTTTTGAGTTTGAGAGTGAGCGTGAGACGGGGGAATGAAGATGGCGATCGATGGACCGTGCGGAGCCTTCAACTTAGCACCTTACCTAAGCAACCAGCCCAGCTACGGTCATTATCAGTAATGATAGGCATCCCCTACCATGCCATGTCTGTACCTTTCCCTTTTTGTCCACTGGGCTTTCGAAAAGCTGCCCTCGAATGATTCATTTCAAAGAAAAACAATCCCTTCTCGCGGGTGGTAACCCGCGAACAGTCCTTGAGGATCCTGGCCGGGGTTGTGGACCTATCTCCTCCAACTTCTCTATTCTAGGGCCCTACTCATAATCCTCATCCTTATCTTCCAACGATTCATCCTCGTCATCAGATGAATCGACAACCAATTCATACATCACTTTCTGAAGACCCGCAAAGCAACCGCACTTGTCTGCAAGCTCCTGCAAGTCTCTCATCTTGTCGAGGAATGAAGATCTTCCGTCATGAATGTCGCACATTTGGTCCCGCTCGTTGAGGTCCATGGTATCAATAATGTCGTTCATTGCAACTTCAAGGGAGGGGTCATAGTAGAACACCTCCTGCACCTCGCGCCCAATCGCATCGTTTGTGCTTAGAAGAATTGTTTTCCCAATCTTTCGTAACGTTTCCAATCCAGATCGCTTGGTTGCAAAGGAGCAGCTTTTGTTACCTGCTTCACTTCCAATGGTTTCAATGATGTCGCGAATTTCGGCCAGCACACTGGACGACATCTCGCACTGTTTCGATCCACTCATGGACTTATATCGAGTGTTGAGCAGATGCCACACTTCTTTTGAAAAATGATCGAAATCCCGTACGGTATGGCGTTCTTCTTCCAGAATCGCTACGTATTCTACACGGATAGCATACGCAATCTCGGGCTGTTTCGTCGCAATATTCAGCAATAATCTTGTTTTATATTCATCCGAAAGGCCCAGGATACACTCGTTCAGATCAGGAATAGGGACTGTCGCGGAGTTGATGTGTGTTGTAGCTAGGTATCCGTGGTTGTGGGGGATTGGTGGGAGAGGAGCAGCAGGGGCAGCAGCAACATCCTCATCACCGTTGGTATTTGCACGTCTTCTTTTGCGCGATTCATCCGAAGAAACACCCTCGCTCTCCTGATCCAAAGATTCGGGCGCTAGATTGGGAAATGTCTGCGTTGGTGCTGTGCTTTGTAATGGCGTGTTGCGGGACCGTCCAAGATCGTTCGACAAGGGAAATGCGTTTCTAGAAGACATCTGGCCGACCAGCTGCGAGATTGCCAATAATGTAGGTTATTAACAGGGCTCTTCCAAGAATATAGAAAGAAAAGGCGATGCCGATTCTCATTTGTAGGATTGCGTTGTGTTTTCTTGACGGCCCACGCGTGGTTGCACGGAGACGCGCTAGCACGTGCGAGGTCCCGAAGAGCATTGATTGGCAGAAGTTTCAGGGGAAGTTAAGGAGTACCCTGACAAGAACATGCTCTCGACTCTCCCAATGATCAATTCCGAAGGACTCTTTACCAGTTCGTTTGCAAATTTGCCAGATCATATAGAAAAACATAGAGAGCCATTCTGAAATTCCCAAAAAACGGAGGTTGGGTATCCTCAATACAGGGCGTAAATCGAATCCAATGATCTGGTTCTCCGCTAAGGACAAATGAACCTTGCCTATTTTGGCGGCTGGATCTAGTAAAGGGATCTAGTTGGCTGAAAACTACTATCGGGGTGCTCCCGAACGCGTGCTTGATCTTTCGCATCGGCGTTGAAGGTCATGAAGCAGAGTGTGATCTTCGAAGGATTATCGCCTCGTTGAATGTTATTAATCACGATATTCCATCAAACTTGACCATCATCTGCTGCAATGTTTCTCAGCTTAAATGGGAAAAGAAGTAACTGACATCAGGAATCTTTCATCTCAAGGTTCCCTCCAATTGGATGGCTTGTGAAGGTGTTCTGATTTCACTTAACCCAAATCGTCTTAGTGCATGTATTCCATTCCCCGCTTTCTTTCTCCGCTAAGCTAATTCTTGCACAATGCGACTTAGAACTCTATACACATTCTATTGATTTTAGGTATGACCTATGTTCTAATACATTGGCTATACACCTATGAAGTTTCTCTACGCACCTACTCAAAAAATGTCTAGTCGAACATATCTAACGATTTGACCAACGAACCAGCATCTGGGCATGTTCAGCCTCGTCACCGGAAACTCAAGGACACTGTGAAGCCCCAATTTACTTCAAAGATATCATTTTATCTCATGCATTCTCCGTGAAAAGAGTCGTTCACAAGTCGAAGACGGATATCGTTATTTAATGTGTTTTTCTCTTGAAGAATTTACATGTTCTCACGATCTATCTTTGACCTGTCACGGTCATATTTTATGAGGAATAAAACCACAACAATTCACCAATTCCACTAAGGATTGGTACCGGTTCTTTTTGGTCTTACATATTTTCGTTGGGTGTTAGACTAATGAATCGGCCTCCGAATCTCCATACTCACGCAAGACATTGAACTTAGACAGTGAGAACGCATTTTGTTTCGAATGAATGCTAAAACTTTCAAGGTGTTTTCAACCGAACTTGAATTCTAAGCACAGACTTCAAGCATGTGTCTCATTTTCCGCTGCATTGGTGTTATTATTTGTAACAGATTAAGGCTTTCATAGTACTCTGCGGTGCAGTGCGTGGCGAAATCCTTTTGATGAAAGAGTTCTAAGGTCTTTGAAGAATTATGATATCCATGTAATTCGACAAATTGATACCCTTTTCCTTCATGGGGAGATCAAGAACGATATATTGATTCTTCAATATCCAGTTCCAAAAGTAAGAAATTGACGGAATTCTGGAGCATAGGGTAGCGATCACGAAGCCCTAATCGGGTAAGAGTCGCTAAGTTCAAACCCGCGCAATTTTGGAATACGTAAATATCCAGATTTCACACACCTAAGCGGACAAAGACTCGGACAAAAGGAAAATCACGATGCGATTGTTTCTTATGTTTTTGATCTTTTCCAAGTGACGACTTTCTCCTCTCAAAAAGCTAATGTCACTTCAATATTGATGACGGCCTCTGCAACACATGCCCGGGTGCCTCCTGATAGCGAGCATTCTTGTGAACGCTGGGGCATATATTGATCCTCATTCATATAGGGAATATTTTTCAAATTCTTGCAAACATGTATAGCCTCAAGTATTTTGCCGAAGACCTGATATTTTGGCCTTAGGAAATAACTGAATCAAGAATTGCGTCTTGATGGGCGTCCGGACGAAATGAATGGCGGCGTGGTTGGTGCGCCTCGCTAGCGCGGTGGAACTCCACCAACGCCAATCGTGGCTGTACGCCATTGTAGCTCTAATTGGCCAAAGTTCACTTACCACTGTTGCGGATAAACGAACATCGAGACAAACCCGCTGCCCATCTAAATATGTATATATCGGCTTGCTGCCCTCGTCAATTCTACATATCCACTATCAACTTGAGAACATACAAAACTCACTATCGACTTACAAACATTCAACAAGATTCTCCACAATTCGTATACGCCATGAACTTATGCAAGAGCTCCGTCCCATTCAAGGCCGAACGCGACATCCCTTCTCTCGAGGGGAAGGTCATCCTAGTCACAGGCGGTAATATCGGACTGGGGAAGCAAACCATCATCGAGTATGCGCGACACAACCCAGCACAGATATGGCTCGCAGCACGAAATCTCGAGAAAGCGAAGATAGCCGTCGAAGAAATCAAACAACAACTACCAAGTGTCGCATCACCGAACATCAAATTACTCAAATTGGATCTCTCTTCTATGGATTCCGTCAAGACGGCGGCAAATACCTTCCTCAAAGAAGCAGACCGTCTCGACATTCTAGTGCTTAACGCAGGAATCATGGCAACGGCGCCCGACCGCACACAAGACGGCTACGAACTCCAGTTTGGTACGAACTACATCGGGCATGCGCTACTAGCAAAGTTGCTCATACCCGCACTGAACAAAGCCGCCTCGCTTCCCGGCTCCGACGTTCGCGTTGTAATGGTATCAACATATGGTCACAGTTTAGCGCCTAAAGAAGGAATCCGATACACCACTTTACGGGAAGATGGCACCGAACTCGGTCCTTATGGGTGTTACGGACAAAGCAAACTAGCCATGATTCTGTGGGTTCGCAAATTCGCCGCGCTCTATCCGCAGTTCACAACCGCCGCCGTCCACCCAGGCCTCGTGAGAACGAACTTGATGACTGGTGCAACTGGGCAGTCATTCTTATTGAAGATGGTGGGCTATGTTGCAGAAAAAGTAGGAACTTCAGTGGAACAGGGTGTTAAGAATCAGCTGTGGGCATCAGTCGCACAAGATGTCAAGAGTGGCGAGTACTATGAACCGGTGGGAATAGGAGGAACGGCGACGGCACTGGGTAAAGATGATACATTGGCTGAGAAGCTTTGGCAGTGGACAGAAACGGATTTGGCAGCTTGGGTGTCATGACGATTGTGAGTGCTATTCATAAGTACCTTCGGGAATTTTTAGTCTATGCATAAATTTGCGCAGTTCTTCCTCGTATTTATTTGGTCCCTTTCTACATGGAATTGTTCATAAATTGTCCACAATTTCTTTTGGCCAAAATGTAATTTTATTTCCATTAGAATGGCGACTGTGCATACCGGCGCCATTCTTGGCTGTGTCACAGCTTAACACTGATCACATTCATTGCACTGTTTAAATCCAAACCCAAGTTCGCGACACTTATTGACAAATCGAGTTTGCTGAGCCCCAGGATTAACACAGCAGCCAGTGTAGTTGCATCCCGTTCCGTAAACAGCGCCAATGGCGTTACACGCAGCTTTGGAATTCGCGATGCCCCCAAGACAGGCGCATTTCCTGGCATCAACGCTAGTCATAACGCAGAGCGCGAGGAGGAAGGTGGACATGATAGTGCCGTGGAACATCATCTTCTGCTGGACATTATTGGTTTGTAGAAAGAATAATCTTTCGAGAGCCTTACGAAGTGACTTTGAATTCAGTTGATTTTGACACTTTGAGTTTCTTATGGTAGGAGGATGGTGAAGTCAATCTGAGGAAGATATGCACAGGTCAAACGGTTCTGACCAGGTACTTATATGTGAGAGAAGCCCTTGGAGCTTGTTCATTCTGCTACTCTGAATCTCCATCATTATTTCGCATTCCCGCTTAGGTGCACTCTATGAATGCGATGTCATATTAGAGGACCATGCCTCTGGAACCCATATGCAGCAATCATGACCATGCATAATTCTCCATGTGGTAGGAGGAAATAACGCTCTCTACGAATCAAACCATCACCAAGAGCTGTCAGGTCCATTTGATAACTCCGCCCGCGTGACTAGATTCAGCTTGCAGGAGGACCAACCGTCCTTTCTTCACTTGTTAACGAGATGCACCCTAAAATTTACTGTCGGCTTAACCGAACTGCATGTGAAAGCCTCGTTTATAGAACGATTTCGGTTAAATCAAAGAGCGTGTAGCGGGTTGTTCCAAGGTTGTTGTGCTTCCATATAATTTCGCATTCTTCGCATTCCTGTCGTACAAAAGAAGGTCCAGTTTATATTGCGTAGCGACCGATAATTCTTCGCATTGGAAATCTAGATATGGTTATTGAAAAACAAAAGGTTAGTTGATTGCTAGAATAGACAAAAGAAAGTCGAAGGAGGCTGTCACTGCATTGCCCACGAAGTGCTTGGGAAGTCTCAATTGTAGTATATTCAAATCATCCACTGAGTTGATCATAAGCACGTTGCAGCTGATTTGGCGCAGAACTCTCGACTGGAACTGGTATATTTCATGACAAATTACGTTCTTGTTATAATCTCTGATTTCATTATGCGGAGTTTACTTCGTATGAAAACACGTAATCATTACAAATGAAATGATATTTGGGGTTCTTTCACAATCGTTGGTGAGAGCATCTCCATCGTACTCATATAACCTAAAATACTGCGAATTGATGTGTTGTTTAGTATGACCATCTAAATGATTCTAAGTTTATATATCAGACTACAAAGCTATTCGAGTTTTGTACATAGTTCTCTGCTCAATTTCAACGATCCTCCGATTGAGCTTCTCCCATGGCATGGCGTACCAAACTAATCATCAATGATTTATTGTATATAGTTTCGTGAAGCATGTGTTGCAATGGTTTCTTGAGGTTTTGGAATTAATCGACTGTTCACATCACTATACCGTGATGCCCTTCACGATCTTCACTAATTTAGTCCCTTGAGTCTTGTCAATGTTACGACCATGGTCATCCTGGTGTTTGTTGATAATTTCATTGTCCATGTAAGCGGTATCGACATGTCCCCTTTGTTCGTTGTCAATTGGATTGCGACATAGTCGGTGGTCATGACCTTATTGCTATTGTACAGAGATCAAAGAAGGAACTAGTTTCTGGCACTCATAGCTGTGACGGACCAATATATGGCATCTCCCAGCTTCAAATTAGGTGTTTTTTCATCACGGTCGCATAGAAAGCCCCTGCCCTTTTCCTCGAGCTGCAACGTCAAAGCATCAATCGCCCACTCGGTCTTATCGGATTTCGGCCTGATTTATGGCACTGTAAATAATCGCAATAACTGTATCGTATATTGCGGTGGAAACAGCGAAAATCTTTGGGTCGACACAATTGGCAATGGCAGTCTGAATAGCGACCGAGACGGTGTGTTCTTTGTATAGCCAACATCCAAAACCTGATAGCACCACAGGAAGAATGATTTCCGGCGACTTGGTCATGGCGTTCTATTCAGTTGAGAGTCAATAGAAGTAGCGCAGCTAGCCTCGAATGGTTTCCTGGGGACAGAGTTTGGTGTGCTTGGCATTGTGCAAGACTGAATCCTCAGAATCCCATGTTAAACAAATAACTCAAGAGGATTGAATTTTCTAGAACAATCAGGGGCACTTGGATCATTGGGACGCAGTATTGTGTAGTGAGATCAAGGATACAAGGCAGTGATGGTGGAAGACATGGTCACGGTCGGGGAGTTGGACAGCAGGTGAGGACTGATAAGTTACTGAGCAATTGCAGCAACTGGAAGTCTGGATCGCAATGATGCGGCGCTACTTTTAGGGAGCTAGGGTGGTCGTTCTATGGAGTTGGTTGTTTGTTTCTGTGAATTAGTGCTGGATGCAGGTATGGGATGACGCGAAAGGAAAGTAGAAACACACCGTACGAGGTGGTAGTAGTAGTTTGTCGAGAGACTATTTATAGTGGGCGATATGGAAGGAAAAAGGTGCAGACATGGGAAAATATATATTCAACGCCGCCCGTTACGCCTTCATGAAATCACCTAGAATTTTAAGTGCACCACCTGTGCAGTTCGCGTACCGGGTAAGCAAAAACTCTATCCCCGACCAAAACTTATGCAGCCTGCGCAGTCTACTACATTTCTGCACTAACCGCAGGTCACGCAGTTCGGTGTCAACCCAACCGGCCACAGCTCCAATCACTGACTCCGTCCTATCCTCTAACCTGCCTAAGCACCCCCATCTGCCCTCCTAACCTCGACCCGACACGGAAACCCGTCAACAGGATGCCCACTTCCCTTACTAACCTGAAAAGCCCTCTCCCCATCATAGAAAGTTTGCATTCCACTCCTCCTGCCCATCACCCCATCCCACTCCTCATACGCATCCCTAACATCAAACTCTCGCACAATCATAAGCAACGTGATCTTGATATCAAGCATGACAAGCGTTTGCCCCACACAATTCCGACTCCCGTACTCAAACGGCCTCCACGCATCCCGATCCCGTGGATACAATTCGTGCCCCGGTTCCACCAACCATCGCTCTGGGAGAAACTCATGGCGCGAGACCCAGTACTCAGGATGCCGCCCGATGTAATCGTGCAGGATCCAGATTCCGAAGTCGTGGATCGGCCAGCGCTCAGCGGGGGCTTGGGGATTACGCAGTGTGATGGGGCTTCCGGGTTCGGCACCGCGGAAGCCGTAGGCTGGGGGGAAGAGACGGAGGGTTTCTTTGATCACGGCGGTGGTGTAGGGGAGTTGGTTTATAAGATGATGTTTAGAGAGGAGAAGTTCAGGTGCGACCGTGGGGTTGGCGCCGAAGACTTTGGAGTGTTCCTCGCGTATACGGGCTAGGGCTTCGGGGTTCTTAGATAGGAGGTAGAGTGCGTATACAATGATTGCGGCAGTGGAGTCGTGGCCGACGAAGAGGAAGAGTCGGATCTGGGCACATGCCCAAGTCTTGAAAGAGGTGTCTAGGTTTTGGCTAGCGGTGCGGCCGCGCATGTAATCGGCCATGGCGAGATCCATGATTGATTTTGTTTTAGAGGGCGACGAGGAAGTGCGCCATTTCTGATACTTTTTGTCGAGTTCGGCAGAAATATATGTATCCATCTTGTAGCTGTTATTCCATTCACGAATTGGACGCATGGGACTGTAGCGCTTGAAAGGGTTTAGCTCTTCGTCGCGCATATGGTTGTCGAGGGCGTTCCTCATAGAAGCAGCGAGGACATTGGGGGATCCGCGGAGACAGTTGAGTCTAGCATCTCTAGAATGTTGATCAGTATCTTCTCTGAAGCACACTCAAAGATTCTCTAACTTACAGTGCCACAGATCCGATGACATCCATCATATACCAACATGTCAATCTATCAAGGGAGAACACATCACCTTTCTTTGCATGCTCCCTTAATTTTCCCACGAACTCTTGCGCGTGCTCCACAATACGCGGCGTATGGTGCAATATCTCACTAGCATTGAACGCAGGATTGAACAACTCTCGTGAGGCTTTCCATTCCGCTCCATTTTGCGTAAAGATCCCATGTCCTCCTGTGATGGGCTTAAAGAACGGATAGATCATGGCCGGCTTGCCTAAATCAAGCTCTTGACATACTTGCCGTGCCACCTGCGGCGACACAGTCATAATCTTGGGACCTGAAAATGGCCACAGATCGATATAATAAGTCCCATCACTATCTGGAAAGAGTTGCGATAGAATGCCGAACATATAGGACTGCTGGGAACCTTTCGGCACTTGCGCAAGATATTTTGGAAGAATTAACAGGTGACCCAGAATCGGATTCCATGGTGGCATTGGCTATACATGTGTAAGGTTGGGGGAAAACATCGTGCAGGACAGAGGCCTCGGACATACCAAGCCTTGCTTCTTGAGCTTGTAAAACTCCATTCGTGCATTGTAAAGACACCAAACAAAATACGATACTAAACCCACCAGCGCTGTGCCGACGAGCTGGGTAATCGTCTCGATCCACCCGTAATCCGACATACTACCTACGGGCACCACAACGCGTGCGACTAGATTAAAGAGGTGCGAATCAGGGAACGTCGCAAAGGTGTCTGCTGACAGGAGAAAGAAAGGAACAACAGAGGAGTTTAGAAATTGTCAGCATGGACGGTTGTCCCCATCCGCAGCCCGCTTACTATCAGCCCTGTCAGCCCATTGGCCATTTCGGTTAAGCCTTGGGATAAAATATGGGGGCTGACATTTTTTCTGTGACTAAAGGGGTTAATGAAAATAGATTAATTAAGGATTAGTGGCCGGGACAGGATCATAAGTATTGGGATATTCGCGGACAACATCGTACATACCACCCTACGGGATCCAAACTATCAAAACAAGCTTGAAAAAATTCTCTAGTTTCGCTGAACAAATCGTATCTCTTGTTTCGGAATCACAGTGAGAGCAGGATCTTGAATGCCGCCAAAGAACCGCACCTCATCGAAATCCGCAGGCAAAACAACGTCGTACTCCGCAATGACCCTGCGCACAACACTGCGCATCTCCATCAGAGCCAGATTCTTTCCTGCACAAGTATACGCCCCAGTTAGAAAAGGTAGAAATGCGGACTTGTTGATGCAGAGCTCCGGCTTCGAGGTCCAACGCTCTGGTATGAACTCAGCCGGTTGGCGAAAATTTCGCTCGTCTCTCGCGAGCGCGGAGAGAACTACGGAGACGATGATGTTCCCAGGAATGAAGGGGCCGTCGGGGATTTGCAGACCTTCGGGGGGCGTAACACGCTGCGGGACGAAGTAATTCGCAGGGTAGAGACGCATTGTTTCATAGAGGATAGCGTCGAGGAGAGGTTGTGTACGAAGGCATGAGTATTCGATATTTTCTGCTTCCTGTCGCAGAAGTTGTTGATATCTAGGATGCACGGCAAGAAACATAAAAGCCAAAGTCAAAGTCGTGGATGCTGTTTCGCTCCCGGCCGTAAGAATCAAGCGAGACTCGCCGAACAGTAGATGTTGACCTTCTGGTGTTTCTGGTGTCGCGGCGAGGAGGTGGCCCATCAGGTCTGGTTTTGGGTTCTTCATTGCTTTCCGTCCAACTAGTTGTTGCTGTGTCCAGCCATTGTATAATTTCATGGGGCCGATATCCGCGGTGAGCGTAGTCACGATCTTCGAGAACCACGGGACAAGTGAGATCGTACCTATCGGTTTGAGGCTGTCGCTAATCATCTCCACGATTTGGCAGGCGACAGGAGTGGCTTTCTCAGTGGTGAAACCCATGGTCTCGCCAAAAGCCATCGCAGACATGACATCGTACGCATAATGCATCATCCATTCGCGCAGAGGGACCGCTTTGCCCCCTGCTCTCTGAATGCGTGCAAGGAGCTCGGTAGTAAAATCTTCGACTTGAGGCCCATAATCCGACAAGGAGTCTTTCATTGCATTATCCCAAATCTTTCTCTGCTGTCGGTGCCACTGTTTGTCTCGATTGAGATGTAGAGATCTTTCGAGGACGTCGTAGAACGGCCCTTTAGTTGTCTTGGAGTTGTAGCCTAGAATGGGTGTAATGGCCTTTTGATCGAAAATGGAAATTTGACGTGGTCCAGTCCTTACATAGTCGCCATATTTGTGACGTAGAGAGACGAGCACGGTCTGATAGTAAGTAAAGTCCGAGCTTATCATTTGTTTCACAGACCACCAGCTTGTTAATTTTGCCGTGAATGGTCCTGGAAAACTTTGTAACGGATGGAAGAACGCACGATACAGGAGCATTGATGCGCTCAGAGTCGTGTAGAAGGAGGACCATATAATGATAGCCTGTTGAAAACCTCCAGCGTATACAACACAAAAGAACCCTAGAGTTGAAATTGCGATGAGCTGGGTCGCCAAATGGTCGATCTCATATCGTTTAAGGACGGCGTGATGCACAATCACCGCGGATAGAACTGCTAGCATCGGAAGACCATTATTTGCGCGCAACTGCTCGAGGCCAAGGGCGAATGAAGCCATGTCAAGAAGAAAAGGATCGCAAGTCAATGAAAAATAATGCAAACTCCAAGATAAGGCCAGTTTTTATAGCTTTGACTCAGTATCATCGACCGACAGGGCTACGTGCAGGGCTCGAGTTGCGTGGTGGTAATACAAGCCAATCTTGGAAAGAAAACAAGAATGGGTAAACGTGCATGAACCAATCGCGACCAGTCATATTGGTAATACAAGAAAGACCTCTAAGGAGGACATATGCATGTAGCTCTGATCGGCAGTTGATAATAATGAACGAAGCAACATGGCTGGATAATGCCATGTGCGAGTATGAGTTGCGTGGTGCATCATGGATGGTAGCACAAGAAAACCGCCCCCACACAGATGGAGGCGTACTAGGAACCTGATCGGTAAAAGGTACATCTTCCCAAATGATAGTTAGCAACAATTATGAGATTTTCAGAAGTTGCGAGATTGAGAAATCGTCGCGATCAGGTCTTGTCACCGAAGTCGTCCGAAGAACCGGAAACATGGACTTGACGATCGAATCTCGTTATCGAAGGGAGTGATGTCTCCATCGGAACTTGTGGGCTTTCCTTCTGTAGTTTGTCATTGGTCGGGGTATAGCAGCCGTGCGGATGAGTTATTAGGTTTGTTGTCGTTTTGTTGAAGACTAGCGGATTACTTTGGCGGCTCAGTATGTACATTCAATTCAGCATGGCAAATCTCGTCATTTTCTCTTCAGCCACGTTACTAGCCTTCATTTTCTAAAATAAATCCCGGAAGACTTTCGGTTCAGTCCAGCCCTTCCGTCGTCCTGACACGTCACAATACGAAAGTAGATCCGGCTAACAAACTTCGCAACCAGGCACACCTGCTCAACCATCAAACCGCCATCCAGCACCATCCACGGTATGGCGTTCCACGATGCGACAGCGCGAACCACGGATTATCCGCCGGAATCGACGGTTTTTGTCGCAACTTGCCGACTTAGGTAGCTGGCGGGCATGACTCGCTGGGCGACTATGTTGAGCGCGGGTTTTCTGTGGTAGCGAGCGCGATGCGAGATTAATGGAGGCAGTAGAGTGGAGGAGTTAAGAAATTTGGGAAATTGGAGATGCAGGTGAGACGATGGAGGGGTGCATACAACATAGTAGAGGATATAATGCTATCTATCTGCATGCGCAGCACTTGTACCTACGAAATATATGATTGACGCGACCAATGGAGGTCACCCGTGACGTGTGCGTGTTGCATGAAGGTATGCTGTAAGTGAATCATCCAAACGTCGCTCTTGGGCTTTTTGTAGAGGCGTACACATATGCTGATATGAACAAAGGGTACCCTATGCTCGTTTAATAGTGGTGAGCGTCGGAACCGCTACCCACCTGCGCCCTGAATGCGCGGATCCAGATAATTGGGGAGTTCATGCTCTGGTATAGATCGTATTCGACGCCCTCGGCCTCCACCGACTCTTAATTAACATAGAACGGGTAGTTGATCCCTCATCAGAGAATAACACAATGGAGGTTTGGTAACGTATCTTTTCTTTGCTTGCGAGAGCCTTTCAACAATGTGTTAGTCGCGGTATCGATCCGTCCCAGTCTATATTAGATTAAAAGAATCATCCCAAGGTTAACATTTACACGAAGCTCTTCGAGTGTACAGGTAGTATGGTAGCCATGCACGGAGTATCGCTTTCGTGCCATCTCTCCGTGATGACGCAGAGCTCATTGTGAGCCCTACGCCTCTGGCCGCTGGATATGGGAGGCGCGCAGAACAACAGCATCTCAGTCTCTAAATTTTTCAGCCGTTGAAAACTGCCAACATATCAATTCCGTTCTCTAACTTCCCATGACATTGATCGTTATTGCAAGTTCTAGAGGCGAATATCCGCAGCGGCTTGCTACTGCTCTGACAAAGCTATCCGCATTCCAAGTGCTGGACCTTGACCGATGCCCATTTCTGGCAGGACCTGAATACGTCAAGGAGGGGGGTTCCTGATAGCACCTCTGAGATGTAAGCATCATCAGTATAATAGAGCGCCACCTCGAGCCAGTGAATATGGGGCACTACGCTTGGTATGGTCCATTTAAAGTTCGCAAGTCCTGTGTCGCCTGCTGCGATACGGTTGACTAAAAAAACATCCTTGACCATGGGCCTGAGCATGAGGCATTCAGACGCTTTGGCACCAGGCTTCGTGGACCCAATTCATTTCTTTGGGAGGAAAGACGCGCTCAAGTTTCCCAAACTCTGCCAACGCAGTGAGCATCGGTCGACCTATTTATATCAATGATTTAGAAAGGTGTCCATTACTTAGAGCATATCAGTTTTCACATGTCCGGTCAGATCGAAGTGTCTTCAAGTTTGGCAGTAAGAGCAAGAGAGAGACAACAAAGCCGCAAATCTGCACACGGCATTCTTTGGAAGGCACCTAATCGAGGCCCTCTGCCCGTAAAATCGATCACCACGTCTTGAGATCGACTCGGTACTTTTCGATATGGGGTGAACCTAGCACTAAACTCTTGACTATTTACACGACATCCGCATCCCAGAGGACTTTCAAATCATCGTATCCAAGGCTCGATGGTAATTTGGTAAGTGGATATTTGTCTCTTTGTTTTCAATGCGTTGTTCAGTTAGATCTAGGAAGTGGAGCGGCCGTGAATGGCTTTACAGCTCAGGACGAACGACTCAAAGCCAACCGGCATCGACCAGTTGATGATTTTATCCAACATCTCTGGTGTCCGATCTAGAAGTTGCAGTTCTGAGCTGTTAGGAAATGCGACACTGCGGAAACAATTATGCAATAGTGCGAGTCTGATGGAGTGTGGTGCATTTGTAACGGTGCGTCACGGTCGATACATTCAAATGACCGAAATTGCTTACTAATCCTTCGCAACCGCCGTGCCACCCAGCAACCCCAACCCGGTACGTCCTCTACCAGACCACGATTTCTATCTCCACGATCTTCATAGTCGTGGTTATTCTTTTTTGGCACTAGGAATTCTGTTTTTTCCAAACACATCATGTCACATGTGTTGGAACTGTCGCTCGAACTTCTCGAGGCCATCGCGAACGAGCTTCCACCGCGTTCCGCCTTTGCCATGGCTCAGACGTGCAAGGACATGCACTACCGATTGTATCGGATCCTCGAATCCCACAAGGTCAATTCCATAAAATGGAAAACGATAAATCTAGGAGATTACGAAGAGAAGCCGATGATGCAACTTCTCTATGTATTATCGCAGGAGCCACTGATGGGACCTTACGTCGAGCAGATTGTATTCCAGCCTTCTACCACAGGAAATAATCGTTATATATCTGATTTTTATACCTTTCAAGATACTTCCAAACTGGAGGCCATCAGGTCGATGATTTGTGAATCTGGTTATCTCGCGGAGGCGGGAATTGACCAAGATGATTGGTGCAGAAGAATCGGCCTTAGCACCTTTCCGTCGCTCACATACTCATTTGCATTCGAATATTTCATTACATTGCTCCTATTTCTGCCGCTTCTGAGACATCTGGATTTACGCTGTCTGTTATGCGGAATTGGGCATTTCTACGACATCTTAAATTGGAACCCAGACGCGGTCAATCTCCTGACGCATCTCATTTCTAAGGCCCGCGAGCTCTCGATTGATACCGCCCAACTTCCAATGACTACCCGCTTGTCCCAGGGACCAATTTCTTGTCTGAAGTCTCTCAAACTTACTGGGGAGTTGAATTTAGATACACAGCTTATAGCTGCTGAACCGTTCCTCAGCCTCCCCAGTTTGACAACCTTAGAACTAAGCAGGTTTTATGTGAATGTGGATCCTTCCTACGAAGATATCCCATTTCCTGACATAAGCTCTAAACTCCGAACCCTTACAATGAGAGAATGTGATGTGCATCTCCATGAGTTAGTAGATCCACGAGTGTCGTTCTTCCACAGACTTCATCACCTCGAATCCTTCCATTACGATCACTCCTCGGAAGATCCGTTGGATGGTGAGTCAGAGTATTGGTATTCCCCAGATCCTTGGGATGTTTCAAGCTTTGTTCGGATTCTTGGCCAATGCATAGGCAAAACGCTTCGCCATCTTCACATCACAGTGAACGACCACCGTACGCTGCCCCCAGGCCGTATCCACAATCTTCAAATATTCGAGCAATTAGAGTCTTTGTACATTGGTCTCTATCTTCTTAGCGATAAATTCTAGGATAATTCACAATTATCTAGCGTTCTTCCTGAAACCATCCAGAAAATTAGGCTGTTCACTAGATCAACTGATCTCTCTCCACAAAAGTTCCAGGATATATTCTTTAACTTCAAGGACGATTGGAGAGCCAAGTTTCTGGATCTGGAGTCGGTCAAGCTGCATACACCATCACCTTTCAAACTCATCGAAGACTCACCGCAAGTAGAAGACTCATGGGAATTACATCACTCATCGGAAGTGGCCGACTTCCAGTCCTGCAAATGGGTTGATGAATGTAGAGTCATTGCCATAGAACAAGGTGTGGACTGGATTGTAACATAAGGAGATAATCGTGAGCAGTAAGCCCGGGAGATGAACATAGTGTTCTCCAAGAACGAATATCGGCTGCACAATCCAGTCAGAGATGAGACATGAAAATTGACTTTGATACCCCCATAGCTGCTTGGACTTCAACATGCAATCAAACTACGGATGGAGATAGGATTATGAAAAATTTGGATCATCAACTCTATGCCCGATCCTCATCTCGACAGATCCTTCTATACTGATCCTTGCAAAGCCCTTTTCTGTACCCCTTGTGTTCCACTTGACGCTCCCTCTTGTTGCTTATGACTAGAAGTCTATTGTCCCGGTCTGAACCGGGGAGTGTTGGTTCCAGTAGAAGGTGTGCCCCTAACCGAGACGAAACGCAATCAGCATGGTCAGGAAAATTTATCTCTCATGACATAACCAAAGAAGACTGTGCAACAGCACTAGAAGTGATAGTGATGAAGGTAGGAGAGAGCACGTTGGGTCTAGTAACGATGTCTTCATCAATCAGCGCTCGCACTCAAGCTCGCAGTTCCAGAAAAAACGGCTCGCAAAGGAATAGCACATAACGAAGGAACTCTACCGACCCCAGTCCTATTGCCATACAAACGGCTCCGGCCGCTAACCAGTGCGGCTTTTCCTTCACAATTTGCGACGCCGCCGGCTACTCGAGCATCGGCTGCGATACTGTTGGGATTGTCGCCAGCACAGTCCGCGGTGGCCAAAAACCGGTCACCCAGTTCACCGAGATATGTAGATGATGGAAACGGATGGTAGTATTTCTTGTCTCATTGATATTCTGTATGTCTTCATCATTTACACAGAGTGTAATGCCCGTAATATTGCCAAAATCGTAAGGTGGTGGACTTTTACATTTGTTGAGAACTCAATTTTCCAATTTCGATCTGGTATCAGACCACCCAGAATTCAATGAAAAACCAGGAACAGCTTTTTTAAATCAAGATGATGAAGGGAAGGTTTCAAGAGGACTTGGTTGAGGTATTGTTGTGCCGGGGTAGGAGATATCATCTCCACCCGTGAGTTTTTCAGATTTGTAGCTATAATTCCGGCTGGATATGGAAATAAGTCTCCGATAGGTTGGGTGAGAGGATTCACTCATCCATCTCTTTTGAAGGGACGGAAACCAATCCCCCGCTCAACAGGAAGTCAGCAAATCTTTACAGAATGATTTCGATTTGTATTGATTAGTTACAGTAGGAAATTGATAAGTAATACGCTGTATGAGTTTTGTTTCTTGGATCCCCTCCACCGTAATCCTATCTACTCAGGTTCCATACCTGAATACCTCCGGATCCATAGGGTTTTCTTTATCTGACTAGGTACTCCCACTTCAGTGAGCATGTCTTGCTGATACATTATGTAATATGAAAATAAATTCGCGTCACGCAACAGTCAACTTCAGATATAATCGGGTCGTCTTGCACCCCACTGCCAAGAATAGTAGAAATGCCACTTCGATCTTTAGATCAGACTTTGAGTGTGCATATTACGTCCTCTCAAGGCATTTTCAATTACGATCTTATACATTAAATCTCCGATAGCGACAGCAAGTCGTGTACTAAAAAATGTCCCTGCTGGAACAACGCCCCAATAGCTCAAGGTTACTCCAATGCATCACAATGGGAAACCGAAACTTCGACCCTAGTCCCTAGACATAAGAAGATATATACGCGTATACGTTTCGGAAAAGGAGATAAAAAATCAAATCTTTGCCCAGTAGACCTTCTTTCATTAACCGACGTCTCGAAACCGCACTCACCCCATCATCCCACGTACGAATCGAATTAGCCAAATCATTTGCCCTTCAATCATCATGCTTCCTTGTATCCGTCATCGCGAAGTCACCAGTAGAAATACCTTCCATAAGTCCCAAGTGCGTCGGCGTGTAGCCCCCCGAATTTGGCCGGGTCTGATCTTGTGCATGCGTATGTCTTGGATCGGGAAAACGGAATTGTTGGGGAGAAGGAGATGGAGTGGAGGAATCTATTCCTTTCTCCTTGGCGTCGTCGGACGAGGTATTGGAGTCAATCGTGCGGACCGTAAGACTGCGACCCAGTGTTCGCGGTGATGATTGACGCGATGCAGCGTCTTCTTCGAGACGCAAGACGACTTCGACTGCCTTTTCGTCTTCGGTGACTTTGGGGTGACGGCGCGCAAAGTAGCGCGCGTATTTGTAAAGAGACCTAAAGGGGTCCGTAAGCAAAAGAGTTGGAACTGGGGATTAGAAGAAGAAATGTACCAGTAGCAGCTTGCGACGTTGATGCCGGTTAGGATAATCTTGTAAGGGAGATAGTATACGTAGAGGAGAACCCAGCCCAGTCGCTCATTTTTGCGGCGCAGATGCACCTCGTTGAAAATAATGACGTTGATGAGGTACATGAGAATTGTGGAGCCAAGAAGGATGCCAGCGAAAGAAGGGCGGACGTAGAAGGAAATGGGAAGAACAAAAGGCGTAAGAAGATAGAGCAGCGTTTCGTAAACCTATGAAAAGTTAGCGGATTCCAGTCAAAGCCTGTAGATGGTTGCATTTACCTCTTGGAAAACGAAGATTTTAGCGCCAATCTCCCACCATCCTAGCTTCCAGCTACAAAAGATATATTTCATGTTGTAGTACATGCCGTTCACGAAGAAGAAGTTCCAGCGTTTGAATCGCTGTTGAAATATCGTCATTTCGCCGAACCCGCCGCGCGAACCGCCAGAAGAAAAGAAAACGGCCGTAGGTGTCTCAGTCTCGACAAAGATGCTAGAGCACATAGTGATACGACAGCCTAATTCTCGTGCGACGTGACCAAAGAACCAATCTTCGGAGACGTTGAACCCAGGGTGTTCGTGGAATGTTTGTACGAGGAGTTTGCGATCCCACAAGGATATGGCGCCATGAGGGAAAGTAGCTGACCCCACGTGGCCTGCGAATTTACGCTGCAGACCACTGAGTTTGTATTCGAGATCTTGTGCCCTTGTGAACTCTTAGTATTGAAGTGAATTCATCTCACTCTTAGCTGTTACTCACTGCTGGCATAGATTTCCCTTCGAAGAATTCGGCCCAACACTCTTAATTGTGTACCCGACACACATGACGCGTCCCTTCAGTCGATCAGTGACGACAGGGAAATTATCTGGAAGTGCGCAGTCGTCATCGATCAGCAGAACATTCTTGAATTCCTTCGCTGCGTAACATCCCACGAATTGGGCGACGATCTTCGATCCAATTGGAGACCAGATATGATTAACGCCATACGGTTCACAAACTTCCTCGGTATTGTCGAGCGGAGTCAGACTGTTTCCATTGGCAATAACATATATGTGTGATGGTGGAAAGACCTTCAGTGCAGCCTCGAGTGTAGCTGCGATCAGGTTGGCGGATTTGTAGCAAGGAATCAGTAATGCCGTATCTTGTACGTTTGGCTGGGTTTTAGTCTCGGAGGTATAGTCGTTCTCCGGCGGGGCTTTTTCAAAAAGAACAAAAAGGGGCACAAATGCATAGAAGAGAGCAATTCCAAGCGTGATTCCAAAACCTCCTGCGAAAACTGATATTTATTAGCAACGGGTATGCCTTGTGGCGTGATGTTGACCTTACCAAACTTATTCGCCACAACCCAGTATAGCCACCATACAGCTCCTTTCCACAATGGCAGGCCAATGAGAACAAAGTACACAAAGGAAAGAATGAACACGTAAATACCGTATTCGAAAAGAACTTGCGCCCATTTCTTGCGCTGAAGTTCCGCTCCTCGTGTCTTGGCCTTTTCGTACACTTTGTGTATACTTCCGACCCGATTCAGGCCAGTGTAAGAAACGTTGGTCAATTTCCGTTGTAGTGGCTCGGGTACGATAGCGTCGACAATGGCTTCTATTGTCCCTCGTCTCGGTCGATTATGCGCTGCGGCGTAAACCCTGTCTGGATCTGTAACCGTCTGGGTTCTACTGGCAAAGTCATTCTGAATTACGCCATCCGCTGATATGATTGAGTGTTCTCGTGTTGCGAACGGATCGCTAGTGGTTGTACGTAATGAAGAACTTCGAGAAATCTCGTTTAAAGATGCCTCGAAAGGGTTCGACCCCACTGCACTATTATACGATTTACTCTTCACTTGCTGTGAAAGCCGCTGCTGGGGACTGATTGACGTGATCGAGTCTGGTGATCCAGGTGTGAAAGAAAGTCGCCAACTCCGCCGACTTGATGGAGGTCCCGGGAGGCTCACACGGTTCGCCGCTTGTTTCGTCTTCCCTGGGACTCTAGGTTCGCCAGTGGTAATAGAAAGATTGGGACGGCGATTTCTCCCTACTCCGCTCGGTAAAGTGCTGGATCGATGAAATCGTGGACGAATGTGAGATGCGTTGTGATCACCTGATCCGTTTCGTGGTCTGCTGTTCCATCCTCTCGGGCCTCCATTGATGGTCGCAGCCCTTTGTGGGTGCCATGCTAGATGGGATCCGGTATCTCGACATGAGGATGTCACACCAGCAAGAAGATGAGCTGGAATTACGACATCTTCAGCAAAATGAGGTGGTGGTCCGGGAGATCTAACGTCTTCGGCAAAACAAGGTGGTATTACGGGTGACTCAGCATCATCTGCAAACTGGTTGTCGTTAACCAGAGAGTCAAAATTATGTGGAGGAATGCAGGACATCTTTGAGCGGAATTTGGTGATTGGAACATACCTTGACACGCCGTGTAGTCGACATGATATGCACTGAAAGAATTCGTATAATCAACTAGTCCGCAGGCAAAACCGGCTGTGGAGGAATCAATAGTGTATCAAGTGCAGCTAATCCCTAGTTTTCACGCTGTCGAGTTCTAGTTGCAGATTTGAAGTATCTCCTCCTTTTCCAAGAACCTGCAGTCGTTCAGAGTAATGTCATTGTGGAGTGCCTTAGGGTATGATATTGTACAATGTGCATACTGCATGAGTCCGCTAGCACAAATTGAGCCGCGAGAGTGCGGCCAAAGTCTATTTGTCAAGACCTTTCCGCCATACTTAAGCGAAACTAAAAATTCGCAGCATAAACCGGACCCACTGTTGATGAGCTGAGAGTGGGGTGGCCTCTCATCATTCTCGAAGGGAACCACAGCTTTCACGTATATTAGCGAGCGTAGGTTGTGTTGCCCGTCGTCTTATGTCATGTTGGATGGTCACTCTGAGATGTTCTTGATCTGATACCAGCATGAATATCTGCAATAACATGAATGCTGGACGGAGTATGGAAATCTAAACATGAATTTGGCACTCGGATGTAGGTACGAACTTGCAGCATTCCTTGCCTATGCCGATCGTCGTCAGGAACAGGAAATGGTTGACAGGGTGCTTCCAGAGAGTAAGACATGTTAGGTAAATTGAACTTCTTGATTGGACGGAAAGATTTGTACGGAACATCGGAGAGATGCCGCGGGTGGGATAGGCCAAGCCCAGGCACATGATGGCGATGTTCACATAGAGCCTGCAATGTCGATCAGTAAGAAGTTTGAGCCTATCATCACTATCGGAAATCCCGCCAGAGTCAAATGTACGAAAGACCTTAAGTGACTGAGCCTCAAAGACGATAGCAGCAATGGCAACTAACCACTTGTTAAGCTTTTACGAAAGGAGAGCATGTAAAACATTCTGTCTCTCGAGAAAGTATCTCTACATTACTCGGCACGAAGTCCCGCGGAGGTTTTTGTATTGATTCTAGGAGATTTGCAGGAGGACCTTGGTCGGTAGTCGGGGCTCCGGTCAGGCACGAGGAGTAGAGATGGTGTCGTGATTGTGGCGGTGATGAAAAGTCTGCGCCCAAACCCATTGGCCTCGCGCCGTTCCGTTAGGCTACCAGCACATCGGAATTTTTGAAATCGAATTGTTCAGTTCAGAAATGGCTTATACATGGCATTAACAATGGGGATAAGCACGGCGAAAGGTGCTCAATGAATACCCGACTTGGCCGAGAATAGGGATCGAGATAGGAGTCGGAGAAATCGTTCTATGAAAAAGGGGACAGTTTGCTGAGGAACTGTAGATTCTAGAGTTTGATATTGGCGACAGTCAGAAAATGACGTGGGCAACCTTGAAAGCCTCCGACCGGACGGAAGCAACTTCCGAACGCCCTTCCCGGTGCGGCTGCACCTTCCAGCCACTTATCTGGGCATGCCACGGTAATTCAAGACAAGCATCCCTTGTTTCTCTTCTTTCACGCAGTTTTATTTCCGAAAAGATCTGTGGAAAGGGATGGTATCATAGAGATGACTTTTTTGCGCCTTTCTCCACGGTGTCACCGGCCGCCTTGGGTTTGATGGCGGCCTCTTTGAAACACTAATGAATATATTTCACTAGTCGATGCCTATCAATCATTCAACCTAGTTGTGCATGTCTTACAGAAGGAACCAGCACGTGGGAATGCATACAATTGTAGTATTAAACATGTCGATCACGATTGCGCTGATCGTAATATCGTAAGTGGGTATTGATTGCAGTTTCGTGTCGACTACGAAAACTACGCTTGTTCACTAAAACCCTCGTCTAATAATCATAATCTACATGGGAAAAACTTCCATAACTCCTTGGAACAATGGATATCAACAGAATGTGGTCAGTACTCAGCCGCTTCTTCTCCACTCACGCTTTTTTTGCTGGAACAGCCCCATACACTTTTTCCAACTCTAAGCACACAGCATCCGTTACTTCCTTAGTCCCCGCACTCCCACCTAGGTCTTTCGTGACGATTCCACGCTCAGTAACTGCCTCTACTGCATCCATCATGTTTTTGGCAGCCTCCTCTTCACCTAGCCAAATAAGCATCTCCGACGCCGTCCAGAATGTCGCAACCGGATTAGCGACGCCTTTGCCAGTGATGTCAAACGCCGAACCATGAATAGGCTCGAACATGGACGGGTTCTGGCGTGTTGGATCGAGGTTGCTAGTCGGTGCAATGCCAATCGAGCCGGCGAGCGCGGCGGCCAAGTCGGACAGAATGTCGGCATGCTACTCCACATTAGTAAATCCAACGAACATTTTAATTGTATGCCATGTAGCATTCCAAGAAAAAGTAAATCTCGCGGTTACTCACCAAGTTCGTAGCAACAATTGTATCGAGCGATTTTGGGTCTAGCACCATTCGGCAAGTCATGGCGTCGACGAGCATCTTGTCCCATTTGACATCTGGGAAGTCTTTCGAAACCTCGACGGCAACTTCATCCCATAAGACCATACCATTTCTTTGAGCGTTACTCTTGGTCACAACCGTTAGGAATTTTCTTGGCCGCTTCTGCGCTATTTCAAAAGCGAATCGGATCAATCGTTCCACGCCGTGCCGTGTGAAGATGGCTACTTCAGTCGCCATCTCCCAAGGCTGACCCCGATGTGACCGTCCACCTTGTCCTGCATACTCGCCTTCCGAATTCTCACGAACGATGACCCAGTCCAAGTCACCGTGTTCCGCGTTGCGCAATGGTGACGATGTGCCCCGGAAGATCTTCGTGGGTCGCACATTCGCATACTGTTGGAACGGTTGGCAGATGGCGAGACGAAGACCCCAGAGCGAGATATGGTCCGGCACATCTACAAGATTGATTAAAATCTACCTTTTAATGGCGTTGGATAATCAAGACATACCTGGCGCGCCGACAGCACCGAACAAGATGGCGTCGTGCTTCTTCAACTTCTCCAAACCACCATCGGGGATATACTTTCCTGTCCTTTTATATGTTTCAGAGCTCCAATCGTAATCTTCGAATTCAAGTTCGAATGTCCCGTCTAGTTGCGCGAGCTTCTTCAGAACCTGCACCCCGGCATCAACAACTTCGGGGCCGATGCCATCAGCTCCCATCGTCGCGATCGAGTGCTTGCGCTGTAGTGCAATTGGAGACATGTTGAAAGGTAATGAGAAAATGTGCTTTCTGTGATAAATGATGTTGAGTATAATCAGTGTCACGTCTCATATGCTGCTTTTAAGTCTTTCTCGCACACGAAATCGCACTTGCCTACGGTGCCGATGTGCCCCTCCAGGTTGCCACCATCGGTGTTTGAAGTCCTGCTGCAGCTTCGCAGAGCATGATGCGGGGAAATGCACGGAGAATGAATGTCCGGGAGGCTGTGATGGAGTCTACGCCCATCGTTCTCGTACTTTGTTTCTGCGACCCTGGCTAGCCCCTTTGTCTGTCTCAACACGTTCCGAACCTCGGAAAAGGACTTCGGCATCCTTCACTTGTTCACCCCAACCCCCGCAAGTTCATCGCCAGGCATTGACCACCTCTTCGCGTCCGGAAAAGTGTGATAGTTCTTCAATACTTCACATTCTTTTCCGTCGATACGTGGGCTCAGATATTGATAAGACGCCCTTTTCTGGCCACTGTGTTGTCTTCTTCTCTACTGTGAACCGCCTTTCGCATATCCAACCATTTAGCCTGGTCTGCAAACATCATGGCATCACTCGAATCCGATGTTCGGCGCGTACTAGACCTCATAGTTCCCAAGATCCATGATTTACAGCAAACGACTTCCCGTCCCATTATCCTAGGCATAACTGGTCTTCAGGGCAGCGGAAAATCGACGTGGGCTTCGAAGATCGTTAACCTCCTCACCCTTGACCACAAGATCCGGGCAATCACTGTCTCATTGGATGACTTCTACCAGACGCATGATGGTCTCATCTCGAGGCGTGAAAAGGACCTAAGCAATAAATTATATCGCACACGTGGTCAACCGGGGACACATGATGAACAGGTCGCGAAAGAGTTCTTGGAGGCGGTGGCATCATGGGACGGTTCGGGAGAGCTGAAGATTCCAAGCTTCGACAAGAGCCAGTTTCAAGGCGAGGGTGACCGAGCGCCAGAATCTGAGTGGCCGCGTGTAGAAGGAAAAGTTGACGTTGTTGTGTTTGAAGGGTGGTGTGTTGGATTCCGGTCACTGTTGCCAGAAACAGTGGGTGCCAAGCATCGTGCAGCACGGACCGCCACCGAAACATCAAACGACGGGGAGTCCATCACCACATTGGCCGATCACGAACTTTCACATCTATACGAAGTAAATACGAGTCTACAGCGGTACAATGAAACTTTTATGGGTCCACAGCACTTCGATTTCATGATTCACATTGACACGGCCGATTTGCGAAATGTGTATCATTGGCGGCTACAGCAAGAACACGCCATGATCAAAGTGAAAGGCTCAGGCATGACCGACGATCAGGTGCGAAGTTTTGTGAGAGGCTATATGCCCGGCTATGAACTCTACTTAGATGGGCTGAGAGAAGGATTTTTTGAAAAGGGGAGTGGGAGGCAGATCAGAGTGGTGTTGGGTAGGGGAAGAGGAGTAGAGAGTGTAGATGTACTGTGAAGGCCTCCCAAGAATTACGTTTAAAAATTCATTCCCATATCCCTAAAATCATATCAATACCTAGTTGCTACCACATAGATACCCGTATTTTTGGACATAATGCTGTGTACGTGGGACGCTTCACTACAATGCCTGGTCCGTGCTCATCCTCCATATTCACCTCCCTCTGTTTCACTTCATACAGTGTCCGTGAATAAAATGTTGGCACACTTCTATTTCACTCATATATGCTATCGTGAACGACTATTTTCTATCGTGACTTACCTACGTCCTATTGTCAAAACATCCGTTAACTACTCACCAGGATAATACACTTTCTCTCTCGCCACCCAAAGGTCTATTCGGATTGTATCGTTGTATTTCCTATCTATTGTTTCTTCAATGAGGCGGAAACCCCTCTTTTGCCTCTAGAGTCTCCACTTGCTTTCTATTGTTCACGCAGTCCACTGCTCGGAGGGACGGGGCGTATATCACTCACAATTTCCATCTCGTTCTTCCGACAACGTTCATGATTAATACGATTATCGTTTATTTTTATATGGTTCACAGTAAATAATTCTACAACCGAAAACTCTACCATCATTTTTCATCATGGAGGTCTGGCCGGATTTCACGACATCCTCACGATCAAGGACACCAGGTCCTATGAAAGCGCAGGAGTTTTCTTGGTCGTCAAGCCTTACTTCATTCTCTATTAACGACTTTGATCTTCAAGCATCCAATTCCACTCACCAATCCATGGATACTAATTCTTTATTCTCTCTCTCGGGCCCTCGGAGTGTCTCGTACGACTACAGCCTCCCGTCCAACCCTTCATTTATTTATTCTCCGATCTTGACGGCTCCAGCTTCTGTTAAAAGTATAGAGCCGATCTTTTCTACCTATTTTGACCCTGAGACCACCCCAAATCGGAATGACTTCGGCCATTTTTCATCTCCTTCATACGGATCAGCGGTTTTTGTCCCATCTTCCGAGGCATTCATGCGCTCACAAGCATACCCATTTGACTTGTCTCGAGCCAATTCAGCAAGCACTATTCCAACATCTCCCTTCTATGATTTCTCTCCACCGTCTCAGCACGGCGACTTTCCAGTTAAACCTCGAAGCATCGACGAGCTTCGACATCAAATCCGCATTTCTCTCACCCCGCACCGCGCGGCGGATTACGACTTTTTCTATCTCTCCATCCTCCAAGACAAGCCGAAGATTGAGACTTACAAGCGGCTGATGCAGCGGATTGTGCAAGAAGAATTGCACATATGGGAGCTGCATGCAGAGCTTCGCCAGGTAGTCAATGACGGTTGTGGCGAGGTGGATCTTCTCCCTGCTGCTGCTTTTCCAATCTTGGGTGCCAGTGACGATGGGAATTTCCAGGTGGACGGATTACCAGCACCCGTTCAGATAAAAGAAGAGGAGGGAAGGCCGTTTGATCATCCCATCTGGGACCTGGCCATGGCGTTTGGTGTTGACGAGGTGGAGATATTTGATGAGGAAGAGGAGGAAACCCTGGCGGAGGAGGAGGTAAATGAAGTAGAGTTAATGACAAGAGAGTGGGAGAAGGTCGATGAGGAATGGGAGAGATTAAAGAGGGATTGGTTACGTGACCTCGATGAGGATTTGTTTCGCACCTCTTGAGGTGCCTGCTTAGGGCCATTACAAGTATGGCGTAAGGTCCGCGTACCAGATCCAGAAAGCTATTAGTGTTACAGTAGCCTAAGCAGCTTTATTTTTAGGATGATCGAGGCTCAGCTTCTGTCCGAACAAAGCTAGACCACGAATCAGACAGTGGTTAGTAGAATATACGACATGAAATTATCCCGTATTAATACCAGAATGTTCCCGTGTCTGTGGAAAGAGCAGATAATGTTTATCGCCGCTTGATCAACAAAATGTTCCAAATTCGCCACGACTAATGCTATCATTGTACTGTTAAAATACGTTTTGATAGGCCAAATGCATCTTTGTTCTCACAAGAAATGGTTTTTTTGGAGACAACCTGCTATTTTTATACAACACTATACTACTGGCCGCCTTACCGTCGTCTTGATTGTGGTTTCTCGAAAGATTTTAAATGGTACTTTCCAGGTTCTTTCACAGGGCCCACCTCAAATAACGAACTCTCTCCGTGTGAAGCGACGCAATTTCGAAGTATTTTACATATATATATATATCGACTTTGTGCTGGCCAGGTGTGTAGATAGGGTAACTGTCAAGAATGTAAGCTATCTAGGCGACATCTAAAACGCAACCTTTGCTTTCAACAAAAGGTGTTTTAACCCCATAATCTATTATCACATGTCCATACTACAGCTAAAATTCCTTAGGTCAGCTGCGGAAAACATGTTGCCACGTTTCACCGATACCTAATTAGGTAGGCATTTCCAATTACTTCTCCAGAATCGTACCTTTTCATCTCAAATCGCGAATCCTTTTAAGGCTTCCAACTTTACCCATCATATCTTTCCACGTCTACACCCTCTTAGATACCTATAGGGAGACTACTCAAGGAGATGGAGATGGAGATGGAGATGGAGAGAAGAGAGAGAGAGAGAGAGAGAGAGAGAGAGAGAGAGAGAGAGAGAGAGAGAGAGAGAGAGAGAGAAGATAGGTGAACTAATAGTCTATAGTGGGGACCTGAGCTGTGTTTTCTGTTAAAGTCATTTATGTGATTGATCTAACGCTACTATATAGAGTTTAGCGAACGCGTTGGATAAAAACATGTAAACGTTGGATGATTTATAGCATGACTAAGGCACGGAAAAGGAAAGTCCAACGCTAGGGTCCATCATCCAACGCGTTGGAATTTTATCGAACAGGCTATAAGTCATGAAGATAGCGTATTTTCACAAAGAAACAATTGATTTCTCATGTAAGGATCTGAAAGCTAGCTCATGGTTTGCATCTCAAAACTTGAATCATTACAAGATAATGCAAAAAGTTCAAATCTAAGAGTTCCCCACGATAGTAGAGAAGAGATGCGAGATCTTAACTATATGTGAACATACAGATCACCTGCGTCGATTAATTAACCAATAAAGCTACCTACATGTAGAATAGCCGATCCACTTTATTGTATACAGCTTTAGTGCCCTCTTTGCACCCTTACTTCAATTGGTTTTTCTTAATCTGCCACTCCCTCACAATATGACTAGGCTCTATTGAGCCTCACGGAAATGTTGACATTGTCCATCAAATTTAACAAAACAATATTGTTTTAGTATTAGTCTTCAATGATTTGGAAATTGGCATTCGTTTGCTATGAATTCTGTATTATTGCAAGAATAACGAGTAGCTGATAGCACTGACATTGAACAGTGTTTGGATTCAATACATGCATTCAATCGATATGAAAAGCTGTATTTCCATCTTAACTTCCTAGAGATCTTTCTAGAAAGAATCACAGCTCATATTTCTTGGAGTTATTTTTCTATAGCATAGCATTTTGATCGGGAGAAGTAAATCCTCCTTCGTCGCTGTTTCGATGAGCTTGGGTTTGACGTGACTCCATTTCTATGCATTTAGAACTTTGACTACATGCATAAAATTTGAACTCATGATGACTTCCTCGGTCCACACTCCGGATGGCCCGATACTGACTCGTCTTCTCCCTTGATCTCGTCCAATATTTCCGCTTTTTGCACACCTCGAGGACTAACCCCACCGCCTACTACCAGATCTGGGGAACCAACTGTTCAATCCCCGCAGTTATAATCAATGGACTGATCACTCCGCACATCCCCGGTCGGACAAATAATCTGCGGGCTCATACAACCCTGCAGTGATGGTCGTGGTGGCGTTGAGACCATGACAAAGCGCCGGACATTGAACTTCCGTCCCCTGCGCACCACCAACCCGGTCAGAACTGAGTGAAGAGCCAAGCAAGCTTCCCCGTGGGGACACCTCCATATCTTCCATTGAACAAACAATATAAGAACGAGCCAAGGGGTGCCGTTTCGAATTGTTTTTTCATCCAGAAGCTTGGGCTCATCGGTTCACTCGCATATTTCCAAGGTTGCTTTGACCTGTCTCATCAGCAGAACCAGTCCATTATTGTTGATGCCCGTCTCATCCATTTCATTCTCCTATCCACTCAAGGCAAACGAAAACATGGCGCACAGTAAAGACACCGAAAAGCCTTCCTCGATTCGCATCGAAGACTCAATCGTCGGCGAGAAGAGTTTTGGCGGAAACCAGATGGAGGAAGGGGCTGACTACTCGGGAGCGGTGAAGAAGACGAGCCCCGAGGAGATCAAGCTTGTGAAGAAGCTTGATCGCAGAATTATGGGGATTCTGTGGGCAATGTATTTCTTGGTATGTGAGATGACGATGTCGAGACTTGTATGACTGGAACGCGCTGACAGTTGATAGAACTATCTCGATCGCAATGCGATTGCGCAGGCACGCTTGAATAATTTGGAGAAAGATCTCGGGCTTGTTGGAACGCAGTACAATACCTGTATTAGTATTCTCTTTGTTGGGTAAGAGTTCCCCTGTTCCTTGATGGCATCTATCCTTACGAATAGTGTTAACAAACATCTATTACAGATACCTACTCATGCAGATTCCTTCGAACATGCTCATGTCCTCCCAAAAGGTTCGCCCCTCAATCTACATGTGTCTCTGCATGATGACCTGGGCGGTCGTATCCGCCTGCACGGCTCTCACCAAGAACTACACCGGCCTTGTTCTCGTCCGTTTCTTCCTCGGAATTGCTGAAGCGCCTTACTACCCTGGTGCGCTATACCTACTCTCGCTATTCTATACCCGTAAGGAAATCGCGACGCGTCTCAGCATCTTATACTCCGGCAATATCTTTGCGACATCGTTCTCTGGCTTGATCGCAGAAGCGACATTTGCGACCTTGGATGGCAAGCATGGATTGCAAGGATGGAAATGGCTATGTAAGCAGAGCTTTCGGCCCAAAAACTCCATAAGCGGTTTATCTAACAATGATTTCCACAGTCATCATCGAAGGCATCGTTACTTTCGGCGTCGCAATCATCGGTATCTGGATGCTACCGGACTACCCGCTAACGACTCGCTGGCTCTCCCCCGAAGAACGCCAGCTTGCCCACGATCGCATAGTTCGCGACACTGTCGGCCTCGAGCCATCAAAAGGTGCTCGGGCCGGATTTAAACAGGCCATTCGCGACCCCAGGCTGTACTTACTCTGCCTCATGCAGAACATGCACTTGTCAGCGTGCAGTTTCAACAACTTCTTCCCTACAGTCGTCGGCAGCCTGGGTTTCAATCGCACGATTACATTGGTCTTGACATGCCCCCCGTATCTCATCTCTGGACTTTTCGGTATTATTGTCGGTCTCACTTCTGGAAAATTCAATGAGAGGACTTGGCATATCACCATCTGCATGGGTGCTGCTCTTATTGGCTTTATCATTTCCTGCGCCACGATGAACGTAGCCGCACGGTACTTGTCCTGTTTCCTCTTTGCATCTGGGGCGTACGCCGTGAACTCGGTTATTCTGGGCTGGGTGTCTGCGACTTTAGGCCAAACAGCAGAGAAGAAAGCAGTTTCGTTGTCAATTGTGAATGTGATGGCAAATGCCAGTTACATTTACACGGCATATCTATACCCAAAGAGCAACGGACCAAAGTATCTGACGGCAATGGCAAGCAACGCAGCATTCGCTTTCATGACGATTGCTTGTGCGTGGGCTTTGCGGTTCTGGCTGCAGGCAACGAACAGGAAGTTGAGGTTGGAGAAGCCAGAAGGGAATGTGTTCTATGCTTACTAAAGCGGACTGAATCGATTGAGAGATTGGATGTGGAGAGACAGATTGTTTGAGTAGTATTTGGTCACTAGGGGAGTTGAAGTTGGAGAATGTGTCCTCATTGTATAAGAGGAGTTCGAGCAAATAAATGCCCTATTAGAGTTATTCAAAAGTTTGAAAGCAACGCGCTATTTAGCAAAACTCAATGCCAATCATTAACCATCCCCCAATATTGATCTTGGCCAAGCCAGAATGGAATGTCGAATCCCGAGAAAGGATCGAGACCCTCGCCTCCCCCTAATGTCATACTTTGATCGAAAGTTGCACCAGTGCGCATGAAGTCGTTCCATTGCGCAGCCTCAGCGTTGGTTTCTGACTGATCCAATGTGACAGTATTGTGTGGATGTAAGGAAGGCCCGCTCCCATTCGGCGATTCAGATAGAATAGGTTCTTTCGAATTTACAATCCCCCGAACGCCTAGATCTTTCGAATGCGAATTTACCGAAGACTGTGCTGTTCGAGGCATGTTCGAATTCAAAGATGGAGCCGTAGCAGCAGCTGAACGATCAAAGCGATGTTCGATAACATGAGGCGATGTGCTTGAATCTGCAACGCTCTCACTTCCATTGGGTTCTGGTTGTGTAATATTTGATATCGGTGCCTGATGCTCCATACCATCAAGAGTAGACATGCTAGATTTGGGGTTAATATTTCCCGTCGGGTTCTGTGCAGATTTCATCATCTGATTTCGTAAATCTCGAATGGCTGTAGCACACGCTGACGGCCACACACTACCACGTCGTGAAAGATGATCGAGTACTTCTAGGCTTCTCACAGCTAGTCTGCCAAAGGAGTTAGTTATGGAAAGCAGGGCCCATAGACTTCAGATACCTTGATGCTACATGCTGCGTTACTTCCTTCGTGTTTGCAGCATGGAATAAAACGAATGTACTCATCCATATAGCCCATGTACATGAGTGCCACAACAATGACATGGGTGCTGAGGATCTGTGAGGATTAAGGTCTGGCTTGATAGCTTGGTGTAGTGTGGTGATGATAGAGCGGGCGGAGCCGATGCAATTCTGTAAGGCAGAATTGTAACTCGGGTCTTCTCTCGATGAGGCTAGGATTGGTCGATTGAGAGCAATGATCGACTCGTGTTTGAGAACAGTGAGCACAGTTATAAAGTATGGAGATAGAAACTCATCGCAATCGGAATCGAGAAACCCTTCCACATCATTCCACCATTGAGCTAGTTTGCCATTTATGACAGTGGCTTGATCGGTACTTTTCTGGATGTAACGAATCGACTTGTTGCGAAGTTCCATAATGAGCCCACGAATCTCTGAATGACGAGCTAGGAGAGTCAATAATCGAAGGCGATCATCTAGAATATGAGTCAGTCAAAATTCGTATAACAATCATATCAAATATACCTGACTGCTGCTCGGCACTCGTATGTCGCTCTCCAGTTGGGTAGCACACATCAATGTCGTCATCATGCATCCCAAGAGGCAGTCCCATAGATTGACAAATGAAACGATCGATAGAATACAATGTCCAAAAGATACGCTGCCGGAACTCTCGTTGATGTGTAGAGAAGGAAGGATATCGGCTTGGACAACGATGGAGACCAAGTTGTAGAGCCATTCGAATTACTAGTCCACCTAGGCGCGAAGCGGCGTTAAGGCGAAGCATGGAGACTAGGAAAAGTTGTACGCTGATTGCGGCTTGCAGAGAGAGAATTGATGTAGGCCTAGATAATACACTCTGCAGACTGTCGACGGCCGACTCATATGATAGGAATATGAGTTCCGTAGGATATCGTATATGCTCGGGCGTTGTAGCCTGCCGACGATCTGCAAGAGATATGGACATTATCGATCGTAAAATGATGGCATCCAAGTCTTGAGATGTGCTTATTGGTAGAACTCCATCGCGTGTCAATTTTTCGAGATACTCTAATATAGCTGGTGCATGAAGGAACGGGTACGCTGGGTGCCAATTAGCAAAATAACTTCCGCTCCATTCGACTAAGTCATGGAAGGATGGCGTTCCCGAGTAATTTGCATCAATTTCGCCGTCTTTCCATAGATGTCCAGATGTGTCAGGAACTGCAGAAGGGAGATGATCGTCTTCCCCTGGAACGATATCACTTTCTGGGGTCTGGATATTGGCGGAAGTAATTGGGTTCGAGCGTCGAATCGCTCCATACACCGATCGGATGAAGTAAACACCACTGGCGCTCCCGACGAAGGTTGAGAATTTATCGCCCGGTATGCTGCGCATCAACCCGACTTCCCGCGTGGGACGATAGGTAGATGTGCGCCTTCTCTTGGTCGAACGCTCTGCTTCTGGCGTAGGAGCTACCCCCTTACAGCCACTGTTATCGTTGTCCATTATCAGTGAGGTGATGATGATGACCTATGGATGTTAAGAGTTAAGACATCCGGGCCCTGAGGTAAGGAAGAATTGCGGAGAAGAAAACCCCGCTTTGCATGACTCAGCCGCACAAGCGTTAGACATGGTGCGGCGTGGCAATGGACCATAGAAAACACCACGATTGTGAACTTGGATTCGGTGGTCATTTTAGAAGTAGTTCCGCCATTGTGTCGATGCTGCTAATGGGAGATGTACAGCGTTCGGGGCCGAAGGTGGAGTCGAGTTTCTCAACTGATCTAGAACACTCGCTGGGACGACAGATGGTGAAGGCTCGGATACTGCTGGAGAGTCTCGCTCCAAATGATCAGTGCCCAGCACAGATGGGGTAAAAATCACAGGCTCTATCGACGCTGCCCGTTTCTTCTGTGCCGATAGTGGCTCTACAGATTCTGCAAGTTGGCGTTTCTCCTTGAACCAATTATCAATTTGGTCTGTCGACCGTAGAGGCAACCGCCTCCATTCCTCCTGTCTTCCTGCTTTGGATGTGCTGTGTGCAACCATAGCGTTAACTAACTCGGGTTTCCAGAGCTCTCTAGGACCGGCATCTCGGTCATTGTTCACAGTTGCGAGGACGGAGAACAACGCAGCCTCAGTCTCTTGTAGTCGTTTTTCCAGGCTCGTGATGTAAGCAGCTGGAATTCCCCGCTTGCCACCCTCTTGATATCGGCAAGTCAACAACGCTGTTCGGCATTGAGTGCAGGCGGGACTGGATGTTGTCAATGAAGGGTGTAAAGTGTAAGTGAATACAGCAGCAGCCTACATCTGGCGATCACACCGGCATTTCTTTGAGCGGCAGTGTTCGCATGCTATGGGGTTAAGATTTTCCTTAACTTAGGTCAATGGATGTCTACTAGCCTGGAATGGATGCTCATACCATGCTAATCGCCGTCGAGATGGTGCCCCGGTGAATCGTGCTGAACGCGTTTACGGCTATCGCGGAGAATTGAAAGTGCGGAATGAACCTGGGGATGCATTTGGGTGACTAATCAAGCTGACTAATTAGCGTGAATTGGAAGGGCCGATCCTAATTCAAGCTTTCGCCGTTACAGAAAACAAGCAGTCCTAGAAACACAACCTTCGAACATATGATATAACATAATTCGTTTTTCCTTTGGAAATATACCATGAACGTCCATGGCGACATGAAAGGATCAGAAGTCAAAACGTCCGGCCCTAACAGGACCCAGTCCAAGCCACATTGGCGCAACCTTACCCCTAACAGCATCGACAGCCTGATGCGCGTCGCCAACACGGTTCATCCCGATCTCCCTGAAAACAGAGAAGTCTTTGCTCAAAGAATCGATGTTTTCCCCGAGGGCTGCTTAGGCCTTACAGACAGTGACAGCGGCGAGCTCTGCGGCTATGTCATATCGCACCCTATTCAACACCGCCAACCACCAGCCCTGAACAGCCTACTACGAGAGTGCTCTCTTAGCACAGACCAATACTACATCCATGATCTCGCCATCTTGCCCAAATATCGTGGACTCGGTCTTGCAGAAGAATGTTTGAATCGAATCTTTCTCATCGCGGACGGATTTCCAACTACCAGCTTGATTTCTGTGTACGGCACATCCCTGTTTTGGGGTCGGTACGGTTTTGTACCTCTAGACACGGATGGGTCATTGAAAAGCAAGTTGATAGACTACGGCGATGAAGCTATATATCTGGAGCGCGACAATAAAAGTTCATAAAAGGTTCTTTCGGTTTGGAATTGACCCAAGAAGCCTCTCACATCGTTGACATCGTTGATTCCAGATTAGTGGTCTTGCAACAGCCGAAGGTTCGTATCTTGGCATTCGCATAAGGCTTGAGCCTTGTTGGTATATTGCGTACATCCAGGCAACACCATTTTGCCATCACATTCCACTGATTTGTGTTTGAAATCCACCCTGGATCAGTAATAGACTTATGTATCGATTCAAGATGGAACAAACGAAGAACTGCTATCGGCTCCCCACTATCAATACTTGTTGCTCGAGAGTGCAATCTCTATTCGTGTACTCGCCCTGCAACCAGCTGAAGCATTCAATGACAATCTTAAAGCAGATCTGGTTCATGTTGATCGGCTCAGAATTTTTTCAACTTCCAGCGGCAAAAGCCGCTCATACTATGAAGCTGTATCGTACTGTTGGGGTGAGTCACCAAAGTTCGATCACACATTGCACTGCCACGGTCCCGGAATCCAGATCACCACCACAGTGGACCGCCTACTACGACATCTACGGAAAGGTAAAAGGCAAAGGTTCTTACGGATTGATTCCACATGCATTGATTAACTTGCTGGCGACGAAAACCATCCAAATTTCTCGAATGGGTGACGTTTATGGACAGGCCGACAAGGTGCATGTATGGCTTGGCGAAAGTTCCCCTGCCGATAACATCAATCAGATTATCAATCTACTTCAGGCCATTGCTGTTGTTCAGGATGAATCTTTCAATGCGGATAGGTACTTTGAATCTCTAGATCGGCATAAAAAAGTCCTGATTGCCGACCAAATTGTCAATAATTCGATGCATCAATTCCTATCTCGACCATGTTCTAGACGGCGCTGGGTAGTGCAAGAAGTTATTCTCGGGCATGACATTACAGCTCGCTATGTTTCGCTCAAGATTCCCTAGTTCTGGGTCTTGAATAATATCCCAGTTCTGCATATGTACAGTGAAATAAGGACCTGGAATCGAATACCCCTCATACCATGAGGCAAGTCGAAGCTTTGCGTAATGAAGTCAGTGACATCTTAAGCGTGTTGTAGGGGTACTTCGCAGTAGGGTGCGTCGATTTGAATGAAACTTTATTCTCTCTGTTCGGTGTAGCCAACATCTTCATGGCCCACAATGGAGTGACCTAGGATGGTGACAAAGGGACCATCCTTTACAGCATCGACTACTCCAAACACTGGGCTCACACTTACACTCTTTCTACCGAAACATGTGTGAATACAGAATATATCAGCAATTATCAAGCAAGTCGCTACATTCAGACCACTTTCGGCCCAAAACCCAGACTGATAAGCAAAAAGATCATGTACAGACTATTTCTTTTTCTGAAAAAGGGCTTAGGCCTTGCTAGGTTCCCGACTAGAGCTCTGCGAAACCTGCGCAACGCCCTTTCTTGATAGAGCGCCGTCTTGGGATAACAATATTTCCGCGGGTAGCGCACGTATCCCGATGAAATATGACCCATTTTATCCTTTTGATGTCGTTGCGGACGAAACATCATTTTCAAAGCGCTTGCAGATCTTGAGAAGCGAGTTCCTTGATTGGGCCTGTGCATCGACCATTGATGCAGCTATACAGATCATACCAGCACCGTCAATAAGGATAGTGAAACTCCTGCAAGTCGTTCTCTTAGACCTAAATGACGATATGGAGACGAACGAATACCTTTTGAGCACCGCCTCTCTGACCCATTATCTTATTGAAGGCGATACACGAATCGATTGCAGTGATAGTTCTAACACCTTTCCTCCAGAAAACTCGTCTATCAATAAAAGCAAGTTTCCTAAAATTTATGAGATTTCAAAAGATCCAACATTGATATGTTGTCATGAATTGAATCTATTCGAGTTTGGTTTTGGTATATCAGGGTTGCAAAATAATGAAGTTGTACATGGACTTAATATTGACTATTGGAAGACGTTCGCTTTGGGTCTCTGAACGACCCACCCGGAGAAGTTCCATTGATTCGACCTGTAGATGGCATTACAAATAAGGTCAACAATGTTTACCATCTTGTTAACAGTGCTTACTTACACAAAGTCGGTACCGCCGATTTCGATCAAAATAAGTTAAAAGCATATCACTGATATTTTATGCCTCGTTCAGTCACCATCGTGTGAGAGGAGGAATATGGTTACCAACATCACATTCATATACCTTTGACTTTTTGAAAACCAGGCAGTATCTCATCAATGACGATTTCGGGTTTGTTGAATTTGATCACGAGCGGGTTATCATCCTCGGATACCACTCCTGCTGAGTCCCACAAATTTGTATATATCACAATCGTCATTTCATTTAAATACAATTGAACACTTTTTTGCAAATCTCACAACTCTTTGACATCTATAGATTCCATACTATTACACACCCCAGCTTCAAGCCTTCCATATCCCTCTCCACTTCATATAAGTTAAAAGAGTCCACCCTGCCGTTACGCCTGTATACATATATTCGCCTTTATTCGCCCAGTACAATCTGTTTGTTACGAACCCCAATACTCTCATATCTTCAGTCTCAGCTTTGTTCTGATACCTATGCCAAGCATCTGTATGATCCTGTGCACCCAAGAGCGACAGGTCACTGTAGGGAACGTTGAATCGGCTAAAAATTTCCTTCATTTTCGCACCAGCTTCTGTGGAAATATTCCGCAGTTTATTATTGTTAAAGAATCCAGTATCTGATTGGGTGAATAACCAATCCTTCAGATGGATGAGCTCTGTGTCCAGGGACTGGAGTTGCTTTTCGTCGAGTTTGATGAGTTCTGTCCAGGAAGCACCACCCATTGTAGCATAGTTGCAAAAGTTCCCCTCGAGAGGTTCATTCAAAGCCCTTTCGATCTGTTCATCAAGTGCTCGCATTGCCTTACGGCCCCCTAACCCGTACATGAAGCTAGATAGCTGAACCTCCATGATTCCTTGTAAGCAATATGCCTGATCTTCTTCCTTCTTAGTCTGCCGTCCTTTTATCCATTGTCTTCGTTCCTTGACTGGGAAGAGGCACAAAGGCGTGTGAGTCGGTCCGCGAATTGCGTTGATTGGTAGTCCTGTAATCTCGCGAATTGTTTCTTCTAGTTGCGCCTTGTCGCCCAGACGGTGGTTATCCTTGGAAAAGAAGACGACAGATGGAGGGGCAATGAGCTCTTGTAAAGTCCAGCCACGTGTAAACCATCTGCTAATCCGAAAGTCATATTCCCAGGTATAGTTTCTAGGGCCGGGAGGTCCGCCTGCAGTAACGTCGGGCAGGTAGACGTAACATTTTGCAGAGTTCTGGTACCAGCGAAACATGGAGTTTATGGATTCCATAACTGAAGATAAGAACAGCTAGTTAGCTCTTATTTACGGACCTGCAGATCTCAACAAATCTTAATAGTGCATGAATTGCATCCACATCAAACTTAACTGTCGGAGAAGAGTAAAAAATATCTTACTGCAGTATGTTAGCAAAATTATCAAAGATTGCCCTTGCTGGAATCATACCGTTCTGTAGTATTCGATTTCTTAATACAACAAGTATCTATCCAAAAGTACCGCAAACCATCTCGCTCAGCCTGTTCATAGCAGAAGCGAAGCTTGTCGAACCCCGCCTTGCTCGTATCGTCATATCTCACATTTCCAGCCTCGATATACTCGAAGATCACTTCGTCTTCGTCAGCCCCCCAGGTATGCGAAAGAACGGCGTAGAATGGCAGGTCCTTGCCGAAGAAATTTATCAATCTCCATTTACCATCAGAGGAATCTCCGTCAAGTCGAAGTAGACGCATGACCGGCGAATCTGGTACACTTTGACTCAAAGACCAAGGAGACTGAAGATATACAAGTTGGGGTCGAGGCTGAGTCTCAGTGGCGTAGCAACAAAGCTAGCATGTGGCGGGGTAAGCGCTGTGGAGGTGGGGTGTCCAGTTATGTCTAGACTTTCATCCATTCGTGCAGGCAACCGATTACTGGTCAACTTCTTAGGATTAAACGCTGTAGGCACCATTAAAATCTTTAGAACTAAAAAATCCAAATTCAGAACAAACATCTCACAACATCACAATGACACGTCAGTAGAATTACCGGGAATCTGAGAACACCTAGGCGAAAGTCCATGCAAGGGATAGTCAACCCAAGTAGATTCCGACCTGCATCGATAAACATTCCCTACCCCGCATGCCCTCAATTGTTTGAGCTTCAGCATATTCGGAAGCGCATGATAGCGGCCGGTGAAGATCTTTCGGCCTACACGCATAATCGCCGCATCCTTTCTTGGCAGATGTGCAGCCAACTACGGCGACCATGCGTAGTATCCGAGGAGCACCAAAATTTTAAGAAACCCGACAGAAAATATGAAATAGTATAAGTATTGTTCGTGATGATTCTCGGCGATTGACATTAGTTCACCTCTTTGTGTCTTAGTTTACGTTCATTCAAGGCCGAGATGGCGAACAACCCTTCCATCCTCATTATCGGAGGCGGTGCTTTCGGAACTTCAACTGCCTACCATCTCGCGCATCGTGGATACACCAGAGTGACGGTCCTCGATAGATTTGCAGCGCCCTCCAAAGATGCCGCGGCTACTGATTTGAACAAGATCGTTCGTTACGACTACCCAAACCCACTGTACAACAGACTCGGCCTCGAAGCTATGAAGATTTGGGAAGCTCCAAACAACCTCTTCTCTGGCCTTTTCCGACGTACTGGTTGGATCATGAGTGCACACAAGATGACGGCTGGATTTTTGCAGTCGGCATATGAGACATCGAAGAGTGCGGGTCGCGACGTCGTCAAGTTCATCGATGTTTCAGAGACGAAGAAGATGTTTCCACAGTTCACAGGAAACTTCGCAGGTTGGACGAATCTATGGAGTCCTGAAGCTGGTTAAGTACGTATTCGCCGAAATCTTCAACAGCTGTTCCTGATTGTATCAAAGGTGCCTTCTGGCCAAGCTCTTCTGCGCATGGCTACAGCGGCGCAGGCTACTGGCGTCAACTATGTTACAGGTGATGCAGGCTGGGTGAAAAAGCTCCTCTACGACAATGGTGGAAAATGCATCGGTGCGCTTTCGAATGACAACGAAGTCCATCTAGCTGATATTGTGATTCTATGTACGGGCGCGAATACTGCAGCATTGATTGATGCGAAAGATGAGATCGTCGCCCGTTCTCACTGCGTTGGTGTTATCCAGCTTACTCCCGAAGAAGCGAAGAAATATGATAGCCTCCCAATTGTTGATGATTTTGAGCAAGGTAAGATTGATGCGGTACAGTTCAGAGGTTTTTGATTCTGATTTTGTTCCCACGCAGGAATCCTTTTCCCACCTGACGAGAACGGCCTCTTGAAGCTATGCAGCTGTCGCTTCATCACGAATTACTACAATTCGCATGTTCCGGGCGCGTCGTTGGGTCATTCACATGAAGATCATGCTGAAGACGGAGTCCCACGGCAGATCGAAGAGGAAATGCGTGAGTTTGTGCGCGACATGCTGCCAGAATTAGCAGACAGGGAGTGGACTTCAACGAGGATGTGCTGGGACGGGGATACCAAGGATGTCAACTTCCGTGTCTGTCCATCGCCTACTCATAGTAACCTCTTCATCGCGACCGCAGGATCTGGTCATGGCTTCAAATTCATGCCTGTGATTGGGAAGTATGTAGTCGACCTGGTGGAGGGAAAATTAAGCGAGGAATACAAAGACCTTTGGAAATGGCGATTTGGTCAAGTCCCGCCAAAGACGGGTAAGGAACCACATCCATATCCAGAGCGAGATCTCAGCGTCCTTGACGGATGGCGAGGTCGCAACAGGCGTGCAGTGAGCCTGTTCAAGCCGATTCCTTCGAAGCTGTGATTACAGGAGTGCGGAGATAGGCGTGGTTCCTACTGTGGATAGAACTAGAATGAAAGTGGTGAAGATAATAGATAATGAAGTTTGAACTGCCTCGGCTAAGACCCTTCTGTTCTGCTGCTCTAGACCAGTTTCGTCGAAGCGCGATCCTGCTAAACACCTGCTCGTGGACCTCCATTGATCTATCACAAACAATCTCTCCATGGTAAAGTAGATGACATTCTGTCAGGGTCAGGATGCCTCCACCGTCCAGGGGCATTACTACGGCGTGTCAGCGATGCCAACAGAAGAAGGTCAAATGTTCAGGGGGAGACTCGTCACTCGAAATTCCTTGCCACCACTGCCGCTCTGCTCGTGCTCACTGCATCTATCCCACTCGTGAGAGGAATGTCACGGTTTCCGAAGGCTATTTGAGAGCGCTTGAGGGCGCTCTGGCACAGCTGAACCCCCCGCCGATTCAGCCTGCGAGTTTGTCGTACCCAGAGGAACCGCATTCATCACCAACCACCCAGACATCGCAGCACCCCTCCAAAAGGCGCTTCATTGAAAATACGACAGGAGATGCGTTTATTGCTCGACTGAGAAACTTGAGTGGTAATAAGGAGAATTTAAATGCAGCAGATCGTCACGAAAATAACCGGCCAATATGCGATGCGGCAGACTTAATGCCATCATATGAATACTTTGCCTTACCATCCGATAGTCAGGGTATAGTGGAATCACTTTGTCGACTACAATTTTACTAATAATCACTATAGCCACGAATATAACATTGAAACTACCACCTTATCCATACGCCATACATCTCGTCGACCAGTTTGAGGACTACATAGGGTACGAATATTTCTGGTACCTCCGCAGAGAGTTCCGCACGCGACTTGAGTCCACTTACAAGCACCCTCAATCGGCTAGTTCCAGGGATCGGACATGGCTCTGTCGTTTGCTGGTAGTTCTTGCCCTAGGTGAAACCTATAACAGCACAGTCGCTCCTTCGATCGAGTTTCGCGACGACGCGCCCTCGCAACGAAGCAACCGACCCCTTGTTTCTGCCCAGCCACCGCCTGGTGTTGCGTTCTTTGAGCAAGCCATGTTACTTTTCAAGACTCCTTTTGAAGAGGCTACTACAGATCATGTTGAAGTTCTCAACTTGATGGCGTTTTATTCTTACTCGCTTGGGCGCAGAAAGAGTGCATACGTACATGCCGGACTGGCCATGCGCATCGCCTCCAGTCTAATGTTGCATAATCCTCACGTCGCCAAAGATTTCTCTCCAAGCGACATAGAGCACTCCAGACGTCTGTGGTGGATGACCTACCAGCTAGATGCAATGACTGGCTCCGAAATTGGTCTCAACTCAACGTTCGACTTCGAGGAGATAGAGGCAAAACTTGGTCTTCCAACGGATGATAACTTATCTGCCGAGGACCACGACAATTTCACTATATCAACAATCTTTACGGCTCATATCAGGCTTTGCTCCGCTCGTTCCGGAATCCTCTCAGTCGCGAGTGCTGAATTGTCAGGTGCCGATGATGATCAACTTGAGGTGATGCTGCGGCGTCCAATGCATGTGATAGAGGAGTGGCGGCGCCAATTACACTCGACCATTAATTTTGAATTCTCGAACGGAATTCCGGCAACTATGATCTCAAAGCCCGAGTGCAGGTCACTAGCATCCTTATATCTACGGTTTCATCAGGTAACGACAGGCAATTCTATGGATAGTTTATCTCAATGCTAACAAAATTGCCCATCCTAGTGCTTCATTCTCCTGCTAAGACCTGTTGTTCTCCGTTTTCTTGCCTCTTCTATCGCAAGCGAATTCGGCACCACGATTCGCCCTGCCCTTCCGAGTTATGCAATCGTTGCATCGATATGGCCCGGCAAAACTTGAATATCTTGAGCAGCCTATGGCACCAGAATAGAATAGGTAAGGTGGCCATCATTATGATGTTACTTAAGCCTGAAACTAATATTAATTTCTTTTAGCTAAATTCGGATTCTGGGAGTCCCTTCATCTTTTCTCTAGCATGAAGATTTTCTTGATGGCTAGCATCATTAGTGCCGCCCGCCCATTGTCGGTACTATACCGAGATCCAGGAGACAACATTCTCTATGAAAGATCGAAACTCTTAATTCATGAAATGGCCACTGTTGGAAACATGACTTCGAGGGGACATTTAAATCTGTTAGAAGAGCTAGAAAGTACCCGGGAAGTTGTTCTAGAACGCCTGCAAACCCACACAACAGACCGGTTGATACTTCCGGAGATGGATGCTGATCTAGACCACTGGCTGGCAATGTTGAATGCATCTCCCAGCAATGCTACGATGTCGTTTTGATAGACAAATAGTCGCCGGATCCGCCCTATCAATGCCCGGCCGCTAAGTACAATCACCGGGGACCAGGGTTCTTACTGAGTGTGGAGTAGCGTACCCTCACCGGACGCTAGCATTAATGGCCGGAACTACGCATTTATGGTTAACAGCAACTGATTCGTAGTCGTGTGCTTGGCAGGTAATGTTATCTTGGAAGGGAGCTATGGATTGCATATAAACAGTAACAATGATCCGGATACCAGGTCTAATCATCAGGACATATTGACTTGGTTTGGCAAATATTTCTCAATATCATTGCTGATACCACCACAATGGCCGAAAAAGATTTCTCGGCCGTGCAGATGAGGGCTTCAGCGGCCCAGGTCGATCCTTCGCGTACCAGACCTCCTCCAGAATCACTTCACGATCTATCTCCCGAAGAACTCAAGAAAGCAGAACGGGAGCTGGTTCGAAAGTTGGATGCTCGACTCATAGTTCCTCTGGTCATTCTGTACATCATGAATTATCTCGACAGGAATGCGATTGCGGCTGCAAAGGTCTCCGGGATCGAAGCCGATTTGGGACTCACGGATTCTCAGTTCCAGATCACTGTATCTATTCTCTTTGTTGGGTGAGCAATCTCGATTTCATCAAATGATTACTGCTGATTGAATTCAGTTATATCCTTATGCAGGTGCCTTCGAACATGTTTCTCAACAAGATTGGAAGACCATCTCTCTATCTACCAGCTTGTATGATCGTATGGGTGAATCAATTCCTAGCGCCGTAGTCTATTGCGGATACTTATAATTTGCCAGGGTATTCTCTGTGGCGCAACGGGTGCCGTTCAGAGCTTCGGCGGTCTTGTAGCTTGCCGTTTCCTCCTCGGATTTGTGGAGGCTGCATATTTTGTGAGTCAATACCCGATGTCTTCATAGTCTATGACTGACTAGCGATAGCCTGGGTGTATGAGCTGCCTGACAGCCTGGAATACACGGAAAGAGCTCGCATTCCGAACAGCTCTACTCTATTGTGGCTCTTTAGTCTCTGGTGCATTTTCGGGCCTCATCGCTGCCGGTATCACACATGACTTGGACGGCAAATTAGGCATTGCAGCGTGGAGATGGTTGTTCATCATTGAGGTTCGCAACCTTGGTCATATTACGTGTAGCAAGACTGACTCATATTCAACTAGGGCGCAATCACGGTTGTCATTGCATTTGGCGCGTTTTACATCCTCCCCGACTTCCCTGCCAATACGAAATGGATGCAAGGCCGTCAAAAAGATCTTGCGCAATGGCGTCTCGTAGTGGATGTCGGGCAAGATGATTGGACATCCTCGGAAGAAGAGACTCTCTTCCTTGGTTTCAAACAATGCGTCACTGACTACAAGACTTGGTTTTTGGTTGTGCTCATATTCGGTGCCGTTTCTAGTGGAACCATCAACTCATACTTCCCTTCTGTTGTTAAAACTCTCGGGTACCCTCGGACAGTGACATTGCTTCTCACGGCTCCGCCATATCTACTTTCGTGCATCGTAGCACTTCTTGTCTCTCTAAGTGCCGATCGTACCGGAGAACGATACTTGCACTTCAGTATTCCTCTTTGGACTTCCATTGCTGGATTCATTATTTCAGCCTCGACCTTTAACCTCGGCGCCCGGTATTTCTCAATGATGATCATGCTTCCGGGGGTATATACCGCATTTACGGTTGGGCTAACTTGGGCTGCCAACACCCTGCCTCGCCCCCCGGCCAAGCGCGCTGCTGCTTTAGCCCTTTGCAACTGCATTGCAAATTGCTCGAGCATCTACGGCCCCTTCTTGTATCCACAAGCGACGGCACCGAGGTATCTTATTGCCATGGGTCTCAATGCTGGAACTTTATTGATGTCGATCATCGTCGCCACTATTTTTAGATACGCCCTCATCGGGGAAAATCAGAAATTGGATGTTCTCGAGGGTGTGTCATTGCCCGCAGACGACACCAGTGTGGATCAAAAGCATGCAGACGAGAATAGGGCTCTGTCAGTGAGGGGTTTTAGGTATCTGTATTAGCAGAAGACTATCAATTGATGAAGGAACATGTGGTCTGCCTAACGCTGTGCCGCCCATCGTGGCGTCAATGGTTTTCCCAGACGTAGAATAACAACAAAGGGGCGCATGATTTTCAGATCGATGTTGCATGTTCCGGGTGACTGTGCACTTTCATTCATTGCCGTACAGCCGGAACCCTCGCGTGGCGTTAAAGAATGACCTAATTGTAGCTCAGTTCAGGCCCGTGTTCTCACCGCAGCGGGCTATGGCGAGTGTCCAACAAAGTAAATATGTCCATAATTCATCCTAGGATTGGAGCTAACGCCTACCACTATAGTATTATATATATGTGTTAACAAGGAAGCGAAGGATGAGCGCCATTGTCAATCAACACGTGTTATATTTACAAGAAACCCAATGGTCAGATGACCTATCTGAGAACATAAGTCGTGTCCACAGATTCCTTTGGATCAAAGAGCTATAAGTAGAGGTCGTTCCTGTCCTAGACTTAACCAAAAACCTATCAAACAACACATTTACAGCATTAATCCCTCGCACCATTCTCAATCGTACAACTTCCGTCGTCCACAATATTTGAAAGAACCTTTACCTCCAGCTACGAAATCATGTCCACCAAACGCAATTTTATGGTCATGTGGTTAACGGACAAAAACACCCAAATTCTCACCCATATCGTTTTGATGGAAATATATCCTGGTAACAAATGTAGCACCGACGGTATTGTCCACAGGATAGGTGCATTATCCGGAAGCGCACCACCAATCCCACAGATACGTACACTTTCGCCAGCAGCCACAATCAGTTTAGTCAACATGGTTGGTGCAATTCCGGGGACCCAATGTGCGCATAGCTCAAATCTTGAGGCACCTTCTCATACAAACCTGGCTGCGGTCTCGCAATTCTTGGTAACGTTCTGGAACTCGAAATCGGAATTTCATGTAAATATGCACAGCTCACAGGCCAAAAGAATTTATGAAGCTTTCGGCACGGCTTGAACAAAGAATACATCGTAATGTTCGCAGAGATCTAGGGAGAGCTGCTCAGGGGGCTGGCGTCTACGGCATCTAGAGATTCGGGGCAACCTAACTCCATTTGCAGTAAGGATATATATTCTCATATAAGAGTTGTCTTTTCATAGTCGAAACCTCAGCCTTGCAGTGCGTCAACCTTCTCGCATTCTGTTATATTGCACATGATTCCTTGAAATTTATCTCAAGTAAATGAAAAGCAAATTCTGCCATTAGATTCTAGTCCCAGTAATAAGAACCGAATTCGTCATCCGTGTCCCAGTAACAAGAATAGATATCATCATCGATACGATACCATGGCGGCCTTTCGTTCACCGACATCTTTGCACTCTTGAGAGCCGCGCGTGCTCTTCTCGCCTCGCGATCTTCTTCCCTTCTTTTCGACGCCCATGCTTCCAGCTCTTTCGGGTGCGTAATACACCACATCACCACTTCGCGAGCTGCAAACGCATCTTCAACAGGATCGTGGCCTTTCCTCTTCATAGTTTGAATCTCTTTGTCTCGAAGCTGCTGACAAAGCGTTTTCAGTCCCCATTGCCGCCTGACTTCCGGACCTACAGCATCTGTCGCTAAAATTGCAGAGTCTACGATTCGACTATGCTGCATTCTGAGATACTGTAGATCGTGTTGTAATGCATGACCCACGAGAATTGTTTTGGCGTCCATGTGCTTCCACAGTTCGGCGCGGGCTTCGCGCCAACCTTTAAGTACACAGTTCTGGGCAACGGCTGTCATCATGGCGTTCTTCGTGATGCCGCTATATTGTGTGCGCCAATCCGTAACGGATCTCGTTGGCTGGACCAAAGAGTCTATGATGATCTCGCGAGTCAGAACATCTATAGCTGCGATGTGTGCTATCTCCGACGTTGATCCATTGTGGCCTACGCCGACCATTTCACAGTCTATTGCGATGACACTGCGCTTTGGTATTTGTGAAATAGATATAGAAAATGTTGGCAGTTTCGAATAGTATGCACCTTCGTTTGTGGATATTTTAGCGTAATCAGATCCTGTCTTATACTTATTCTTCGCCATTTTGGATGGAGAGTGACAAGCTAAATCCAGCAACGTCAATATCCCTGCTTGTTGGGTTTGAGGAATGACACACCAACCCGCTGCCCTGGGATCTATTTCAGCTATCGATTTTTTCGAAGTATCACAACCCAGCGGATTCGACATTTTTATTTCCGCAAGCTGGTTCTGGGTGGCCTCATCTGGATTTGTGGAGACCTTGTTGGGTATATTGAAAGTTGACTTGGGGCATGCCAAAGTCTTGAAATGTAATTCGAGAGAATCCCAATCGGTGAATTTGTGACCACATGACCTACAACAACTTGACTGAGTCGAGAATTCCATCTGTCGTTGAGAAGTTGGTAGTAGGAGTGCATAATCGAAGCCTCCTTGATCTTGATGCTGGCTCGACCTCAGTGATGAGATCAATGGAGCCCCACCATTGCAAGGTGTGGCAACAATATAGACGTCATTGATGTTGAATTTCATGTAGGGCCTATCATGAGATGCACTCGGTAGAGGCCCTGAAGTGGAATCTTGAGATTGGTTTTCGACATGCGTCCGAGGAGGAGCATGCTTAGGCTGGCTTTTGGCGTTTGTTCTCGTGGTAAGGCCGGTCTCAACACTGATAGGCATACCACTTGCCTTTTCCGATGAGTTGTTTGTCGAAGAGCCGCTGGATTTCTGAGCTAGAATGTGCAGTGTAGAGGCTGATACCGTCTTTTGCACTGTAGTGGCTGGTACATTCTTGTGAACAAATGAGCCGAGGTGCTGTTCGAGCCCAGCCTGATCCTTGAAGGTTCTCTTGCAGCTTTTGTTGGAACAGGGTAGAGGAGTTTTGGAGGATGGAGGTACTTGTGCTAACGGACGGTGCTTGGTAGAGCTATAATGTTGGGACAACGAATGGGCGTTTGAAAACGATTTATGACATTGTGCGCAAAGATGTGTAGTCGACGATATCTTCGTAGACTTCTGGGTTGACATTTTCGAAATGTTTGCAAGTAAACAGCACAAAGTGTTGATGTATACTGAAGAATCACAAGTAGCGAAGTAGGAGTTTAGATAAATCCGCTCGACTTATCATGAGGCTGAACTTCTTTTTGTGAGCAGTGCCGCTTGGGACTTCTGCCTGCCACCCTTTGGAGGGCGACTGGGCGCTTCCATCCGGCTGCGCCGTACAGCCTTCCACACTCATGGGAGCCTATCATAGTTATCCATGTTTCAAAATTCATTCCCGGCAGAACATGATTACTCCCGATTGGAGAACCATGGCGGGCGCACCCGTGAGCTCATCATGCTCATGCAGACCTGAACCTTGTGGAACCACATGTTCTCTTCCCGCTGAGGTTGAGGCTGGAGCTAGAGATGGGGCTGTGCACGTCAGATGGGAAAATTGTGGCGTATGATTCAACAGAAGCTCCTGTGGCGTATTGTCGTGGCCAATCCATATAGTCTTCAAGTTCAATAACAGTGCCAATAAATCCCAAGGCTTTCATGCTCAAATATCAGTCTGAAGTCGCAGATCGACAAAAGTCCGCCTTACGCAGGTGTCCGCATCAAGATGGTGTTGTTGCAGCTCAAGGCCAAGCATTGCAGTTCCTGTGCCAATCTCTAACTCTCCGTGCACTGTGTCTCGGCACCTCTGGCGTTTCGTGTCCCAATCATCGAGTGTCCTGCTACAAATCCGAATTGTCCGACATCCTGGTCATTTGCGACGATGCGTTATGTCTGTACTGTCGAAGTACTCAGGGAACTTTTCCAAATTCTAGCGATCTGTACGACCAGAGTACTTCTGGAAGGAAATGTAGCTGGGATAAATTCGGTTGACTTCCGTATTTCTTTGGCTTTGGATTCAAGAGACCTCAATATAAAAAGTTTCGCAGCCTTAATGGAGAAGATTAAGTGAAAGAATATTCAAAAACCAGTGTCCAAGTATTCACAAGCAGCTTTTCCTGCTTCAAACACAATCACATTAAGATAATTGTATCGGCGTCCACAGGTCCTGGCTGAACATCGACACCAAGCGGTAAAGGAATCACCCAACAAACTGAGACCAAACTAAACCTCCAATCGTCACGATTAACCTCTCTTCCCATTTCATCGTATGGCCTAAGAATCAGTGCTATCTCTTTCGGCTTTAGCCATTCAAACATATCCGCCTGTTTGAATACAAAATCGCCATCCCTCATCTGGTCGTTCATGAATCCACTGATCCGGGGTGCAAGAACCAGGCTTTGGTATCTATCGAAATGGGTCCGGAAAAAGACGCATTCCTTGAGGAAAGTATTTAATCGACAAACTGGATTGATATGGTTTATGGAACAGGAACAGTCAGGATGTATGATGTCTTTTCCAGTTGTTGAAAGACCATGTGATTGCAGTAGTTCAAGGAGTGGTTGAAATCGTTGCACCAATGAAAGATCAGAGAGACGGAGGTCGTTCGTGTCAGCAACGTATAGCTTGAGGATTGATTGAAGCGCGGCAATGTGAAAGTGATTTGGAGAGTTATGTTGTGGTACTGTGTGGAACTTTTGTCTGGGGACACCAGATATTACACCGTTGATCTGTAGCCCGGTACCATTTGGATACAAGATAGGTCGAGGATGTGGTAGATTGCGAGGGTATCCACGCTGACCAATTGCGAGTGTACAGTGACCAGCCCTAGGCTTGTTCCAGCTGGGCACCCATGATGGCCAAGATGGGTTCTGTTCTCGGAGAGAGCCGAATGCGAATAGACTGATTAGCATAGACAAAAACTTTCCTTGGATCATACATTCCACGGCCAGTGAGATATAGGTGTCCCACCATGGGTTCGAATAGTCAACGCTGAGGAAGCCTGGCCTTCCTTTCAGCTGCGCGAAGCCGATGAGTGCGTAAATACGGTCCCTGTTGTCCTTGCATTCACTTTGATGCACCTTGTACATCAATTCCAGTATCTCGTAGGTCTGGGATCTTAAGCCAGTGATGTTCTCCATTGCAAGGACAATGGATGGCGCAAGCGTAGAATGAAAGGCCCCGGCTTGGACCAACGGTCGCATCGCTGCAATCCCACTTATCATCCAATCCCCCGTGATCTTAAATACTCCACAGTGGAAGACCAGGTCATGTGCAAGCGCAATCTCTTGCAAGACCCAGCGTCTGGAGAACCTTTGCATTCATCTTAACGTTAGTGAATAGCTCATTGGTATGTGCGATGTTGTATCCCTTACCATGGCCGAGTGAAGAACTGTCCTACTTCTTGGCCAACGGCCCCTTTCACGGATTGAATAGTGCTCTTCCGGAAGAAATCAAAGACAGCATCTATGCGGTCGGCTTTTACGGCCGATCCGAGCCAAACTCGAACCTTCAATGCATGCCCAAATATGAGTCCCATGCATTGCACCTGTCTTGCTTTTTCAACCTCATTGCTCTGGTCTATACAAATCGAGTCTACCCAAACCACTTTCGTTTTGTGCTTGCTTCTTAGATGTCGTAACATAGTTTCTACGTTTTCGGTGATGTGAATTATCTCATTATTGCAACTAAGTGCATTTGTTCTATTATCGAGGCCCCAGGTGTACGAGATTGCCTCGTAGGGCACAATTGGGCGAGACCCAAAAGTGGTATTGTTAGAAGTTATCCAGATGGCCTGGTGAAGCATCCAAGTTATCAGTGGATCTAGGTAGTTATGTGCAGGCTCAATTATGAGAGTCCGAAATTCCTTATTTGCATCTATGGCACTATATCGGAACGAAGGGTGGTGATCGCTGACCTGCTCTCGTCCAGCTAAGGGTTGGGTGAGCACTCCTTCGGTCCAGGCAGGAAAAACAACTTGTCGTTCCGGCAGGTCATAAGAGCCTGGACGCATCGCTAACTGGTTATTCATTTCGTTTCTGCCACGACGCTGGCAACTGGTAGTGTAAACAATTCAGAGATAGCCGGACAACGTTGGGAGGGGTGTGAAGAGTCGATCTTGGCGTGGCGGGGCTAAAGGCATCCATGGGTAGTTCGTGTTACTCCAATTATATCCTCGCGACGGTGTTGACGACGTATTACATAGGTATTGGCAAAGAAAGTAAGCAAAGAACATGACCGGGAAGAAGAAATTGAGTAGGTGAGGTGAAGGAAAGGAGAGACACGTGAGATTGGAAGTGCATATCCGCATATGACTGGCACATGGCACAAGTACCTTTCCCCAAGATCGCAAACTCGGGGCAGGAAAATATGTTTAAATGATGGTAGGAATACAGCTGAAGGGAATAATTTGCTACTACAGCATACCTGTATATCTAGTTATACGAAATCAAACGTGTCCCCCTTCTCCGTAACCATCTTTCCCACCCTCTTCGAACCAACAACCCTCTCCAACTCCATCCGCTCCCATTTAGAAAACACGACCCTAACACTCGTTTCCGCTTTACTTGCGTCACCTCTATCCATAGTAGTACCAATAAACCCTACCACCTCTTCATAAAACTTTGGGTTCTCAGGTATACCGTAAAACACCACCCTCTTCACACCGCGAATATTGAACCGGTGGAAATGGTGTGCGCGACCGGTATATAAGAGCAACGAGTGACGGCCAGATCCAAAATGCGAACGTGCTTTACGCATGTTGGTTGGGTCTGTGTATTCCGATATACTGGCATAACTAAAATCTGAATCGACGAGCGAGTTCCGGACACGAACGAAGTCAAGATAAGAGGGGATAAATATGAGTACACCTATGCCGCCAGAGACAGGCTTTGGAAGACGTGCGAGTAGGGGAAGAACGGAACTGCTGAAGTGTTTGAACCGGGCATCGGGATCGGTGATGTGGGTTGGAGATTCGAAGCGGGAGAAAGTTTGCTTGATGCTGTGTGGAAGAGCTTCAATCGCACCACGGGAATAGTCAGGAGTGTATTTAACACGACCTGCTACATTACGCATGTTGTTGTTATAAAGGGTGTTTAGCTTAGGGGTGAGGTAGGATGAGAAGACGAGTGTCTGGCGCAGATTGGTCGCATGGTTGTCGAGATACCAGGGACGGACGCGAGAGAAGTCGCAATCGTGGGCATCTGTGGGTTGCAAGTTGAGATGCTCGAAGACGTACTCTGCGTGTTCCCAATTCTGCATTAGGGTGGCAGAAGCGTCTTCCATGATCATGATCTCGATGGAACTGAGGAAGTCGTAATCCTTTTTCTTTTTAGGGTCGCCAGATTCGATGGCGCGACGAAGGCCTAGGGTAGAGGCAAAGATGATGTCAGAGCCATAGAATTTGGAGTAAAGCTTCAGGGCTTTGCGGGTAAACTTCAAGCCAATGCGAAATTCGTTCTCGTCGTTGCCCTCAAACAGCTCACGGAAGTCGTCCGGCCTATCCTCTGAGAATTTATCTTCGGGGAGGGAGTAGGCGTCCAGAAAACGTTTCTTGTTCTCCTGCTGTTCAAATTGACAGAGTTGGGTCATGGAGTCCAGCGCACGAACACACGCCTGCTTTGTCTCAAAGAGAAATAGCACCTTCGGACGTGTGAAACCTTGGTCCCGGCATTCCAGATCGGTATCATCCTCCGCCTGTGCTAATTTGGTATTGTTCTTGAGTATCCGGTCTCGTGTCTTGAAGACGTGGTTCAGTGCATGTAGACATAATATATGTCGGAAACGAGGCGCATTCTGCACTGTCCTTGCTCCAAAGAGAACATCTTGGTATTGGAATATGGACGGTACCACTGCCTGCTCCAATTCCGAGAACTCGCCCAGGACGGCATGCGCATCCGCTACCAATCGCCCCTTCAGGTTGATGTCTCTGGTAGATCGAATTTGTGATATTTGCGGCTCTGTATGTTTGTCTCCGGGAGTTTGAAGTAAACATCTTCCTCCCGCAACATTGTCCAATTTTTCTGTTGTCCAATGGTTTTCCGAGATGGCCTTCAGTCGTAACGATAATTCGTTCTCGTTGGGGTTGGCAAAATGAGTCTTGAAGAAATCATTGATGGCTACGTTATTATTATGGTTATCCTCGTCCTCGACTTCATTTTCTTCCCCATCTTCATGAGCGATATTATCGTTGCTTTCTTGTAGGTCATCAATATCCTCCACTACAGCATCGAAGTCGTTGCCACTTTCATCGTCGTCCGAGGATTGTTCGACATCTTTGAGACTTGAAGAATGCGTGATCTTTCGTCGTTTCCTTGCCGAATGTTCGCCGCGGCTATTAGACTGAAACGAGTGTAGAAGGGCGTGGTATGCATTGGAGGTAGGTTGCGCTTCTTCTTCGTTGTCTTCGTTGAAGGAATTGTCTGATTCGGTATCTGATTCAAGTTCAGATTCGGGCGAGCGTGAGAGGTCGGACTTCCTGCATATTATGAGCCGTGTTCCATTCCCTATTGGTAAAATGTCGTGTACTCACTCATCCTCATTTATTTCCTCGAGCTTTGCCGATTGAAACCCACGTTTCCCTCCGATCGCACCAGTGCGCCCTCCTCGACCTCTACCACCGCGCAAAGTGCCTCTGCCGCGGAAGCCTCCTCGTGAGCCCCCTCGTGGACCTCCTCTTGAGCCTCCTCTTGAGCCTCCTCTTGAGCTTCCTCTTGGACCTCCTCGACCACGAAAGGGAGCCATTTGTTTACGAGTGGAATTGTCGGATTGTTCTTGTTGTATAATCTTCGTCTCAACTTTACCAGCCCGCCAAAAAGTTTCCAAACCCACGTGGTCCGTGCGTAACGAAATCGCACCTGCCAAGATTTTGCCGGAATAATATCAAGCAACTTCCAATCCTGCCCCACTAGACACCACAAAACGTCTCTTCTCCCATCAACCTCCCCTACGGCCCTTGCTATCCTCGAATCCCAGGCGGACTCGATCTGGCATTCTCCCATCATGACAGACCACGACTCCTTCCTCCACCTTGCCCGCCCCTTGGGTCCCGCACCCATCGGCGCCCAGCCGTCAACTGCCCCGCTGGCTGTCGTTATACAACCGCAGGTCAGACTCCTATGATAAACAGTAATTCAGCAACATGGAGAACTAAATATTCCGTAGGCCATCTTCTCCATCATCGATCATGCGACTCGTCGACCTTCCGATCAGGAACGCGTCATTGGAACTCTCCTGGGCACCCGCAGCGAAGACGGCACAGAAATCGAAATTCGCAACTGCTATGCCGTTCCTCATACTGAAACTGCGGAGCAAGTCGAGGTCGACATGGACTACCAGAAGCAAATGCTGGCCCTTCACCTGCGCGCTAACCCCAGAGAGATACTCGTTGGATGGTATGCTACCAGCAGCGACCTAAACACCTTCTCCGCCCTGATCCAAAACTTTTATGCCGGCGGCCAACAAGGCGACGGCACCTGGCCACATCCTGCAGTCCATCTCACAGTCTCCACCGAGCCTGGAAAGGAAATCGAGAGCCGGACGTACATCTCAGCGCCCATCGGTGTCACGGCAGAGCGCGCCGCCGATTCATGTCTCTTCATCCCCGTCCCCCACGAGCTCAAGTATGGCGAGGCGGACAGATCTGGTCTCGAGCTCATCACATCAGCCAAGGATCGTGAGGATCGTTCACAAACCATCATCACTGATCTTGAAGCGTTGGAGCGTGCTGTTCAGCAGGTTCTAGAGATGCTCGAGCGTGTGTCCACTTACGTCAACAACGTCCTCGACGAGGAAGCCGATCCTTCATCCGCCCTTGGTCAATTCCTCATGAACGCTCTCAGCCTAGCACCAAAGGTTAATGCTGCCGATATTGAGCGTGACTTGTATGTCCAATCTCGTTCCGTAAACATTCAATACCTGTACTAATTCATTCGTAGCAACAATCATATCCAAGACGTCCTCCTCGTATCATATCTTGCCAACACTATCCGCACCCAAATTGATCTCTCCAACCGCCTCGCAACGGCCGCCCTCACACTCGGTACCAACGATGCGATAACAGGCGATAGCGGCGCCGGTGGCAGTGGAGGTCATCAGCGCGAAGGTGGCGATAACAGAGGGAAAGGAGGTGAGCGACGAGGCGGAAAGGGCAGACAACAACAGCGCGATAACCGAGAGCCCCGAGAAGCACGAGAACCGCGTGAGAACCGCGAATCCCGTGAACCACGACCACAGGAGGCATGAACCACTTCACTCTAAGATTCTGATCTCGGGATACGATTATGAGGCGGGGAATCTCACGATGGTGTGTTGAGGAATCGAATAATAATGTGCGCTTTCTAGATTGGCGCACTAAGAATAAATTTTCGACAGAATAGCAAGGGTTTTTGAGCGGGAGTAAAGTAAGAGGAGGAAGGAGCAAGAGCATCATGATGAAGGATCACGAGACGATTGGAGAAAATGAGACCTGGGCGTTTTATCTCAACTCACAGGGATTGTTTCCCTTCCTGAGTGAGCATCGGCATTCGGGGATTGATTGCATGGACAGGATGGGAACGGAATGATGAATGGATCAATGTCTATGCTACTCTGTCTCTCTCTCTATATGAGTAAAATACCAAATCCCAACCCAACTGACTGACTGTATATGTCAGGTTGGATCTTTCGATATGAATTATTATCTTTGGCATGACCTGGATTGACTGACTTGGCTGACGTCGCTGGGCATGACATTGCAACATGGCGTGGAGTTGAGTTTGAGTCGAGGAGAAATCAGTGCCTCGCAGATCCATTCACGATCTCCAATATAAAGGTCATCAAGATTGGAAGCAAGTGACTAGTAATAGCTATCTTGAGACCCAAGGATCCATTCCCACAGCATAACGGTAGCTGTTTGATAGCACCACAAGACTAGTGAGTATATGCTACAAAATTCTTCCCATCTTCCTTCCCCAAGCCGTGCGTGCTTCTCCCAGGTTCAGCCTGACTGCATCGGTGTAATAAGTCACCCATCCACTCCATTTTCTCCCGTGCGAGAGACGAACACATCTAGCAGTTAGGACCCAGACATCGAAAATCCCATACTTCATTTCTCGATATCGGCGTGGCTTGGAAATATGGTTCACTCAGTAAGAAGGGTCTGCCTTGACACATGGATAGGAGAAGTATATCTGTGTTGTCGGTGAGACAGGTTTCGGTATGCATAGTGTAGCGTCGTTGAAGATGGTTACAATGATGGATTTCAGAACGACCAGGGAGCAAAAGGGAATTTTGGGATCCGTGGAATTCACGGAAATTCACGGTTATGGATGAATGATGGATGAGAAGTCTCAATACATAGCATGGACATAGTCACAGGCACAGGCACAGACGCAGACACGGGGGGTATTTCCCAGGACTCAAAAATGGATATGCTAATGCTTTTTGAATTGAGGCAAGCTTGGAAAAAGAAAGGGTATCGCATGACGCCTGTGTCTCCATCTGAATAGAATAAGAAATGAGAAGTCGATCTCGAAATAATGCCCTGCTATGCCATGTCGTTACTCCGTGTCTTACTCGGAAATCAGGATTGTTCCCATTTGAATGGGTACCCATATACTCCAGATGGACACTCGAGCTATCTGATGAATCGACTCGGGTCATCCTCGTGAGTGACCTGAAGTGAAGTTTACCACGCCGGCAGGTCCTTAGCAGTGTCTCTCTTTCACATATAGGGTGGTTGATCATCCGTTAAACTATGGATGGGAAAGGGTTCCGGCTTTTGGACGTGAATTAATGGCCATGATTTGAGTGTAATGATTACGGTGGTCACCGTTCGCGGATCGAGCGAGTACTTGGGGGTTGAAGAAGTAGGAAGGCGATATTCCCGCAGAGTCGTCCGAGGATATTGATTCGGGTCGTAGAATGTGAATCTTTAGTGCTGTAAGGGTTTGTGTCTGATCCAAAGTCCCCACTCAACCACTCCTCACAGTACTCGCATCATCCCTCTCCCCCCTCTCCTTCTTCTCCCTTCTCTTCTTCTCTCCCTTCCTCCTCTTCCCTCCGCCACCCTCGTCCCTCCCCGCATCACTCTTCGCCGGCTTCCCTCCCCTTCCAACCCCAGCACCAGCTCCATCCTCCCCTTCCTCTTCTCTCTCGGCTCCCCTCTCCTTCTCCTTATCCCCCTTCCCCAAAACCGCTCCCTCATCCGTATCAAATGCCTTCCTCTTCCTCTTAAGCTCCTTATCCAGCTCCAACATCTCACTGACTCGTCCGAGCTTCGTCGTATCTCGCCGCAACATGAATTTGAAATCGTCGAGCTTAATCTTGGCGCGGCGCGCGTGCTGGGCGACTGAGGCCGCTTCGTGGCAGGATTCGATTATGAAGTCGGTTACGATTTCGTCGAGCACTTTGACAGTGTCCGGGAGCGGGGAGTCGGAGTCGCCGAAGGCGATTAGGAAGGCGGTCACTGCCAGTCTGTCATTATTGAGGTCTTTGGGGGCTAGCGGAACACGCGGTTTGGGGGGCGGTGCCATTGTGGGTTGTTGTTGTGGTGGAAGTTTGGTTGTATACTCCCCTCACCCTCGCACACGCATACGCATCCATCCTACATATGCCTCCAACGTATAGAAATTCACTCACAGTCACTCGCCGGGAACTGCGATCCCTTGTGGCGCAACCTCATCCGTGGTTCCGTCATCTCTGCTTCCTCTCACCGTGGACGGTAGAAACGGAAGTTCTATGTCCACCGTCTGTACTCCAACTCTGATCTAGTGGCTCGAGTCGTCACGTTTCAGCCGTCGCGTTCGTTTGTGCGCCAAATTATCGTGTAATCGTATGCGTGCAGCCGTCGAAGGGTATCTCGTCCTCGAATCCGCTGCTCAGTCGTGTCTGGTTCGAGGAGATGGTCACGGCTCGCGCCTGTCGATCTCCCAAGGCTATTATAGCGGATTTGGACTTTCCTACTGTTTCTACAGGAAAGCTAGAGAATAGAATTCAGAAAGATTGATTGGCGATGGCAAGACTGGTTCCTGAACGTTGCGTCGTTGAACTCGCAAACCTTCAAGCACCCATGAACCCGATCTCAACGCACAGATCCCCAGCATGACGATCTGCTGCAGGGGTACTCCATCGGCCAAACATTTCCCCGCTCCGAACCAAGCATACTGGTGAATGTGAACGGAATAGACCACCTCTCCACATCAACCCCATCACAATTCGCAGCCCTACGACTAGGCAAACACCATTCCTCACTCAAACCTACATATCGCTCAAACTTCACACCTTCCATCTCCGCAACGTTCCCCAGCCAACAATCTAAAATGACAGCATTATTCAACTTCCACTCGCTTCTCCTCGTCATCCTCCTCACAATCTGCACAGCGACATACGCGCACTCGACCATCTTCACGGGGCTCATAGACCGGAACAAGGATACCAATGGTGCGATACGACAGGTGTGGAAGGCGGCTAGGATTGGGGAGCGGCTGAGTCCGTATGTGAGTTTGGCTTGTGTGGTTATGGCGGTAAGTGCATTATGAATGAGGGGTTGGTAGATGGGTGGAATGGGTGAATGTATGAAATTTGAGTGGGAGAGCGAAAACTGACAGGTCATTAGGCGATTGAGTTCCTCGGATGAGCAATGTGTTTGATGGTCGATTGATTTGGCAACATCCGCAGTTGCACAAGTTCGGAGAACGAGATGAGGGACGTTACTGGGCTCGAGATGGGACAACAGTAAACTACATGGAGGCACGGCAGATATCAGGGTCATTTATCAGCAAGGCGTTGGGGTTTGGTTTGGAACCTGTACATGGTTATGTGCAAAGTGGCGCAAAGTATGTTGCTGGTACACGTGCGCCATAAAGTGACAATCGATCAAAACTAAGAGCAACAAAGATTAAGATTGGTTACATAATGAGTGCAAAGTAAATATACTCGGTGGGAGATCCTAAGTTGAATCGATTAGATTCACGTACTTATCATGTATTTAGAGACATTACGTGGTCCAACTTCAACTTAACACACATTTACTATCAATATATCGCAGAAAGGTTCACACAAGACAAAGGATATCAGGTTATGAGAAGTCTCATTCCATCGCTAGCATTAAAAGATATATACAAGCCGCTTTTGCGACATTTTCGATCCTCACTCACACGCCCACTTTTCCCCCCTATCCCACCAACTCCTTCTCGCCAACCTATCTTCACAATAGCTCTCCTTCACTAGTAACCTAAACCATCCATACAATTCAATAATACACAGACGTAACCCAGCGCCTAGTCGAAGCAACCCAATTTCCATCCTCAAGTTGCATAATCCGTCCAGGCGCTAGCTTGTTTCTTCCAACTCGAGATAAGAGAAGAGATTTCGGACGTGATTTTTTGCCAAATGCCAGGTAGTGCTGTAAGATGTAGAAAAAAAAAAGGGAAATCAAAGAAAATAGAGATAAGGAGATATAACAACAAAAAACAACAGGTCGTGCTGAGACAAGCCAGATAAGCCCGCACAAAGTATGTGTGGGTGGATAGGTATGTGTTGTACAGGCTTCATCCTGGCCCGTCCAGCCAGCAGACTGCATCCGCCCGACCGCCAACCGTGGAAACCAACCAACCCGTTCCATTGCTGGCGAAACCGTGTATATATCCCAGGAAAAAAGAGAAGAAAGAGAAAGGGAATGGGAGGCCGTCAAGTGTAGCAGACGGCGAGAGATGGTTAGGCAGAGAGATAAGTTCTATAACGCACGAATGTCGGAACATCCGGGAGGAGAAGAGGAGAAAGAAAACCACAAAACGAAAACACAATCTTTTCAGAAAGGATAGGAGAGCCCGAATTAACTCGCTCTCCACATCTAATGCTTGCGACTGCCTTCTCCCTTTTCAAAACATCCCTCAAGTCCCTTCCTGGATCCGGTTCTCTCAGCATCAACACTTTCGATATCGCTAGAGTCTTCTACAAGGACGTCGTCGTTCATGATAATGTCAGGCTGGCTCGTGGCATCGTCCGCATCCTCGTCGTCGTCGTCATCGTCGTGATCGCTCACTAGACCAGGATTAGACTCAACTGTATTGGGGCTGAGGTCTACTGGAGAATGTGGCATGTGATGATCACCACCGACATGGACAGGGGGTGGCAGATGTGGAAGACGCGTATGACCACTCAAGTGTACCTTCTTGCTGCCTGGCCGTGCTGACGGAAGCTTGCTAGCAGAAGCCGCGTTCGGCGCGCTCACCGGTTGCCGCGCAAGCGGTTGTGGCCGGGCAGTGATTGGTGTATGAGTGGCAGAGTCATCGTCCGAAAGCTCCATAGAATCGAGATCAACCTTGGCACGGGCTGTATCAACCATTTGCTTGAAGTCGCCTCCAAAATCATGTTTCTGCAATAAAGCATTCATATATGGAGTTGACGATGCGCTGGTAAAGGCCGGGTTAGGAACTGGAGGTGTTGGCTTGGCTTGCTCCTTGGGCTTGCTGTAATCGCGATAGACATTCTTAGCCATTTCAGAAGGATTTGACCGGATGAGAGGATGAACAGCTCCCGATGTCATTGGTGTAGGCACTGTAGCAGCGGGGGTGGGGACAGCGGTAGGTGGCTCAGCCGCGGTGACCGGAGTGCCCACCTCGTTGGTGTCCACTGGAATACCGCATGCGATGGCAGCCTGGTCGTGACTCTTGAACACTTGATTATGCTTGATTCTGCAGTGATTGAGGAATCCCTGAGTGTTTGAGAAGTTGCTGTGGGCACACTGAGCGCAATACAATCGTACCCACTGACCGTCGGTGGACCGCTTGTGCAGTAGAGGATCAATCTTTGGCGCAGGTGCTGGAGTTTCACCAAGAGCCGGGAGCTTCAACGTTCCAGTTGAAGTTCTCGACGTGCGAGCCTTGCTGGTAGTGCCCATATCGGCGTAGCTACCACGCGTCGTACGCCCGCCACCCATACCAAAGTAACCCTGCGACTGCTGGGCCAGTTCGCGCTCAGACATGGAATCGAACTTGGGGTCCGGAATCAACCACTTCGCATAGTGACGGGTATAGGGACCGTCGGTGACTCCCCATGGAGCAGCATATTGAGGATGGGTCATGCCCGCAGAAGGTTGCAAAGAAGGTCCTACGCCACCACTCACATCTAGAGAGACGCCATCGGTTCCTGGGAAGGGAATCAAGGCGCATCGCCGTAATTGCTCTAATGACACTGTGCATTTTGCTAGCTCTTGCTCGATAAGACGAAGTTCCTGGTGCTTTAGCAATATCTCGTAGTTGAACTGGGCTTCGATGGCCTGTTGCGCGCTGTTCAGATCCGAGTCCATGGTGGGTGTGGGGTTATTGTCGGAGGTAGGCGCGGGTTTGACAACAGGTTTCTGGACCTTGGACAGCTTGGGCTTGCTCGCGGGTTCCTTCTTCACGGATTGAGCTTTAGGTCGCGACTCCAACCCCTCAGCAGAGGCGGTCTTGGGCGTCGCTTCAGGTTCTACAGGCTTCAAGGACGACTCGGTCGATGTCGCAACATGGACTCCGTCGACTACTAGCACGTGATCTTGCGATCCGATCATGGACGAGGCAGTAGGCTTCACCTCGCCTTGGGGACCCTTCCACTTCTTCACTACATGCGCATGCTGAGGCGAGGCTGGCTCGGGGCTTGCAGTGGGTTTGCGCTTGAGCTGCTTCATGAAAGCGGGCACGTCGACGACTTGCATCGGTCTTGACTTGTGCAGCGTGGCCTTCTCCATGATCTTGTCGCCTGGAGAGTCGCTGCTCCAGGGCAGGCGGAACATAGACTGCATGGTAGTGGAAGTGGAGGTGAAAGATGAGTGGAAACGGCGCTCATCTGTCGTTGCAAGGGGTCGTGCGCATGAGGAGGAACAGAAGAGCGTGGAAGACGATGACGAGAGGCCGCAGCGGAGGCTAGGCTCGGCAGGGCGCGGTTAGGAGCGAGTAGACGAAGAAGAAGGAGCGAGAAGGAGAAAGAAGTCGCAAGAAAAAGACAGCAAAAGAGGCAAGATTAATTACAATAGATAGAGAGCAACGGAAGAGGTGCGCGCAAAGGAGTGGACGAAGTGGTAGTAGAAAGAGGGATGGAGGCAGGCAGTGGAGGTGACGTGTTGAGGGAATTAGGTAACTGCAACGGTGTCGCGATGGTCGATGAGGAGTGCGAGCGAGGTGGGTTGGGTTGAGCTGGGGGCGCGCGCGCCGGAAGAGCGAGAAGCAGAGGCCGCCGGCAGGGGAAATAACGAAAACAAAAGTGGTCGATCTAATAGAACAGAGCGAGCAGCAGAGGTGCAGCGCAGAATCAGCCCAGTGAAGGGTTTGTCGTTGTGGTTGAAGTGGTGGTGGTGGTGGTGGTGGTTGTCCGTAGGGGATGAGGCGTGGGAGGGAGAAAGTGGAGGGAGAATGGTGATGGTTGAGGAGAGAGGGATGGAACGGGATGGCGGATGGGAGGTGGGGGGGAGGAGAGCGAACGAAGGGAAAGGGAGAGAGGGAAAGGGACAGACGAGGGTGTGAGCACTGAGGGCGATGATGGAAGGGCGGGCGCGGCGCGGCGGCGGGTCGTGGTGGGCAAGTGCAGCCCAGCAGCAGCCAGCAGGCTAGGCAGGAGCGACCGAGAGACAGAGCACACTCAAATCAATCAGTCCGCAAGTCAGTCAGTCAGTCAGTCAGTCAGTCTGCAGTCGCTGTCACAGTCGCTCTCTGGCTGCCTTGCCCTGCACCGCGGCGGGTGGGAATCCGTGAGCGGGCAACAACAGCCCAGCAACCCAGCCAGCCCAAGCAACAACAACAACCAGGAAGCCGCAGGGAAGGAGCCAGACGGTTTGACCCCGACAGAGACAAGATGCTGCGGTCCGGTTGGCGGCACGGTGCCTCTAGCCCGAGATAGCCAGACCACCGCAGGGGTGCGTGTGGGTCCTGCATCCTCTGATTGGCCCACAACACCCCCCTCCTGCCGTTTGGCGACGAGGGCAACAGCAACAGGCAGGCACCGTCCCACCCATTGGGAAGCCTTGGGATCGCTGGTGGAAGGCATGGGAGGGCAACAACACCGCCTTGGCGCTGCGACATACATCATTCAGCCCCAAATCCCGCAAAATAAACTAAAAGCTACTGTCCTAAGAGAAGGTAAAATACCTCGAATGCCCTCTCACAGTCGCTGAGCCCCGCTGCCTCACTCTTTTGACTCGCCTCGCTTGCCATGCCATGTTATGCCATGCGATACGGTACGATAGTGTACTAGAGAGCGATATCGCGATAGGATAGCTCGGGTGTACTCGGGTGCCACGCACGCAGTCAAGACTGCCATCCAGCACCCTAAGCCCTGAGACTAGTTGGCTATCTGTTCATGCTACACATCATATTAGTATACAGTGATACATACATGCACTTCTCTTGCAAGATTGACTCTCCGCCGTTTCTTTTTCTTTGTCCGCAGCCCGTCATCGGGGGGCCTCGCACTCCTCCGCCTGCCCATCCTCATCCTAACTCTCACATCCTCGTCTTCCGTCATTCATTAACCTTTCACCCACGCCCACTATGATTACGCACCCTCACCAACCATCTCCCTCCACAACAACACCATCTGCACCCCATAAACCCACCACCCACACAAACCTGTAACAAACACTCCTCAAACACACCACGCCCCACACCTACAATGCGACCTACCATGTCCCTATGCGCGGACATGTCTCCGTCTCGCTGGACCTCAAACGCCCACTGACTGCTTAATGTGTAAACTGCTTTTCGCCCGCAAGGGACAGGCCCGCACCCGCCGTGACCAAAAGTAAAAAGCTCTCTCCCTCTCTCTCTCTCTCTCTCAACTCCCTTTGAGTGACCGGGAAGTCGTGCAACCCGACTGTGCGCCCTGGCGCATGTGCCAAGTCGGGCTAATGATCTTAGTGCCATCTCGCTAAGACTTGGCTTGCGCAAGCCACTCGTGGAGGGGGGAGGCCTGGACTCAACACCACGGATTCGTGGATGGGGTGATGGTGAGATGCCAGCCTGCTGGCGGAGTATCCATGTCATGTGACTTTCCGCAACACCTTCGCGAAGATGCTATCGTGAATTGCGGGTAATGATGACGAACAAAGTTTCTCTGTATTGTAAATCCTTCGATTGTGTGGATGCATGCATTCGTTCATTATTCTTAGATCTTTAATGTTGTATCTTCTTACGTCCCTGTTTCTGCCGATGTTGCCTACTCCCCATAGCCGAACCTTCCGGGCTGGCCATGCAGGTGCTCCATGCCGTAATTCTGAGTGGTAATGACACACTTCGTCTATCTACTGTGAATGGAGAGTTTGTGGATAGTCTTGATTCATGCAAGAACGCTCTTGAAATTGAAACTGAAATTGAAATTGACATTGACATTGAAATCGATCCAGGAAGTGACTAATTCGCGATTGTGGGGTGTTGGAGTTTTGTAAAGTAGCACTGAAGATTCTCTGTTTTTTCGTAGGAAGAGCTAAATTGCAGTACCACACATGATTTTTTGAATCCACTTATTCACCTATCTGTTAAGAAGGTTGTGCTAGCAAATATATAACGAATCATGCTCCATAAGAGACTAGTACATATCTTAATGTGAATATTAGACTCTAAGAAACAGATCATTCAAAACTATCAACTCCAACCTCCAACCTCAATACCCTTCATGTCAAACCTGTTTGATTTAAGATTTATTTGTTCTACTTATAGTTACCAGTTTTCCTTACACTAGCATCACTTCCATTTCAATGTCCCTCGTTTCATTTACTTAGATCTCGTCTTCTACTTGAATACCTCCTTCTTCCCCCCACCAGACCCTACCTTCCTCCTCTTCCTCTCCATAATCATACAAACGTGTCCAATCTTTATCGAAAGCCGGGTCACCACGCTTGCTGTAGTACCCTCTATCTTCAAGAAACTGCTCAGCATCATCCACCTTCCTAGATCTTCCCCAGATATTCTGGGCCAAACTTATTTTCTCTTCTACTACTTCCTTGGATAGATTTTGTCCTGTCATCCCACTTATGCACTTGAGCCCTTCCAGTAGTCTCTTAGAATCCTCCGCCTCCACCTCCACAAAAGGACCGTTGCCTTTAGGACTCAAAAGTAAGACCCTTCGATGAGCCTGCAACTCATGTATGTCTGTGTGACTGAAGACGTGTGTTTTCTGAGGCATCGTTTCTTTTCTCATCGACTGATACTCTTTCAGGAGGCTGTACGCATTGACTTCGATGATCAAAGATACATGCTCACGTGGATATACGTTCCATAACATGATTGGATAGCCCAACCTGAACCTGTTGTATTTCGTTTCCACCTGCGCAAAAACGATAGTGCGATCTTCGAGACTAGCTTTCCGGTCTAGAAAAGCTTGTACGCACTCTTCTTCCTCGCCGTTTTCGTCTTCAGATACCCGATCTTTAGAATGGCACAAATATTTTAGCCATGGCGATGTCTTAATTGAGCGCTGCAATCCTTCATAGAACACGGCATTAGGATTTCCGCCAAGATGGATTATTTTCTTCTTCCAGTCCAGAGGAATCTTGTAGCCGTACAACCTTAAAAGTAGATTGTCTTTGTAGCTTTGGCTGAATTCGCGTCCCGCTTCAATATACAGCGATAGCAGTCCAGTCATTCCAGCTCTCAACGTCAGAATCATGAAGTCTATTTCATTTCCGTGAAATTGCGCGACTTCACGTTTCTTCCTCTCCACGAAAAACAGCTTATCATCTAGAAACTTAAGGAATTTGGCTTGTTGAGCCACACTAGATTCTTTAAGATCTGCTGCCAATTCGACTACTTCATCAGTACTGTCTGCACTAAGACTCAATATTGATAGCATGGCGCCACAACATGGTTTATGCTGGTATACTACACCATCCACGAAAAGGCAATATCTTTTTATCTCCTTAAGATCGCAATGATCTAATATTCGTCTGGCTGACGGTTCATAGAAGAAGTCTCTTGCCGTCCTGTGAAAGAAATCAACCGTAGTGTCGTCGTACTCGTTCAAAGAAACGACGACGATCCCCACGCACAGAAGTTCTATTCTTCTCTTGATAATATTGATTACCGCCGATCGGTCTTCCGATCCTATCTTTGCGTTATAATGCTCATAGAGAGGCACAAATCTGGCCAGTTGGTTTTCATGTTGTATCATAGAAACTAGGTCGAGAGAATAGTGCGAAAAGTCGAGGACGAATTTGAAATACGAGGCTGCTTCGGCCTTCCGGTTTCCTTTCATCGCAGTTGATCTTTCCAGCATTGTATGGTAAAGCTTTACCATGTCGGTAGGCAATTCTTCCAGTTGCTTATGCAGGTCTCCAATACTGTCCCCGAATTCAATACTCTCGCATAGTGTTTTGGTCACTAACATGGCCCACAGGAAAACTCCTTCTGATTTCTCGACAATTTCTTCTATCAACTGGTCCTTCCAATCTATATTCGGGAATTCGGGGCCATGCCGACATTTGTTGACCTCTCCCGCAACATGCTGTCTTATATCACTACTTGTGAGTTGGTGAAGCTCCAAGGATTGTGGATCTAGACTTTGAAGTCGGCTCTCAATTTGTTGCTCTGGTCGAGACGAGATGCAGAACTTGATGTCTGAACCAGATTTGTGAACAAGTTCACTGATCAGATTGACGACACGGTTGATATCCTTTGGCACACATTCATCCAGACCATCAATAAATATACATAGTGGTGTTTCTGTCGCCACTTGACATGCGACATTGATCATCGTAGTCTCTAGCTCTTGCAAGTCCCAATTGGCTGCGTTCCTTTTCGTCCGTAGGACGTCAGTGGTTAGCAAACTGGCGACGAATACCGCACTTTGGGTGGACAACAATTGGTGGAGTAGGGAGCATAAGAGTCCATGGAAAGAATTCTGTCTGTTGGCCGCATCCGAAAGCCAAAAATAGAACGAAATGATTCGTGGATACTTCGGCGCTGCTCGAGCGGCGAGAAGTCTCAATGTCCGCTCGTTATGGTTATGTAGACCAGCGAGGAACTTCATAAATGTACTCTTCCCCGAACCAGGCTTGCCTTTTATCCAGAAGACACCTTCTCCTTGGTGAAACCATTCGCGGAGCTTTACCTCCGGGCGATGGACTTCCGAAGACTCCGTATCAAAAATCCACTCAAAGGTCCCTTCAGAGCGATGCGATATGTTGTTCACGCGAGTGAATGGACTACCATGGTTCAGACTTTCCAGTATCTGTTCTTTTTGGGAAGACGATGCGCCTTCGATGAAGATTTAGAACAGCTTCGAATGCAGTGATATAGGACTTACCAGAGGAAGATTGATTGACCGCTTCTTTTAGTCTAATGAAGGCATTTTCTCCCTCTCCGTAGATTAAGGGAATAAAGACATTGAATATTCCCAAAAGACAATAGGCCTTGTCTTCTTTCTTCTTCGTATTGCGTTTAGCTGCCCACGACATGCGTTCCTCTGTGCTGAAGTCAGAGAGAGGAGCTCCACGGAGGGCTGCGATGGATATTTCGGTGGTCTCATGAATTTCCAGCTCAAGAGTAAGTCTGTCGCCTAAGAGCTCGCCTTCTCGCGAGAAAAATTCCACGGATGTTGGAGCTAGAAGTTCTTGGAGCGTCCACCCCCTTGTGAACCATCTACTATTCCGAAAAGACGGCTTCCAATTCGGTTCAGCCTGATCGTGCCCACGCTTACGGGCCAAGACATTCGGGAGGAAGACGTAGCACTTCGCTGCGTTGCGATACCAGGAAAACATGGAATTGATCGCCTCGGAGAGTTCAGTGTAGTTTGCTTTGTTGATGCAACATGAGTCTACCCAGAAATAATCTATGCAATCGATTTGAGCGCGGTCACGACAAAACTTTATCTTGGTGTATCCAGCCTTGCTTTGGTACTGTCCACCATTGAAGTCGTCAAACGTGACCTCCTCGTTGTCCGGACCCCAGGTATGAGAAAGGATAGCGTAGCGTGGAATTTGGTCGGTGAGGTCATCTGTAAAGCTCAGGTCGCCGTTTGCTTCGATTTTCAAGAGGCGCATGGTTAAGATGAAGATTGAAGATGATAGTTCACTTCAAAGTTGTGACAAGGCTGCGGAGGAGTGTCTATCAGTCGGACACAGCACAATATAATGTGCTTGAGGCCGATAATGTAAATGAGTACTAAGGTGGACTCGTTGGATAATTCTTGCTCCCAAGTTCCGTTATATCTGACGCGTCTCTAATGTTGGTAGTTCGGTGGAGAAGACGAGACCGAAAGTCAAGAGGATACAGGCTTTCGTAGGGCACCTGCAGGATAGATTCACCGAAATTTCATTCTTATTAACAGGGTTTCGTCGGCAAAAGGCAATAGAGAAGATTTAGAGTCTACAAGGCAGAAAGTGTAAAAAAAAAGCGTCACGTAGACAACCAAATATCATTGAAATAAAAGGGTGATGTTGAGCGTACAGCTGTGCGGTCTTGAATACCTCCGGCTGATAAACGGGAAAGTGGACGGTTGATCATTGGTCAGCCTTCTCTTCACCAGGCAGTAGCAAAGCGGATTCGAGCCAAAGTAAAATATCGCATGTGTATACAGAAAAAATTGATGGTTGATTTTTGTTGATGTCAGAGGCTTTAATGTATGTAGCCACAGATCCTCTAATTAAGCTGGATAACCAGTTCAGGGTCAAACCCTCAATGCATTCAGCGAACAGAGAGTCGCGAATGAAACCCAAGCAAACTCCGCCGCCCCCTCCCTGAAGAATTGAAGTAGAAATTAAAACGCTGCATGAATTACTCTCGTGGTGAAGACTTAGTGAACTACTCAACCGAGACACGCGGTCGTTCTATCCTCACTTAAGTTGCCTGTGAGAATGGACAGGATGATGGCTGAGGGCTACTCCCGGCTGGACGTGGTATCGCGCTGGTGGTGACGGGTGGATGAGTTGGTGTCGCCGGTGGTGCATTTGTTGTTGGCGATACGGAATCTCGTCTCGAAGTCTCCATCTCACTTGCGTTGACAGTCTTCGTTTGCATGCCTTCATTTGGCTTTCGTAGACTGCTTGGAGGACTGCGTCGAGGGCCACCGTTGTCCATAACCAACCCCTTGAATGGACATGAACTCATAGCAGGATCATCCTCAATTTCACTTTCGCTCTCGCTGCCGTCGTGCAATATTTTCCTACCGTGTAGGTAGCCTTCAGGCTCAATTTCTGGGACAAGCCGTTCTTCTTCAAATTCTTCGCCATCCCGAACATACCACTTCGCAAAGAGATCGTTTTGTATCCAAATAACCTTGCTAAGAGCCTTGACCAAGCCGATTTTCTTGTCCATCTTCATACGAGGGTGTGAAAGTATGGCTTCGGTAAGGACGTCCTGGATGAACGATAGTGTGACACCAATGTGCACATATTCAACATGGAGGGGATGCACACGACCTTGGCCGACATGCATCATGCCCACTTTATCAAGATACTCCTGGAATGTTGTTAGGAAATCTTAGAGGTAGCTTTTGATAGCGGCCACATACCCAGAACTCCATCCTGCTGGGATCCGAGCACAGTTTGTTGAGATATCCACGCAGAAACATTTTACGGTGTAGAATCTGTGGTGAGTATTCGTTGAGGTTGGGATCGAGTGGGCCTTCGAAGGATGTTGACCGAGTCTCCAATGCGCGAGCTGTGATGTCGTACTGGAGGAGCTTCTTGTAGACGATGTTGACGATAGCAGGGATAAGGGCTTTGATGTATTTCGAACCAGTCATGAGCGCCTCAATGTCACCTAGGACTTCGTTAGGAAGCTTCAAAATATTGTATCCATATTTGCCATACGAGAACTAAAGTCCAGAAACGAGTGGAGATACTGTATCCGGGTTTCGAGGTTTGTGTACAGCTCCCTGCGGTCAAAGTGCTGCATCGGTCTTCGGTGGAGAGGGGCCATGATGTTGGTTTGTATTGTTTCCAATCTGTCTGGGGCGTGGAGTTGTTTGTAGGTCGAGTTTTCAATACTGAAATTGGCGGGTATAACGCAGGATCAAGTTGGATGGGATGTGAATGGAGATAGTAGCAGTTGCACAAGGCCAACCCTTAAGTAGAGCTGGCCATTCGCACTCTGCAAGGCATCCATGGTCAGCTTTTGCTCCGCAAAGACCGAGAACACCGTAGAACGATAGGGTAGGACGAGAAAGTGTGGTGTGAGTGTGCGTCGGTGTGTCGTGGCGTGACAGTCGAGTGAGATGGAATGCGAGTAGCGGAGTCTGATCGGATCGTACCATCAGATGCCGAAGACAGCTTGGCGACGCTAATGACTTGCTTCCCGTCATCGATGCCCGCCCAAATACCTACCGAAAACGGCAATTCTGATGCGAAGCCTGCAGGCATTCCACGTTTGTCTTGTATCAGGTTGATGGGCTGTGTTCAAAGTACTGTGTACATACTTTGTATTGTGAATTGTTGGACAGCGGGTAGCCTCAGACGATATCACGACCGGATAGGCTGAAGTGTTATTGTTTCATCTCCTGTCCAGGTACCCGGAGCTCGCCATCAGTTTCCAATTTTTTAATTTTTTTAATTGCCCCAGTCAAATTTGATACACATCCTCACGGCATCCTCGTGAATTAACTATTGGAGTATCATAGCTTCGACCGAGCCTTCTCAGCCTGTTTGTGCAGTTTCAACGCTTCGCGTACCCCAAGGTCGATCAGAACATCTTCCGACCCGCCGGGAACAACGAAACTCGGCATAGTGCGATAAAAAGCCTCAATACGAGAACCTTGTCCCGTCTTCGTAAGTCCAAGCCTATTCACAATAGTTAGCAAGTGTCACGATTCCTGAAAATGCCGTACATACCCTCCCATGATCTTTAGGCATTCCTCCGCAACGTACTTCCCCACAAGCCCGCTCTCAACCTTCAACAAGGCCGTCGTACCACCCAACAATCTCGACCCGTCCTTGTCACTGAGTTGCTCCAGTTCATACACAATTTGTTCCGTCCATGCTTGCAATGCATCAATCTGCCGCCCCATGTTGCCAAATTTGTATCTTACAACTGGCTGCTCGATCAACGTCTTACCAAAAGCCTCCCTTTTCAACGCCCACTGGAAAGCATCATGTATGGCGATTCTAGAGCTTCGCAGTGCTTGGAACGCGATCCACAAGCGCTCGTGGTTGAAGTTGGTCATTGTTTGCATGAAGCCCGCACCTTCGGCACCAATGAGATATTGGGCTGGAACTTTGACGTCCTCAAAAGTTACAAATGTCGTTGCAGACAGTGGACCAGCCATGACCGGGACCGGGCGGGTTCGGAGTCCGTCCGATCGTGGAATCAGTAGCATAGAGATGCCCTCTGCGCCTTCGCCTCCCGTTCGCACGGCCGTCATGAAGTAGTCACTGAACATCCCATTTGTAATCCACTTCTTCTCTCCATTGACAATATAGTGTTTCCCATCAGCCGTCTTCTCTGCCGTGGTTGTAATATTCCGCACATCAGATCCTGCGCTGGGCTCCGTTATCGCGAGACAAATTCTCTTCTCGCCGCTCAAGATTTCTGGAAATATCTGGTCCTGCAATTCCTTGCTGGCGAACTTAAGCAGCGGAGGCGCGCCAACTACTAAACCAGTGAAGAGCGATGCCACTGAGCCACCGCGGAGAAGCTCATCCCAAAGTATCAAATCATGAAAGCCGTCCCACTCCGTGTGTGAAATGTTTGCGATAATACCGTACGGCGCCCACTCAGGAGGGATAGTCTTGCCGGCAGCAATAGGAACGAGAAGTCCGGCCTTCGCGCATTCGTGGTAGAGAGAGGGTGGGACAGCACCTGCTTCGACCCAGGAGTCGGTGTGAGGAGCTATGTGCTTTTGAATTGTCAGAGGGCACTTGGTACAAACACGTACAAATTGATCTGATATACCTTGTCACACCATTTTCGAAGAGTATCGCGAAGCCGTCGGTGGCTTTCTTTATAGTACGGCGAAGGTCGTCCTGTGTACCTACACAATGTCAATGACGTTGCTACTTATGGGCAGTCTGACAGCGTCGTGAAGATATATCATGCACTGACCAAGATGGTTCCGCCCATGGCAGAGTGCTTCCGTATGCTGAAGTAGTCATGTCGGCGTTAACAAATATGGGATTACTGGCATTGCGCGCTGCCGCGGGACGCCCTTTATGAAGCTCGCTACATGTTGAATCGAGCTGTCAAGTTCACAGAATCAAAGCTCGACTCGATGTTGATGAACCGAGGCAACCCCGCTTGAGCTGATCCTTGCAATTTTGGGGGGGAAAGCCTCAGAAATGCCGAACACTACATTTCTTTCCTTGAAGAATAATTATGTTTTGAAAAATAGAGAAAGGATTGCTATGGTACACTTTGTTTTTTGAATTCCACTATCACTTTCCCGAAGTAAAACCAGGCCCATGGCTTGGCTTACTTGAAGAAGGCACGTGATGTTCATTTATGCCAGGTACTTGCCAACTCCGTGGCTAGTTCAACCCGCAATTGGCACCGTCCCCCGTTTCTCCGTCTGCATTTCTTGACGCGCCTGGTTTCCATCCTCGATGAGGTTGGTCCATCGGCTGCACCTATTTGTACAACAATATATGGATGACTATCATATATTCACTACTAGCTTTATCGAGCGCAGTGCGCGTCTTCACCCCATTGCTCAATAAACCTACCCTTTCCCAATTTTTGTTCACTGTTTGGGCGTTTCACCAGAGGGTGGCTGCACACGTCACAGCCTTACAGTGTCACAGTGTACATAGCGTGCTTCAAAATTCGATTTGCAATCACGCCGCACCCCTCTGCACGCTTTTGAATGAGCGTTGTTGCAAAAACGTCAATGGATCGCGCAGAGCAATATGGAAGACCTTCGTAAGCAGAGTTCCAAACATAGGTATGTATTTGTCGATCCTTTCTCTCGCAGGACGCAATCCAAAAGCCTGCTCAGTCATCAAGCCTTGCTATTACCCGTACACAGGGAGCGGGGTATGCGCCCAGTAAAGACAAAAGCTTCGAATCGCGTCATGTCGCTACCCTTGGTCAGAAGTCTGTAAGCAATGCCTGCCTATGCAGGCGTCAGTGGTGGCCAAGGAGGATGCTGCATTTGCCTTGCGTGCAACGAAGCTCGGCCGGACCCTCCAAATTCAATCCTCAATTGCTAAGCTGGCTACAAATCGTGCATATTTTTGCTACGCATGGCTCAGGTTTGCGGACGAAGAGTTGGGCGTTTGAAGACGGAAGACCAAAAATGCCTGGATAATGAGGGATTCTATGGAAAGTGTTACTATCGCGGACATGTATAAAGGTGAGGTTCAGTCGCAGTGAATTGGTTTCTCATCTTCAAATCCTACCTTGTCAACCATTCTATACAGATTGAACCCTCTCTCTGATATCTCTTCAACCATTTCCACCCAAAATGCCACACACACTTGTCACGGGCGCAAACTCATTTGTCGCTCCCCATATCATCAATGAACTTATTGCTGAAGGCCACACTGTTACGGGTAGTGTCCGCCGTGAATCCGCCGGCCAATCCATTCTAAAGGAACACCCAGAGTGGAATGGCAAACTCGACTTCATAGTCATCCAGGACTACTCTGATCAGGCTGCCCTGGACACAGTCTTCAAGAACCACAAATTCGATCATGTCGTCCACGTTGCAGCTCCCATGCCTGGCAACCCCCAACTCGTGGACTATGACAGAGATTTCCTACGCCCCTCAGTTGACAGCAACTTGACTTTGCTCAAAGCAGCTAAGGCTTATGCCCCTACCCTCAAGTCCATAGCTGTGACCGGCAGTGTCAATTCCATCACCACAGGAGCTGTCGAAGACAACAAGGCGAGGGAGTACACCAACGAATCATGGAACGATATCACTCCAGAGTCTGCTCGAGAGCTGAAGAGTGATTTCATTAGCTACTGCTCCAGCAAGAAGGAATCCGAGCTTGCGCTTTGGGAGTTTGTGAAGTCGGAGAAACCGAACTTTTCTGTAAGAGCGTTTCGTCTACAGTATCCGCAGGAAACTAACAAAGTGGCTAGGTCACCGTCCTCCTACCGGCACTTATCTTTGGCCCTCCACTTCAGCCATTGACTGATCTCAAGAACCTCAACCTCTCGGTCGGACTCGTTTACCGCTACTTTAATGGCAGCTTTGACGAGCTTCCAAATACTCACAGCGCAATTTTCCCGTCTTATGTCGACGTGCGCGATCTCGCGAGTGCGCATGTCCGCGCACTGACTACGCCTGAGGCCGCGAACAAACGATTCCTTATCGGAGGGGAGCCACTGACCTCGAGCCTCATTGTCAATACCCTGAGAACATTGTCTGACAAAGGTGTTTTGCCATCCGATTTCAAGAATAGACTTCCAAAGGATACCGGCAAAGACACCGATCTTTCTCTTCCCAGAATTCGAGCCGAAGAGGGTAATAAGGTATTCAAACTCAATTTGAGAAATGCCGAGGAGACTTTTGGCGATCTTGCGAAGAAGGTGCTGGAGTTGGAGAAGAAGCAGGGTATCTGAGAATCCCGGCTGGCTGTGATACTGGTTGGTTAGACCTATTAGAGTTTTCTTTACAATGTCTTAATGATTTTATGCTTCATAAATTCAAATTTGTTCTTGCGTATCGGTTGCTTGACGTCTTATGTGCTTTCACTAGGCGCTCGATCGTGTCTGTTTATCATCATTTCTCCGAGTCTTGTCTGCGCCTGTAGCAAGTCAGGCGAGACTAGTATCGAAGACAAGAGCGAGCGACGAACTTCGGAACGGAGCGACGTCCACTAATAATGCGTAAATGATGCATTTTTATTAGAGTCCCTTAGGCAAGTCTTAGTCCATTTTAGTCGGCATTCTCCTCCGCACAGTTTTTCTCCAATGAACTTCTGATCTCTTCCATTTCCCCTGGCATGGAGCTCCCAATTGTTAGCCTTGTGGCGCAGGAAGTGGTACCACAACCTCCACCTATGTCGACGGCAGCTTCGTGCTAACCTTCACAAGACACAACGATACCCGGGAAAAAGAATGCCGATGCCGTTCGAGATATTTTAGCGGCTTGCTGCACCCAGGGCCACGTGGAGGGGTCTTTGTATCGCGTAGTTTTCAATGGTTGGTGATTCACGCCGAAGACCTGGACGTCGATCCTTGAGCCGTGTCACTCGCATAAGTCCTGAGAAGGATGGACGATGGCATGTAGCAGGATCGCGGAACTGACCTAGCTGACTTTCTAGGTATGGAAATGAATTATCGTGTGGTCATCGATATTTCGTTCATGTTACAGTTCGGTCGGTATGTTCCTGGATTTGCTACCTCTTCCACGAAAAGAGGAGTTCGCGCCGACCTATGTGGGCAGCCCTTGAGTATCTCGTTCACCTATGGTCCCATGTGAACGTCGATCGCCTAAGTGGGCCAAATTTTTTTCTCGTCACAGTGTGATGAGAACTCAACAGTCGCAGGCCCTGGCTCTGGGTTGAGCCCACGCGTTCTATTTGCTGGATCATCGTCTCTGTTGCAATACCAGACGAGGAGCTTTCTCCACAATCAATGTCCTAACCCAGCCAACGCACCGATTACGACTAAGGAGTCGTGCGCCAAAAGTTGGATAAAGTTTCCGGTACGAACTCCCGGTGCAACGGTATGCATACTTGTAGGCATACGATTCCAAGATCCTTCTTACACTTCGCATAATTAGTATCAGTAAGAGTATAGGTAATAACCATGATGCTGACGAGGCGTCTGTAGCAGGAGGAGGCACTGTAAATAGTTGGCACCCGATGACTGTTTGGTTTGACAATGGACAGGTTCTGAACACCCTCCCAACATCACAATTGTGGAATCTTGAGGAATCAAAGGTTTCAGCGCTCGATTTGCAGCACGCAACGCATTGAGCTCCATCATTGTAGTAAGGATGTCCCTGCATGTGCACCACCACTAACACCTGTCAAGGCCTTGTCGTCCGCTGTCATGGAGTCGACGGAGGTTCGCTTATCGTTGACGAACGTTTCCCAACCCTGCAAGACCTACGCACAGGCTCGAGCACGAGTCGCCATGCGTTGTTGATTAAAGAGAGGATGCCTCTCTCCGCGGCGGCAAAAGCAATTCAATGTATTCGTTGCATTCGAATTCCTTTTTAAGTTTCATATTAATAGGCGGATCTTTTGATCTGTCAAATAGTGAGAGATGGTGACCAAGTACGAGGATATCATCCTTGAGATGCTCCAGAATGCACCGAATCCAAACGAAACGCTTCCTATCTCTAATCGAAAAGAGACTATCTACGGACTTACATTACCCTTCTTAGTCAGTCTTGCCCTGAATCGAGAAATTTCTTCATCATGTTACTTCGTACTCACAACATTCTAGATTGTCACATGGTTCGCAGTTTTCTTTCGATTATGGGTCCGATTTCGCATTGTTCGCGAGGCGGGCTGGGATGACTTTTTTGTCGTGGTTTCTGCTGTGAGGAGCGCGTGCGACTGATTCACACGACCTTGAGTGCTAACAGTAGCAGGCTATGAACACATTAGCAACAGCAGTGGTCTTAATTTGTAAGATCTCAGTGACCCCTTTGTCAATCCGAAGCTTACAATTTTTCAGCTGTCGACTACGGACTCGGCAGACATTTCCTATACCTAGGACCTGCAGTGAACGAGAAATATCTGAAGGTGCGTATGCCCCTATCTCATCGGTAAAATGTTATCATATCTGACAGGTAACAGCTTTTCTACATTGAAAATGCAACATATGTCACGGAGACAGCATTTATCAAGATATCATTGCTCCTTCAATATATGCGTATCTTCCAAGCGGGGAAGATGCGTCTCATATGTATCGCCCTATTAGTTCTCATATCATTTTGGGGACTTGCATACAGTATTCTAGCGTGGTTTCCATGTTCACCGATAAGGGGGTACTGGCATCGGCAGATCAACCCGAAATGTTGGGGATACGGAATGTCAGACAAAGAGAGCTTCGTTGCGACATTCACCAGTCATGCAGCAAGCAACATGGTGTTCGATTTCGTCGTTTTCGTAACACCTATGGTCCTGTTTGCGGAGCCAAGGCTTAAACGAAAGAGCGTTCTGGGTATGGCGGGTGTATTCGTGTTTGGGTCCGTGTGAGTTTTGCATACTGCTCTGGTGATTGTATTAGCATAGCTAACAATGAGGCCAGTGTTGTTTTTACCTCCGTCTGGCGACTGTACACAATCGTCAACAACCGTGCTGCTACTGCACCATACGTCGATTACACCTGGTGGGCGCCCGTCTCGATCGTGCTGTCTTGCCTGGAGATCGACCTGGCTATCATTTGCGCCTCGATGCCTATCTTCTGGCCTGTTATTGAGTCCAAACTGTCACAAATATTCGTCACACACGAGGTACGCATAACTGAACACCGCCGAATCGACGAATACGGATTACAACATGAGCTCGAACATAGGCCGGCAAGCTTGAAAAGCGGAAGTGGAAGCGCACATAGTGAGGCGGAGCTCACACGGAAAGAAACGAGAAATCATTATAAAGATCAGTATATTGTTGCTCATGTCGACCCTCTCGCATCACAGAAGATTGCAGGTGTTGGGATCGCTGTTGAGACTGAAGTAGAAAGTCAACCGAAGCCGAAGTGGAGGATATAACGCGAGCAACGGAGAAAAATAATGATTCCTTTTTCTGATCCAAGTTTCTGAGATGTTTCATTTGTTTTGTTTCTCTTTTCTTGACTGAATTCGATATGTGATTGTGGTAAGTGAGCCGCTCGCTCCAAAGCGTTGGAGTTCGGCGCTAGAACATCTTGGCGACGGAGGCGGCTACGGGAACCTTAGCTTCGAAGCCACGACACGTTTTCTTGCATGTAGTTGTGGTGTCGAAAGGCGCCTTCCTGCCGAGTCCCTTATGAGTGGAATATTGGAGCTCAGAGACGTCGCCTAAGCAAGAAAAGAAATGGTGTTCTTCAACCCCAAACGCAGGTACTGAATCTGTTGAATCCGAATTCTTCAATATACCGGTATCCAATGTCATCATCCCAAGACCTACAACAACTAAGCAAGACCTCGGCAGACGCAATGTCGCACTCATCCTGCTCAAACAGCCGGCAATGACCGGTGAACGAGATTCCACGCAACCAAACCAGGGTCGGCAAAGTCATCGTCGTAAGCCTACATAGGAGTCGCTTCCATCGAGCAAATTCTTTTCTTACTACATGAGGATTTACCCTCGCTCCTTCGATCCTAAGGCGGTTCATTGTGCGAGAATTCTTGATTTCTCACTTGGTTCTCTTGAGTCCCCTCTCGCAGTAACGGGCGCAAGGCGTCCCGTTCGAGCCAGTGATGGCGGTGACGTTGGCAAAGTCTCCGGATGCCCACTGCTCGCATCCATCAGGTCAATGCAATCCTGGGCTGATGCTAACCACGTAGGTAGCAGGCTTGCGAAGAGTTCGTCAGTGATGCGATGGAGGAGCCTCTTTGATTTCCCCAGTTTGTTGCCGGGTTCCGTATTCTAGCCGCCTTGGCAGGAGCAAGGCTAGGCACTGCGTCACGGCCTGTGATTGATCGAACAACCAAATCCTCAACTCAGCCACGCTACGACTCCTTCCGGCTGTGCAGGATAGTCCCGATCGGCATGATGTCTTCTGTGAACGCGGAACTAGGCTGCAGTGTCAGGCGAATTAGAGACCGTATCGCGTTTGTTTTAATTTAAGCATCAGCATCGTTCTTGGACAAACGGCACGCCTGGCTCGCAGTATGGATGAGAGAAGCGTCATAGTACAACTGCGTCTTGTGGCAGTGAGGCCATGTCCAAGACACGCGTGAGATGCGGGCGTAGTGGAATCTATTGAATTGGCAAGTAAACATCTCAGTATAAAGTATTGGTTCCTTGTCTCCCATCAATAGCTCCTCACACTCTCGCTACTACTACATTGGGTACATCCTCTACCCTTCTAATTTCATATATCGGTTTTCTGTACTCAAAATGAAGTACTCCACAGGAGTGAGCGTTGCAACGCTCGCATTATTATCTTCGGTATCAGCAAACCCCATCTTGAAACACCGCCAGAGCAGAACCAATGGCTCAATGGTTTACGACTTTACCACAGTATGTCCCCACTTGTTATATCTTGAAAGAGAATTTCCATATCAAAAGTTCTCTATCCATAGGTTGCTAATTCTTCTCAGCTCACTTCGAGTACTGAGCTCAACTGGACACCCTGCTTCAATCAATTCACATGCGCACTTCTCAAAGTACCTTTAGATTATGAAGAACCGGGCGTTGGGACAACAGATATTGCGTTTATTAAATGGTCCACAAATGCCACTAACTCATCGACGCAAGATATTTTGATCAATCCGGTAAGTAATTATCTTCTTGATCTATGAAACAATCTGATCAAATCTAACAATCAACGTGCTAGGGTGGTCCCGGTGGTTCTGGCGTGGACTTTGTCATGAGCGGAATTAGTATTATTCAAAGATATGTCGGCACTGCACACAACATCATTGGTTTCGATCCTCGCAGTGTAAACAACTCCGGCCCCGATATTTCGTGTTTTCCAGGAAAAGAAGGAACCCAACGATTTTATGATGAGGATCTAAGGAGACCAGTTGATATCAATAACACCCGAAGCCTTGGGGAAACTTTCGCTCGCGCGGGAGCTGTTGGCGATTGGTGCTCACGAGTAAACCCAAGAAACAGTTCTGCCAGATATGTCAACACAGTTGCTACTGCTACCGATATGCTCACATTCGTGGAAGCCGCTGCTGTTGCCAGAGGCGAAGACAAGGAGAAGGCTAAACTCTCCTATTTCGGTATAAGTTATGGAACTGTTTTGGGATCAACTTTCGCAGCTCTATTCCCTGATCGAATTGAACGTATGATCCTCGATGCCGTAGTGGACCTGGAGGACTACTACGAAGGTAAATGGGCCAATAATCTACCCGACGCCGATGGTGCGGTGCGCACTTTCTTCAAGGCCTGCCATGAAGGTGGAAATTCAAGTTGCCCACTATGGGCCAACAGCCCTGAGGGCGTAGAAAAACGCTTCAACGCCATATTTTCCGACTTAACCGAAAATCCTATTCCCGTTTCGGCTGTCCTTAACACCAACACTCCGACTATTGTCACAATCGATGACCTGAAAGCCTTCATCGGTCAAGCTGCCTACGCCCCCGCAGATCTCTTCCCAATCCTCGCGAATATACTCGCTGATCTCGAGAAGCGTGACGGCGATAGCCTTAAGACGTGGTCTGGGAGCGCTGCTGATGCTGATGCTGATTCCTGTTCGAACAACACAGCACGCTGGAGAGGTGTCGACTACGAACCCCGCTATTATATCGCTTGCAACGACGCAAACAACCGCTTCAACTTGTCCACCCTTGCAAACTACACTGATTACAGTCGCCAACAATACAAGCAATCGCAGTACCTTGGTGAATTGTGGGCGGCAGGCACTTCAGTCATATGTCGCCAACTCGTCGTCAACCCTCCTGAGTCGCAAATCTTTCCTGCCACTTTCCCTAACATCAACTCCACATCAACGCCTATTTTGTTCGTCGGAAATACACTCGACCCCGTTACCCCGCTGCGCCATGCCAAGAAGATGCAGGGACGTTTCGCTGGCGCCGGGCTCTTGACCCAGGATTCTCCGGGTCATGCTGCCCTTGCGGCAAGGAGCGCATGTACAAGTCGTTATCTTCAGGACTATATTCGCAGTGGATCATTGCCTCCTGAAGGCACAGTGTGTAAGGTCGAGCAAGTGGCGTTCCAGGCATCAGGTCGCTCTACAAATGGAACCACGGTGACATTGAGGAAGAGGCATACTGTAGGGTTGTAATCTCCGGTGAATGTAGTGCTAAATTTTCTTTTGTGCCGGTGGGCGTTTATATGACCACAGGACTTGAATATCTTGATGGATTAACTTGTGTACATGCATAGTGTAATGATATATAATATGAAGTTTAAGTTTAGTGTGAATAATGTTTTATCGATCCAGAATCAATTGATGTATTGCGAACTTCTCAGTTCCCTAACACGGGGGCTCAAGGGATCCGTGTTGTCTCAACTGTATCCTTTGTGATGTCGCCGTTGAATTCATCTAGACGGCAAAGTTCTGGTATCATAGGACAGTGATGAAGTAGAAGGTCGGACGAAGATGGGGAAAAATACGATAAGAATGCAAGAGTCAACAGTACTTCAACGCGCAGTCGTTCTTCAACCTGGATTTGATGAAAGAGATGCTTTAAGGGAAAAAGATTGTTGAGGTTAAAAGTATTGGTGCTGGCGGTAATAGGGATTGTTATTCATGCGCTAGCCTATATGGAATTACTTAAAGAACATAAATGAGCCATCAAATTGATTATACCTACGTGTACGTCTGATGAGAAGAGTCCGAATCTAGACATGATTTCAAGATGTCAAGCTATCGATGCTTGCATCAGTCTTTGCCCCTACTCATTCATCCGGTTTTGCTCATCGTTACCTTGGAGTTCAACGAAGGAGTCAAATGAAGGGCTCCACCGGGAATCAATGTCAGAATCAAAGGGTGTCGCGTATGGGTTACCATAGAGCGGTGGTGTTTGATATTGGTCTAGGAAAGAGTCCAACTGAAGGTCCAGTTGGTCTTGTGATATCTGGAGCTGAGGGAAGATTTCAATGTTTGATGATGGCTCGACCAGCGTTGGATCAATGAAGTGTCGGGGTTGTTGTGAAGGGGTTGAGCTTTTGGGATCAGTCATGAAGCTATTGTATAATCGGTCAGATCCGGCTTCTGAAATGCGTCCAATATTAGCTTCCTCCGCTAACAAGTCCTTAATATCAAATCGGAATTGTTGCGCAGAAGTCTTCAGTGTGTCAAAGACCACCTGATAGGCGCGACGCGCGACGGCGTCTTGATATGCCATCGCGCGCAGCCATCGGAAAAGCTTCTTCAGCGATGCAGAGGTCTCATCACTTGGATTTTTTAAGTCTGTTCGGCGTTTCGATAACTGCACAAGGAAAACTGTGGCAGCCTGCATGATATTGTGCACTATGGACCACCAAGGCCCATTTCTGTACACCCATTTGGCCTGAGGCTCGTCAGGTAATAAACTCGTAAGGTCCTGCGCTGCCTGGATACATGACATGGCAATTTCATGATTGAGTTGGGTCGAACGATCGCTATGGTGCTTTGTACGTTCAGTTAAACGACATAGACACGGCCGAGTGACGAGGATCCTAGTGCTGAATAGCTGGAAATAGAGCATCACTCTTTCTCGGTATACTGTCGAGTACGATTGTTGTCCAATGCTGGGGTATAGTTCATCGGGTCTAGAGTCGAATGTTGCTGGCATCCAGTTGTCCAGTTGTGTCGTCAACGAGAGGATAGACTTTTGAATACTTGCCCAGGAGTAACTCGCTACAGGCGGAGCATAGAGAAGTGAGAGCGCCTTCTGTGTAATTAAGCTGACTTGTATTCGAGCCTCAAGGTACGAGGTAAGCGAATGTTTGTGTAAACCTCGATGAGACATATCGGCGGCTGAGGAAGCCCCTGTAGATAGGCCGTCGCTCCCTATTCCGGAAAAGCCCTCGAATTGTGCCTCATGTGTTACGGTTGCCGTGTTGTCCGTTTCATCCGTAATATGCTTGATCATAGGAACCGTACAATGATCATCAGGTATAACGCAGGGGCGTCCAATCATAGAGCTTAGTAGGCATTCAATCAGCTGTAAGCTCCACCAAGTCCGCACTAAAGTATCCTTCTTCTCTTGTGGGATGGATTGATCGTCGTTTCGTACATGCATCCCTACAGCGACTGCGTATCGTATGGATATACCAATCATTATCCAAGCTCTAGAGTGAATTTTTAGCACATACATAGCTAGCCCAGAGTTGTCATACTCACTTGCTAACATGTCCGACAACAAGGTAATATAGCGAAAGGAGTCCCGTAGCCTACTCAATATTAGCTGGTTGAAGAGTTACGGAACTCTCGAAAATACCTATTAAATTGCTTACCTCAATGAGCAGCAGATCAGGCGTAGATACTAGGAAATTGTTTTCAGAAGTATGTTCTAAAAGGCGCATTGCTCTGTTCATGTAGATGAGATGATCGGACTCATCAGCGGACCATTGTGCCTGCACCAGATGAGAGTAGCGCGCCGAGATAGCAAAAATTAGATTCAACAAAGCTTGCCATCTCTCCGGCACAGATTTAGGGCGTCCTTGCTTCATGAATAACACAAGAGTGCGAAATTGTTCCTGGAAAAGTTTGGGCACAAGTGGGAACATCCTGTGAATGGTATCCATATACGAATCGAACAATTTCTCGGCGGTATCCACAGCAGGTAGCTCATAAGCATCGACAGGCATTCCGGTTTCTATGTTCTCGCTATCGACGTAGAATGTAGAGTCCGCGACAGCCACTGGAGGATCAAGAGGCTGTGATGAGGCGCGTTGATGGTTGAGACTGCGCAGCCACTGGACAACCGAATTCTGACCAACGAAACCAGTGGCCCGCGACGCATGTGTCCGAAACAAGTCTTCATTTAAGCGTTCGGAGTCTTCGTTCGAGCCCGTTGATCCAGGGGTGTGAGTCTCTCCACTTTGCGCCTCGAATGGAGAAATACTTCTCGTCGCCACACGCTCACCGATCAATTTTGTGGCAGAATCATCGTTATCCATAATCTGACCCTATCAATATATGTATACCTGTCGTCGCTCGGCAAATAAATGAGAGAACTATGTGTGTAGGGTCGCCGTTGCGAGAGAAAAAACGGTGGCACGTACACCTTCCAGAATTTGGCTGAGTCTTCGTTTCTCCTCATCATCTGAACGCGAGATTATGTCGCGTACCAAGGCGATGAGCTGTGCATTCTGATCTGTAGCTCTATTTGATGTTAGCATTTTTGCCAGTAGATTTTGGTTAAGGGAATGAACCATCATGACCTACTCTTTCATACGACCCATCCTTGAATTGGGATACGAACATTCGAGGTTGCGCCGCTGGCATGATTTGCAACTTGGGAGACCCCCTGAGCATTTTGATTTGAACTTACGACAATTATGGCATGCTTTACCTACACGGGAAGTAATCATAGGGGCATATTGTGGGTTTGTGCCTCCCGGCGGACCTCTTTGCCCCGTCGAAGGCTCGAGTCTTCGGAGTCTTGGGATGGGAATTTGAGGGTTGGTCGAGCGGAAATCCATCCCGTCGAATGGGAGACAGCTGGCAAATATCACTCTGAAGGACGGCACATACCAAACCACAGGGATGGGAGGTGTCTGGTCGGTTCCTCAAGCCGATGATGCTTCTCTCCTCAAGATTGCCATCGCTCGAATTCGAAATAAGAACGATTGAAGCATGGCGACTGTTCATTGGACCCCGGCGAAATAAATGCGGGCCAATGATGTTGCAGACAGGATGGATCCCGGTATCAAGCGACATCTTAGCTCCCCCAAGATTCTACGAACTCTCGCTTGCTCGTTCCTGCAAAAAAGGTAAGCTCGGCCATATAGATCCCGAACACATCTGGTTTCCGAACAATCTCGTGAACACCACCACCTACACCAAACACCCTCATCACCCACCCCCACCTCTTTCAAATATGGAGAATCGCGAGCGCTCTATTGCATCAGCTATTCGTGATTATAATGCAGGTGTTTTTAAAAGCCAGAGAGCTGCTGCGAAGGCGTACAATATCCCTCTTTCCACCCTACACGGTCGATTACGTGGTGCTACGAACAGCGCGATTTCACATCAACACCAGCAGAGACTATCACCAGAACAAGAGAAATTCCTAGTAGAATGGATACTTGATGAGGACTCATATGGACGCCCTCCATCCCATGCCCGCGCGCGCGAGATGGCCACCCGAATCCTTCGTGCTAATGGCGATGAAGCTCCACTTGGAAAGCTCTGGGTCCCCCACTTCCTACGCCGAAACCCACGCGTCGCATCTATCGTTGGCAGGGCTATAGAGGCCCGCCGAGCTTCTGGAGCATCTCACGAGGTTATTCATGCTTTCTTTGAGCTCTTTGAGCGCACTCGAATACGCCTTGGTATACAGAATAAGGACATCTATAATATGGACGAGACGGGTATTGCACTAGGAGTATGTTCAAACGCCTAGGTCCTTGCCAGTTCATCAAAGAAAAAGGCTTATATCAAATCACTAGAGAATCGCGAGTGGGTATTAGCTATAGAGACTATCTCTGCTGACGGACGTAAATTACGCTCTGCAGTCATCTTCAAAGGCAAGAGCCTCTAAACAACATGGTTTCCTTCTGAATCAGTACCTGATTGGCTATTCACAACCTCAGAGAATGGATGGACGTCGAATTCAATAGGCCTTGAGTGGTTACAGCGTATATTTATTCCATCTACGGACCCTGGCCCTCTGAACTATCGACTACTTATACTTGACGGGCATGGAAGCCACGCTAGTATAGAGTTCCTATGGGCCTGTAAACAGCACAAAATCGAGCTCCTCTTTCTTCCTCCTCATACTTCTCACGTCCTCTAACCTCTAGATCTCTCACCTTTCTCTCTTCTAAAGTCCTCATACTGTACACAAATCCGTGAGCTAGCAGCTCTTGAAGACGCGGCGCATATAAAGAAGGAGCGATTTATAAAGTACTACTACAAAGCTAGAGAGGAAGGGCTCTCAGTAAAGGCGATTCGCGCGGGATGGAAGGCCTCTGGACTCGTTCCATATAACCTAGAGCTTGTCCTTCGCTCCTCACAGGTTACAGGCCGTCCTATAACACCTCCACTAGCTCCTCTTGCTACTGAGCTTCATGAGATCATCTATTGCACCCCCCAGAGGCCACAAGACGTTCACGCTGCTCAGCAGCTTCTCCAGCAATTAGAAAACTTATCGCGTTCTATGAACTTTGTACTACGAAAGACAAGTAAGGCGATTGGAATGGCAAATACTCGAGAAGCAGCTCTACGAGCAGAGAATCAACAACTGCGACACTAACTTGAGGCTCTCCAGCCTCAAACACGGCGTAAACGAGTTACTATAGACGCAAATCAACGATTTGCTGATGTAGAAACAATCATGAGCTCCATAGCAGCTGCAGGAACTAATCAGGTTAATAACTCTATAAATTTACGAAGGAATAGAACTGAAGGAGCTGCCATAGTAGCTGCTGCCGTTGCTCTTGAATCCATGTGTACACAGTGGCAAATTTAATAGAGTATCTACGAAATATCACGCTTTTCAGTCTCATTTCGGTGTTCGCGAGATTGTTCGGAAACCAGATGTGTTCGGGATCTATATGGCCGAGCTTATTGAATCCGGATTGAGTGCAATATGGTGAACAACTCATGCGTTGGGGATGATCAACTTTTCATTCCACTGGTGGGCAGTGTTGACTAATAATCGCACGGACCTTATTGAGGTCATGCTGAGGTCATCTTAACTTTCCCTAGATTCACTCTGACCGCATCGTCAACTTCCCTAAGAGATTCATTTTCTAACTACCTACGAGATCCAATATTGAGATAGAGTTGCCACGCGATGGATTTTCGGTTCGTCGATAATACCGCCATCGATAGGCCTACAAGGAGGCAGATCCGCAGTCATGTAATGAAGGGCAAAAACGCGGGCCGCACCTTGAAAAGGGGGCGCGCTGCTCTTCGAAAACGGCCACAGACTGAGAATAATGCTGACTCTCCGCACCTGTGCCATGATGGCATCGACGATTCATACAGGCATTTTCTGTTGGCAGGTGACCATGCCCTCAAGTTGTATCGGATTTCGAGCTTCCCACATATTGCACAATTCTCTCGCGACAACAAGACCATCGTACATCAATGTTGGTAACGGCTTCTCAGTACAACACATCACACTGAAACTAATCTTGCTTAGTCTTCTCAATTGTGATACCAAAGTTGGACCCCAGCAGTTAGTAGAATTCCGGTACGAATCTCAATTGAGAACTATATTAGTCTTACCATTCTTGCCAGACTACTACAGCTCAATGCGACAAGAAGATCTGATGGGCATGCACTGTATGATGGAAGACGATATTTGTGAGTGAATAATTGACAGAAGATTACTTCTCTGACAACGTAGATTTTCCACCCGCACTCACCCTTATGGAAGCTATGTGTGAATTCTTTCATGAAAACATGGGCCCCTCTACGGGGGCGCTGGCGCAGCTCTCCAAAATAATTTCGCAGATTAATCGCACCCTTTCTGGAGCTGAGGCACTATCAGATCATGCAATTTCTCAAGTTCTCAACCTGGCTCTTTACGAACAACTTCGAAAGAACTCCAAAGGATGGCAAACCCACCTGGATGGCCTACAGAGGATGGTGGAGCTTCGCGGTGGTCTCCAACATCTCCAGCATCGAAGATTTATTGCGCAGAAGATTTGTCGATCTGACATAGCTTTCGCTTTATCGCATGGAACATCTCCTCGATTTGAATGGGATGAGCCACGACTTAAGACCCCAAAAGGATTCAGCTCATACAGTCTTGACCCAGCTCATCTGACAGGCTTTGATTGCTTAGGAGATAGGATGCACGGCATTGCTCTCGATGTATTTCACATGTGTCGAGCTCTCGACAGCTCAGAGCGCTTGTCGATCGACCGATCGGACTTCCAAGACATGCTTTTGTCCACTTGCTATCGATTATTAAACATTAGGGACCTGAGTCAGTCGGATTTAGCCAGTCATTTGGATCATGGATGTCATCTTGCTCTGCTCTCTTTCATAACCAGTGTGGGGTTCCAGCTAGGTAACCGTCTCCTGTTTAGTCCCGGGCTGCTGTATGCAGAACTATGCAACTACCTCCTCACTGTCAATATCGAACGGACGCCTGTAGACCAAATGAGACTGATCCTTTGGTTCATTGTAGTAGGGAGATTGTCAATCATGGGATTTGATGATGAGACATGGCTACTCCCTATTCTCTCCAGGATAACGACCGTTATGGGCATACTGAGCTGGGGCCAGTTTCGCCAGAGACTTGTTCAATTCCCATGGATCACTGATTTATACGATGTTCCGGCCCAAAAATTATGGATTCGAATAGAGACATACACCATTCCACAGTGTGCACAGGAATTATTGCTCCCTCAAAGCGGTGTTGACAAGAAAAAAAAGGATTATGATTCTCGAGGGTAGTAACACTGTTAAGCTACATGACGTCGCCACCCTCTATCACGGTTTCATCGTGCAACGGTTTACTTTGCAAATGCTCTTTCAATACACCCAGGTGCAATGTTGCTGAGATGGGTAGACACATCGTTCCACACTTTCTCTTGCATAGCCTTTCCGTTGACATCGGCCGCCCAGTTAGGGACACGACTCCTAGATACATTGTTATCCACAACCATCATGCATTATGCCATGAATTTTACTCACTCTGCGAGGCCACAGTCAGCTAAATATTTTCCATGGCTTTCTTTCCCCGCCGTGGCGGCATATAGCAAATTGCGACTTCCCATATCCGCAGACCTTCCTATTAGTACCATCATCGTATTCAAGATGATTCGTATTGTGAAACTACCATATCGAGCCAGACCCGTGCTGGACAATCCAGGGTGGACACAATTGATGACAACTGCTTTGTCGACATCAGAATACCGGGATGCGATTTCACGTGTCAAATAACTCTGTATGAGTTTAGAAACCGAGTACCTTTCGTCGTCAGTCATGTGCAAAACTCAGGATTGGCATCTTTACCTTGCGACATCCATACTCCATCCATAATCTTTGTTGTTCAATTCGTCGATAATATTCCCGTTGATTGCTTCCAATACTCCAGCCTGGCCAGTGAACCCTGCACCACTGCCTACAATCACAAGATGCGGAGTTCTCTTGCTACTGACACTTTGTTTCAGTTTCGGCAACAAGAGCATGGCCAAGAGGAATGTTCCAAGCACGTTGACCGCAATCGTCGTCTCGACCCCCTCTGCCTCTGTCCAAGTGCCCATGCTCAGCGATGCATTTTCGATAAGCGCGTCTATCGTTGCAAGACCTGTTGTTGCCTTGTCTGCAAATGACTTTATCGAATCATACGACGCGAGATCAAGTGGCCAGACTTCCGCAACGCCTATTCTTCCAGTTTCGGATTCGATCTTGCCCTTAGCTTCTTCGCCTCGAGTTTGTGAGCGGACAGCCATGATGACCCGGGTTGCCCCTAAACGAACGAGGTGCTTCGCGCATTCGAGACCAAGACCGGAGTTGGCTCCTGTTACGATATATGTTCCACCCTCGAAACTGGAGGCAGGTGGAATAGGAAGAGCGGTGAATTGACTCTTGATCCAGGAGGGAGTGAGCCACATGATGATAAATTGAAGATGAAAGACCGGTGTTTGATAAATGGAAGATGAAGGACCAGTGTTTGATGAATTGTTGACTCTAACAATCTCAGGGTGTCCAACTTTATATCTTCGTTATTGGGTCTACTGGCACAGACATTTGGTGGACTTCGACAATCTTGGCCAATCAAAGATTTGCATCCGTTTTGGGCATAGCAGAAATTGTCTCCCTCCTCTGGTCAGCATCCGACAAGGCCCATGATGCAAATGGGTTCCTTGCTTTCCAGTAAAGTATCACGGCCTGAGGCTGAAATTGGCCCCCACTTGAGATTGTATTCCTTTTCCGGACTAGCTTAGACTTCATTGAGGGATCCACTGTTCGGCCTGGACGTACCTGATTAATACACAGAAAGAGGAGCTTAGTCTCATAACAGCCCTGGAAAGGATGGAGTGTACTAACAAAATTCTAGATAACGCTATCTAACAGCTCGACTTTATGTATTCCTCAGGAAGACCACATGTGGATCAGGAGCATGTTGGAACGAACACAAACAGCCCTCTTTATTGTTTGGTACTACATCGCCCTACCTGTATTTCCTCTTATTTCTCACTGCTTCTAGATAACAGGATGAGGGCTTCGACTGTGTCAATAATCAAAACTCAATCATGCTAAAGATGTATAATGTCCTTCTTCCCATTCTTCCGTAACAATCTCGGCCAAAGCGAAACTCTCCTTTTCATACTCCACTCTTCGACCTCATCCCAATTCACGCACTGCCGCTTCGCATTCGATTTTGAGTTCGGTCTATTATCGTGCGATGTTTTCCATGAAAAGGTGTAAAGACTTAAATCCGCTTGACACATTATAGAAATTCGAAGTGTCTCGATGCAGTGGTCAAGATGGCCGTAGAACCAATCTATGTTTGCTTGGGTAAGATTCGAATAGTAAGTGTCTTTGTAGAGGTGAAGACGAAGCTGTCGCTGCGACTGATTAGAGGACTCCCGATCAACACGTTGACAGATCGCTTACAAGACAGTGAAGTTCATGATATACTCCGAGAGCTGCTAGATAGCCATCACTGTCGGCGAGTTGAACAGAATCATCGATAGATTCTTTACCGCGAACAAGTTCTTGTTCGGTCGCACCAAAGAAAGTGGCTACAACTTATGTCAGGCTTGGACCTAAATCAGTTTTTCTTTACAATCAGGATCACTTACGCTGTACTAAATCCTCCCAGGCTTTTGTGTTTTCTACTGTTGGCGGTCCAGAGTATTTACTGTGCTTTTCATGGTCAACCGAATGCTCTCCACTGACGACATTTCCTACAGACAAAGGCCCTTTACTAGGTTAGTTTCCAATACCCGGAAAATCTTTAGAGATGTTGAACGTACTCCAGATCTCTTTTGGAAGACGTTGTGATATCAACTCCATCCTGGACTCCCATAGCGCTAGTCCCACAGCGATGACAATAAAGTGTAATAACAGAAGGTATCCCGAAAACCAAATTTGATCTCTCCATAGCCCTAGGCGATTCTTAGTTCTGACGTTGAACCCAATATCGTGCTCTACTTCGAATGAATCTTCACATCCGCGCCTGCAAGGGCTAGTTACTAGTAACGTTGCTTTTTCCTCCATGTTTGTGAATTTTTCTTGGAGTAGATCAAAGTGAAAATCCAGTGAGAAAGTGAAGGTGCCAACAATATAATTTTGGGGGTTCGTTTATTACTAGCCGCGATACACGTATTTAACTTGGCACTAGAAATATGAACAAATTTCACGTCCGGCGAGGAATAACCCCGCGATCCACTATCGCCCCCAATCATACTACGGGAATCTCAAATCCATGCACTAGTTTGATATCGCTTTGACTATGACTTTTCGATGCTACACTCCTTCGGTTCTTTGGGATCGTCACTATCTCAAATACCAAAGTAGCAAATCTCTGGGGCAGAAACAAGCATACGGTCCCCGGCAATACAAGCCTACGTGGAGCTTATCGCAGTGTGGCTTAGAAAATCTCCGATCTGTGATCTATTGGCCAGCATCACATTAAACCAACACTGTCCCTTGGCGAAAGGAATACGCATTGAACCTGGCATGGAATTCGAGTGGAGTAAATAGGGTAAAAATGTTAGTTGTTGGTACGTCCTCTAAAACGTGGGAATCATCGGGCACCGAAATGTTAGAACACTTGCCGGCACCTTGAAACGAACGTTGGTAGTGTACGATCGCTAGTTACTTATGGCAGTTTTCAATGCACATCTTTATTTTCCTAGCACATGTCGTTCGATCATTGCCACAGACCCTGAGTATGTTTTCAGTGGCAATTTTCCATGGCCGATCGTCAATCTGTGGACGGATGTTTGCAAGCGTGCAGTCACACGGCAGTGAGACTACATGCACGAATATACTTTGATAGCCCCAACAACTGAACTCTCATACGAAAAAGGTGCTAACCCCGAAAAAGTGAAAAGCTTTTCGCCAATCTCAAACACATGGCCTATATACGCCCCACATGTATAAACAGCCTTGATTCTGAAATCGGGACTTGACACCATATCTGGTATCGCCACCTAAGCAATGTAAGAAAACAGGCAATCGACTCACATGTTCACCTATCTTCTTGACACTCCGATGCACGACAAGACACCGGAATAAGATACAGCCTTGTCATACCCAATTTCTTAATGAAAGCCACGGGATTCGGGGATCGCCATGAAAGGGAGATTGCGTTGCCTTCAAGAATTTCTTGGAAGAAAGTCTTGGTTGTTGTGATAGATAAATGACAAGCCCATCCATGTTGATGGCTGCACAGTGCACAAGTAGTCCTTTATTCATCACTCTGAAGCTACTACACCTTAAAGATCAGTTTGTAACCCTCAGGTCGCAGAACTTTCAAGTGTTGCTCTATCAGTAATCATCAACATGCGATTCAGCATTTCCGTGCTGGTGCTTGCGTTTGCACTTGCATCCGTGGCGGTTCCAGTTCCTCAAGGTAATAGAGTGTCTAACCACAATAATCCGTCTTTGCTGATTCAGGCAGAGCCTTCGAATGGGGAAACGGGCAAAACAGGCGAGGTGGAAGTGGTGGATACAGATGCATGCCCACAAGCAGGTATGCTCATGATTATTATTCTTCACCTTGTACAGATTCTAACATCGTGCTTCAGCCAATCCTGTGGGGACGATTGATGCGAAGAGGTGTATTTTCTGATTTGACAGGAACTGGCAGATTTCAGTTAGGCATATAGTGAATGAACCATCTATTACTCATCGGTTTCATGGAAACATCACCCGATCCCTTGTTGTGACTTGACCCCAAATTATAATGTCCAGATGTACATTCGTGATCAAAGTATTATGTGACGCCTTATCGAAGCTGATTTGGGTACAAGCTAAAATTTGACATAACCATTTAAATTCAACCCTAGACCGGAGACGGTTGTTGTTGGCTGTGATAGATCGCTTATGCTACTGGAATCAATCCCACCTGCGTCCCATTCTTACTCTGCATTGTCAATCGCATCTTCTCTTTCCACTCAAATTCCTCATCTCTATTCTCCAAAGCCTGGAATTCTCTCAAAATCCTCACTATGGTATATGCGCACTCTGTATACACGAGTCGCATACCAGGACAGGCGCGGGGGCCACCTCCAAACGGAGTGTACTCCCAAGTTGGGCGTATTTTCTCCCATCGTTCGGGAACATATTGCTCTGCGTCGGCACCCCAGATCGTAGGATCACGCATCATCGTTCGGTAGTCAACCTCGATTATGTCACCTTTACGGAAGTATATGGGATTCTTCCCGTCGACGCCACCTCCGCAGGGAAGAACCACATCGTTCAAGCAGACGCGTTGATTAAGGTTCACGATTGCGGTGAGGCGATGAGCTAGTCGATTAGCACATTTCACTGACTTCTACGTGAGTCACTTACTTTCCCTCAAAACATTTTTCAAATACGAAAACGAGTTCAAGATTTCGTAAGTGATCGGCTCATCCCTTCGCTGCATAACTTCTTGCCTTAAGATATTCCAAACCCGCGGGGACCGAGCGAGATGAAAGAACGCATTACTGAGCGCAACGGCTGCACCATCATGCGCAGGACTGAAAACGCTGAGTATCAATGACCGCAATGTGTAGCGGTCTTTCGTGGCTTTGGCAGCTTCGTCAACTAGTCGGAGTCTGTTGTGCTCCGTTCTTCGCTCCTTGCCTTCTTCATTGCGCGAAAGTGCTTCATCGACACACTTATCACAGAAATCAGTGACCTGCTTGCAGGCCTCGAGCCATTTTTTATCGCGATGGAAGATTTTTAGTCTTCCAAGGATAGCACGAATTCCAGTACCACGCTGTGCGTACTCGAATGAATCCATAAAGGCGGTGTCGGGATTTTCAAGCGCATTCAACGACTCGCCGAATATGAACTCGCTTGATGTATCTAGAATCTTGAGAGTCGTGAGCTCAAATCAATACAGACACCATCAAACAAACTCACCAAACGCTTGAAAAGCGGTAACAAGTCTACTGTCTCTCCGGTTCTCGGCAATAACTCCATGAAGCGATCTACGTGCCAACTGAGTCTATCAATGTTCGCGGTATGCACTATGTCAAAGCTACTTCGGATGAAACTTCTCGCATCGGCCCACTTCTGTCCATCACTGACTACAATTCCATTACCCCAGAGATTCTCCGCAACGTGGTATCTTAGCGGTCCAATACCGAAGTCCTTGAAGTGTACTGACTGGAATTGTTTCGAGACCTCGGGGTCATAAGTTCGATATACAGTCGTACCAAAAGAGTTTGATTTGAATGTCTTGCTTGGAAACGCCTTGAAGAGAGTGGAATTCGTGGTAAGATAGTGACCAGACTGAAACGCACTCATAATCTTGAAGAAAAGATCAAGTCCCCATATCGGGTCCTTGTGTGGGTATTTTGGTGGATCCACATGACCATTCTTATGCTTGAGAACCTCGTAATAGATGCATCGGATTGCCTTGTTCGCGACCCAAAGGCTCGCAAGGCCTGAAAGCAATTTGAAAATAATCGCAGTGTTTAGAAGAGCCATGTGGAAATACGATATCGAGTCTTAGAAATCATCAAGAAAAGGATTGCTTCTAAGCTTTTAAGTCAAGCACGTTCTACATGCTACGCCACATATTTCACGTGGGTTTGTTTCTTTGATGTTGGAGGACGTGTTGTGTGATGCAGGGATACTCTTAGCCAACACCAATACGAGCGACGATGATCTTTCCCGACTAAGGCATGATTAACGGCGGCAAATCCCTCATTTCCTAACCTAGATATGGATTAATTATTATTGTAGCCGTACTCGCCGACGCCAGAGCGCTGATAGTCCCCGAGGTGTTGAGGAACCTTGTTAGTTGTGACAAGACCACAACATGTCGCACTGCATTTTGATAAGCTTCAAACAGATTTTCGGTATGCGAACCGACAGAAAAATATATTATGCCAATCCAGGGTTGTTGTTGCTGATAGATAACTCTGCGCTTTCATCCGCCTCGACGTCTCCCATCTTTCATGCTCGATTTCATCGGCTCAAACTTACGACTCTCTTCGACATCTAAATCCGTACAATCCGAACCTAATCGCAAAGATGGGTGGCATGTTGATGGCCACGCAGTCGACCAAGATTGTTCTTCCTGTTACTATAATTCTGGCAGTGCTTGATATATGCGCGGTTAGTCTTCGCTTTTATGTGCGAAGAAGAAAAAAGCAAAGACTTCAGGTAGACGATTGGCTTACAATACCTGCACTTGTAAGTACGGTGATGGAATGTTATCCTTAGAAACTGAGAAATTCTAGATCCTCAATGTCGGGCTAGCGGTTATACTCATCCACGGTAAGCATTCAGTGCTTGAAATTGAGGTCGGTGCGATTCTCATGAGGACTAGGAGTGGCAATGAAAGTATATGGGTACCCGACTCCTGTACCAGATGAACCTGCACCTCCGGCTTCAAAACTCCTTCGCCGCACAAATTGGGATGAGTTAGGCCGCAACATCAGTATTGCAAAGAAAGTTCGTCTCGATCCGCTCCTATCTTATTACTCTCTGCTCAACTAATTCCTTCGCAGGACGAATGGATCTTCTTTCTCGTCTCGATTCCCGCTTTGGGATTCATCAAACTCAGCATCTTGTGTTTCTACCAACGCATCTTCACAGTATCCAAAAGAGACTTCAAGAACGCGATGTGTGTATCCACTTGGTTCATGATTGCTGCTGTTAGTGCATGGATGCTGGGCTTCTTCCTGCGCTACCTATTTGCGTGTCGCACAGATTTTGATATTTGGTGGACGAACGCGATGCGTATCATGACCGAATGCGGAGACTTCCAAATGATCCTGAACGCGTTAGCGATATCAGACTTTGTGTGCGACTTAGTGATTCTTGTTATGCCTATATTCCCAGTAAGTGTACTGAATATTATTGAGGGGACGGATGCTGATGATGAATAGATCTGGCGATTGCAATTAGCTATCAGGAGCAAGATCGCAGTCACTATCGTTTTTGCACTGGGTGGATTGTAAGCCAATATTTTCATACCTCAAAGCTACGATCTGCCTGCTAACCATTCAGTGCTGTGGTGGCGTCCCTGATACGAATGATATGGTGTATCTGGCAATCGAATCAAAATTTCAACCCCGACTTCGATGCTACTCGTAAGCCTAAGTGAGATCAATTCTATTTTGGAGTATACTTACTCGCATGCAGTTCTTATAACAACCTTTCTCTTCTGGAACTACCTCGAGGCCACTGTGGGCCTCCTAGCCGCCTGTATTCCCACCCTGCGAAGCCTTATCACTACTTCATCACTCGACTCCATTGTCGAAACGGTTCGAATTAAGTTCAGTAAGAACTCGATACTGTCGCTCACCTCTCTCACGAGACAGTCTTCGAGGAGCCAAGAAACCGGATCGGAAACGGGTTTTGCGTATGATACATCGAAATACAAGGTGACAATTCCACCACAATCAACAAGAGAACTTTTGTAGGCGATGTAATAACAGAGGAACTGGTCTGTGCCTTAGGAGTAACTGGCTGAGATAGAACTTGAAATTGATAAGGGTACGAGTTTATGAAGTGTTGCTACCAGTTTAGATGATTGAGTTAGTTCTCAGTAGAAATGATACTCCCCTACAATGGTTCGCTCTTTCTTATTTATGTCTTCGCTATCTCCGACTCAGCTGAACGAGCGCTTCTTACCTTTTTACATATATTTCCAATTAAATATTCAAATACGGTATCCTTGGAAACTCTCAAATCCAGTTGCCCGCGGTGTGCAGTTCCATTTCTCCCCACAATGTCAATGTGGGGCCTCTTGACTCCACGTCCCCGATCTCCAATCCGCCATCCCATCCGAACCCCGCATTCCCCAAGCTCCGCCCATGCCCAAATCTACATTGTCCGATACATCTTTGCGCAAGTTCCTGCTCTCTATCTAATTATTCAATGACCTAGATAATCTGAATACTATCTATCAATTACACATTCACTCTCCCACGTAGTAAATCCAATGGACCCCCTCGAGTTCGGCGTATCAACTCTCCCCCTTCAACACAGTCCTTATGATCTCATTTCCTCTTCTACACTCTCTGGGACCAATGCCAATAAAGTTGCGGTCATAACTGGTGCGGCCCGTGGCATTGGGGCTGCCATTTCCCACGCGCTCGCAAAATCCGGCGCGAATGTCGCGCTTCTCGACCTCAACGTTGTTGATTTACAAGATACCATGAAGAAGTGTATAGAAGAAGGAGTTAAGGTTTCAATATATTCATGCGACGTTGCAAATGCAGAGGATGTAGATAAGATATTTAAGAAAGTTCAAGAAAGCATTGGACCGATTGAGTAGGTGAAATGCTCTCATCGCAAACATATTCTTTGTAAACAATCCAAGATATCAGTAAATTCGGAGAGATATCATAGAAAGCTAATTTTGTTGCAGCATTCTCGTCAACAATGCTGGCATCCTCGATTCACGTCCTTTCATTATGGCCGAATTTGAAGACTTCTGGCGACAGATTGAAGTAAACTTCAAAGCGGTGAGTTTCTTTCTATCCACCTTGGATGCAACTTTGACTCATAGAAATATCTTTATCAAGCCACTCCTTACTACTCATGCCCTACTTCCCTCCTTCCGTGAACGTGGCGGCGGATGTATAATCAATATTGCCAGCCGCAGCGGCACTGTTGATGTGCCCATGACTCTTGGTTATGTTACGTCCAAGGCTGCGTTGATTCGTGCTACGCACACATTGCAGCGAGAGATGGAACTTGATGGTTTAGACCCCAACATTCACATCTATGCATTACATCCTGGTGGAGTATTGACAGGGATGGGTGGCTGTAAGCACGAAACCGCTGCATTCAGGATCGTATTGGACACTTGATACACAAAGCTGACGAATATGTATCTAGCTGCTGCAAAGCAAGATGTTTTGGACAAGTATGGCGATGTAAGAGACGAAAAGTTTTTCATGGAGTTGTTTAAAGATGGGCCAGAGTTGTGTGGACAAACCTGTGCCTTTTTGGCTTCGGGGAGAGGGAAAGAGTTGAGAGGCTTATACTTGGGTAAGTCAAGATCCCAAGGCTACGGGAACCGTAAGAATTCCGAAACTAACATATATCACAGATTGTCGTCAAGACCTTGGGAAATTACTCGAGCACGGGCGTATCGCCTTATTGAAAGAGAAGAGAAATGTCTTGACAGTGAATTTCTTGGAGGGATATGCTAATGAGCCGTAAGGAGAGTTAAAGTATAGCATGTGAGATTTCGGCTTTTGGTCGCAAGAAGCGATCTAAGTAAAAGATATCGAATATTAGAACAGCATTACGTTGAATACCTGAAGATTTGGAAATCGCAGTCATACACTTCTACAAAAGTTTCATTAGATCAATAGCCCATAGCTATATTCCGAGTGGGCTTTCAATTGAAGATATATAGATAGTAGAAGACCACAACGGCTCACAGGTAACACTTCCAAACAATTGATCAATATGATATACTTCTGGCAAGCCTGATATACGTATCTAAACTGGCCAAATACTGATATGTTTCCCTTGTCCACGCCTCCTGTTCGAGTTTATTTGAGGCTTCTCTATGCTTGCAACGCTATATTTATCGTCATGCCAGGGATAATTTCGGCGAACAATCTGCGGATCGGCAGCGGAAGAATAGTTAGGAAGGACAATCAGCTTCCGATCCAGCTCCGTAATGAGTACGCATTTTCCTAGGTCACGGTCTCCCCTATATACTTCGAATCAACATGCAACATGTACATTGTTGAGCTAACATCAAAGGGAATCCGGTCATCGCGCAAAGTCCCATCTACTCCAGGGATCCACCTCTTTGTCGAGAAATGCAAGTTGCTGGTCATGTGCCAATTTTAACATGTCTGTTGTAGATCGCAACCTGGTAGGGCGTTGCATGATTGATATATTAAGTCGTCCCAGAGGGTTTGATACTGAATGGTGACATAGTTCGAGGCCAGATAGGTATCAGTGAACATTAAATATTGAAAAAGACAAGGGAATTGAATTACAATCAGTTCTTTGAAACTCATGATTCATTTCTAGAACATGGTTGAGTTTATGGGCAAACACGTTCGCGACAGGCCTAATACTTCTTACAACAGAATGCTGCATGAACACATTCGAAGAGCAGCTGAATCCAGAGATTGTTCGTGCTGCATCTGGAGGGGTATTCTCATCCACTAGAACTCCGAGAACCCATATGAGAAAAGCGAGATTGGCCAGTATGGCGCCGTTGTCCATATGAAAGTATCTGGGAGGGTTTGATCCTCATTTCCACATGTCGAAGATGATTTTAACGAACTCGAGGCCGTGTTGGGTTCTTGCGCTCGTTGCACCTCCAATAGTGACCATTCAACGAGCTATGGCGGCTTCGAGGGGGGTTCTGATGATTACTTCTGCTTCAGGGCTGGGGTAGCAGTAGTAAACGGTGTGGCTGCGGGTAAGGTTGGTCGGGGGCAAAGCTTGGACAACACTGCGGAAATTGCACCTGTACAGCTAGAATGAGGGAGTTCGAGGTAAAAGGAGGTGGGATTCGTCGAGAGCAACGTAATCCGTGAGTTCGTGCTGCGCCAGGGCCAGGAGGGAAAATACCAATGCTATTACGCGGTTTTGGAAGCTCGTCTTGAGATACTGTGACCTGAACACGAAAATAAAGCTAGTAATCTGTCAGGCAGTTAACCTTGAAAGCTAAGGAATTGCTTCCTTCGAAAGTTTGGTGTCGTGGTACAGGGTGATCCTGGGTTTGGCTGGAACTTTTCCAGGAACAGGACGAGGATTGAGAAAAAACCCTATGGTTGGTGATGGACAAAGATTGGAGATTCATGTGGTAGAAATTACACAATATGGGCCTCAAAGCTTTATATCCAAATAAGAGCTAATTTCACAACAAGAAATTAAGCTAGTCCGAATTCTCGTCTTCATATGCTGCTATAATTTCGATCGTCGTACCAGTAGTATGTGAACTTATGTTCAATGTTTCCTGCCTAATTATGGCACAAACTCGCAGCACATGATGCAGTGTTGGGAAACATGTCTTCGTTTTATGGAAGGCCAGGTCATCAGAAAGAATAACTGTTCATTTCATCTTCTCCAGTGTTACTGGTAGCATGCACGATATGTCTGCTTGCCTCGCCGCTGCTTGCTGGAACCGAAACTCGCGGTCCGGTGTAGTGAATCTTTGATCGTTCTCGACAATTGCTTAATCTACAAAAACATTGATGTTTTTTGGTGTACGAGTGAGATTAACATCTAGAAACGCAATAGGAGAGACGCATCTTCTAATCCCATATGAGCGCAGACTTCAGCCAGCATGACGCTAGCGATCAGCAGCACTCCCAACCCCTAAAATTTGTTCCACGCCTCATGATTTATCATCTTATTTCCAATATCACAGCCTCAGAGATATGCCGTTGCCATCGTAGACGCGGCAGTCGATGAAGAGCTCATCTCAACCAGCCTTTTGTACGAATAGTAGTGCTTGACGAAAGCCGCATCCTGTTGAGAGGGATGCGCACCTTCATTGTACTACTCACACCCTCCATCGGCGGTCCTTTTGCACAGCGGGCAAGATTCGGCTTTCTTTTCGATGGAGCATTCGTCCTTGTCTGCCCACCCTTCTGCAGAATATAGCATAACAGACTCGAAATCGAAGGGTCCTTGGGAGTCAAGATCTCCTACATTGCCGACGGTGAATGATCTACCAGACGTCCAAGGAAGATCTGAAGCCGTGCCGTAGTATGTACACAACATATCCATGTCGCAATCCTCGGATGCCTCGCACCTCCTAACAGCCGTCTCGTATCCCCACACGTTCTCACATGTGAATTTTAGGTATTGTTCGCCTAAGTTTTGTTAGTCTCATATAAGTGTTAGGTTTAACATAACTACTTACGGTCCCAACGCTGATGTTCGTGTAGGATGCCAAGTACTATCAACAAGTTAGTGCATCATTAAGGGGGAATAGACTCAAGATACGAACCATGACTGATCTGTCCCATGTTAGAGTTGCTTGCATTTGTTCAATAGAATTGAAATACCTCGTGTGCTATTTTTTGAACCTCGGTATTTTTTGCTCCTCTCAGGTTATGCCTTCCAGGCTCATCTCCCCATGGAAGATAACCGACGGTGGCTTTGTTCGGATATCCCATCGGAACAAACTGAATAACAAGGGTGTCATGCGGTATCTGTAGATAGAATGACTCTCATTAGTGGGTATGATTGCAGCATATCTCTTCATTCCAATGAAGTCCATCTTCATCTCGAAATGCACCTGAAAGTCTTAGTATGATTTCACAACTCTGTTTTCTGTTGGTATTATTTGGTTCTTACAATACTTGACGGCGTCAGGAGGCGAGTCCAGAGGTAGTGTGAAGTGCTTGAAGTATAGGCAGTGACCATTCTGTTCGCTAGGTGTTCCGCCCAATGCAGAATACTTATGAACTCTTTGTTAGAAATCTTTCTTGAATCTGCTTGCAAGATAATAACTTGCCACATATTGACTGCTTCGTCGAAGGAGCCATGAAGGACGTCTCCTGACTCGGCATTGAAGTAGCAGTATGAAACGATGCATGGCCAAGCGTGTCGTGCAAAAATTCCAAGCTGATCGGCCCAGGCCATGTTCGGATTTGTCATGCTATTATTCCGAGGAGGAGCAAATGTACCACACCAATCGTGACTGTGGAGATGGAAATCGCTGCTTAAGACATTGTGGTGTTGGACATCCGTGATATTAGCTTCAAGACCTCGACACTTCACACTCGGGTGCGCCAAGCCCACAAATACTAATTGCAAGGAGAGCAACGAAGTAAGCAAAGCTAGGAAGACCATCATGTGAGATGAAGCTGCGAAAGTCTTCGGTACAGTTTTGATGTGGAAAGTGCCGTTGTTTCGATGTGAGTAGAAAAATGAGAAGAGGAATGAGCGTGGTGGTGCAGTTTTAGAAAGATTAAAACTTGTGGAGGCAGAGGGGTATGCTCGCCAGAGGCCATAGCTTTGAGACTTTTTATAAGCGCGGTGGGCAACCTTGGTAAGGTGAGAGAAGATCGGGCTGTACAAAAAGGCAGCGTGGAGACGAAAATGCGTCTAGGAAAGATAGATGACGCAGTGATGAAGATGACTTTTACCTATCACCTCACAGTTTGAATTATTTCGACCTACAAAAATCGCCCACCTATACACGGACAACTCTTTCTTCCTCTTGTAACTTCTTCTAAACCGTTTCTTTCGTCTCGACAAACTTCTCGCTCTTCCCGCTGTCGAATTGTTTCTTTCCATAGTCGGCCTCAGCCTCCCTCGCAATTCTCTCGTCCGCCTCAATATATTCAGCCGGCCTCTGCAATTGTACTGCCACCTTATTTCTGTGAATGAACAGTCCCGGTCCTGTTTCAAAGAATCGATCAATGTCCTCCAGGGTCCTGTTTGCCGTCTCCGGATAGAAGAAGTATGTAATGGGGACGAAGGAGAAACAGATTACCGCCCAAATTATCCAGAATTTGTAACCCAAGTTCTCAATCCCGGGAAGTGTCGCTTGGACCACTCCATAGTTACATATCCAGTTGGTGCTCATTGCGAGTGAAGCACCCTTCGTTCGCATCTCGAGGGCGTTGATTTCAGTCGGGTAAAGCCAGGGAACACCCAGGACACCAGCACCAAAAGAGGCAAAAAAGATGAAGAAGAAGGACACGGCCACGATACCGAGTTTATATGAGTTGCCTCCTGCCTCAGTCATGCCCATTGCAATGGAGATGACGATCCAACAGATGGAGCAGGCTAGGGCGGAGCACATCATGACTTTGCGGCGACCAAATCGTTCGATAACGAAGTAAGCGAGACAGGCAAAAATAAGGTAATCGACCTACACATCGATATTCAGTCAGCGGGGCGTTATCAAGGGAGGGATATGATCTTGTCACTTTGACTTACACTTCCAGCAGCAGCGAGAATACGAGCTAGGAGCTCCGAGATACCTAGAGCGTTGATGAAGATATAACTCATATAGTAGCTACAGAAGTTAGCACTAGCAATCATTTAGAATATCTGTTGAACTTGCCTAGTAACATTTATACCAGAGATTTGATTCATTGCTTGAGAATGTTAGGTCAGTTTTCAGAAGCGCATGATTGTTAATGTACACGTACCTTGCATCCATGCGCCGAGAATCATACGTCTCATCACACCCGCAGGGCCCTTTCCGCTGACCAACTGCCACCAGGAGTACGAATTCACGTTCTCGCGGTCCAGAATATCCTTGATAATATTGAACTGCGCTTGTACAGCTGGAGAGTCGGGTGTCGCGCCATGGCCTTCTAGTGCTGCGAGCACTTCATATGCTTCCTCATACTTGCCCTTTCGGATAAGCAAACGCGGGGAATCAGGCAAGAATGGACACATAGCCCAGATGCAAAAGGTAAAGAAGACTTGGAAGGCGAGCGGGAACCTCCAAGCTACACTAGCAGGAGCAAAGGAGAACCCAAGAGTGAGCCAATTGGAAATTGAAAATCCGGTGATGCAGTTGGCTAGACACGTCAGATTGCAATGGTTGGCCTTGGAATGGACGCCTACATACCCATTTGGATAATGACGAGTTTGCCACGACTATTCATCTTACTCGTCTCAGCTTGCCAAATGCCAGCGGTTGCCGTGTTCATTCCTGTTCCGAGGCCAGCTACAACCCGTCCGACCATCATCTGCGGGACGGACCAACACGCCGTCTGGATCACAGCTCCGATAGCAATAACAGTTGAACCAAGAAGAATTTGTCGCGGCCGCCCAATCATATCGCCAGTCCAAACAGTTGATAAAGCACCAAAGAAACAGCCTGAAGATAGTTAGCCTACCATTACTTGTATAAAAGTTAGGTAATTGCTAACCAATGTTGTAGACGGAGGTCATTGTTCCTTGTGTATTTGCCGATGGGTGACCAAAGGTCTCCAAGAAATTTTCGCTGATGATAACATTTCCAAACACGCCTGTTCATTCCCACAAATCAGCATGTTGCCACAAAAACAATACCCAGCGCAGAAATACACACCTTGATCATAACCATAGAAGATCAACACAGTGCTGGCGGCTATACTGATCCACACAGTAAGCCTTTCGCCAGACCCACCGAGATACTTGCGAGCCATTATCCGGTTCAGTCGACAACCCAACAAATCGACAATGGTACCTATCAAGCAACTAGAAGTGAGAATAGCTCGACACTGCCAACAGAGATTCTAGCGAAGGGATGTCGATTAGAAGACGGGCCGCACAGGTCCTTATATACCCAAATTTTTCGAAGCGGCAATGATTGACCTCGGGTGTTTTCCCGTGATGTCCTCTACAATACGGCCCCGATCAGAATCGTTCCATACATATCCCCAGCTTATCCCCAGCTTTTCGCGTTGACGAACCCCAGACGCCCCATAATGTGCAGATAGCCCCACTTAGGGGCATTCTAAAGTCGCACACGAGTTCCATCGGTGCTCAAGGCGGTATGGAGTGGTCGAATTCCAAGGTTGAAAGGGAATTAACCCATGTCCCAACGATAGAAGAGATGATGACGGATACTGTGATGTTGAGATGAGCCTGCTCCGGCATGCCGAAAGTGGTAAAGATAGTTGAGGCTGGGTGGCGTGAGGAAGGTCTGCCGAGCACATGCGGGGGCGCGAGGAATGTTTGCCGAGTGTGGGGGCTGGGGAACGTTTTCCTGGGTGCGAAGACAGGTTAAGACGTCGCCTCGGAGTCTTGCATGTTCCTATTGGTAACGCAAATGGGTATAGCCTTATATATTGAAATCGTGGTGTCTTATGCAGCTCGCATCGATAATCCTGTGGAGGATGCCGATTCTATTCTCGAGTCAGATGCGACGGCACGCCGAAGAACCTCAGACAACTTCGCATTCGTTGGCATGATTTGCTATAACCGTATTTAGCAATGCGTTCGAATTTGTGTATCCATACGTGGGAAGTGAAAGACTAGGGTCGAATTGTATACTTATTGAATATGTTGAGGCGAGCTCAACCATGGAAGGTTGCAAGTTTTCGATGGAGATTTGTTTTGATGGAGTCTGGATGCAGATTGACAGATACAAGCCTTCTTAGCTTCAAGTGGCGACAAACTTGAAATCTGAGTGGATTACATGACAGGCTAACTTTTGTGTATCTGGGTTTATGAACAATACAATGGCGCGAAACCAAACGATAAAGTTACTAAGAAGCTATACCCATGTCAGTTGAAATAGGACGTTACAGCATAGAATGTCTAGCTACCTACCCGGCTAGTTGCCCGCGAAAGGTTGGGAGAACAAGCTATGGAGGCATAGTTCTTCTTCATTATCCCTATTCCCAGAAAGGATGCGTAGCTCGCCACTGCCCTTTTTAGCAACCCGGGACCCGTGTTTCCGATCACCATTTTCCTTTCTGACAGAATATCCAATCCTATGATGTCCCATCTACCAATCGGATATGTGCATCTTCGTAAGCTTCAAACACTACTGCCTCCGATACCATTTTTCTGCAGCCGAAAAGACTCGGCCAAATGGAATCGTGAAGTTTTCCAGCTTCTCGGCAATGCGCTACATGATTCTTGCAGTGTACCGCCATCGAGTTGAAGTGAGTCTGGGCGTTATTCCTTGTTCCTCAACACCTGTCGGTCATGAGGAAGGACTGTCCAATCTAAGTCCGACCCATGTGGTTTCGTGGGAGTGAATTTTATCTAGTAGTCCCTAAGATCATTGAGACTCTTTGACATTCTTGTATGATAGGGTTTTCTCTAGCTCCGATGAGATAATGCCCAGGGTGATCCCGCCGTGCAGTCTAGGCCCTAGGAACGGCCACGACTTTTTCGCCTGCTTCCTCGTCGATATATTGGTAACGCTGGATAGTATCAGTCTTAGAGACGGATTGGTGCTACCTACGTAGTGAAAAAGTGGAGTGTTGATAGATCTAATGACTTTGACTGTGATACTATCTCCTGGTCTTTCCTTGGTTCCCTTCCCGCCTTCCTTGTACAGCACTCGTTCCTTCGATATCTCTTCAAAGCTCTGCCAGTGAAAATCAATCGCTGACTCGACATTGACTTGGAAAGAATACCAATCGTTGCCTAGGCCTGGGACACAGTTTTCATCTCACCTATACTGTCGCCCCCGAGATTTGAACACTATAGCCCAGCCCCTTATTCACCTCCGCCGGGATCTTGAAAGGATCATACAACACCAGCGCCGGTGTATTCGCCACCACAAGCATAAGTTCTTCACCCACAGCTACGGCCACGTTCCCCGTCCCACCCACAACATCCACATATCTCACACTTCCATTTCCTGCCTTAACTGCCAACGTTGCAGCATAACTCCCACCTGCATTCACGCTAATCGTGATGCTGACACTGCTCCCAGGATTCTTTAGCGGAATAACATTGGCGCCCATATACCGCGGCGCACGAGCAGATTTCACCGTGTATTTCCCATTACCGTTGGTGTCGAGGTTCGCGTAATTAATATTTAGGTTTCTTCTCTGCGCGTCGAAGAGTTGCTTCGCTTTTGCATGTCCGATATCGACAAAGGCCATGCGCGCCCAATACCTGCCTACAATCCGCTGCACCGTAAGACTTCCACTCAACAATCGCTCCAGACTGTGCAACGGTGTCTCGTTGCTATTGAGCTTATACTTTCGTATCATATTCAGAAGCGTTTGATTTCCGAGACCGGGGAAGTTGTCAGGGTTATTTTCGATGTACGATAGGAAGGGCCATGATTGGTAGTAGTTCCCTGAACCGCTTGTACCATCGACGAGGGTTTGGAAGGAGTCGCCTATCACCTTTCGCAGGTCGATAGTGGAGTCGCCGTCGGGGAGGCCGGCGGCGCGTTTGGGGACTGAGCAAGTTGGGGTTGCGATGTAGAGTTCGGCAATGTAATTAGCAATAGGCTCCCACCATGCGCCAGTCCTGGATGTATGTTAAAAGGGTGGAAGTTAACGGGCAGATGGGGCTTGAGGTAAGAGTGTACCGTATCTGATCTACCCAGTTCTTTTCGCTGTAATGCATCGCATGCCCGAACTCATGCACGATAACTCCCGGATTCGCAATATAGTCACCTACTACCTTTAAAAACGCCAGTCCCTTTTGGCCGTCAGTCCATTGCGCACCTGCCGCGCCTCCAATTTCGCTGCTCGGCACTTGGTAAATGTTCATCTTGTACCAAGGACCGACTTCTGCGCCATTCTGGGGCGGCGTGTTGATGGACAGGCCTGGTGTTCGCCATCCTAGGGTTTCGACAAAGCATGAGTGTGCTGCTTCGAGGATCTTTAGGGTTTGGTCGCTAGTAGCGGCGGGGGCGTTATATACACGGAAGTGGGCTGAGTCTTTGAAAGAGCCACTGCCGCTGCCAACGGAGGGATTGGCGGTGTATTGCACAGGAGGGGCAGCACGGGGTGCCAGTAATGAATCCGTGGGAAGTGCATCTACGGAAAAAGGTAAATGAAGAAGGAGTAGAAGAACAGCTAAAAGATGGGAATGGAGAGAACGCATCTTGAGTCCAGTCCAGAAGTCACCCAACGTGCAAACATGACGTGTGATGAGGGGTTTGTGTTCTCTTAAAAGAGGAATAAAATGAGGGTGGGTAGTTGCGACATTGACTACGGAGAAATTATGAAGAAAATCCGGGGTTCAGGATTGAGGGATATGAAAGGATATGTAGAGAAATGGAAAATCTAGGGAAGAAACATCAAAGGGAGATTTGATTGGTTGGTCGACAATAAATGCAAAATGGAAATCCTTGGAATTTCACAATTTACGTACACGCCGCCAGGGGTCCCCTCTTTTTGAAGTTTCACGAACCACGGGTAATGTTCGGGTGGAAATCAAATTATACAGGCTGAGAGGACACATTGCTGTCCTAACGATATTTTATTCGTTGTCTGAAGCGGATCCTGACTGTTCGTGGTCTGCAGCCTGGAATATTACCTCTACACCAAGTTCATGTAGTTGACGGCGCAGGACCTGTACTAGATGAGTGTTCAGTCTGAACTCTTCTATGTTAGTGCCTTGCTCTTCCAATGCCCGGATAAAGATTGCGCGTCCTTCCTCAGGTCGGTCGCGGTAACTCTCTAGGTCAGTTGTAAGATTGATACTTGTGAAGTAGGTGCGCAGACGGTCAAGATCGGCGAGAAGCTTGTTTCGGTCGATGACTTCCTCTTGACTTCAAAATGACAAAAAGGTTAGCAGAATATCTTTGAGGTGTGAACGACTAGATCACACTTACTAAGATAGCACGCTGTCCACGGGTGGTAGTGGATCAGAAACTGATGTATACAGTTCTTTAAATCGCGGATCCAGGAGCGATATAAGAGACTGGTCTTCAGATAGTATGACATGACGAGCGAGGTTCCTCTCATCGATGTGCTGGAGCCAGTAAGGGTTGTCTCCAGGACCAAGGGGTTGATCAAAGGAATATGCAACTTCGACTAACAACGAGGTTCCAGCAGTGGTATCCCATAAGCTCTTTGCCTTGGTAACATAAAGCTGCTGCAACAACTGCTGGAAATCATTGTTTGGTAATATTCCCCAGATTGTTTTAGGTGTAGGGCTGATTTCAAGCTCTTTACATAAACCGGATGCTACCCACGGATACGCTTTCATGGCTAGTTGCAACGAAGACCGAGCTTTCTCGGGATTCTTTAGAGCATCATGTGCAAGCGCAACGGAGAAAGCGAGATTCGGAGGTATCTTCCACGCCCGCTGTAGATGATCCGAGTCCACCAAGTCCACTAACTGTTGCAGTGCCCTACCTCGTATTGCCAGTTGATCAATCATCAAACGAATACAATATGGGTCTTCCTCTGGAGATAAGCTTAATAGTAATTTACTCCATTCGAAGGCCGTGCGCCAGGTAGCTCGAACACCGAGTGTGCTGATATAACGCCATCCAGCAAGCCAGAACTCGCGATTCTCCGGCCGGCGAAAATCCAAACGTGCTTTGCCTTGTGATAAGTTTGTTGAGAAAGTAGAGTGTATCGCGCGTCCAAAATTGAACAGTGCACGCTCAAGATAGTCGCCAGCTGCAGCGCTGTCTCGTTGTTGCTTTGCAATCTCGGACACTTGCAACAAGGTGGAGATATGACTGGGATTATAATGAAGCAGATGAAGCATGCGCTGGGGATCCATTGAAGCTACACATCCTTCAAATTCTTTTTGTACCCTCTGGTACGAAGTGGTGTGTATGAAGCGATACTCTACCGTTCCATCGCTCCGCTTCTCGACTAGCTCCATGCCTAGCCCACCGAGGGTAGCTCGCGGCCATTCTTCTTTGCCTTGGATGAAAATGTTTCGACGGAGACCAATTGAAGCTAGGTTTCTACCGCCAGGGGCGTTTCGGCCACCAGCAAGTCCCTGTTGTTGGCCTCGTCCACGCTGACGCGCTGGCTGTTCATCTTCATGTTGGAAAGCTGCACGGCCGAATAGTTTGCGCATCTCGTTAGCAGCATGCAAATACTGGGTATCAATCGCCAGTGCCTCATAAGCTTGTTGCAGCTCGACGTTAACAGCAGTCGTCAGTGAATCAGTGTCGGCGTTGGACGAAGCGCCTTGAGAAGTTAGGTTTAAGGAGAGAAGCGCACGATCAATCTCATCCATATCGGAAGTGAGCTTTGAGGATACAGCTTTATCTGTCTCGGAGTCTTTGACTTGTTTGGTCTCTTTGGCCTTGCCTCTCCCTTTCTTTTTCTTCTTTTTGCTTTTCTTGGAGGACCTTGGGGCCGGCACAGACTTCTCGGTCTCCTCAGCGTCGTCGGATGTTCTCGGTTCTACATTATCCTCTTCCTCTTCGTCGTCTTCATCTTCGTTATCATTTACACCGCCTAGCATAGCGAATAGGCTAGCCTTTGTTTGTGACGTAGGTGCAGGCTCTTCTTCTGAGTCATCTTGATCGTTCTCCTGAGCGAGTTGTTCGAGTTGACGGCGCTCTTCGAGCTCTTTCTGCGCTCGACGTAATGCACGTGTGGACATGTTAGGTTATCAAAAGATAAGACGTGGTTCGTAGGGAACAGAATCGAAGAGGTTGTCAGATGTGGCGGTCGTTATACCTCCGACGTATATAAACAAACCAAGCTAGACCATCATGGTACTTGGTGTCTTGGCGGAGAGTATGTTTGCACGGGCCACTCGTTTACCTCCAGAGCCAGTACTCCAGCAGCCGATAGTCATCTTCCACTCTCTTCCAAGGCTCCCACCCTCTGTCACTCTCTCCCTCTCTCTATCTCACGGCTTGTCACCAGCGGATCCCGCTTCCGCCCTCTTCCCACCTTGGTCTGGAACATTGTCAAGACTCTTCCGTTGGCCTTGGGTTGCTCTCAACAACAGGATTCCCCCATCCTCTTTCACCCTCCCTTGTTGCAAATGCGTCGTGCGGCCCTCCAGCTGTTTCGACCCGCCCGCCGCCCGTGTATCCGCAGCAAAGTTGCCCGGAGCCGAGCCGCCGTCGCTGCTGTCTTTGCGCCAGGTAGTCATGGTGTATTAGCATACCGTGCCTTCTCCTCGCGCCAGCGTTCCAATTCTACGTCTCTCCTCGCCTCATCTATGCAATTGCGGACCTTTGCCGGAGCTGTGGTTGCCGCTGCCGTTGCCTCGGGAGCCTTCTACGCCTACAGGGGCAACACGGGCATTGCAGTATCGCCTGTAGAGTCCAGTAGACCATATAGTACCACCTCCGAGGCGGCCGAGGTTACTCGCCGCGCATTGGTGGTTGGGCAAGGTTCATTGTACACCGGTACAATCACCGGGGACGGCCCGCTATCGAAAGAGACGGACGACTTGGGCAGGAAGGTGTTGGAGATGTTGACTCCAGAGCAAGCCACACAAAAATTGAGGAAGAACGAGGAGTCGTGGTTGGTAGAGCGAGGCCAGGGCGTTGTCCGCTACGACGTTGTCCAGATCCCCAGCAACGATCCTATCGAGGACGACCATGCCGAGAAAATCATCGAGGTCCCGCCCAACCTAGCAGCATCCGACACTGCAGCAGCAGGCAGCGATTGGATGTTCTGGGGTGTCTTTGACGGACACAGGTACGTTCACCACATCTCGACTATGCTTCTTTTCTAATTATATCAGTGGTTGGGTAACCTCTGCGAAGCTCCGACAAACCTTGATCTCCTTTGTTGCCCGCGAGCTCAACTCCACCTACAAGTCCGCCCTCGAAGACCCCTCCCTCCGCTTTCCTACTCCCGAGTCTATCGATAAGGCCATTAAGACTGGATTCTTGCGACTTGATAATGAGATTGTCCATGAATCAGTGGCCAAGGTGAAGAAAGCACAATCAAAGGTTGCGGCCGCTGAACTTCTTGCACCAGCCCTATCCGGTTCGTGTGCGCTGCTCTCCTTCTATGACAGTAGGTCGAAACTTCTTCGCGTGGCATGCACTGGAGATTCAAGAGCGGTTCTTGGAAGGCGTGGAGCAAATGGAAAGTGGACTGCAACCCCACTATCTGAAGATCAGACTGGTGGAACTGCTAGTGAGGCAGATCGTCTCAGAAAGGAGCACCCTGGCGAACCCAACGTAGTCCGCAACGGTCGAATCCTAGGAGGGTTGGAACCATCGCGTGCTTTTGGTGACGCCTATTACAAATGGTCGCTGAAGACTAATGAGGAATTAAAGAAGTCCTACTTTGCCCGCACACCATCCACGCTTCTTAAAACACCTCCCTACGTAACCGCCGAACCCATTGTAACCACTACAAAGGTGGAGCCGGAAAGGGGTGATTTCGTCGTCATGGCCACAGATGGTCTCTGGGAAATGCTTACCAACGAGGAAGTTGTCGGTCTCGTAGGTCAATGGCTCGACACACAAGGGGCAACTGGTATAAAACATTCTGCTCAAACCCAGTCCTGGCTCTCGAGCTGGTTTTCCTCGCAGAAGAAGCTCCCCGTTGAGCAGAACGGTGGCAATGATGCTACCGGACAGCGCGCACCGATCCGTCAGCAACAATGGGGAACTAAGACGTCTATGAATGAACGCTTCATTGTGGAAGATAAAAACGCGGCAACGCATCTTGTTCGCAACGCCCTGGGTGGAAAAGACCAGGATCAGCTCTCTGCTCTCCTCACGCTCCCAAGCCCATTTTCAAGGCGATATAGGTATGTATAGAGCTTACGGCTTGCTTATTGACACTGATACTAATAACCTCTTTAGAGATGATCTCACCGTAGAAGTAATTTTCTTCGGTGACGGCCCCAAGACGGGCTCCGTTACCCTCAATAAGGAAGCTAGCGCGCCTGAACCAGAAGTCAAGGCCAAGCTATGAATGTCGAGATGTGGATAGATACCCCCTTCTTCCCCTGAATTAGTTAGCATAGATGCGATTTCTTGCGCGTTTTAGTCTACTACAAATTAAATGTAGTCGGGTCGTTTCTAGATTATAAGACAAGAAGAGGATGTAAGAGATACTGAACCAGAATCTTATGAAATGAGACGAAACGATCATGTATGAGAGAGATCAAACGATAGAGAACAATAAGTAGCCGATTAAGCTACTAGGAACAGCAACAATGAATGAATGAAATCCTGGCCCATGATCAAAATGAATCACGATACCATCACTAGATGAATGCATTAATAACCTCCTCTTCAATCCATCTTCATGCGGATCTTATCTCAGTAAACAGAAATGCATTCGAGTAATTTTACACTAAAACGTCGCAGATAACTACCCATCATCCAGGCAATGATGACACAGAAAATCCTCGGACACCAACCACAACCAAGAAACGACACCGACACCAACTCCCCAGAAACATGCTTCCACTACCTGCCCCCTAATGCCACATCACCCATGCACTCATGTCTATTATTCTTACTCAAAACGTAATATTGCTTGACTCAACTGAAATCTTGCCTCCCATCCGTGCCCCGAAACGCAACGCAAGCAATGCCGAAAAAGACAGTTCATAGCGGATATCTGATAGTAATGATGACGGAACGAAAATGACGAGAACGACTGCGACGACTGCGCATGCGAAAAACATATAAGGAACTAGAAAGAGAAGAGAAAGAAAAAGAAGACGAAGAAACTAGGAAAGAAGAAGAAGAAGAAGAAGAAGAAGAAGAAGAAGAAGCTCATTTCCCATATTATAACTAAACCATTACGTCCCACCCATCCACTTCCAAAGATAATGCGTATAACTCCACCATCCAATCCAACCTATCCCATCCTATCAATCCACAAATGTTATTGTCCCTCCGTCCCCGGCGGCGGTCCACCCCACCACTCATACCCCCCATGCTGACCATGAGACCCAACAACAGGCCCTGCCGCCCCATTTCCAGCCCCATACCCGATCGCCTCCGCAGTCCACGTATCGCTCATCTTAAACCCATCACGCCCGAACCTGTCCCAGTCATCGACGCCACCGAGCATGTTGTTTAGATCCATGGGGCTCATTTGGTAGTTGCTGCGTGGGATGATGGGGACGCCGACGCCGGGCATGGGCGTCCAGAAGAGTTGTTCGGCGGGGGCGTGCGAAGGGGGGGCAATGGTGGAGGGGGAAGGGGGATTGGTGTGGGCAGTGAGTCCGGGACCTGCGGTGCCGGAGAGGGCAGGGTGGGATGGGTATGGGTTGCGTGTGTTGTTGGTAGCGAACATGGAGAGAGATTCGCGGCGGGGGCCAGCAGGATTGAGGGAATGAGTGGGTATTTGGGATTGGTTGGTGCCGTAGCTGTTGGCGAGGGCGTCGAGGGCAGCGGAGGATGTGGAGCGGGATGTGTATAGGGTTTCGAGGGCGGGGGAGACGAGAGGAGCGTTTTCATCGGGGACCAGTTTGCTGAGGCGCAGGGCTTCTGGCCAAGGGATGTTCCAGGTTTTGGCGAGGGCGTGGATGATTTTGAAGGAGCGGGCACCGAAGTAGTGGCATACGGAGAGGTCTTCGAGGGCTTGGCAGGTAGCGACGAGGTTAGAGGATATAGTGGAGTTTTCGGAGGAGTAGAGGAGGTGCACAACGCCGACGGAGAGAAGGATGTGGGTGAGAACAAGTTGGCATGCGCGCATGTCATACCATTTCCGGTAGAGTCGGAGCAGATCAGTGACTTTATTGGCACTGTCTATGCAAATGTCTCGTGGGCGAAGGTCGGAGTGGATAAGGTCGACCTTGAGCATCGGGCGGAACAGATGCACTAGTACTGTATAATATAACATACTGGAGTGTGTCAGATGCTGTGATGACTAAGAAAAGAGGGATGTTCTTACTGGAGCATAACTATGTGCGGTTGTGGCTGCACATTCGGCCCTTCTGGTAATCGTAGCGGGGCAGGGAGATTCTGATACCAAAATTGATATTTGTTGTACATGTCTAACAATCTCCGACTGGTGAATCGCTCCCTAGGTGCAAAGTACATTTGGTTGTTATCATTAATCAGCTCCGAAAGTGTGCTGAATTCTTGTAAAAAGACGCGGCTGGTAACAACGCCAGGAGGATTCGGGTCGTAGAAATTGGCTCCTAGGGTCGGTTCATCTAGAATCGGCTTGTCTAGTGTAATTGATGCTCGTGGAAGTTGGGATATTCTCCCCACGCATAGTGCCCATACGCTGTCATCGTGTTAATTAACTTCATGCACGAATGATGCGAGATACTGTTACATACGTCTCGACTGTAAAGCACCCCCAAAACGTGACTTTCCGAACCTCGACTTCCGAAGGCGTGAGATTCAAGTCCGGAGATGTGTTGTTCAAATGCAATCCCAGCTCCACGGCCATTCTCATACACCTCCCAATATACATGAATCCCGAACTATCTCTACCTGCAGACGGTTCGCGCATAGACATGACGCACATTGCTTGGGTCGTAAGAAGCGACGGAGTCTCATCTTCGTAGAGGAGTCTCCGCGCTTCGGCAAAGAAATGGTCGCCTGCCGTACGAAAGTTATGCGGATCAGTGCGGCCTGCGGGTTCGTCTGTGAAATGGCATGCGTATGCCAGAATGGCATTGACCAGTAAAGGATTACAGTACTTGTGTCGTCCACTCCTAAAGTCCTTGTAGAAGCACTCGCGGGAAAATATTACATAGAATGGATGTGACCACTTGAAGTACAGGTCCAGGAGGCGTTCGACAAAAGCAATATCGTCCGTCACACTAGTCCAGGTACCGTTTTGATGCTCCTCAAGTGGCTGAGCGAGTCGCATGTTGGATCTTGTGTAATTTTCATCTTCGGGAACGAGTCCTAGCCCTGAGGTGTGTCCAAAATGCCGCGACTCCCCCGACCGTGTGACTGCAGGCTTGCCGATGAGCAACGAGAGGTCACGCTCAAGCGAAGCCTGCTCAGGGGGGGGATGGATGGGTAGGGTCACAGTCTTCCTCCATACGTCTGCCAAACCAGGCACGTCCAGGTGCGGGTCTCTACGAATGTGTTGGATCAGGTCGTGCGCATCGGACTCGGGCAGCGTACGAATGGACTCGAGGAGGAATTGGGCATTGTTGTTGATGTTGTTGATGTTATTATTATTGTTGTCGACGGGGTCAGAGACGCTCGTGTTGTTGCGTTTCTGAGCAGACGAAGTGGCATTGTTGGCGCGGCGGGTCTCGCCTTGTCCGTCGTAGTGGCATGGTGTCTTGTACTGGGGTTGGCAGACTATGTCAGCTTTCGAGGCTTGCGCTGTGTCTGTGTCGATACACAAAGAGGGGAGAGAGGTCGGGGTAGGTTGGAGAAAGTTGGTAATGGAGTATTGTACTAGCAACTTACCACAGCGGTGCATGTCGCGCACACAGGCGTACCACCATCGCACTATATATCGAATTGGACGTCAGCGAATATACATGAACAGCAAATGGCTGCAAGTACTGAGAAGGGCCCAAGTTGTCGAGCATCAGGCCACGGCCACGGCGAGCGTGCACAGGTCGTATTGCCCATCCATCACCCGTCCGCGGAGTGAGCCTGAGTGAGATCAGACCTCAAGTCACAGGATTGCGAGTCCTCTACGTACCTTGGACTTGCGTTTCCTGCAGGGCACGCAGGCCGACTGCACACATCGTCTTTTGCTGGCTTTTTGCTCACCATGGCCCTGCGAGGAGGCGCCAGCAGTATCTCTCTCTTCGTCCTTGACAGTTGCGCCGCGGGCCATGGCGGATAATCGTTATTGAGAATTGGAGGGCTGGCAAACAAGGTCAAGGAAATCATTCGTACGCCGCTTCATGTTTCCTTCACGCGGGTGGGCCCCCAGGCAGAGCACCTAGAGGCTGACAAGATATGACGTTAAGTTGTAATAAACTCTGTAAAGAATTCCGACGGGTTGGGGGATCTGTAGTCTGGGCGGGTCGCTCTGAGCTGGGGTGCAAATAAAGTGTAGTGAGTGGAAAGGGTGTGTCCCGAGGCTCGAGGGGGGGAACCTCTGTGAGGGCGGGATGCGTTCGATGCGCGCGGCGTTGTTGGGCCCGTGCGGGGGGTCCAGGAGAGATGGAGTGAAGAGAGATGGGGATGGCGTCAGTCAGGGGGGAGAGAGACAAGTCACCTCCGATATATCTCTCTGGACTCTGTTGTTGTCGTTCTCTCATGATGAGTGAGCGTAGACGGCCCTTCTGCTGTCGCTGATCTGTGCTGCTACCTACTACGTACCCTATCCTATCTGCTGGAACGAGATGGGACGGATCGACGACTTTCAATTCAATCTGTCTCGTACATGTTTGCTTTTGGTCTAACTGCCTAGGTAAATACAAGCGCCTTATACTGACAGACACACGTGCGCCTACCTAGTTACGTAGGTAAAGGCTAACAACAGCATGGGAAAGTCGAAATTCGCACCGACTCGGAGGACATTGCCCCCCACAGCTTGACAAGCCTCCTGTAGCTGGGCATTCTACGTTCCCGCATTCCGATGTCAGTGCTTTTCTCGCTCTCGCTCTTTCGTTCGTCCCATCCCCACTCCGCGGACACCAAGACCAGCCCTCCCCTTGCCATTCATTACACCCCATTGGTTACGGCAAAAATGACCGAGCAGTCCTGTTCAGCAGCTGTATTGCTCGGTAACTTTCGCCGACCTTCATTGGAGCAGGTTTTGAACAGGCACTACGCCTTTAAGCGGCGGCAACAAACTCCTGGAGGCTTCCCTTGCCTTCTGTGCCATGACTGCGTCGATGACAACCAATGCCGCCATTGTTTCGACGATGGGCACTGCTCTCGGTACCACACACGGATCGTGGCGACCCTTTGCCTCCAGCACGCCCTCCTGCTCCTCGTAAGTCACTGTGCTCTGTGCCTGGCCGATCGTTGCCGGCGGTTTGAAGGCCACAGAGAAGTAAATCGGCGCCCCGTTGGAGATGCCGCCTTGGATGCCACCCGAGTTGTTCGTCTTGGTCGTCAGACGAGGCCGGGATCCTGTACTGCGCTCTCCCGCTGGTACCGCAGGCGCCTTGATGAAAGGATCGTTGTGAATTGAGCCCGGCACCTGGCAGCCCCCGAAGCCCGATCCGATCTCAAAACCCTTGGTGGCAGGAATACTCAGCATCGCGTGCGCCAATTTCGCCTCCAGCTTGTCAAAGCAGGGCTCTCCCAACCCACTGGGGCAGTTCCGTATAACACAAGTCACAGTCCCCCCAATACTATCCTCCTTGTCCCTGAAATCGGCAATGAGCTTCTCCATGCGCCTGCCAACTTCCTCGTTCGGAGATCTGACAGGCAGAAACTCGTCAACCGTCTTGCGATCAATGCTATCTATCAGCTTCAAGAATTCCGGGTTAGTTGCCGCCGTAGGGTGCTCCGCCGACGGGGGAAACAGGTACTCCTTGCCAATTGACGACACGAACGCTACGATCTCGACCCCATAGGCTTCGCGAAGATATTTTTCGGCAATTGCACCGGCTGCCACACGTCCTGTTTGAAAACTTGTCAGATACATTTGTTCCAAAGCAGTTTTCGCTACATGGAGGCCCCACCTATTGTCTCTCGTGCGCTACTCCTGCCGCCACCAGAACTTGCTTTCACGCCGTACTTCTCCAGGTACGTCCAGTCGGCATGGCTGGGCCGCGGATATAAGTCCATCGTCTTATTTCCATAGTCCTGCTTGCGCTGGTTCTCGTTCATGACTCTCAGGCCAATGGGTGTGCCCAGTGTGATGCCAAACTCGGTGCCTGATTGAATTTCCACCCGGTCTTTTTCATTGCGAGGTGTCGTGATTGCCGACTGCCCTGGTCGACGGCGCGTCATCTGTGGTTGAATATCGTCTTCTGTCAATGCCATACCCGGTGGCACTCCGTCTACAATGCATCCCACCGAGAGACAGTGGGACTCACCGTAGCTGTGCAAGAGGGTCAGCGAACTATTGATACGGAGCATGGAAAGAACCTACGTAGTAACCCGAAAATGCTGTCCAAACGTCGACATGGCTGCGTGGTGGTGCAAAAAAGGTTGGTGGTGGTGCAAAAAAGGTTGGTGGTGGTGCTGTCGTGAGCTCAAAGGGTGCAGTCATACAACATGCCCGGCCGACGTACTTTGTAGTGGGGAAAATTATTTGACAGGGCTGGCTCATGCACCCGATCTACAAGCCCGAGAAGCGAGATCGGCCAGCTGGCCACCGACATCGCGAGAAGGGCCGAATGCGCGTCCGCTTTCTCGTGGGCACGTGTCGTTTCACAGGCCAGAGACTGTCTAGGTACCTAGGTATCAACCTTTGAGTGTTGAGACCAATTGTAAAATGCCATATCACACCATGTAATACTCTATGGATATTCAGAGCGAGATATTGTAACGCTAGGGGTAAATATGATGATGCAATAAGTATTAGACTATGATTTTATCTGCCATTTTCCTATCCGCCCGGGTATCTGCATGAAATAAAGATAAGAAAGAAGAAAGAAGAAGAAAATGCCCAGAAAGATGACGACCAAATTCTTCATCAGCAAACCAATTTATCTCGCGCGTCTCCCTGCCTCGACCAATTCTTTCGCGGTACCTGCCCGCTCCTCGTATAGTCTGCGGAGGTCATCTACCGAAGCCTTTTTCATGTTGAGTCTGCGAGGAGCCACCGGAGGTACCAACGATGGGGAAGGAGTCTTGGGGGTTTCGAACGATGGCATTCTTTGCAACAGACCTGCAGATGGTGTTCGCGGCTTTGGCCCGGGGACAGGAAGTGATGTTGACTTCGAAGGTGGCCGGTTTGTGTATGGATTCGGAGGATACACCGGACGCGCAAGAGATGTTATGGTAGGCGCTCTGGTGGCGGAGGCAGGTAAGCTAGGTCTTCGAAATTCGTAGGGAGGGGCTGGGTCAGAGGGGCTATAGTTGTCCGATGCTACCGTTGGCGAAGCTCTCTCTAAGTTTCCCCCTTTCTGCTCCATGCGAACAGGAGCAGACAGGGGAACTGCTTTACGTTTAGGTAGGCTGTTAATACTCAGTTTTGCCAGCCCAGGCAATGGCATCCGACCCTCAGCTACATTACGAGTTTGCATTTGTGCAGCGACGGCGACTTCAGCATTATCGATCTGCTCGGCTGTCAGGGTTTTTCTCTTAGGGAGAATGATTTGAGGAGTTTGAAAATCCTCTTTGCTGTTCGTACCGGCTGTCTTCTCATCCGGATACTCTGTCTGATCAGGACGAGGGGGTCCAAAGCCATCTGCTACGGCAGCATAGCTCGAAGGAGACTCCGCAACATCATACGGGCTATCTGTGACGATGGTGGAATACCTCGGGGGCACCTGCAGGGGAGGTGCAGGCTTCCGTCTTGTGACGGAATCGGTAGAAGACTGCCCAGACGCCGACCTTGGTTGTGAACCTGTCGAGTTCGTAGTACGTGGAGGTAGAGGTGGTGGCGACGGTTTGTCGCGCGGGGGAAGGGGACGCAGGCTCTCCTTGTTTTCGTTGTCCTGAAGTATAATGCCAGTCACTTGATTTTCGTCGTGATCATCCTCTTCGAGACGACTTTCTTTACCTTCGACTGGGTCATCCCAATCCTGAGTACTTGATGGGAGTTGTAGGTCTTCTTCAAATGCGCTTGCCATTACTCCACATCCATCACGAAGTCCATCTGTCCAAAGGTCAATTGCTTCTGTCAAAACCCTCCTTATGATGGACGACATCTTTGCGTCCTCTAGCTGGTCTGGACCGCACAACAAGGCGGGGGCAAAGCAGACAGCCAAATTCTCTGCAGTCATTTTGTTTTGCTCTTGTCGAGCTGACACCGCGCTCAGTAGCGGCAGGAGATGTCGTACCAGGATCTCTCGCGACTTCGCTGGTAAGAATGACCACTGCGAGTTTGGCGAGAATAGATCTGTCAGTTTAGGAAGGTCGAGTGGCTCATCAAGATCGCCGAAGAGTCGCTTGAGCTCGACATAAGTCGTTTGAGCGAAGATGGGCTGACGCAAGCTCGCATACCATGCTTTAATCAAAGCGGCAGCCATGAAGACAGAGTATGCGTCCTTGGGATCGACTTCAACGAGAACTTCGTCCTGGTGCTGCGCCCGTGGGTAGTTGGGAACAGGCAGCATCACGTTGTTGTCTTTGTAAATGATGTATTTCTGTCCTCTATCATATGCCTCTTTAAGGACATCGCGAAGTTTGGCATGAGGGGACACTCTGAAGATGCCTTCAGATCCAATATTTTGCTCCATGAGAACGAAACTTGTGGTTTCGCGAAGCACACGAGGGAATCTCGTCCTGCCATTGCCGGCCGGAGGAAAGGGTTGGCGTGCCGCAAACGCTCTGCGACCACTAGCATAGGGAGCAAAAACATCATTAGACACGCGTCGATCATAAAGGTAGGTTGAAGGGGGTATGAGGAGGTCTTCGATAGGAATGTGGAGGGCGAGGTTGGTCAAGGTTGAAGCTGCAATATGTTAGCTGTTCTGTTATAACTGCTAATGCAATTCCCTAAACATACCGTGAATGATCTTCCTGCGAAATTTTGGGCTAACGATAGTGGAAAACACTTCAGTAAGAATTCTAACCCATGCTTTTTCGTGGACAATGTAAAGCCTCTGCAATCGCTTGCGCATAGCCCGCGATAGCACATGGTACGCCTGTAAAAACCATCCCCAGCCAGGTCTGTTTTTTCTCGAAGTCACTGAGCCATCGGAATCTCCGGCGAAGAAGATGACTTCATACTCTGAGCCACGTACGAGGTCATCCTCGTCAGGGAGACGGGCGAGAACGTATGGGAGAAGAGCATCGAAGTCGTTCTCGCGGGAGTCGGGGAAGGCTGCCGCGCTGAGGATATATACCGGTCTATTTTCCTTGGAGGGGATTGGTGAGCGGTAAAGAATGCTTTCGGCAGCGCGGGCGAGGCTTAAGTTGTAGTCGTTGGACTCTGGGCGAGGGGGAACGGCGCTGAGGGATGAGCTGCGGAGGCGGCTAGCCAGGTGCGCGCGCATGCCACTCATGCCTGCAAAATGATGGATGGCCCAGAGATTGGTAAATGAGGGAAGAATGGTGTTGTAAACTGTGAATGAAGGCACGTGTGCAAGTTGGGCCTACGTTTACCTTAATAAAAGCTACTTGGAAGCCCAGCTGGTGGACAGACGACGTCACTTGGCGACATTCAATGGAGATGAGCCAACACTACAGGAGTCGAATGTGTGGCTAGTGATGCCAAGGCCGCATGTGTGGCACGTGCTGTTACATGATTCGACCTTCATCACGATGAAACGACTAGCCTTCAGCTGGTTCCCTGCACTGCGTACGACTCACTGCAGCGAATTATATCATATTGGACGATGCGAGAGTTTTTCTTTTTTCCTCCCGCAGAACATCAATCCACTCGTCACGAAATTATTTCCCGGTCGTCAGATTGTTGGGTATCAAAGTCATTGCACATATGGGCTAATATCGTAACGCGGTTTATCTATCGGTATTCCTAGGCCCTGGTTCCCTTCGAAATATTCTCTGTCTCCTACTCTCCTTTCTGTTGTCTCTCAGCTTCCCAATCGTCTCTCGCATCTTCATATTCTTCAATCTCTTTCATGACCCGGTTCAATTTGGACATCTTCTGTAATCCCGCCAACGCTTCCAAAAATCCAGCTTGGTCAGCAGCAGCATAAAACGCAATTTTGGCCTTCGAATTGCTATTTTCTATTGCTTCGTTGAGGGTCACAAGCGTATCTATCAGTACGTCGTCTTTCCCACTATTTTTAACGAATTCTGTGAATTCGTCTATCCATCGAACAATCTCTTCGACTCGTGCTTTGGAGGCCATTCGAGCATGATTTGTTCCGTTGTTTTCAATAGGTCGGAATATCTCTGCAAGGTGATGTTTGATCCTCACAATTTCTGCAGTATTTTGACGTGGAGGGACACGGGTTTGCTGCTTGCGACTGTCTAGCAGACGCCCATGCATCTCTTTGTACGCCATGAATTCTTTGACTGCCACTGCACGTCGTTTGATATTCAGCTTATTTATTGAAGGAGTCAATAGGTTCACTGAAGCTTCTTTGGCTTTATTCTGTTGTTCGATCTCATAACGGTAAATACTAAGCTTGGGGTCCGGTTCTTTGTCAAGACTAGGTTGACGGGCGGGTTTGAAAGTTGGATCCGAATACATGAAGCTATCCATGTGAGCTCCCATCGCCAGTTGGTTTGACAATACAGCAACTTCGGGCGCATCGGAGGTACATACTGCACGATCGGAAATCGATACTGGTCTAAATATTACCGGTGTCCTCAGTGATCTCACTTCTATCGTTCGAGAGACCATTGGAGGACTCCCAGTCGAGAAAGGCGTTGCATCATCGAGGTCATCTACGCCTCCTGGGACCGGGGTAGGTAGAGTTAGCCGAGGAAGTGATAGTTGAGTATGTGATTGAACTTGTAATACTGGTGACGAAGGCGTGATTAGAAAAGCATGGATTTCTTGCAGCAATTGAAGCATATTGGGATCGACCTGCGGATTTTGAAGTACTTTGCCGATCAGTTCCTGTGTTCTTTTATGGCTCGATTTGTTTTTAGCTTCGGAATTTTCAAGCTTTGACCTATAGTCCATTATTATCGCAGAAGAGCCGATATACAATGGCTATTCACATACCATGTAGCTGATGTTACAATCACTGTTATAGCATCCGTGTGTGATCTCAACTTCTCTCGATACGATTGCAGAGATTGTTTTTCTTGGTCCCATCGAATCTTCTTCCAATTGACCTTCATTATTTTCTTCGCGTCCCCAAGTGTGAGTTTCTTCTTGTTTCCTTCCATCATTACTTCTTCTTCTGCATCGATTCCTATCTCACGATATTTCTTGGTGACATCGTCCAACTCCTGCAATGTAGCGGCGCAAGAAGTCATCATTCGATTAAGCTTCTCCGCGAAACGTGCTCCGCCGTAACTGTGATCTGCTTGGGCCAAAACATCCTTTGAAACATCGCCCAGATGATCCAAAGCGCATCGAAGGCTGAACAAAACACTTTCAAGCTCCTGTAAATCTCGCGATGCCGCCTTTCGACCACTGGAAACACTGCTGTAAAGATCGTAAGCAAGCTTGCTGAGAAGCACGATATCACCGATAGAGAAGCCGAATGACATTTGAAGGCTCCTAATCTTTTGGAAATGAACCTCAATTTAGAAGGCTGTCGATGAGTAATGAGGGACGATCTTCGTGGTCCACAAATGGCAGTGTGATGAAGAAGGCAACAGAGTATTGAACGAGCGAATCAGCACGGCTTACATTTTGTGACCCAACTCCGCCTTCCTATATGCGCGCCTGGAGCCTGAAACTCCCACCCAGAAACTGCCATAGATCCTAGCTATGTATAAACCGTCTTGTTCGATGGTAAAAATCCCAACGCGTTTATCATATATCTTTCATTCATGTTCTCGAGCCTGATTTTTCAATATGCCCATTGCAACAGGTCTGAGTTCATGTGGCGTCAGGAATCCAGCATGTCTACCATTTACCCCGCATAGCGGGGACCAGGCAACACTCCAGCCGAAACCAGCAACTCAGCCTTATGAGACATATCGGACATTTAAAGTTCTTTCTGACCAAACACAAAAGCTCCATCGATCCATGACTTCATACTTTCTTATCGTTGTGAGCTGTAAATCACCGTCCAACTTTTAGAAAAGCGTTAGTTGTCATCGACCATGAGTGCAAGCTTATCCACCAAACAACCAGAAAATGGTTGCAAACCGGAAACCTATGAAAAGATCACCATTGAAGGGGTCAGAAAAAGCACTTCGGACCGGGTTTCTACTGTTGTGTTGTCACTGAGAGAGGGAGATCCGCTGACATCGTTATGGAACCAACTGACAGGTTCGACCACTTGAACATCTCCGCTGACATTATCTGTTTATTGACCTCGATAACACAGAACAAGGGTTTGACCCACCAGCCTCCATTAAAAGTGGTGGCAAAAGTTATCAGAAAAACTCAACAGCCTTGTTTCCTCACGCATACAAAGAAATCAAAGTTGTAAGCGGAGTCTCGGGCGCGGATGAGATCAATATCGATGAGCCACTTATAAAACACTCCAACGATTACTATGGCGAACCTGTTCAATTTGTTATGGACGAGCAAAACTCCGATGACCCCAAACGTCCTACTAAATTCATCACTGACGGCCGTGGTTTCGAAGTCTCTTTTCAAAAGACTCCAAGAATGCCGGATGATGACAAGCTTCATCAACTGCCTGGCTCATTGGGCGCGTATGATCTCTTCAACGTTGAAGCGTACGCGGATCGGCTACCTAAGAAAATCACAGAAGCTGGTGGGGTCTTCTTACCCATGTGGCAAAGAGAAGCTTTGTGGATTGATTTCGAGAGTCGCAAAGAGCGCTCGTCACAAAATGTCAAGTACGCCGTACGAGTCTTTGTCGGAAAAGTCAATGCAGTGAGCGGACTTCTTATGGACGAACAATCTCCCGAGGGAGAGGAGAAACATCAAGATTATGTCATCATACCTGGACAAGAATGGCTCGACGGAATTTGCGTTGCCCCAGGAGTCGTACGGCAATTTGTTGCGATGCCACGTAAGTGATTTTTACCAGCTCCGCTCAATGGATCAATAACTGCTGATGATATCTAGTCGGATCTGGATACACCATCGAAGGACAGAAGACCAGGGAAGAAACACATGGCGGCCCACAAATTGAAGTCATTCCAGAATACCAGCAAAATTTGCGTTGTTGGTGCAAGGACATCGAACCTGTCTCAGTTAATGGGACATATTCTGGCCACAACGTTGCCGATCCAAATACTCATCTTACGGAGACGAGGACACCCCGTGAGCTTGGCTTGCAGGTGGGTGACATATTAAGATCATATCCTATCGAGCTGTACTATCTAAGCGCAATGACTATTGGAAGGCTGCGCGATGTAAATGCCGATGCTGTGTGGATGGTGAGAGACATGGAACCAACCCCGTAGATTCAGTAGTACTGACTGAAGTAGGCTGCATACCCTCCATTACCCCCCAGTAAGTTTAAAACTCATTGAGCCATTATAATCCCAAGTCCCAAGTTTTGAAACTATTCAGGCTACAACCCCTCCGGTGGCTTTAAAAGCTTCAGACAAAGGATCCTCAATAGATCTTCCAAGTCAATGGGGGTTGAAGACTTATGTATGGGCTATCCCACAAAAACGGACTATCCTCCTTCAAAAATGTACGATCTTGCTTGGATCGATTCAATAGATATTGAAAAGGGGTTCAATCAGTGGAAAGACGAAGGGTACCAGTCCTCCATGGCCGGACTTACCCAACTGAAAGAAGATGAAGATTCCGAGGACCACGCGCTTTACATGCCTTCGCTCTCAGATCTACGACTCAGGATGGACACCCTCGAACCCCAGGAAACAAAGCCAATCCAAGTCAACAAATTTGAGCCGAAGAATCTAAAATCAATGGGACTCGCCGCAGGCGGAAAACTGAGTAACACTTCCCCTCCCCTCACACTTCTTTGCCTTCGCTAAATTGACCATTCCAGTCCAAGATATATATACTGACCGTAACCCTGCCTCTATCTGGAATCACTCCGCCTCGCGCCTCATTTACGTCCACATCCTTTCTCCAGCATCTTTCGAACAAGTCACTCACATAGTACCGCAACCACCTTCACTAGATGTCAAAGCTTACGCAGAAGCGGGTGGGCAGTTCTTTGTGGTCGAAGAAGACATTGAGGGGCGGATTGAGGGCGGCGAGTTTGAAGACATCAAGAGCGTCAGTGCAATTAATAAGCAGATTTTAGCAGGGAAAGGAAAGGGAAGGGAGGAAGAGGAGTTTGATCCCATGATGGCGAGGATTTGCAAGGGCTGTGAGATCAGGCTTTGTGATTGCATGTATGTATTGTCCATGCACCCAAAGCACCTTGCTAATTCTCTCTAGAATCCGCCCCTGCAACCACACCTTTTGCAACGTGTGCATTCAATGTCTTTCCACATCTTCAACTTCCTCTTCCACACGAAGCTGTCCGACCTGTTCGCATCCCATTACACACGTGGCAGGTTTCTCCGCGCCTATGAATCTCCCTGGCGAAGAACCAATGCGTATGAAAGTTCCTGTGCACGTTCTCAAGATAGAGGACGGACGAGTCGCATTCAAAAGTATTAGTAGGGGAAGGGTGTGAGGCAGTGAACGTTAAGGATGGCATGTATGGTAGATGATTGTGCAGATCAGTGAGAATAGCTTTGTTGTATGTTTTGATCAATAGAGGTAAGTCTGTACAGATTGTTTATGCTTCTCAACTTTTATGGATATTGTTCGATGTTATAGCATTGACTGTCCATAGTCTTGCTTTTCTCTTTTGTTTCTATCTCGCTCAATCTCTTGGTCCTTTGCGATCAAAGAGAATAAGCAGTCTATCATCCTGACAGCTGTATCAAATCATACATTGCTCAGACTATATGTGAACTGAATGTTTTGTACTGGAATTTTGATATCCCTAGCACTGACTATATGTTATGGCGATGTTGGAAGGAAACAACTTGACATGAGAAACATGAGATGCTTCCATACAAGGTAACTAAAGAATGGTTAATCAGTTGCTTAATCGACTTTTAAAGAAGGTCGCATTTGGAGTGGAGAACATTCATCTCCAAACTTATGAATCACAAGTCATTAATTACCTATCACTGCGAAGCGTGCAGAGACGAGGATGCACGTTGTTGGTTTAGCACATGTGCTGAGGAACCAGGCATACATTCCTCAGAATAACCCATTGACTATGAACTCCAGAATTCGAGCCGGGTCATTTTGTCGACCCTCTTGGTGCCTTAGTCGAGTGTCCACACAAAAAGAAAGTAAATCCTCCCAGGGCCTGATCGATATCCGCAAGAATTACCAAAGAACATTATCATAGTAACTCTGTGTAATACCCTTAATCGTGGGGTTTGAACCCAATACTTCCTGCCTTATGATCTTTGTATGTCTTCCAGCGCGACGATGGCTCTTCTTCGAACGATCTTAATCAAGCTCGATCACTTCTTGTCCTTTTGGAACTCTTTTCCGGTGACGTTTTACGCTACGTTCCTCTAGCATTATAACATTATCATCTTCGTCATCTCGTTGGAGTGAGTCGTGCTCGCGCTTGTTCTCCTGCTTAATGTGCTTTGACGCTGTCTCCTTCGCCTAGTGCCGGTTAACATGGCAATTTTTATGTTCAGAGCCAATATTTTCTCACCTTCAATTGTTTAACCAACTGCATTAGCTCAACCGCTGTGAGGTCCTCTTCTGGTCGTTCTTCGAGCGGGACTGGGGAGGGGGTGCGCGGTACCACGAGGAGATCTTTGAGCGACGCTACAAACATAATAAGCAAGAAATACCTTTATAACTTTTACATAACAGCATTTACCGAGAGATCGATATTTAAAGTTGAATATTGCGAAGGAACAAGCTTTGCCGTCGACATAATCACATTTAACGAAATTGCCATTGAACTTTCGCGGGGCCATAAATCTTAGTTAATTGGGTAAGCAATGCGGGAGATTGTCCATATATATATTAAGTAGAAAAGGGAACTCACGATGCTTGATGCGATGCAGAGCTTGTCTTGAGAGCTTTCTCTGGTATGCTTCCGAGTGCATTTATGGAGCCGGAATTTTTCTTTCTCTTGGCTGGCATGATGTTTTCGATGAATGTAAATTTGACCTTGATTTCCCCAGTCGCTTTCACTTGCTTTATAAGATCAGCTTGAACATTTGCAACTGAATCCTGGTCTGCAACTCTCGTTAATCTAAAGTCTTGCTGATGCGAACACCCAGCCCAACTTACCTATTGCCAACTTTGAGAAGTAAAAGTCTGATACGAATTGTTTGCCGTTTGAAGTGGTTCTGGTACCTTCGCAGAAACGTGCTGTATCTATTAGTGACGTAAGTTTGTTCTTTGCGATAACTGTTGACATTGCGCAATTGCCGTCAACGAAGAAGGCCACCTCAACTCCGTGTTTACAGGAGAACCTGTTAGTGAATATATACTGTATCTTGAACTTGGCATCAGATACAGCTTCGATATACTTTGTTATAGTCTTTGGTGGATCGTCTGCGTCCTCATCGTCATACTCCTTGGCAGGAGAGTCGTTGACAATAATCTGAACCTCAAGTCCAGGGCACTCGGGTAGAATAGCCATATTGACAATAGTCCGTGTCGCAGCCGTTATAAGAAAGAGTTCGAAGGTCGAGAGATGGAGGAAGGAAGGTGAAAGGTGAAAGGTGAAAGGTGAAAGGTGAAAGGTGAACAAAAGAAGAGATTGAGCAAGCGGTATGTTGCCACGTAAGCATACTTCACTTCGTGGATTCGGTAATAGATAATGGAATCGAAGGGAAGCAGTCGCAGAGAAACTGCGCTAGTCACCCAACACCCAATAATAAGGACTGGTTTCGGAAGACATAAGCGAATCGTGAAATTATTTCGACGTGTTCACGTGCAAACATTGATCATCACTGCATGTGAAATCTATCCATTCGATAGCTAAGACCTAGAACATGATAGCTTGACAGCATCGAAAATAGAATAGAAGTCTGTACCCCACAGAAGACAACGTCTTACTAGGTAAAAAGTGACAATCATCCTATCTATGTTTGCTAAGAAGCACGTGCATTAATAACCATGCAGCCACGATAGGTGTACAAGAGACAGCCACGGCGTGTATTCACGGTAGGGTTCGAAATTACATATTGACGCCTCTAATCATTGTACTCAAGCCATCTCCGCTATGACGGGTAAGGAAACCTACGATTCTGACACGGTTTGAGTTCCGCAGAGCCAGAAAAACTCATGCCAGAGGATATCGATAGTATCCATCCAACACCATAAATTCAGGATCAAGCTCGTCACAGAAATCTGTGCTCATTTTCATCACTAGGTTCGCGCTTGATGTGCTTCGAAGAGACGTCCCCCGCCCTATCGCTATCGGCGCCTTCTTCATCGTCAGCGGGTCGCTTCATTTCCTGTTCGATGGACTTGGGTTCTTAATATGCTGTGTTAACTCTAATTTTCATTCCCATACTAGTGTACAGAATCCACGAACCTTGACGGGTCGATCATGACTCGCGCTAGGACTGCGGGTTCGCGGAACCACTAGGAGAGATCTGAGAGCGGCTATAACCAAATTCAGGGTTATAAATGACAAGTTCGGAGAAAAGGCTGAATGTACTTAATGAACTGTATTTGAACACAAAAACGGCAAAACCTTCTTGCTGGTTCTTGGTATAATTGTATGTTACAGCCAGCTGGGTTGATCGCGGCATTATTGACTGAGACCATGGAAAGCTTGGTGGATATCAGCTGGAGTTATCTTCTTGTCGTAAAATCTATCGTCACCCACCTTGTAGAGTGTGAGATGGAGCTTCCTTTTAAAGCCCCCTCTGAGATAACATCAAGCTTGTTCGAGATTGTTGGATCCCCCTGATTGGGTTGAAGGTTTGCATTGGTTTCTGGCAGTGGTCGAGGAGGGATTTGTACGTTTTACAGTTCCTCGACGTAGTAAAATTTTATGGTATTAATGCCTGTTTTGCCAGAGTTCTCTGTAGTTTGTCGTCGATTTGCGCAGCGATATCTTTATCTATAACGCTTCGTTACTTCCCATCTATTTAATCGACGATAATTATGACAAACTGATTTCTAACTCAGCGAAACAAAAGTTCTGCCCGTACTCGTCGTTCGGCCCTTGTCTTCGCTTTGGCCTGAAGCTATGGAGGCGATGGCTAAATAGCTCCTCGGGAGTGTAATATTAAATGAGCGTACTGGCTCCGTCGATGTAGAGTTGCGCCTTGACCTGTTTCGACAGTGGGAAGGGACCACGAACTTCAAACAAGGCATTGTAACGAGCGCCAGACTTCGATTCGATGTACTTCGTCATTGTATTGGAGGCAGGCTCTTCCTTGTCGTGATCGTCATATTTACGAAGCGGGGAATTGTCGACCCAAACGTCGACCTCAAGTCCAGGGCATTTAAGCAAGGTGGCCATAATTGTAGCAAAGTATTAAATGTAGTGAGATTTTCGTCCTTTTGTTGAACGATACAATCTAGAATGTTTGGGTGAAGGTTATATGTGAGAAGGTGTGGTTTGCGATATCCAGAAGTACTTGCTTTCAAAGGTGTAACCAAATCGCCTGCGAACTCATCTGACCTAGGCCAGCTGGCCATTTGAACAAACCTCCTATGAGTCTGACCATCTCATTCCAATACACAAATTTCAACTTTTGATAGTTGCAATCAAGGATTTTACTTCACAATTTTAGAGAAAAGGAATTTAATAGCACATAATAGAAATCAAGTTGACGAAAAGATTTCAGACATTCGAAGACACGACATAAGACCACTAGAAAAATCCGAGACACCGACTGCTAGTAAACTGAAGAATCAAAAGAAGTTGATGACCTCGACACTCTTTGTGTTCATTAAAACCAAAATCCTAGGCCTCTCACTGTGTATATGAATACTCTCATGGTCAGTTTCGATGCAAGCCATGGCTCTTCAGTTTCGGAGTCGCTTTTGAACGAATCCCGTGCCTCTTCATCTCTACTTGTCCGCTCCTGTTTACCATTTTCCCTACCAGGCTATTAGTCCAGTAAACATGTGTAAGAATTTTAAACAACTTTATGTTTGGGTACTGACAGTGGCACGTTGGCGTTTCTGAAGCTTCCTCGTCTTCTCTAGAGATAAGCCATCGATGACCAAATCTTTCAACGTTATAGGGCTTAGTGACTGTGGGATAATATAAAGTGCTTTCAGGGAATGTAGTGTGGGCTTTTGGCGTATAACTTGTCGCTTCTGGGGGGCTTCGCTTACCTCTTGAGCGGTAGTGGAATTTGATTGTAGCAAATAGGTTGTAACCATCAATGTAGTTGGATTTGTTCGGCCACGAGTGACGGAATAGGTCGTGGAGCTTCCAGGCCAGAAGTTTTTAACTAAGAAACAAACTCAGAACAACATGTTATGACTTGCGTGGTTTGGTGCAACACTGCACTTCCTTCTAAAACTTTCTCAGAAATTGTTTCAAAGTCAACTACTTCAACAATACCGGAGCGGGAATAGGATCTCTTCTAACTATTTAATAGAATGTAAGAACAATCTCCCCTACTCCTTTCAAGGCTTTCTGCCTCGCATCACTGATAAATCCAAGTCCTTCCTCGTCTATCATCGTTAGCGCCATCGATGTTGCCTTCGTAGTCTATGTCAACATGCTTATCTGTACTTGAGCGAAACAAAAGTCTTTCGCAAAGAACCCTTCCGCAAATTTGCCTTGAAGCCCAACTCTGCTTAGTCGGCGGTTCATGTCATTATTCGAAGGAACTATGGCGGTAACTAACTTTTCCGACCAAGCCGAGCAAGATGGCAACGTCATGTTTTGCTTTGAATTTCCGATTGAAAACGTACATGACCCTGAATTTAGCCCCAGATGCAGCTTCAATGTACTAAGTCATAGTGTTTGGTACGTTTGGTTCTTCAACGTCATCATGTTCCTTCAAAGGAACACCGTTAACCATAATTGTCTCTTCGACACTAAGCACATTAACTAAGATTACCACTGTTGCCGCCGTGAAAATTGCTACATAATAAGTACTGTAAAATTGTATCTAATTGGGAAAGAACAAGGTGGGCAGGCCTGCTCCGGTTACTTAAACTTCAAGAACGTAGCACTTGTCACGTATAACTGCACCTTGCCAGGATGAGAGAACTGAACATTCGTGTACTCGGAGGAAGTGCTAGAAACACCTCGAAAAGCGAAAAAGTCGGATCTATCCACCTATTCATAGGATGCCAAACAGAAAGACATGACACTCAAATTCTTCCCCACATCTCCAAATATCACGAGAAACAACCAGATCACCCACTTCTGTAACAAAGAAATCTATTCGAGAGTATCCATCATGATCACCTCCATCCATTCCTAAAAACCCATGATACTGCTTTGTGCACTCGCCTGCCATCGCATCACTATCAATCTGGTAATAATGCATGGTAATAAGAAAGACATTACGCCTAAAAGGGCGATATTTACCGCAGACGATAGCAAAAGACATTGGCCAGATTTCCTTCCCAGACGCCTGAAAACAAGGGGTCGCAAAAATGCCGGAATTGAAAAAAGACTGATAGGCACGCTATGCAGGATCGTTATCGTAAGAGAGCAACTTTCGTCATGGTCCGGTTCGAGGGAGCGCTCAAGGTTCGCACTGTGTATGATATACACCAAGATGTTGATATCGCGAAGCCGCCAACTAATCCTTGATGGTAATCTGAGAAGGCGGAGTCGCCACTTAATCCAGAGTAGTGTTGAGAAATAACCGATGATAGTGTAAAACGCCAGGGCGGTATGAACGTGAGAAAAAGCAACGGCCCAAACGGCGACCCAGGGGTATGAGTGGTCCGGGCGCTTACATCTACCATATCAAAAGGTTTTCATACGTGAGAAGGGGCCTACCAATGCCCAACTGGAACTGGGGGGCCCACTCCATACGATCCATTTAGCAGTTGTTGTCGAACGGACATCATATCGGCGGATCCGCCTGAAGCAGTAGTTGGTGCATCGCCGCCCATCCAGTTGAGGCTCCCCCGCAGCTCCTGCATCGCCTCTTGCATGCGGCCACCGGCAATCTCATTGTGCTTTGCAATCTTTTGGTCCCAGCCTCCATACTGCAACTGAATTCCCCCCGCCTTCTTCGCAGCTTCCCGGATGACGGCCGCCCACGCTTTTGCAATCTCTTCATAGGCCTCCTGTTTGTGTCGATTGTGCTGATATGTGTCCCAATCTGGCAGACGATGGATGATTTCGGTGGCTCCGTCAAGAAAAGTCAGCGAGGTGGCTGGCTGTGCCTCGTTCGGAGGCAAAAAGTGAGGTGTGAAGTCCTTTAGTGCGTCAAGAAGCTCGATGAGCTGCTGGCGAACCCGGTTGTAAGCGTAGTCCGATGAGCCGCGTCCAAGTGGAAAGGCTGCCTGAAAGGATGATTCGTATTTACTCATAGTCTCGAGTGTTGACTGTACGCTTGGACGAGGGGCTGTTGTGACGACTTCGGTGCCAATGTCTGGGTGGCGGTCGCAAATGGACTGTAGGAGATGTCGCATCTCATCGGCGCTCAGTGTCTCAAGTAGTCGCGGTAGAGGCAGCGGGCGACCAGAGACGTTGGTGCGGATGCGCTTTGTGTAGTGTCGAGGTAGCGGTCGTGCAGGCACAGCAGGGGAGCCAGATGGCGATGCGGACATTCGATCATCGTCTCCGCCACTGCCGTCGTCCTCGGCCTTTCGCTTGCGTCCAGACATGGCGGAGGGAGGGGAAAGAACTGCAGAAGTTGAATGGTCAGCTGGAGGCCGTGATGGGATGCGAGAACGATGGGTGCAGGCTGGTAAGGACATACTGTTGCGGGTGGGCGAGAGGCGGTTGTTCAATAGGTGCGGAGGGGGTGCGAAGTGCTGGTTGATGATATTCATGCTGTTCCGTGGCCGCCAAACGGGTCGTAGGAACGCAGCAACAGCGCTGTGAATGGGTCGAATGAAGCCGTTGTGCGAACGACGGCGAGCGGCAGGAGGAGCGTTGGTGAAGGTGTTGTGGGTTGTGCGTTGTTGGTGGAGCGGAGCAAGACAACGAAAGAACGCCCAGGACTAAGAAGCAGCCCGCACGGCCCACATCATGCAGCCTTAGACAGATCTAGCCGACCAAAACTAGACCATTCACGTCACAGCGCCGAATTAGAAGCGGTCCATTGCCGCTGTTACCACGACGACACCTCTGCTCACTCTGGACTACCCTACCACTGTAACAACCACCACCAATTTCACCTGGAGAATTGGGCCGAAATCTGAACAGTTAATATCGTGTTCGCCGTGTTTTTTTAATGCAAATTTATCATTGGATGAACTCCATTTTTCAGATCCTAGTGCTATGTGTGGCCCCCAGGGCCCAAACCAACAAACTCCTTGCTGACTGCACTGACACTGGCTTGCTTCATGCATCGCCGCCCGTGCTCTTTTTCGGTGTTAACCATGGAAGGACCTCACGCCGAACTAGCCCGAGAATAAACCCAAACGCCATGTTAAACTTCACTTGGTTTTTGTGCCCACAAAGCTGCTGCATCGCGACCCCCTCTTGAATTACAATTACAAATTAGCACACCACCAAAAGATCAAATTGACACTGTTTTGGGCTTATGCACAAAAACTGCTTGAGATTCCAAGTGACCTTATGGTAGCCTGTTGCAAGGACAACCTAGTGTGATGGTATGCCAACTCGCCAAACTTACCCTACAAATACAAGGATTGGGCGGCGACCAAGTCTCTCCTAACCAAGTCCAGAGCCTTTGTGAATTTCTGCTCTAATTCTTCACTGCCCATCACCTTTGAAGCCTGTGCTGTCTGCCGTAGGAGTTCCTCCAGTCGCCTGAACAATCGGATCAAACTGCCCTCGTATACGTCGGTCATTTTGCTGATGAAAAGTTAGCTAGTAAATTTTAAAGAGACCATTTCCAGCTTCAGAAGCACGAAAGCATTTCGCGAGAAAAGGATGGGAAATGAAAAAATAAATGATTGCGTACCAGATCTGGGCAAATGAGGCACCCTTTGCCCAAGCAAACACAACCTCCATGAGCTCATACTTGAAAGTATTGATGTACTCCTCCTCGTTGACAGCTAGTTTACTCTCCTGGGAGATTTTGGCGATGATACGAGCCTGGTTTTGAATTTCGCGATATGGTTTGGCCAGCTCCTCTTTCAAATTTGGAGTTTCTTTGCTCTTCTCCTCAAAGATGAAGCAACTTAAACAGGCAGCGCACTGTTCAGGCGTTAATTCGTTGAAGAATCGGTTGAACAAGAGTTCACTGAGAACAAGCTCGTCTCCGGTACTGATCTCACAAGCGACTCGAGCTTTGATCTGTACCACATCGAACTCGTCAATGAATCCAAGTCGGCGTAAGACACGCTTGCGGCTCTTCAGCTCGTCGAGCTGCTTGATTGAAAGAGCACTTTGGATTTCCTTCTTCACACTTTTTATCTTCTCCTGGAGCTCTAGTTTGCCTGTGTACTGGTTGTACAACTCCGGTAGTCGTGAGGAGCTGTGGAGTGGGTTACTTAGTAAGCGTGATTCCAAGACTTCAATCTTTCGCAACAAGCTTCTGAAAGAGTCGTCCCTTATGTTCATATTTTCGATGGGATCTAGAACAGCAATTCCGTCTGGAAATCTCTTCTTGACCTCGTCTAGAGCTTTACGAACATTATTCCTCTGATCACCAGACTTCAAATCTGGTGGTAAAAATATCCGCAGATTACCTATCGTATCAATACAAGATAGGAGAACCGGAATGACCTCCATTCGGCCTTTGTCTCCAGGGAGAGGGGGACGAACTCCAACTGGCAACCCGTCCTTTGGTTTCGCTCCGGGCTTCGCGTCCTGTGACACAGAGACAAGAACATGGACAACGAAAGAGTCCTGTGGCCGGTAAACCTCTCCGTTCAGCGATTTTCGAGGAGTGTAGTTCACCACCGCGCCCCATCCAAAGTCCATGTCATTGTGTTTGACACGCACAAGGCGACCTGCTTGCATAAATGTAATACAATAATTCGGATGCATAATGACGTCGCGCATATCTTGGGCAAGAGTGTCCAACTGCTGTCGTAGCTGATAATAGTCCTTGACGGTGGCTTCGTCCGTAATGTTCAAGTTTGTCTTTTCTGTTTCTAGGGCATGCAACTCTGTGTACGGTTGGTTAGAAATGTACGAACACAACATTGTCAAGTCGAACTTACGTTTCTCCAGGCCAGATACACTCGCAGTGTTTTGAAATTGGAAAAAGCAACGCTCCAACATAAACTCTGGAGAGATTCCTTCCACTCTGATGAGGTTCAAAATCATATTGTACCCAAGGTAGAAGGCTGAGTTGAGATTGTCCTGTTTGCCACGCACAATGTCCTTGGCTACGGCTGGCTCCATCTGTTCATCAATCATCATAATGACAATACCTCGTTCGTCGAGACCACGACGACCAGCACGGCCTGACATTTGAATAAATTCAGAAGGTGTCACCCAACGTTGTGAAACGCCATCAAACTTTCGTACACTTGTAAACACGACTGTTTTCGCAGGCATATTCAGTCCGATGGAAAATGTCTCCGTTGCGAAAAGAACCTTAAGAAGGCCTTCCTGGAAAAGAATTTCGATAGTCTCCTTCAAGATAGGAAGTAGGCCAGAGTGATGAACACCAATACCACGCCGAAGAAGGGGCAAGATGTGCTGAATCTGTGGCAAACTACGGTCCTCTTCAGACAGCATTTCAATTGCGCTGTTAAAGACTTTGGAGACCATGGCTTTTTCTGATTCGTCATTGAAGGCCAACTGACTCATCGAAAGGGCATAGTTCTCGCACTCCCGCTTGCTGAAGCTGAACACAATAACCGGGTTGTAATTCTTCAACATAATCATCTTAACAATCTTATAGATGTCGGATTGGTCTTTGTTGCCTCCTTTGTTAGTCCTCTTGTCCTTGCCTTTACCCTTCCTCTTCGCAGTAAAATCTGCCGCATCAGTGCCTTGCTTGTCTGCAATGGATGCCATGGCCTTTTGGAAATTCTCTTCTCGAAATACGTTCTTCTCGTCCACGACCAAATGAATACCATCGGCACCGGCTGGAAAGAAATAGTGCTGAAGCGGAGTCGGTCGGAAATCGGTGTAAACGACATGACAAGGCTGGTTATGGGTTTTGGTGATCCATTCAGCGAACTGCATTGCGTTTGGAATGGTAGCAGAAAGAAAGACATAACGGACTTTATCAGGGAGGAGAATGATAGTCTCTTCCCATACCACACCACGAGCTAAAGCGCGTTAGCTTTGAGAAAATGACATGTGGGAATTAACTCACATTTGTCTCTCAGATAATGTACTTCGTCAAAAACCACCCAGGCAACCTCTCGCATTATTTCAGAGCCTCGGTAGAGCATCGATCGCAGAATCTATACTCATTAATAATCCGTGTGGACTGAAATACCCATCACATACCTCGGTTGTCATGACCAAGCAAGTCGCTGTTGGGTTGATTGTCACATCACCCGTCATGAGTCCGACATCCCCAAAATCAGCCAAAAACTCTCTGTACTTCTGGTTGCTCAGCGCCTTGATCGGACTAGTATATATGACCCTCTGGTTGTTCTTGAGGCATTGCGCTATCGCGTATTCTGCAACTACCGTTTTTCCAGCAGAAGTATGCGCCGAAACCAAAACACTCTCATTTCGCTGTATCGATGCGACCGAGACTTGCTGGAAAGGATCGAGAGCGAATGGCCAGGTTCTCGCGGGTTCCACGGGCGGTTTGTGCTCGGATATCGGGACATAATCATAATCGGGTGGGAGAGCCACTTGATGGCGGACTTGATGTTGAAGTACGACAGCACCTCCGTCTTGCGCTTGTGCTTGCAAACCTGCGGCCGCAGCGACTTCTCGCGACTGTTCTGTCTCGAAATCGTCCGTCACCACGAGCTCAGGTTCGTCGCGTTTCTGGCGTTTTGATATTTGATCTGCTGTCAACTCTGGGCGGGCATCCGACATGGTAGCGTCTTCAGAAGCAGACACAGGCTCGGGTATAGGCACAGGCGACTTGACATCGCCATTCGCCTGTCGCTTTTTACTCTTTTTCAGTGCAGGAGCTTGCGCGCCGTCCTCGAAAACGTCGAACAGCTCCATCGTGGATGGCGCGAATGTCTAATCTCGTTGTATGCTGGGGTCGATATAGGGCTTGTAAGTTATCTCGAGTATGGTTGACAAGAATTTTGTGCAGAATATGAACAGAAACCTAGGTAGATTGAACTGGCAGGAGACTGGCAGTAGCTATCGCCATCAAAAAAGTTATGAAGGCGGGAGGATAGTTGCTTGGCATTGTGCCCCGTGCTCAAAATTCGTTCCAACCTTAAGGTTGCAGGAAGAAAGGTCCGCAAAGTGCAAGCAAAGTGACTAAGCAGAATGACTAAGCAGATTGGCAGGTAGCACTTGAAGTCATTCGATCAAGCCTCCATCCCATCAGCCCGCACACGTACCACGACCCTCTCCACTCCTCTCATTCTGCCAAAGTACGAGATCCTACCACGCCAATTGCTCACTCCGCTAACATCTCAAGATGCTTGCCCGTCCAGCTTTCCGCGCTGTCGCGAAGCCCTCGCTCGTCGCCCGCCGCGGCTTCCAGTCTACCCGTACCCAACTGGCCAGCCCCTACCACTACCCCGAGGGCCCGCGTAGCAACTTGCCATTCGACCCGCTGAAGAAGGGATTTGCGATTAAATTCTGGGCCTATTGCGGTGAGTACGAGTGCGCTAGGGGAGCGACAATCGCCATCTTAGCATTGGACTGACTGTTATAGCTACCGGATTCTCCCTGCCGTTCATTGTCGCTGGTGAGCTACCCGTTCCAATTGCTGGCCTGTGGGAATCGTTTCTAACTTTTGCTCCTTCACAGTCTGGCAAACCAAAAAGAACCAGTAAACGCGATAGCTTAATATGGCACACCGTTCTGGCAATGGCATTGGCGGAAAAGGAACATTGTAGCATAGACGGAGGGTTCCTGCGAACAACTGGACTCCATACACACGACCAACAACAATTTCATTTGCCGTGTTGAATTGTCTTTCTACTTCGTGCAAGCAACAGGTGATACTGATTGCTCCGACTGTGAGGTCTGATGCCTCCTGGGAAATCCGCGACTCGATATCAAATGATGTGACATGTGCTCGCCTGCCGCTCGGGAAAAGCTCGGTTATCGCCACTTTCCCTTTTTGAAATTTTACGTGACCATTTCATTCGTCATAGCAGCCGGGCTCTTACACCTTTTTACTTTCCCCTTGCAGGAAGCCCTAGAGCGCATTCTCTTCCTTTCAAAACCTAATGCGTAATCTCAAAATTGTCGCGAGATCGCTTTTGCGGTTCTCGGGCGAGGACCCTCTTCCGTTATCTGCTACAGCTTGGGATACGTCTTCCAATTCAGTCATCTGTGCCTTCGGGCCCTCTCAATCACGTGCAACCATCGAATTGAAGAGGCTCTACTATAGCCAAAACAACTCCGAAGATAGACTGGACAGCATTGCTTCCTGGGATGCGCCTTGCCCCATACCAACTCTGCAACACGACTCCATTCTTTCACTTCAACATTTCTCTGACTCGGCTACATCATGCCTCGTCCTCGCTGGCGGGGATATCATACTGGTTCGCGAAAATCTCGGGCCTAATGAAGAGCTTGTGGAAATCGTGGGCTCTATTGATGCTGGAATTTCGGCTGCAGCATGGTCGCCAGATGAAGAGCTTCTTGCCATCACCACTCTCGCCAGCACACTTCTTCTGTTCTCTCGAGATATTGAAAATATATCAAATATCACCCTCACTCCGGAAGATGTCAACGTCTCGAGCCACGTATCCGTTGGCTGGGGTAAGAAGGAGACTCAGTTCAAGGGCAAGAGGGCGAAGGCTTTGCAAGACCCCACAGTTCCGGAACGTGTTGACGAAGGGGTTCTTAGTCCACACGATGATCGATCCGTGACTATCAGTTGGCGTGGTGATGGAGCGTACTTCGCAATTAATAGCATTGAACTGGAACGTGGACGCATGATTCGAGTTTTCTCCAGGGAAGGTCAGCTAGAAAGTGTCAGTGAACCAGTCGATGGCCTTGAAGGAGCACTCAGTTGGCGACCATCCGGAAACCTCATCGCTGGAATCAAGCGCCAGGCCGACAAGGCAGAAGTGGTTTTTTTCGAGCGTAATGGTCTTCGACATGGACAATTTGACCTTCGCCTCACTCGCGAAGATTCACAGGAATTGCAATCGGCTATATCTCTAGTTTGGTGTGTCGATTCGACTGTTTTGGCAGTCTCGTTTGAACATAAAGTCCAGCTCTGGACAATGAGCAACTATCACTACTACCTCAAACAGGAAATTGATTTCCCAACAGCAGGCAAACATGCCGTCCGATGTAGTTGGCATTCAGAGCGTCCGTTGATGTTAGCGATTGCCGCCCCAGGTACACATTGAGCAACTCATTTAATGAAGAGAGGTTCAAGCTAATAGGACAAACAGGGGCCCTTCAGATATCCGACTACATATTCTCTATCGCTGCAGGATCGCCTGCACCTCCGCATGATCTTGGTCTAGTTGCTTCAATTGATGGATGTATGTATATCATCAACTTTCTTTCCAGTATGCTGAAATCTATTAGTGTCCGTCAAAATCACTCCGTTGAGAATTGCCAACATCCCACCACCTATGTCGCTCTTCCAGATCCAGCTTGCATACCCAGCCGTGGACGTTATGCTATCAGCTAAGAATATGCAAATTGTCGTCGTGTCCAATAAAGACGTGTCAGTCTTTGCTCTTGAACTCAATACGCGGCCAGTACAGCCCCCGAAATTACTCTGGCGCAGCACCGATCTCAAAGGGCACCTCCCTCGCCAAGTGGCTTTCGTTGATGACCAGCATATTTACATGCTAACAGATAGTTGGGAAAGCGATGAAAATGGTCTTTGGATCAGCGATGACCAAAACATACTTCAATACCAGGGCTTGATTCTAGAGCCAGGTCGCGCTGCTTCAGTCGTTCAAAGAGTTGACTACCTCAGTCTCTACGTCCAATTCCAAGATGGGTCCCTGTACGACATTAGTCCAGATGGCCCTCTCAGCAACGTAGCCAAACGAACACAACATCTTGAGAGGTTCCCCACATTTTGTCCAGAAGCCAAAATTGCGATAATAGACGAGAAGGTATGTGCTCTCATATGGAATGACAGAAGAATACTCACAAATTCAGCCAATTTCATTGGGGTTGGCAAGCAGTGGAACCCTATATGCGAACGATCGGACGCTGGCTCGCAACTGCACATCCTTCATTGTCACGCCTTCGCATATCATATTCACAACGACTCAGCACCTTCTCAAATTCGTTCATTTAACAAAAGTTGAAGGTATATACGTCCTATCTCCTGAAATTTGCCCAACTAATAGACTGCAGACCTTGAAGTTCCGCTCGATGAACCTCAAAAGGACGAACGATGTCGCACGATCGAAAGAGGGGCGCGCCTAATCACTGCAATGCCCACGACTTACTCTGTCGTCCTCCAAATGCCACGTGGGAATTTGGAAACAATATATCCACGAGCACTTGTGCTTGCTGGTATTCGTAGGAACATTGAGGCAGATCAATATGGCAATGCGTTCCTAGCATGTCGGAATCAGCGCGTTGATATGAACATACTTCACGATCATGATCCGGAGAGATTTATGAGAAACATTGACATTGTAGTATCACAAATCCACAAAGTAGAGCATATCGATTTACTACTTTCTCAACTAAGGCAAGTTTTATTTTCAAGTATCACATTAACCATGTGTCTAATTAAAGTAGGAACGAAGACGTATCAGAGTCTATGTACAAGGAAACACTTGAGGCGAATGTTCCTAAGAATGCCAAAAGTGACCCTATCGAATCGAAGGTCAACCGTATATGCGATGCATTCTTATTCGTCCTTGAAAGACCACAGTATAAAGAAACCCACCTCCAGAACATCATCACAGCACATGTCTCCAAGACTCCCGCCGATCTGGAGGCTGGTCTTCAGGTGGTCGGAAAACTACAGGGTACGCAGCAATGACTGAACATGGTCGGTTCCGTGTCTAATTCTATGGTAGGAACACAAGATCCTCTCACAGAGAGAGCTGCAGAACACATTACTTTCCTAGCGGACGTCAACAAACTTTACGATACTGCCCTCGGAATATACAACCTCGAGCTTGCTCTTCTTATAGCACAACAATCACAGAAGGTACAATCTATCTACTTTGCCCTTATCAGAACTAGACTGATAATCTGACAGGATCCTCGGGAATACCTTCCTCACCTACAATCTCTTCATGATCTCCCCTCCACCCGACGTCGGTTCCGTATCGATGATCAACTGTCCCGCTACACTAAAGCTCTTTTCCACCTCAAAGAACTGTCCGTCTTTGACGAGTTCCTTGCCTACACCGAACAGCATAACCTCTACGCCACCGCCCTTTCTCTCTACCAATACGATACTTCTAAGCTCAGCCAGATCATGGCATCATACGCATCCCATCTTGCCCTCACAAACAGTCACAAAGAGTCCGCTCTCGCTTACTCCTCCCTATCTGATCATGCTTCCGCCTACCCCCAATATCTTGCTGCGAATCTTTGGCGTGAAGCTCTTACTTCTGCCACCCTAGCCAACCTCTCAGACACAGAGATAACTCAATTAGCCACCTCACTCGCCGAGGGCCTCACAGAATCTAAAGATTATCTCTCTGCGGCAACCATACAGCTCGATTACCTTTCCGACCTTTCAACTGCCGCCAAAACCCTATGTCGCGGATGCCATTTCTCTGAAGCTCTTCGCCTCGTAGTCATGCATCGCCAGCCCTCCCTCATCGAATCCGCAATTGACCCAGGACTCATCGAGCGTTCAGCAGAGATGACTGAATTTCTAGCCGACATGCGCACCCAACTGCTCGCCCAAGTACCACGTCTCCGCGAGCTCCGTGAAAAGAAGGCACAGGATCCCATGGCGTATTTTGAGGGTATGTTCGACGGCGCCGGAGCAGGTACAGGAGCGGATATACCCGATAATATCTCTCTCGCGCCTACTGATACAACCTCCGGCGGCACATTCATGACGCGCTATACAAACCGCACGGGAACGGTTAATACGACTACCACGCGCCGCACATCCAAGAAAAGGCGTCAGGAAGAACGCAAACGCGCGCGCGGCAAAAAGGGAACTGTTTATGAGGAGGAATATCTCGTCAACTCGCTCGAACGCCTGATCGCCCGTCTTAACGACACGAACGACGAACTTGAACGACTCATCTCCACACTTGTGGCGCGAGGGATGCGAGAGCGGGCTGCGGCTGTAGATACGGCTGTTGCGGATGTGGTGGGTAGGTGTAAAGAAGCTGTGGGCGAGTTGTGGGAGGCTGCAGAGGAGAAGAGGAGTGGTGGTGAAGACGTGAATGGGACTGGTGGTGGTGGTGGGGAGGATGAGATGAGACCGCAGGGTGGGGATGCGACGCTCTGGGCGAGCATGGAGGAGATTAGTAAGAAGAGGGTTGCGCCGGTTATTAAGGGGTTGGAGAGGTTGAGTTTGCTTGGGTAGAGGTTGGTGGTCGAGGAGGGAGATTGGAGATAAATCACAAAATAGGTAAATGGGATGAACGGTAAGAATGCTCGTTCGGTAAGAATGGGATGTTTACAGTTGTGAACTCTCTAAGATCTAAACTAATCGGTTATTTTGTGAACCGAACGAGTGAGTTATACACGGTTGAATTCTATGAAGTCATTCCTGTATGGATCTCGACTGACATGTGCACTCAAGATTAAGACTGAAGCATCTTGCAGGTCATTCTCAAAAATTTATCAGGATCGAACGAGTTGCATTACAACATACATGTACCAGAGCACTCTAATAAATTTCCTCTGTTAGAGGAATCTCCCTGTACAAAAAGATCTAATGCGTTTCAAAAAATCTACGATAAATCTTATGAGAAGATTAACTAATATCTCTATTCGAGACTTCTTCAAGTCCTCTTTGCATCTCGCCACTTTTATATCATCGTTCATGGCTTATACCCTACCTCAAACAAACTATCCTTCAACGCCTCAATCGCCTTGCCAATATCAGCGCGATTGGGATCCGTGACACTGACACCCATATGTCCAAAGCGAATATACTTCGACGCAATCTCCTTGTGCAAGCCTCCGGCAAAGATGACACCCTTCTTCGCCAGGCTTGGGAGGACGTTCGGTGGTGTGATGCCCTCAGGGAGATAGATAGCGGTCATACCGTTGGCTTGGTTCTCAGGCTTGGAAGCGAGTTGCTTTAAGCCGAGATCGGAAATGGCCTTCTTGATCTTTTGGGATGTAGCCTTGTGCTCGGCGAAGCGCTGGTCAAGTGGGCGAGAGAGGATTTGGGTTAGCGAGGTGTGGAGGGCGTGGATGAGTTGGGGAGATGGGGTGGCGAAGTAGGAAGGCTTTTTGGCTTCGTAGTTTTGCATGACTGGGAATTGGGTGTTAGTACAGAACGCTTGGTGTATGCACATAAGACAGGGCGAATGAGAAAAGTCTTACTTGGTAGCCAGTTCTTCCATGAACCGAAATATGATGTTGGCCGTGTCTTCCTTGCCTTGAATACTTCGATTGCGCGACCGGAGACCATGAGGATGGACAGACCTGCAGGGACGCCAATTGCCTTCTGTGATGCAGTGAGCACGACATCTAGGCCCCAGTCGTCGAATCGGATCTCCTCAGAGCCAACACTGCATACACCATCGACAACGATCAATGTCTCAGGAGATACCTTGTGCACAAGTTCACTCAACGCTTTGAGCTCACTCAGAACGCCTGTGCTAGTGTCGACGTGTGTAACAGTCAAGAGCTTGTACTTCTTCTCTTGAAGCGCCTTCTCAATCTCATCGAGCTGAGGGCGATCGCCAATTGGTGCCTTGAGCTGTGTCGCCTTGACACCATAAGTCTCGAAGCAGTCGGCAAATGAGTCGGCGAAGTAGCCAGTGTGCAAAACCAGTGCTTCATCACCAGGCTCCGCAAGGTTGGCCGCAACCTGGTCCCACCCAAGTGTACCGGAGCCGGAGATGACGAAGGGTTGCGAGGCTGGATCGGTGGTCTGGAAGAGCTTGCGGAGGGAGGTGAGGACTTCGCCGAAGGTATTGACGAAGGCTGGGCCGACATGAGATTCACTGAAGAGATTCGATTAATATACTGATGAATTGATTATCTATGGCGTAATGGCCTGCATACCTGTAGTGGCTCATCGATTGGAGGACGGCATCGTCAAACTCAATAGGACCCGGAATCAAGAGCGCGGGATGGGGAGCCTGATTGGACATCTTGACCGATGGATCTTTCTTTATCTTTTCTTCGATTGCGACCTTGGTGTCCTTTCTTATATCTGATTTGATCCTTGCGAGAGCTTCCTTCTCCTTGGCCTCTTTCTGTTCTTTTATTGCCCGACCCTCTTCGTCTTCCAGATATGCGGTACGCTCTGTTGAGAAGGGAGTGTTCAATTCGAGAAAGGGTTTTGTGTCGAGATGTTTGGAGAATAAATTAAGGCGCGCAGATGCGGCGGTAGATGCGCGTGAGGGAGCCACGGTGACGAAAGAGGAGGGGTAGCGCAGGCGGATATTCAAGGAAGAGAGGAGTCGGCGCGGGGCAGCCAGCTTGCCGGTTTCGGATGGGGAGATCGACTGTGAGTTTGGTTGGAATGCTCTGGGAGCGGATGCGATATGCGGGTGTAGACGGGAGAGCGTCTGGAAGTTTGCTCCTGATTCAGATGGGACAACCCTGGAGATCAATTGATAGCTTCGAGATGCGTAAATGAGGGCTCGTTAGTGGTCAGAAGTGTCGATACGGAGTATGGAGCAGAAGATGGAAATGAGATTTGTCAATTGAGGCGTCTAAGTTGCTTTTTTGGACAGTCAGACTTTTTTCTCCCCTCGATGCACCTGAGTCGTCTCCCTAGGCCAATTGCTCATCTGCCGTGCGTTCGACGCGTGGGGTCCGTCTCCGCGACTCTTCCGATGAAGCACAGACACACGTGACTCGGCCGGCCCGAGCGTTGCCAGGGGACCGGGTTCAAGCTAGCGGCGCCCAAACATCAACACTAGGTTTGTATACACACACAAACAGCTTGCGCGCGTCCCTGTATGTCTGCCTTTTGCCTCAACATCCCCACTCTTGGATAGCTTCCGACAACAGAATAGCACCAGTATTTAGACATTGCGACGATGCGCCTCACCCGAGCCGCACTGCGCGCAGAAGCAACCCAGCAGGTCGAGGAGAGCGAGACACCCGACGCGTCAAATCCGCATAACGACCTGAAGGAGCGCGTTCCATTGGGCGAAGTGTCACCCAACTCTGCCCTCGAGTCTGCCCCTATCGCAGAAACACCAGCGACAAAGATGCCTCCGAAGAAGAGCAAGGCAAAAGGCGGCGCAAAAAAGGGCGCAAGGGGAAAGAAGGGCAAAGCCGCAGAGGGAGAGGAGGAGGAGGAGCAGGTCGAGATCGAAGTCGCCGAAGTGCTCGAAGATGCGCGACAGGCAGCAGGGAGTCCGGCGAGCGACGCGGCCGCTGATGAGCTGTCCAGCGAACCCACAGATGGTAAGACATTGGGGTGGTCGATGCAGCAATCTTTTTAATAAGATGTGCAGCTAATCGTGGGGTGCTGCAGATATTGTCCAAGTTCCAATGGCCGACCAACGTCCTGCAAGCCCACCATCTCGTGCAGTACGCATGACACGTCGCCAGTTAGCCAAGCACGAAGAGAAAATATCCAAGTCGCATCGCGCGCTACCAGCTCCACCATCAGAGGTTGCAGTTGCCAATCAGGAGGACGACGCTGTTGCAGGAGCGCAGGAAGAAAAAGAGGAAAAGATTCTTACCAATTCTAACGAGACTATGATTGCGCAGGAAAATGAACCAGAAAACCCCCAATCAGCAACAGTACTTGAGCCTAGTACCGAACCCATCTCCGCAATCGCACTACCAATCCAAGTTCAGGAACCAGAGGTGGAGGAGCCAGTCCAGGTCGTCGAACCGGAGATTAGTGCACCAGAAGTATCTGTCCAAGAGCCTACCTCGCCAGAGCCAAAAACGCTCACCTCTATCCAACCATGTGAATCTGATGCTGCAACACCAATTCAGAGCCGCGCCCCTAGTAGAAGTCCCTCGAAGTCCCCCGCTAGGTCTCCAATGAGGCTTGAGGAGTCCATTGAAGCCATGGACGCGCTAGAGGAAGCTCTCGAGAATGTCGGGAAAGCCTTTCCCATCCTCGACCACTCTGGCGACGAGAAATCCCCACGTAAGGCAAGGTTTGACACTGTGGAACGTCTTCGAAAAGAAGCAACACCCAGACGATCTCCCCTCACTACAGCGAGAGTGTCGAGAAATCCTAGCGCACCCAAATCTCTCAAACCTGGTCCAGCACGGTCAGGGTCCGGCCTTACCCGCTCTGCCAGTGTCCGCACAGCAGCATCGAAGGACTCACAAGGAAAACGCGTAGAAGTATCCGACTATCTTGCTGCCAAACGTCGACCCATCTCTATGACCTTTCCGACACCGCCAGCACCCCTCAAATCTACAAAGGCCCCTACGAAATCCACATTCACTCTTCCAGGCGAAGCTGTTGCCGCCAAACTTAAATCTCAGAGAGAGGAACGTCTGAAGCGCGGAGCAGAAGGCGCCCCACGGCCCGCGAGCGCAACATTTGTAGCCCCTGCACCCACAAAGGCGTCCAAGGCCCCTACAAAACCCTCATTCCAATTGCCTGGCGAAGCTGTAGCCGCAAAATTGAAGGCTCAAAGAGAAGAACGTCTCCGCCGCGAACAAGAACAAGGCAGCAACAAAAAACCTGCCTTTGTACCTCCTCCGCCTCCAAAGTCCACAAAACCACCAACAAAAGCAAACTTCCAACTCCCAGGTGAAGCTATCGCCGCCAAACTCAGAGCCCAGCGCGAAGAACGCCAGAAGCGCGAAGAAGAGGAACGTTTGAAGCGTGAACAGGATGAGGCCTTCGCCGCCGCCGCCAATTCCTCCAAACGAACAACCTTCAAAGCCCGCCCTGCGCCCGCAAGAAGACCTGTATCCATGATTGCCGCTGTGCGTCCAACTGCAGCCAGCAAAGCCCGCGAAGCCCTGATGACCAGCGAAACAGAACAACAAAAAGAAAACCAAACTGATACGTTCGCTCCCTCAAAACGCTCCTCGATGCTCTTAACCCGAACTCCCTCGTCCACAACAACAACGTCCGCTTCAACCATCGCCTCAGCATCAAACCGCGCCAGCATGTATTTGCCATCGAATCCAGGCCCGGTCGTGAAATCCACAGTGACGCCAGCCGAAGCAGCAGCGCAGCGCGTAAAAGCTCGAGAGATTTTTAATCGTGATCGTTTCGAGAAGGAGGCGCGGGAACAGGAGCGTAGAGAGAAAGAGGAAGCGGCAAAGAAGGCAAGGGCAGAGGCGGCGGAGCGCGGGAGGATTGCGAGTAGGGAGTGGGCGGAAAGACAGAGGAAGAAGATGCTTTTTGGGGGACCTGCTTGAGGGAAGAATTTTAAGTACGGGGGGAGGAGGAAATTGCTTTGTGTATTGTTTCTATTAGCGAAAGCGTCTGTTTGGAATTGGGATAGGTATCGGGTATAGGACTTGGGATTGGGTTCTGGATATGGCGTTGGTTAGGTTGGAGTCACGGAGCTGGGATCTAGGGACGAGTATGCTTTGTCGCATGCGTTTATACCCTACTTCTTGAGATTGAATTGGAATATCGTGCCTACTCTATTTTATTTTGCTGGGTTATCTCTTTTGTCACTGTGAACAGATGAAGAGTCATTCGTCACTGTTGATTGCCCATGAGTGTATGTGGCTTTCACGACGATAAGCTAGATTGTTAGACTGCCTTTCCTTTCTCCTTTTTAAATGTTTCAAAGTCTGGTATACATATCTGGGCATAGGCAAACCCTGCCCAGGAAGATATTGTCCTCTTCTAGCGATGTGGTGAAGATGATGATTTTTCGTCGAACTTCGTCATCAATCCTTCTTCCTTGACATCCCCAGCTCAACAAACCTTGAACTTCAGTCTGGGCATCAACGGTTGATCTTCTGCAGCCGTCACACCGCAAACCGCCCAGACATAACTGTACTTCCTTATGTACTCGGACTAGACGACCTATAACATACGGACATACAGCTGGAGTAGCAACCTCCTTGGTAGAAGTCTGATATTTACCCTAAAGTCGTGAATCAACTACAAAGATACTACAATCCATCTACCTATTCAGAAATCGATTATATCAACCCACTGACCCATCCATCCATCCCCACCCACCCACATCGCCACGACGAACCGGCCTACCTACCAACGAAACAGTACACGATACCGCCACGACCCTCTCCACCGCACACCCATAGACAAAGGATCCGGAGCAGTCCCTATGAAATCCACCCCTATCCACACTCTCAACCCAGAAACAGTAACAGGTGTGCAGTTGCCCCTTCCAAGGGGTATGCACTTTCAGCACTCCATCTCAACATCCAATATCAATCTCCTTAGCCCCTACTCCCGAATCTACAAGGGGGGTATACCACTGTGCAAAACAGGGTCCATGTACGCCTATGTGTTGTGACAGAGCAATTCCGTCCCCTGCCCTCCTCTCCCTGAGATCAAAGTATGCAGCTAGTGTCTTCGCATTCGCATCAGCCGTCACATATCTCGCCCACTAGGTCCCGGATCAAGCAGGGAATCCAACATGTCAGATTCACTCTGTCCTGTCCTGTCCGTTCCTTCTCTACCTCGCCATGTCCATGTCCATGTCCTGCCCTGCCTTTCTCCTCCTAACCGCATTCCGTGTCCGGCATCGAGAGAAGAAGAAAAGAAAAAGAAAAAACAACCACCTTGTAGATACATCTCCCACTGCGAGCGACTGCAGGCACACCTGCACTGCATGACAGTCACACACATCGACAAACGGGGCATCAACGACAGGCCCGTGTTGGTTGGGATGGTGATTAGAATCCCGACTCGGGATCCAAAGCCGGGGCTGGGACCGCTGGCGACATGTCCTGCCTTGCGTCTTCCACTGATCGCAGCACCGTGTGCATTCCAGGCCGGGCTGGGCCCGATTTCACTGAACGGTGAAGAGAAGGTAGGTGACAACGATAGCCATGCATGCCAGGCATCAGCATCCGCATCAGCAATTCGTGATGTTCTGAATCATGAACGTGGTACGTTGGATGCATAGTATCCATTGTAAACGGCTCAGGATCTGGATCTGGATCGGGATCAAGATACCATACGTTCGGCTCCCGAGACCGAGATTAGACAAACCATGGCCGTGACCCTGCCAATGCAATCCTCCCCCTTTCACTACGTTCGCATTCTCTCTAGGCTGTGCCTTCGCCTATCGTAGAACTGCTGGTTGTGGAATTGAGGCTACAGGCGCAACGCAGGTGGCAATGTCCAGATGGGATTTCTTACATCATGACTTGTGTTTTGAAACGGGATGGGGACAAGAAACGGTCGGTGGGGCTGGGAACAACAGATGAGGCTGTGTAGGAGGTTCGTGAATGTGATCAAGCACGGAGGGAATGATACGATTTCTGTATTACGCTATGTTGTGTGATGGTGATGGAGAGAAATATTCCGGCACGGCAATGAATCATGAGAGGGTGTGTGCGTTTGCCATGTGGCATGTGTGTGACATGCATGGTATGTTATAGTGTGATGAAGGCAAATACAAATGCAAATGCAGGTTTCTACACAGAAAGACAGGAAAAAAAGTCATGTGCATCCACTCACATTCTCAGGATCATGTCCCCAAGGGATGTGATGGTCATGGGCATCAAGGAAGAAGCCCCGCGGGTTCGAGAAGCCGAGCAGAGTAAGATCTTATCAAGAAAGAAAAGAAAAAAAAACTATGTGCCCTGCAGAATCGATATCGAAAAGACCCCTTAGATACGTGGGTACCTTCCGTATGTCCATCAGATCGTGGGGTCACGATTACGCTTACGATTTATAGCAATGAACGCTGCGGCTATGCGATGCGGGCCTGATGGATCGATTTGGACCGGAGTGCTGGGTGAAGTTGTAATGATGAGATCACTGAATGTCGTTTCTTTGGCCGAGACATCGTGAGCTCAGGGGGAAGAACTTCATATCGTACGTGCTCATATCGGCTTTTGCCTGTTTCCGATAACTACTCTGGGTATATCTTTTGGTAGGCGCGGCAGATGAGTGGTAGCCTTCTTTTCCTTTAAAATCGACTTATTGGCTAGTAGGTGGAATATGGCACATGGTATTTGGCGTCCAGCCACACGGTCCAAATTTCCTTGCTGTGCTATTGGTAGGCGCATCAACGCACACGCGGCATAATGCTCTGGTGATTATTCCTACCATTCCTTCCAGCTTGTAGGAGAATATCTTACGGCTTAGGACGTTTGCTTCCCCCTCATGCCGTGCCACCACATCCATCCCTATGGGGGGTCGAGATGGCAAACTGGTTTTCTGCATCCCAAGCAAGCCTCCCGTGCTTCCTAAGCCTCTCAAACCAAGTCAAGTTGGACCAGGAACAAGTTTATTTCTTCCAGCCCTGCAATCCTGCAATAAAATATGGTGTGAGTGTAGATGAGTGTGCGTGTTTGTGTGCCTTGCAGGTTTTTTTCCTGTTGGTGATGAATGAACCCTTGTCCGACGTTGACAAGGCATCGGCATTCTGATCCGAGGCCATTCATTCACCCATTGCAAGACAAAGGGTTCGCCATGTGCGCATGTGCCTGCGTGTGCGCCTGCTTTTCTTCCTTCTCACTGCTGGGCGCCATCCATCGTTATTGTAGCATGGAAGAGGTTGGGATGGCACACGGCTGGCCATGGACTTTGAAAATTGCTGGGTGCATGATTTCCACACTCTACACCATCTTTTTCGCAGCCCACCAGCACACTGTCGTCATCGGTCCTTCTCAGCCACTAGGTGTGCACCATGTGCAACCTACCACTAGACCCCGTCCGTTAGTCGCGATAAGAGGCACGGAGCGGATATCGAGATTCCCATCCACTTTTCCTTCCCATCCCTTCCCTCCCTCCCTCCCATCCCATCCGTCCCATCGTCCACGGACGGGTGTCTGTGTCGATCGTAAAGGGTTTATTCGGATGAACAGCCGAGTATGTGTCCGACACCAGGCAAGCACCGGTGCCCGCACCAATGCAGTCAGAAGGACTACTAGTCTTGGCCCGTACAGTAAAAGAGAAAATATTAATCAAATAAGTGACTGGACTAGCAGGTAGGTGCTCAGGCGGATTGAGGCAGTTCTGAATCGTTTACATAACGATCGGAAAGTTGGCATGCACACGTGCACGGAGTTCGGGTCTGGGTAGTATGGGTGCCCAGGACGGATGAAGAGGCGATGGGATGGGATGCGGAGGGGATGCGATGCGATGGTGCAATGTGGTGTGATTGATTGAGTAAACAGTACAGTAGCATACAGTAGCACGTGAGTGCCGACTCGGCATTTAGCTTACCTAACTACCATCCACCCCCCCAGTCAGTCGGAGTCCGACGGAATACCATCGGTATCATCGGTAGATTGTTCAGTTGTTCTCGGAGTCGGAATTGTACAATTTCCGGAGTCAGTTTTTTTTTTTTTTTTTTTTGAAAAGAGTTTGGCTTTGACGTTGACGTTGACGTTGTTTTGACGGACGGGCTTGGTGCTGCGAAGCGAGGCGAGGCGAGGCGAGGTGATGTGATGGCTGATGTGGCGTGGGGAGGATGGAACAGGGGGATGGCAGAGAGATGAGGGGATTCGCTTGGGATGTCAAGACGAGGCTGGCAAGGGCAAATACAAAGATAGTATTGGATGGCATGGGATGGGAACGGGTTGGTCAGATTATGGCCGGCAACATGCAAGCGAAACAAGGGAGGGAGGGTTTCACAAAAGTATCGAATCGACAGAAGCCGCGTGTGGGAGTGTGGAGTACGGAGTACGGAGTGTGGAGGCGCCACCGTGTGGAGAAGTTGGGGGATGTGAGATGAGATGTGAGATTTTCACGGTACAATACGGGAATAGGCCATGGTGGCTTCGACATCCATAATCCTTTCATTTCGATTTATCTTGTTCGCACGGACATGAGACGTAAAGACGGGACATGTCAAGATGCAAGACGTGAGATGTAAAACTATCCCTTTGTAAATGCCGCAAAACGACAATGATGGTTCGAGCAGAAGCAGTCGCGGCAATGGCAGGGTAGAGTATGTGTGTATTGTGTGTGGAGGGGCGGGGGCAGTACCGGGGCAGTACCAGAGCAGTGGGAAAGCAGCGCAATGTAGCGCAGCGGATGAGTGAGTGAACAAGTAAGTGAACAAGTGAGTGGGTACACCGTAGCTTAGCAGCAACCGTTGAGCGGCACCGCGAGAGAGTAATTAATATTTTTACTTGTTCATATCTGGCCTGTCTGCCCACCTCCATCCTCCAGCAACACACACGCAGCACAAAAGAGGGGAAACCCACGCAGTGAAGCCAGCCACTGTAGCAACGAGGATAGACCCTGCCAATGGCCCGCCCTTGCAACCCATGACGAATTTCAGAGCTACGGCCCGCTGTGCGGGGAAACCAAGCCCTTGAGGACGGCACACACCACCTGCTAGCCTGTGCCTGCCACCCCCCAAGGGCCTGTTCATTGCCGCTGGGGCATTCGATATGCGCACACACCAACAGCGGGCCCTGCCTGCCTGCCTGCCCGCCTGCCTGCCTTGTCCTCTGTCCATCTTTTTGGTGTGGCCCATGTTCCATGAGATGTCGTCGCTGTCGTCGTCGTTGTCGTTCGCCTCTTGCGATGTGCAGCTAGGAGCGCCGAGTGATGTGATCTGACGCCGTTGCGAGTTATGAAGGATTGGGACGATCGAGGTCCCTATTCTCCTCTATTCTGCGCACCTGTGTTGTCTGTACAGTGTCTCTCTGTGGTGTTTCTGCACAGTGCGCTTCGCCCTCTCTATCTGCTAGGCTCCTTTCTTGACTCTTTCCCTGCTCCACAGCTCCACAGTTCTGCTGCTACACTATCACTATCTGCTGCTACACTATCACTATCTGCAGCATCTATCAAGATTCTGTAAACAGCAAGATAGCAAGGAGAACCTGAGCATGAGCCCAGGGGAAGGGTTCATCAGCGGCCGGGCGTGCCAGGCAATCTGCAAATACTAAACTTTGTATTGTATGCGCTGTGCATGGCCATGTACCTACGGGAAGGATACCATGCTGTTGGCGACCAACAACGACGTCGTCGTGCTTGTCGTGCTTGTCATCGTCCCTGTCTCACGCCCTTTGCCCCCGAAACCCTCCTCTCTCTCCGTCCGTCTCCGTCCATCTCCGTTTTTTCCCGCATTTGTATTGCATTCGCATCTGTATCTGCTTTGGCAACTTTGCACTTGCATTCTGCTCCCTACTCAGTAGTTCACCCGCAGCAGAGACCCAAAAAAAAAAAAGAAGAGGGCGATCGATACCCTTCTCCTATCCCCAAACAGGCGTTCAAAAGGGACGATCTAGAACCCTCACCATAAAAAAAACCGCAAAGCGAACGCCAAAAAAATAAAAATATTCGTCTCCAAATCTCGTCCGTGACACAGACTCCAGAAAAAAAAGGAAGGAAAAAGCAAAAGCAATTCAGTGGCATGTTTTGCCCCAACGTCCACCACACACACCACGGGATGATCTTTTGGCTTACCTGCTAGGGACACGGCAAGCAAGTGATTTGCCTTTGATCCCAAATGCCCTTTGCCAAACTGCTACCCACCACTCATCTGTATCGAAAGCGTTCCAACCACTGAACCCAATGACGCCACACATGCAGCCACCACGTCTGATGCGCGGCCAGACCCCAGTTCAGTCCAGTCCAGTCCAGTCTCTCTGTCTCCCTTCCCACCCTATCATATTCCCATCCAATCCCACCAGCCTGCCTGCCTGCCTGTCTGCACCCATCCCATCGTCTTGCGCAGGCGCAGCGCTGCGCATGCACAAGACAGAGCGCCGATGCGTTATCGTGTGGGAAACCCCCGACCACGACCGGTCGGTCTTGTCCTCTTGTCTGTCGCTCCCACGACTCTAGGGCTCTCCCGTCGTCATTGGGGAAAAGTTTTCGCGGGCGTGGGAGTCGATCAGATCGTGGACTTCGGGGGGGGCACACTTTTTTTGCATTTGCACTTGCACTTGCACTTACATTTGCACTTGCACTCGGACCTAGGCTGGGCTACTGGGCTGGTTGTTCAAAGTTCAACCTCACGTGTTCGGAGAAGACCGTTGAAAGGAAGAAGAAACCCGAAGAATGAGAAAGTGCTGCGATTTGAACCTAGGGAACTGGAGACGGGAAAACTTGAGACATGGTGCCGCGTCCACCTATGGTTCCCCAAAGTCCCTGTGATTCTAAGTTTTGATCTGGAGCCTTCTAAGCCTCCGCGGCTCAACGTCACTGAAAGAGGGGAAACTCAGAGAATGGCATCGGGAACTTTTTTGTGTGGGTTCTTTGGTCGTCGCCATGGGGGTGTGTATATGTTCCCATGACTGACGAACCATTTCCTTGATTCGTAATGCCTTGTGGCAGTTCGCTACCTAAGGATGCATGCGTAGTGCAATGCAGTAGAGAGACGAAGTAGAGGGGAAAAAGGAACAACGTCATGTCATGCCTTGCCATGTCAAGCTAGGGCTCATGAACGTTTCGTAGGAAGAGTGAGAGGGATATCTGTCCGTTGAAATTGGACACCAGAAAGTCGCCGTAGAAATGATGCAAACAAATATGCTCCTGTCCTGTTCATTTGGCCCCCAGGCTCCAGCCACGGGAAACCAGCCAGTGCCCCTGATCCAACACCTGGCAACGTATGCTCGTAAATACACAAAAGGAGAAAAGAACAGGAAGAAAAGAACAAGAGGAAAGCGATTAGGGATGCTGCAAAACAAGCGCCGTCCAATCACCCCGGTCGGACGGCTCCCGTAGGAAATCCCAAACACAACGATAACAAATACTTTTGATACATTTGCGCGATTAAATTGCCAGTTCAGATAGATCAAACACACATAAGGAAAAGGCGTTCCTAGGGGATATACAGTGCCGAAAGAGAAGTTGGCCGCTGCCGTGGCTGTGGCCGTGAGCGTGACCGTAACCGTAACTGTCGCCGAAATGCTGATAGTTGATGATATTGATGATAAAACTCCGTGAAGCAGGGCGCTCCCAAGTGTTTCAAGTAGACCAATGAACACCAAGGCAGAGCTTGGATGTACTGGTCATGGTCGATTGGATGGAATGGTGCGCAAGAGAACTCCTCGTCCCAGTGTTCAATGCTGGTGCTCGATACTCCGTCATATGTCGTTAGATGGAACTCCGAAATGTTGCAATGGTGGTGGAAGGAAACAGGGAAAGAAATCAGAGAATGAGGAGCTTAGTAGTGGATCCTCCTCTTAGTCTCTCGCACTTGGTCAAAGGACCTCACATAGCCGCTGAGTTGTGCTGCGGCGTGGTGTGAGAGGCCAGTGGCTGACTGGGATGCAGCCGAGGAGAGTGATGATCGTGACGATGACGGAGACAGGCTACGTTGCTGTGACTGTGCTGAGGATGTCGAGGTGGCGGTGGAGTAGTAGGCGTGGGAACTTGAGGGACCCATGTCGAAGCCTCGTGATGACGAGGTTGTGGGGCTCTTGTAAGCTGAGAAGTTGACGGCGGGCGGCAGGTAGAAGCCATGCGACGACGATGAGGTGGACGAGGCAGATGACGAGAGATTGGATGAGGTCTGAGGCCCGCCGTGGCTGGGCTTCTCCATCTCTGCTAATCGACACCGTTCCGAGCAGAAGTAGTTGCCCTCTTGAATCTGACCCTCGCAGACGATGCAGACGTCGATGGACCACTCCATTTGGGAAGAAGCCATCTGAACTTGGGAGAGGGGGGGTTTTTTTGGAGAAGAAGTTGAGGAAATTGATTGTGTGCGGGCGAAGAGGCAGAGCACCGATATATATTTATATAGGCGAGGGAGGCGTAGTTGGTTGTGGTGGGCCTCCTGGTGAGGGTAGGATGGATAGCCTCGAGGATGGTGGAGCAATGAGGTCAAGGCGGGATGTTGGTGATGATGAGCGACGAGGAAGGGTAGTGAGGTAAGGTGGAGTCAAGAAGTAGACGAGGTGGAGGAAGGAGCAGAAATCCTTCGGAGGGGAGGGAATGTAGATGTAGATGTAGTAGGAGTGAGGTGACTCTTCAGCGCGGAGGGACCGTCGGACGGGCTTGTTTCTGTGGGGAACGGGATGGTGATATCTTAAAGGCGGCCGTCGAGAGGGGAGCTCAGGCACACACACGGGCACACACCACGCTTACCTCGCACACCCACAGGCCCCGGTCGACTGGCTGCTCACACGCTGAACAGGCCAGCTGGACACAGCCAGGACACCCCCTTGAGCCACACACCCCCGCTTCCCATCTGGGAAGGGACACCCCCTCTGCAGCGCTAGCAGGGATCCACCCACTCTCGCTCTCGATGGCCCGTGCTGCCTTTGACTGCAGTGCCAAGTCCTTTTTTTTGTGTGCAGCCGCCGCTCGCGGACTCCCACATTCACTCCATCCAATCATCCAATCACCCAATCAGACGCATTCCCCCTCTTTTCCGCCTCTCTTCACTCACTCCTTCATTCTCTCTCTCTCGCGCTGTGCATTCACTCTCGTCGTTCTCGTTGTCGTCTGCTGTTGTTCCCCCCATGCCATGGCCTATCCCATGTCGCTCATCTGCTCTGCCATGCTGATGCCCTGCTATGCCCTGCTATGCCATGCTCTTCCCCCTCTTTTCTTGCACCAATCCCCCATCCATTGCTACCACCCACTAAACCACCTTCACTACGCTTGCTTGCCCAGAAGCCAAACCCGTGCACCTCCACAGTGAACTGCCCAGCTGTTGGCGAGGGAGGGGGTGGGAGACAACATGGTGGCGGCATTGCGCACTGCCATTCGTCACCCCGCTGAGATTTGCCCACTCGGCCCTCGCCAATGTGTTGAACCTGACCAAGCTGTTCAACACCTCTTGCCTCAGGCCTCGACTCACCATTCGCTACACGCAAAGAGATTTTCTCCCTCACCTGCAGGCTGTTGTTTTGCTCTGCTCTGCTCTGCTCTGCTCTGCTCTGTTCTGTTCTGCACTGGCCCATGATGGAGTGGGGAGCTCTACGTAGGAACGTGGAAAAAACTTTTGTCCGCGCCCAGCCCGCGCCAACGTGGATTCTCTCGCCATGTGTGCTGATGACCCCATTGAACACCGCAGCACTCACAGCACCACAGCACCACCTCCCGAATCTCCAGCACCACCACCACAACAACCGTTGAAGGATAGCTTTCCCCTTGTGACACCTCTTCCCACCATGAATAGCGAGACGCCGCCAACCTCCCTTGATGACGAGGTCCAAGATGCCTTGAACCGGCTAGTGGCAGCTGTCCATCTTCGCTCGTCACCTGGCACGCCCTGCGCCGGACTCAGGCGGATGACCCAACGTGTGAATGTAGGTACGAGACTAGCCGCTTCAATCATGCCTCTCTCACCACGAAAACGGGTTATGAGATCCCATCCTATCCCTCTGATCGGTCATGGGCGCAATTCGTCTACAGTCTGATACCATCAACGCGGCCTCTTGCTCTCCACCAACCCTCGCCGCTTGCTATGCCGTGCTGAGGGCTCTATGCTCCACTATACTCCGATACTAGGCACTGCACACTGCACATTGCACATGCTAATCCCGCTCAATCATCCGCTGGAGCGACCATTCTCCCACAATCCGCCATCCAGCAATCAGTATCCACCAGATAATGGAATTCCACAGACGCCAGGACTGATTATCACTTCCCGCCTTGGAAGCAAGATTACGGCGCGAGAGAGAGCGCGAGGAAGAAGCGCTTGTCGCAGAGAGCATGACCTTGGTTCTCTGAACGCAGGGGCACTCCGTAAGACGAGTCTCAGCCCTGCAGCTGAGCCAAAGCAGAAGCGAACCACTGGCCTCGTAACCCCGATGCTGTGCTGTGATGTGCCAGAAAAGGACGAACCCCCATCCGACATCAGGTGGAATGCTGATTGCTCTCATTGCTGCCATGGGCCCTGCCGTTGCTTGACCTCGTGCAAGATAGCTTCGCGAGCTGGAATGTTGCACCATTGGCCCCAAGCAGCTTAAGCTCCAAATGATGATTCCAATGCCTTGGACGACCTGTCGTGCCCAAAGGAGCATAGCCACCAAACCTGTATCGTACTGATTCAGGGCATATTACAACGTCTACCTAGTCTATTAGCCTTGCCCTCGGAATCGCCCTCTATTAAACTTTTTTGTCAGTCTACGCAAGCCATGCACGGGATGGTGTCATGGATGTATGGTGTATCAATCGTGCCCGTGGACGTATGGTGCGGACTGGTACACTTCTCCCCGTCGCGCGCTTGCGTTGCAGTATCCGAACCGTCCCTATTTCCGGCGCCCATGTACTTTGTCCATGTACCCTCTGTAATTTTCGAGCACCAGTCTCGATACCCTTGATTCTCTTTCCGTCGGGGATTAGGCGAATGCATTGAGTGCTTTAGTACTGTGCATCTAGGTACCTAGGTAGGAAGCGTTGTGTGGATCTCTTCTCCGTGAACTGCCGTCAGTGTGTCTCGACGCTGTGGCAATCTCTCAACACAATTTGAGGCCATATCCGACGGAGAACGAGACACCTCCAACAATGGCACTCGTACTGGCGAGAATAGACTACCATCCCATCCGCGTCGCTCGCACGCACGGCGCAGCTGTGCTTTCACTGGCCTCGCTTCATACCGTGAGCGCCGTCTGCGCCCTCAGCGCCTTCAGCCGTCCTGTTCCCAATCAGGGGGGGGTGCCGCAACTTTGGAAGACCTGGACCCTCGCCCTCTGCCGTCTCGTTTGGGCAATTCGGCCAGGGCGAAGCAATATTGATCGCAGGATAGAACGCCTGTTCGGTACGGGAGCCTAGGGGGAGGGCAGTTCATGGGCTGGCTTGCGCTGCAACGCATAGGCGTTGTTGCCTTCTCTCTTTCACGACAGCCTGCGCTTCCTCCCTCGTACAGTAAACCAACAAGCGAGATATTTCATTCATGCTTTCCCCTCTTTTGCGCTGCATTGGGAGTGCATTCCACCTTCTTCGCCCGGACGGCTGGCAGACGCAGGTTGGCTTGTGGGGAGAGCGCCATTGGAGGTGACTTGCATATCAAGGTGCAAACACCATTCGTCTATTGCGGGCGGGGATGGCACTGACCACGGGTGCGATGCCTATGAGGTTTGGCGATGCCTGCAAATGCGTTGAATGCCTGTCCATCTGCCCTGTGATGCCCTTGCGATGGGATGCGTTGGAAACCCCCACGTTGCTTTTTACGAGCTCTCCCGAGCTGGGTGCGTGCTTGGGCAAGCTTTCTCTTCGCTCTCGCAGCGAAAAAACACACAACCATGGGTACATGTCCAGTCCAGTCCAGCGAGCCATTGCGGTGTTGTAGGCCGTCCGCAGGAACCGACCGTGCAAGGGAGCGCAATATATTCTTATCTTCGACAGTCTCTCGCGGCAATCGTGCTTAAACACTTCTCTTCAGTATAGCTTGATATGGGGTTTGTTGGTAGAGTGGCAGCAGCACGCCATGCTTATGCCAAAAGTCGTTGTGCGACGATGGACAAATTCCCCAGGCTGTATAGGTCTGGACACGCACACAAATTGCAGTACAGTACGCACATACATACATACAATATTACGGTAAGTAAGTGAAGAGTGTTAGGCATCCGCGGGCCACCATAAACTCAATCAATCCTGAACCGAAAAGTTGCCCTCGTCAAAGGTCAAAGACCCACATTGACGGGTGAAGGCCACGGCCACGGCCACGACAACACGCCCGGGCCTCCTCCTCGCTCCAAGACCAAGACTCAAGAGATACAAGGGATAGCGAGTCACATCCATAGCGCCATCTCGGAACAGGATGGCCCTGACGAAATCCCCACAAATAGACGCGGAAACCAGTCTCGATACGAAGCCCGTGAGATGCGCTGCGCAACATCCAACGGGAGCCCCAAGCGTGGACGGGCCCACTGCACTGCACATCCGACGACAACAAAACATCGACAATTAATTTTGAAACTGTTGAAAGGCGATGATGGGGTCGAGCTCTCGCACTCGCGCGCTTCGAGCTCGATCTCCCAATCCCAATCCCAATGCCCCTCTCTCTTGCTGGCTGCCACCATCCATGCCATTCAGCACCTCCCTGCCCCCATAAGTAGGCTACCCAACAAACAAATCCAACACGATACTGCACAACCCCTCACAACTCACATCATCTCGCAGACTCTCATGCCTTCAGAAGAGAGGAGAGAACAGGGACAAGAGAGGAGAAGAGCTGTTACCGACAATGCACGCCCAAGGATCATTTATATTGCGGCACTATGGAAAGCTTCCGAGCACGAGACGGAGGACGACGGTGCAGCAGCAGGAGCTGGCGAGACGGATTATGACTAAACAATCTCACTGTACTGTGAGATTATATGTACTGTGTATGTACCATGGGTAGGTCGAGGCGAGGCGAGGCGAGGCAAAACGTGGTGTTACAATAGACATGCGGATGCAATTAATCGTGAACGGCGCACAGTCCCCCCAGTTGGAGGACTGGACTCGACTCTGACTTGTCCGCATCCCGCTGGTGAGTGCAGTGCAGTGCAGATGTAGGTAGGTAGGGTATGGTTGATGCGGCGGCGGGAAGAGCTCCACCGACGGGAATGGACATGGGCATGCAAAACTGTTCTTGAGACAGGAAGGAATACCTATCTGTTGCTAAGTGCATGGGATGCAATATTGTAGATTTAAAATCTTGTATGGATATCGGGGATGGGATGGCTGCGCTGGGATGGAATGGGCGATTGTAATCAGCGACGTAGCTTCAATGTGAATAGTAATTAGGAAACTTGCTCACTCCAGATGTCTGTACAACCAATTGACCACTTTAATTGTCCAATTGACTTCACTGGGACACGTGCCCAAGGCCAAAAGAAACTTTGGTGATAGCGTGGTGGTGGAAAAAGTGAACCGCGGATAGATTGAGACATCGTGCCATGGCGTGATGCATATGGCGTGTACGTATCCAGCTCTCTGGCTCTCGGTGCTTCGATTCTGAACTCGCAAGGTCTACTCGACTGGCCTGCAATTGACCAATGTCGTGAGACGTGTAATTATTACAATTGCGAGGCAAGCTAGCTAGCTAGCTAGTCACCGTAGTAACAATGTAGCATGATCATGACGACGCAGCAAAGAAACCCGAACTCAGGCCCAAGACAAAAAAAAAAAAAGGTCATTTCCAATCGGTCATGGATGGTGGTTCTCTTCGAACTCCGACAACGGCCTTCGACGGGAACCAGGGAACGCGGATAGATGGGGACCAGGACGATCATTCAAACTGGGGATCTCCACACAAACTCGGCTACCGAAGGCTCAACCTTCCAAAGTTGGTAGGTTGAACCTCACACCAGCACAGCACACTCCAACGACGAACCATCCCACCATACCGCGCAACTCCGTTCACCAGCCGCAAACGCCTCTTCGTACCACACAGTCCACCATCTCACCCTCCCTCAACCCCCCCATCTCACCTCCCCAGAAAGAAAAGAAAAAAAAAGAAGAAGAAAAAATTATAATGGCCCCCACCGACATCGCCCTCGCCCTCAAAGCAACCCACACCGCCTCTCTCCTCACCAAATCCATCCTCCGTACCCTCTCCCCCTCAGCTCTCTCCACAACCTCCAAACCCGACTCCACCCCCGTCACCATCGCCGACTTCGCCGCCCAAGCCCTGATCATAAGCATAGTGCGTGCATTCCATCCGGGCGATGCCTTTCTCGGGGAAGAGAGCGCGGATGCGTTACGGAGGGATGAGGGGCTGGCAGAGGCGGTTTGGCAGGTGCTGGAGAGATGTAGGGGGGAGGTGATGGGGATGGAGGCGGAAGCGGAAGCGGAGGAGGACGCTTTGAGCAATGTGCAGAATCGGCCGCAGGAAATGCAGATGCAGGGTGGGCAGCGCCTATCTCCATCTCAATTGCCATCTTCGACTTCGGAACCAGCTTCGGAACCATCCTCAGAATCCGATGACGCCGAACTCACTAAACTCCTCCCCACCCTCTTCCCCCGCACAAAAAATGCCATGCTCGACGCCATCGATCTCGGGACCGGCACCCAATCCTCTAACGGTCGTGTCTGGGTTCTGGATCCTGTAGATGGCACAGCGACATTCATGCAGGGGAAACAATATAGTGTCTGTCTCTCGCTGCTGGTCGATGGACAGCAACAGCTCGGTGTCACGGGGTGCCCGAATCTGGGGATTGATATTTCGGGGGGCGAGGAAGGTGTGTTTAACCAAGAGGTGAGGATTTATGAGGATCTTGTTGATAGAGACGGGTACGGCGTTGTGCTTAGTGCCGTGAAAGGCCAAGGCACATACGTGCGGCGAATGCTCAGAAACGGTTTTGGACCCCAGAAGCGTGTTGTGCTCGGTACCGGTCAGGGCCGCGCAGTCTCGACATTGAATTTCGTCGAAAGTGCACTCGGAAGTACGACCTTGGCCCAGGAAGAACACCACGCCGTTGCGGAGGAAGTCCTGGGCACCAAATGGCCCGGCACAGTCGTCTGGTCACAGCAATTGAAGTACGTAGCCCTTGCACTGGGAGCCGCGGATGTCATGGTTAGATTGCCCCGGAACAAGGAGAGGTATACACATACGTGGGATCATTCGGGGGGTATATTGCTTTTCCAGGAGGTTGGCGGGATTGTTAGGGATCTAGATGGCAAAGACATATATTTGGGACAGGGCAGGAGGATCATGGGGGAACGTAATTATGGCATGGTGCTTGCCATGCCATGGGCCTTTGATGCGGTCAATGATGCGGTCAAGGTCATTCTTGACCGGAGGACTCGGTGAGCTATGGGCATTGACTGAGCTACGAGTTATGAGCCACGAGCCACGCGGTGGAAGGTGAGTTGTGTGACTTTGCATATCTTCGTATCACATATAGACGACTGCCACGGCAGCCAGCCGGTGAGGCCACTCACTCGGAGTTAGAAGAAGAGAAAACAGATTGTGGGGTAGAAAGGGGGTACGACTAGAAAAGCAAAGCATAGAGCAAACCCGAGAGAAGCCGGAACTCTTCCTCAAGGGGCTTCTTCGGAATTCGATATTTCAATGGGGATACAGAGCACATCCCCCAGTCGGTGAGATAATGCTGCGAGCCGTTCCGACGTCTAGACCCGGTCGTACTGCGGTGCATTGCCTCGAGCATGTTTGCGATGCGGCGCAATCCGAATGGGAGACGTTGACGAAGGGGTATGGTGGTACAATACATGTACTGCAGACGAATGACGCAACGTGATTAAGACTCTTGTGTAATATTCGTAGCAAGTATCGTGTGAGCCAAGCCATGTACGTCGGCAGCTCTCTCTATGACACCCCACCACCATTTTTCCGAAAGGAGACCTTTTCCACAGCGACAGTTTCCGCACCGTTGGCATCTTTTTTGAGCTGGTACACGTATAGTACCAGGACGTCGCCTTGTACCTATTTCACACCATTAGTCCTTGCTATGGAACACAAATTTAATTCCCGCTGCACTTACATCCATTAGCACGAAGCTGGGGGTGGGCTCTTCATCCTCTGGCCACCATCCTGTTGTCATAGCACCTGTTGCACTGCCTGGATTCACAAAGAATTTGCCTTCCATCTCATATGCCTCGAACTTATGTGTTCCTCCCCAGAGCAAGATATCCACATCCATTTGACGGGCGGCGATTAGCAAACTATCACCATCGCCTGGCGGGATAATAGTATGACCATGCGTGAAGCCTATGCGTAGACTACCATGTGTGACGACTTTCTGAAGGGGTAGGTTCGGAGCTTCGACATCGAAGTCGCCCTTAACGATCTGCAGGTCGGGCGCTATACCACGCAGAAATTCGAAAGTCTCCTTAGAGGTAATGTTCCCTAGACAAAGAATCTGGCCGATCTTTCCAGGCGCGAGAAGTTTCTTGAACTAAAGCAATGGCGTGAGTTATGTGTCGGCAGGCAGCAGGATCGGATAGCGGGGTTGCAGAGAGCGGAGGTATGGGCTGGGACTATGTACCTTTTGTGGGATATCCTAGGTTTCCTGTGAGTTTGTGAGGCCTGGCATTGGGCGCATAGCGGATCGAGAACTTACTGCTGCTCGGTCTGGGATAAACAGGTCCCCCAGCGCGAGCACGAGGCGGGAAGCCATTGCGATTACTCGGCCCGCTATAGGCAAGTTCCCAGCGGAGATTATCTACGACACGTGAACCAAGGATCAAAGTGTATTCCAAAGGCAAGATAAAGCCTTGGGGTGGAGGGGTTGCTTTGTTTTTCACTTTGTGTAGGTGAAGCTCGACAGCTAGGGAAGCTATGCGGTGCGGTCACTTCGGAGGTGGCAGGACCTTGGCAGGGACTAGGGTCCATGACATAAGCAGGCCAGACTTCCAAGCGTCAGGCGCCTAGCACTGTCTTCTCACTGAACACTAGTTTCCACGCAACCCATATTTGATTACTAGCGCAAAACTTAATGTGAATCACAATTTGACGATTTTCTTACGGTTATGAAATCTACTTCTCATTCATATCCAAAATTACCCCAACTATCGCGGTCTACATTTGACGGTTCTTCAAGATTCCTCTGACGGAACGCATGATTTCCCTCCAACCATCAACAATCGGATAAACAATCACGGCGCCGACCGCGAAAAATTGCCAGACAATAGAGAAAGTGACCCAGCCTCTGAAAAATGATTTTGTGAAAATCCAGTCTCTGTAGAGCGGGATTGGCCAAAAGAGAAACGTGATCAAGATAATGGCCACCAGGATTGCCCAGGCGATCTTGTACCAATGGTTGAGATAATGCAAAGTCTCCTCGTCGAAAGGATGGACTACCGCACTCACTGTGGTGATTTCTGCAGCGCTTTTTATGTCCTGAGATTTCTCTGCGTCCCTGGTGAACGGAGCAGAGGAATTAACGACAGGAGTTAAAGTACTGGCCTCACTTGTTCCGTCCCCCTTGTCGTTAACCAGCTCAATTTTCAGGAACTCGCTCCAGTCGAATGTCTCCCGCGGGCCAAGCTTTGAAATCAAGATCGACCAGAGGATGGGGGAGAACAAACTGACCAACCCCCCGCACATCGGCGGAACTATCATTCCAGTAGTCGTCATATTGATTTCGTGATAGAGCTTTTTGCTGGTTGCCAGCCAAATGGCAAGGCCAAGGACCACTCCCAAAAGAGGCGACAACACGGCCGCTAAGCGAGTCTGCTCACTCCATAGGATTGCAAAAATCATGGGAAAGATCCCTGGGCAGGTCAAGATGGGCATACAATATGCCAACCACTGAAGATTTGCGCCGCCATAGTTTAGCGCCAGAGTGATGCCGGTAATGAAAATACCATGGAATATAACGCCCAGATGGCTAGCCCTGACGATTTGTTTATCTGTGGCGTTGGGTTTGATATATGTTCGGAAGACATCGAATGAAAGGATACTGCTGACCGCAATCATAGAAGATGAAATCGTCGAAGTCACCGACATGAAGAGTAGGAGCAGATATCCAACTGTTGCCCCTGAGCCCATAAGAGAATGGACTTTGTAAGGAAAGATGAATCCCGCGCCGACTTGCTAAGCGGTGAATCCATCTAGATACGTAATGAACCCTGGGGTCTTTTCAAGGGCGCGAGCTGTCAAGCCGATGACAGTGCCAAGCCCCCCAAGGCACGGCGAAAATGGCGAGTGCGGCGAGGTTGTATCCTGGCACGGTCGAACGCACCTCGGAGGCGAAGCTCTTTTGCCAAGAAGCAGTATCATGTAAGATTATTAGTGATTGAGTAATGTTTGAACGGAAGTTGACACATAGCATGACAACGAGAGCCAGGTTGCCAACTTTGAGGACAATGCCAAATAGAATGGCTCCTTTAGACTTGAATGTGGGTAGAGGCCCCTGGAAATTGCCGGGGACATAGTGATTTGGAGCCGTCTCCAAGAGCTTATCGTAGAAGCCATCGATTCCACCGACGGCCGTATAAAGAACCACTGACGATTATTAGATCCCAGCCGTATTTCTTGTATGATGACTGCCGCACCATGACATGCCTCCAAACGGAATCAGAGCCGTAGTAGCATCAATATGCATTCCAGTGATTCCAGTCAACAATTGCGAGCCGTTTACGATCATTGCAGAACATCCTATGACGTTGTTGATCAAGTTCAAGAAGATAAAAACGACAGGGTCAAGCCTCGCATATCGACGTCGGATAATCTCCAGCGATGTATGTGCGCCGGGAACCCTGATCTTGACAAGAACGCCTAGCAAAGCCATAAGGGCTATCTGAAAGGTGAGGCCGCTGCCAAACCACATGGCGCAGCAATTCCATAGAGATAACACATGACACAGCTAAAGACGGTTTCAGTGATCCACATCCACGAGCTGAAGACGGCAGAACATGTCAATCCTGAGAAAGCCAATATTCAGCACAAAACACTAGAGGGGGACGAATTTACCTGTCCCAACAGTTCTGTTCGCGACCATGAACATCTCAGACTTCGAGGAGTCCTCTTCAAGATAGTCCTTCTAGACCTTCAAGGTGACCAAAATGATAATAGCGAAGAGGGCTCCAAGGCCTATAGTAATACCATAACCGACCCCTTGGCCGATAAGAGTCACTTCGACCATATTCTAAGTAATATGACGGTAATTCGGAGACAGAAGTCACCGTGCGGTGGTTTGCTCGGTCACAATGTTTTGATATCTATACAACATGTGAAGTCAACCGGCTTCCAGCACCATTTCTCGCCGGGCCAATAACATTCACTGTCCCTCTATATCGTGCCATTCAAAGCACGCAATCGAAGGATTTTCCCCAAGTTAATATTAGTTGCAGTCTCGAATCTCATGTGGTAGAAAGTCTGGCAAGATGATTAGTATTGAGATTGTAGGCTATGCCCAAAACAAAAGTACAGCTAGTAACGAGCTATAAAGTGATTAGTATTCAACTACAGAGTATACCCGACAATACATACAATGGCTGCGACAACGGAATAACGTGCTCGCGACCTCCTATTTCGCTAACGCCAGTGGACGCTAAGTCCGATATGCTACGAATTTCGTCTCTGGTCTATGTTTTGGCAGTGTACTGATGACTGAAATTCAAAGGTATATAGATTCCAATTACGACGAACAATTGAATCTAATTCAATCCGAGTAATTTGAAAATATTTGGAGACCACAGCACAATTTAGTGAGTTTCAATCCTGAGCCTAGAGTTTGATATGTGCTGCTTGAAGTACCATTTACGGTCAATCTCCACCCATTATTACACAACCAACCAATCACCTCGCAAGCGGCAACATGGCGACAACCAACAGTACACCAAAGAAACAACTTATACTCAATGCCTTTGCGGCCATGGCACCTAGCCTTTTTGCTACAGGTTTATGGCGTCACCCTCGCAACAATACCACCAATTACAACACACTTAAATTTTGGGTCGATCTAGCGAAGCTCCTCGACAAAGCCAACTTCCATGCTCTATTCATTGCTGATGTCCTGGGTCCTTATGATGTTTACAAAGGCCCCGGTAATTTTGACCCTGTGTTAGCATCAGGAGCCCAATTTCCGTCAAATGATCCTCTATATCTTGTCCCCAGCATGGCCGCCGCTACGGAGAATCTCGGATTTGGAATCACTGCCAGTACAACGTATGATCAACCTTATGCTCATGCTCGTCGCTTTTCAACAGTGGATCATCTCGCTGAAGGACGCATTGCCTGGAACATCGTGACATCATACCTTGAGAGCGCAGCCAAGAACTTCGGGCTGGAAACTCAAGTCGAGCATGATGAACGTTATCGCATCGCAGAAGAATACATGGAAGTCGTGTACAAACTCTGGGAGGGCAGCTGGCGCTCGGATGCCGCCATCCGCGACACTGACACCGGCACATTTGCTGTTGCAGGCCGTGTACGACATATCAATCATAAGGGCAAATACTTTAGTGTTCCTGGTCCTCATATCACCGAGCCTTCGCCTCAACGTACACCTTTCCTTTTCCAAGCAGGCACTTCCGCGGCAGGACGTGAATTCGGCGCAAAGCATGGAGAAGCCGTCTTTGTGGGCGGCAGTTCGCCGGAGATTATTCGAAAGGCTGTCGACGACCTGCGTACGACTGCCAAAGAGAAGCATGGCCGAGACCCTTATAGCCTCAAGATTCTCGGAGGTGTCACAATCATCGTTGACGAAACAGACGAAAAGGCTCAGGAGAAGCTTGCAGAGCTGCGAAGCTGGACTGAGCGAGAAGGTGCATTGGCATTATTCGGCGGTTGGACAGGGTACGACTTGTCGATCTACGGAGATGATGAGGACATTCGCTTTACCGGTCAACCCGCTATACAAGGCATGGTGAATATGTTGGCCTCTACTGCTGCTGGCCTAGATGGCGAGAAGAAGGAAGAAAAATGGACGAAATCACGGATTGCTGACTACCTTCTCCCCAACGGCTTAGGGCCCCTCGTCGTCGGCTCGCCTAAGACAGTGGTTGATGAGCTCGAGAGGTGGGTTGAAGTTGGGGATCTCGATGGGTTCAACTTGAGTCATGTTGTTATCCCAGGAAGCTTTGAGGATATCGTGCAGTGGGTGATACCGGAGTTGCAAAAAAGAGGAATTTTCCGGAAGGAAGTGGAGAAGAGGGGGGCGACAGTGCGAGAGACCTTCTTGGGACAGTCACATTTACTCGATGATCATCCTGGCAGGAAGTATCGCTGGGATGAGGGCGACCAGAAGCAAGAGAAGAAGGCGTGAACGGAAGCATCACATCACTGTCATTGAGCTCTACCATTGCTCCAATTGATTCGTTTGATTTTAGACCTAAGTGCATAGGATCTAGTATTGAAGTGAATCTCTATGCAATCCATCCCGACTCTCCAACAGGTTAACTCCACAGCTAGACTCCCTATGGGTGGCCTTTCGAGTCATCACTTCTATTCTAATAATATCCCGTCCGAAGCAGCATCAAGACACTTCCAACTCCACCATTGACCTAGATCCATGCCGCAGTTCATTTCAAATATCTCAAGACAAACTCTATTGCCCTTCAACGTACATATCCTTTCACCGACTCTTTCGAGACAGTTCCATCTCACCTCCCCTGCCACGCCACAAATCAAGGCGCCAAACAATGCCATCACCCACGTCCCGACTCCCAATTCCCAGGGTGTCCCACCAAAGAAAGTCGGTAAGACGCCACCAGACCACCTGACTCGTACCCCTCTCATTCATCACCCATCATCCCTGGATACCCTGCTATGTCCCAATCCCTTCTGCACCCCAGAACCCTCACTATCTGTCCCAAAAGATCCCCACTTCCTCTCACGTCACACACAAAACCCGTTGCCCAGACCTCCTTCCCAACCCACCAATCTCCCCATCCCCATCTCTCCCACCGATCACCATCGTCTCATCTCACATCACACCGCGCACGCTACTCTACTGTGTACATGCACCTCATAGCACATACACCGTTCACAATGTCCATCATATCATCACAACGCCGACTATGCCCCCTCAGCCCCACCCACGCGCCTCCCAATCCCGCCCAAAGACCGTTCTAGCCTGCCCACCATCTACTATTACCCAGAAAACCTACGCCGCCGCTAATGCTCCAAGGCACAATCACGTACATGGACGCCACGCCAGGACGCCGAATCCTATTCCCAATCCCAACCTCGGTCCCAAGTCCCTCAAGTTCCCTCTCCTTCTCTTCACCGATCACGCTTATCCACGGCGTCGCCTAGAAACGTCAATTATGCGCCACTCACTCGCATCACTCACCACCTGGGCGCCCCTCAATCACAATGAACATGCCATCCTAATCCCCAAATAATAGCGCATCCATGGTCACCATACCGGCTTTGTATGCACGCCTCACAATCCTTCAGCCCTACCAGTCAACACCCGACACCGTACGTACCTTACCGTACATGGGATAGACCGTAACAAAGTCCGTTCCCCCTCACTGTCTCCCCCACTCGTCATTTATCCAACCCGTTCCGATGCTTGCTTGCTACATACCTACATACCTAGGTAGGATGTACTACAAATAGCAACAGAGCACGAGTGCGGGTGAGCGAGCGTACCAACTGCATAGTGTATGTAGGTGTGTACGTATATGTATAATAACGTGTTAACGCATCCCAGCACCAGCCCTCGTAGCGTGGCCATACATATAACACGTCACGATATAGTCAAGAAGGTATCCAGTAAGACGGTGGTCAGTTCGATTCGTCCTTTTTCTTGCTTCGCTCGTTCCCCACCGATCGGGTTTTACCCCGTTGGACCCTTGGAAAATGCGATGTGACCCTTTCTTTTTGGGGGGGTTTGTTTTCTTTTGGGAAGGAAGAGAGGAAGGGACTGGACTGGGGTTGCATTCGGACTCGGAAATAAGGCTGACATATGCAGGGATTCGTCCCCGCGTTTTTTTGGAGGGCTTTTGACAAATACGGAGGCAGGGTAGGGGAGGAGGTCACCAGAATGGTCGGCATCGGAGGGCTCCGAGAGTCAGAGGATTCGTTCGGGGCGTGGGATTTTTAAGGATTCAGGATTGGGGATCTTGGATCGAGGGGGGTGTGTGTTTTTGTTCACGCGCGAGGAAGAGGAGGGAAAAGGTTGGGATGGTAATGGCTCTGGCGTGGTGGTGTAGCTGAGGTTTAGCGTACCGTGTGTTCAAACCAGCACAGCACGTGGAATTCGTCACTTCGTCTCCTTTGACCTCGTCACGTTCTCCCTCATTGCCATTGTCATTTGAAAGAGTTTCCGACCTACCTGTTCGAACTTGCTACCTGAAGTTCTGCTTCACGAAAGAATACCTAGTTACTGGGACCTCGTACACATCCCCCCTCTCCTCGTATAACCAAGTCACGCATAGCTACACACCCTCTAATCCACTTTCCACCATCGCAACGTCGTCCATCTCCCATCCCTAATTTAAAACCTCACATGCAAATCGCACCGTCCAGACCTTTCCCTCCCGCCTACTCCACTAGTCCCCCTCGCTCAACAATCGGAGACGGAGACTCTCATTTTCGCGCCGATGCTCGGACTCTTCCCGCGAGTCGTTTCGTTCTGATTTCGTATATGTCGTGTCCCCTTTTAGGTATGCATCCATCCATCCAACCCCCTCCAGATATACTATCGCACCCTCACTACATCCACACTCCGGGCTTCGAATTGCGCCGACGAGTCTCGAATCTCGAACTTCGTGTATAGGTAAGCAAGTTTCGGGATTGGAGTAGAGTAGAGCGGGAACGATTCATCTATATCTTTTCGTTTGTTGAGGGGTTGATCGGTGGATATAGAGTATGAAACTCGGGTTGCGCAGAGGTTCTTACCTAGATAGATAGAGAATCTTACATTATGTCGTGTAAAGAGGGGGGGGTTTCCGACATGCTATGCTGTGTTTGCTTTGCTTATACAAAAATCTATAAACTCTATACCAATTCTAGTCAATGGATTGGTGGAAAGGAAAAGAGGGGCTGACCTATCCGACGTTTGTAACAATCAATTTCTTAAACACCCCTTCCTTCTTTTCATCTATCGTCAATTTCAACTTTCACTCTCAATCTCGACAACGTCAATTAGTCTCGACCTGTCAATTCATTTCCGGCCCTTCTCCTCTCCTCTCCTAACCTCTCCTCTGCCTACCCAATTCGTCAATCCACCCGCCCTCCTCCTTCTTCCACTCACCAACAAACACGAGATCATCTCTTCTCGTCCCTACCCACCCAATCGTCCCCGGATATTCCCACATACCCGTATCTCCCGAACCGGCTCACCAAACGCACAAGCATCCGCATTCATCCAACCCATCCATCTCGCTCCGCACCCAACTCATCCAGCCAGCCACGCCAGCCACGCCAGCCGCGACAAGCGAATCTGATCCAAACAAAAAAACCCATCTCTCGTCGTCCGTCGTCTCTTGACCACGTCCTCCCGAGCTCCGAATTCCCAAGCCTCAGCCCCGAACCCCAGCCCCAAGTCCCAGCTCCAAACCCCAAACCTTGCAGATACCCACAAGACCCCAGACTCTATCTCCACGTCCGTGCTCACGTTCGTGCCTGAATCATTTCACACGGTTATCGCGACCTTCACGACACGGACAAGACGGCTCTAACGCTTTCAAGGCCTTGCTGCTTCTGCTGCTGTTCACTTCTCTCCCTCTCGCCTCCAAGACCTCAGGCCCGAATTCCCCTATCCCCAGACCTCGACCGTACACCCCCACGCCTGCACGTGCACTTCTCTTGTACCATCCCCCCTCCCCCCCCCAGACGACTTTGACCATCATCAGTGCCATGCCTACATCGCACGATCCCCCAAAAACCCCCCAAACATTCACGCCACTAATCTAAAAATATTACATGGTCTGATACATTCACCTCGGACACGCTTCCTTCCAAGAAGTCGCGACCGATACACTCCATCCTAAACGCGCGACTTGCATTACCCGGCTGCTGGCACACTGGATGGATGGCACCGACGATCGTTATTCGCATGTAGATTAAATTCCGTAGCTTCACTATCGGCTTGCGCTACGTTTTATGCATTTCTCGCGAGGTACGGACATGGATGGATGGATGATGGATGATGGATGAATGGACGGAGGGAAAGATACATGATAGTGTCCTATATGCGAGCCGTGCTGCGTCCATGTACACTCCACGTCGGAAAAACTTTCTGCAGATAGAAGCACGTGAAGATGGAAGGAAAACCTATCCAACGATGCAATTCCTGCTCACTTACTAGTTACTTGCACTGCCCATACGATAACGGTAATATACACTGGTAGTTGCGAGATGCCATATAGATTAATACACCATCCCCCCCCCTCGTCCCGAATTATGCCGATTCTCCAGTCGCCGTGTAACCCTCCCCCCAAAAAAACCCCCTGGCCCCATTTGCATATCGCATATTTCATATTTCTTATGAACATGTACGTTCGTCTCGATTAGGAACTCTCGATTAATTAAATCGCGAGGGATAATTAGTTAGATTGATAGATAGGTAGGTAGGTAGTGGAGAGATACACCAAGACATGTCTTCACACAACACACACACACCATACGCCATTTTGCCAAGAGGGACAAGAACGGACAGAAAAAAAAAGATCTATCATGCATCTCGGTGAATACCTCAGAGCCAAAAAAAACTTTGGTGCAAGGGAGTAAAGGAGAAAAAAAATACCCTGCCCATGCCCAACCGACCCAATTCCCAAAATTCCTGAATTGCCATTCCTATGCCCGTCCTGTCCCGTCATCCTGATCATACCGTCGTTTCCTAATCGCCCATCCATCCATCCATCCGTACATCGTCAGAAATAAACATAGTATGAGACAGCAAAAGAAAAAAAAAGGAAGAGAGAGAACCAAGGTATACAATGGGTTGCAAGAACGGTTTGGGTGTTTCTCTTTCCACCCATCCGAGTCCCAGACAATATGAGGAGACAAACATCCTTTGAAAATGTCCTAAGATTTCCGTCGTGCAATGGTATAACGGAATGATGGAAATAGAAAAAAGTGTTGATAAAAAGAATCAAACAGGAACGCCGTCGCCTGAAACCTCATCTTGTTTTGGATATCCTAACCCGTGCCCGTGCCCGCCTCGCTGTTTGCGATGGTAACAATGGAAAATTGTAGAAATAGTAATTTGAGTAAAGTATAGAGAGAAATTGCAAGACCGTGGGTATGTTTTTTCGTGTACCAGCCTGCGAAACAACTTGACGCCGCTCTTTGCCTGTGTGTGTCTGAAAAGGATATGGACTTCCCATGAGAAGAAGCCATTAGGAATAATTTATACATGAACTCCCAAATATATGCGAACAAACCGGGGGAATGAGGATATATTGGACCGTATGCTTCTTTCCAAGGAAAAGTGTGTAACAAGTATGCGAATCGAGTAGTCGTACAGGTGAAACGGAGTGATTTTGACCAGAAGCTTACAGCGATTGTTCTTGAGCTTGTGGCGTGGTTTGGTCAGGGTCGGATTCCCCTGGTGGAGGTACTTTCTTGACGGTGCCATTGCTCCCACTTCGTGCTGAGCGCCGGCGATGCGACATGATTTCCTTTCTGATGTTGGAACGCGCAAGTTCGGCATTGCTGACAGATTCGCTTCGTGACAGACGGGTGGCAGGCTTCTTCTTCTTCCCCCCCATAACAATGAAATCATCATCGTCTGATTCATCATCATCACTCTCCAATGGGTGGTCGCCATCGTATCCCGCTGGATCTTCGGTGGGAGCGCGGAATTGATTGAACGAATCTTCTGAAGCTATTGCAGGGAACGTTGAGCTGGGGCGATAGCAGTCATCTGCCGCCACCGACGAGTTCGCGGACGCGACCGAAGGGATTGAAGGATTCGACGTCGATTGGGACATGGACGCGAAATGGTCTTCCGATGAGCTGGAAGCCAATCCGCCGTTTTGCACAGGGGTCGCGTAATTGGCTGGGCTCGTCTCAAGCGAAGAACGCTGCCTCTGATCCAGATAGTCCTGCACTTTCTGTTGGCGGAAGTAGATTTCATCATCAGGACTTGGCGGACATTCAGATTGACTAAGCGCGGACGGTGGACGTCTTGCATGCATGGACTGAGGCCGCTCTTTGGCATCGGTTTCTTCCCTAACTCTTTGGCGTACAAGCTCTTCTTTTGCACGTTTGAATTGGTCCTCAGAGGCTTGTCGCAACAATGTTGAGTGCGCATGCGATGCCGCTGAACCAATAGAGCCGTGTCTCTGGAGAGCAAATTGAGTATGGGCATCTAGCTCAGTTGAGCCAACGTCCAACTGATTGTGACCGGCAAAGGGTCGGCTACGATAGGATGAGGCGGACGAGATGGAAGATTGACGTGACACTGAGAACGCCCGCTCGCTGGAAGGGCGATGTTGTGAATCTGACAGGCAAGGTGATGCTCCACGTACAAGAGTTGGCGACAGGTCCTTCAATAGATCGGGTTGGTCCACATGACCGGCGGCGAGAGCCGTACTAATGGCGAGGCTGGGACCGCTGTGCCCGTCATCTGAAGATGGAACCAGCCTGTCAATCGACTTGGCCCTCATGTGTTCGTGTGGTGGCTTCAACATGCGCTCGCGGGATCGCATGCTGTTGACGATGCGGCGAGGTACGCCGCCAAAGATGCCTCCAAGGTTAGTGCCGCCTGGGGAGTCTAGAGCTGTGGGGGTGCCTGGAAGCGCTGGTGGAAGGTTCGGCGACACCGGTCGGCCCGATTGCAGAATGTCAGATGCTCTGATAGTCCTGACTGATGCAGCTGAAGACATTGTCGAGTGCGCGCGCTCGGGGAGAGGTCTGCCTGAACTGACCAGGGGAGCTGGGTGCTCGTTGCTTTCAAGACTGTGAGCGGGAGATCCAGTTCGAGAATGGGTGGCCTCAAAATATCTCGGTCGTTCTGCGACCTCAGGACTTGCGGTAACACTTTGAGACAGTGGGTGTTCAGGCTCTCGAGAACGACTGAGAGCTTCGAATATAGACTGATTCATTGCTAGACTGGGACGACGCCCCTCCTGGCTGATTGTGCTGCTTGAAGAATGAGCGCTGATGACCGGCACCTGTTCCGGGCTGGTTGCAGTGCTTTGGGCTCGTCGTCTTGACCCTCCACGTCTTCCCATACCCAAAACAGTATCTGCCATTTTTCGAACGCCTGAGCGGACTCGATCAATGAGTGTGATTGGGACAACAGCTTGCTCAACATCATCTTTTGAGACTTGAATTTTCCTTCCGTGTGTGAAGCTCTTCGGGTCGGTCTCCAATGCCCAGGCATTGACGTTTTCGAGCCCTTGCAACACCCATGGATGGAGTTTGATCTCACTCATGGTAATCCGCCTCCGAGGATCTTTGACCAAGAGTCTTCGAAGCAGATCACGAAGCAGATCGTCAACCTCTTCGTACTCGAGGTCATGAGGGGATCGTTTGTTCGTTGTCATGGATTGGTACATTCGTCCGTGCGAGCTGGGTCTAGATCCAGATTGTTCACTGACCGCCTTGAGACGAGTGTTGGGGATGTACACCTCCGTGTCTGTAATGATTTTCATGAGGTGGAACGTGTTGTAGTCATGGAACGGTACGCGGCCATAGATCAAGCAATACAGCGTCACACCAAGTGCCCATATATCGATGCCGGCTCCAATTGGAGGCACGTCTTCGTCAAGGTCGGTACGGCACAGTTCTGGTGCGTAGAATGCGGGGGTGCCAACGGTCTTTGCCAACTCGATGGCCTCATCATAGTCGTGAGCTTCGGATTCTGACTGGTCTCCGTTTGGCTCACCAGAACCACCCCGCCCCAAGTACGAAACTCCAAAATCGGAAATCTTGATTCGGTGTTCCTTGGTCTGGAGTAAATTGGCTGGCTTGATGTCCCTATGAATGACGCCCTGATAGTGTAAATATTGAAGACCAAGGAGAGTGTCCCTGAAGGCCTCACGAGCTCCCTGCATGGTCATGAGGGGTACATATAGGAAATGCTCTGGGATGCTCTCGTCCTCGTCTGTGAAATGAGAGGAGCTGCTTTCGGCTACGCTTGGCGTTCTTCCCCTTAATAGGTCGGTATCGTAGGCACCGTACATGGTTCCTTCGAGTCCTGTTGATGCCGTTCTTTCTTCATGTCGAGGAGCGGCAACAGGCGTTGTCGTACGATAGGCCGTTTCCATATTTGTTTCGTGATCTCGGCTTGGCGGCCTTCCTTCCAAGTGGGTTGCAATACGGCCGTGCCCGCCTTCTGGAAAAGTTTCGTCGTCAGAGTCACCTCCATGCTCGAAACTCCAGGGCTCGTGCTCTTGCCCAGCATGTTGCGTGCGGCGCATCTGATTTGTTCTTGCTCTGCGGCGTATTCTTCGATCAAGTCTCTCGTGCGCATGTGTTAGTATCTTGTTGTCCTCCATAACAGCGTTTTCGTTATCGAAGATGCCTTTCGAGTGGCGCTGGTATCGACGGTATTCGATAAGACATATTTCCTTCTCGCCTAAAGTTCGCCATTTCACTTCCCCCAGTTCCACGTGTTCGAGGATAATGTACACCTTCTTTCGAGTCGGATCATCGATGACTTCCAGCAAGCTTACAATATTTTGGTGGCGGGCTTTCTTCAGAATGGCTATCTCCTTCTTGATCTTGTCTTCGTGGCTTGAATTTTTGCCTAATCGACGACGCTTGGAATAGCGTTCCACAATTTTGATGGCCACAAAGACACCCGTGTCGAGATTTCTACCAAGTTTGACCTTGCCGTGCACGCCCCTGCCCAACTCGTCAATCACTTCGTAATTGTTGATGATTTTGCGTCCAGAGACAGGATCAACGTCGACGTCGGCTGTGTGGGTTTCTTTGGGTGCTTGCCTGTGAGTGTGGTGCAGGTACGGGCTCGAGTAATAGCCATCGTCGACGTTTTGACTGTGCTTATGACGAAGAGGGGGAGTGGTAGGGCTGAAAAGACCGGGGCTACCAGCAGGTGAATTTCCAACTGTCCGTGAGCCCGAGTCCATGACAGAATAGTGAAATTCGGAAGGCAGACCGAAAGTGGATATGTGGGCGGTTGAGTGTGAGGAACCATGGGAGGGGAGGGTGCTTCGGGTGCGTGGGAAATGTGGAGAGTTGAAGCCAGGGTGAAATTGGGATTGCAGGGCAGCATAAGATTGGTTTGGATAGTGCGGGCCATCCCTCTGTAGCCGTGAAGGCGGGGGATATGCCGTGATGGGATCCACCGAGTGTGCCCGTACAGTGGCCACACTGGTGGTAGATGTGTTGGATAGGTCTCTCTGAACGCTAGGCCGCTCGTGGAGGTCGGGTGACAGCGTGAGGTAGTCTACAGATTGGGTCGAGCGGTGCTCTGGTATGTGTACAGAGGTTGTGGAAACGTTGACGCTAGTCGTAGGGGAGGGATCGGTGGAGGCGGGTGCGGAGGCAGAGAACTTGGAGCCATATATGCGTACAGGCCGCGGAGAAAAGTAGCCAGGTTCCGGTTCAGTCAGGCGGGAGTCTTGCGGAAGCGGGGGAAGGCAGTCGGAGGTGGATGGCAACTCGGAGCGTGGGGTGCTGTCCGACTCCTCGCCTGTCCGCGAATTTGGAGCAGGCGTTGATATATCCTGTCTCGCCCGGGTGGCATTTCCATTGCAAGCGGTCATGTCTGCGGAGGCAGAGCCTTGTGAGGGCTGCTTCTGCGCCTCATGGCGGTCCATGTAGCACACGACCGACGCTGGCGAGTGTGGTTGCGACTGTTCTTGTGTTATGGGTTCCACACCCGCTGTCAGGTCCATATTGGGGTCACCCATGACGATTATCAACTCGTCGTCCGGTAGGGTGGGGATCAGTCTGGTCGTCAGGCGTTCGTTCGCACCAACGTCGCCGTGGACTTTCAATCGGCCCGTGCGACCATGTCAACTTTGTCGAAGTAAATACGCAGGCTCTTGCAGTATGATTCAATGGAATTCCATGGTGCGGGTGGAGGCAAATGGAGGGGTAGACGGGGGTTGTTGAAGATAACGGGCGAGGGCGACGACAGTGACGACGACGACGACGACGACGACGACAACAACAACGACAACGGGGACTCGAGAGTGCAATGCAGCAGCGGAGGAGGAGAAGGAGGAAGTGGTGATGTCGCAGAGGTCGGTGGCGGATCGTGCGTCAGAGTGGGAGTGTGTGAATGATGGAGTGTCTCTGACGATGGTAGGGTAGCGAACGGGTGGGTGGTGGTGGACGGAGGTGGTGGAATGTAGTGGTGTGTTGTATGGTGCGGTGGTGCGGTGGAAATAGTGGATGTTTGAGACGAGAGGGATCAACGCAGCGAGTTGATCAAGCGAACAGATAGCAGCGATAGAGAGGCAAGAGGACGCTAGGGTTGGTTAGAGTCAGGGCCTTGCCCGGTATGGCAGCGATGGGCGTAGACTTATTTTTACCTGGCAATTGCGGGCTCGGTGTGGTGACGGACTAGGGGACCAGGCTGGGTGATTCAATGATGATGCGCAGGAGGTCCCACTCTGGCGTAGGCACAAGCAAAGGCGGCGGAATTGGCAGAAGGCGGGCGAAGGACACGAATGGCAGGGAGTGACAGACAAGAGTCGAGCAAGGGAGACGGAAGGTTGGGAGGCTAGTCGACGACGGGGCAGATGCACATGGACAGCTGTGGGCGGTAGTAGTGTGCAGTTGTGTGTGTGCGTATGTGTGTTGCGGCAGCGGGCAGAACAAAGAACTGTAGCAGCGGAGATGCAGAAGAGGGATGGAGAGAATGGATGTATGGGATGGAGGGGTGTGTGATGCACTGTGGACGACGGGGAAAGACGGGCGCCCCAACGCTCGCAGGCCACACAGAGCTACAGCACAGGGCAGCGCGGACCGGCCTGGGAAGGGGAGACTGAGAATGATGGATGATGATGATGGTGTGTTGAGAAGCGAGTGAGTGAGATTATGAATGAGATGTTTTTTTTTGAAGAGAAGCAAGCCCTAGGCTTGGGCTGGGGTGTGTGTACTGTGTTGTATGGAGGTATGGAGGGATCTGCGGGTAGGTTCGCGCGCCTCTTTTTTTCCCCCCTAGGTTATTGTCCCTCTGCTCCCCGGTCTGCATACACAGTATTACACTTTCTGCTGTCTGCTGTCTGTTGTCTGTTCACTCCAGTGCTCTGTTTCGCTACGGATGGTGGTGGTGTGTGCTGTTGTTGGCTGGCTGGTGCTGCTGGTGCTGCTGGTGCTGCTGTGTGCCCATGAAAGAGAGGGAAGAGCGACCAGGAGCAGCCACTACCCATGCATCCCGCACCCCTGCCCTGCCGACGCCGTGCAGCAGCCGTGCCTGCCCGCATCCTGGCGGTCTAAGCCTGAAACGGGATGGTGAACTGCCGTTGATTGCATCGCTCCTTCTGCGGGCCCCTCACACCCCTCGCACCCCTCGCGCACCCCTCGCCCCTCCCTTCTCCCTCTGCACGACTGCAACGACACCGGCCGGCGCCCACCAGCGCCCGCCAGCGCCCACCAACGCGCCAGAAGAACGACGACGGTCAGTAGCGTAAACCATGGCTGGGTGCCTGCTCCCAACAACAGTAACAACTGCGATGGCAACACGGCCGCAGCAAACAGCAACAGCAATAACAACACCAATAGCGACACCAAACAACAACTACACACTACACACACTACACACACTACACACACTACACACACTACACACACTACACACACTACACACACTACACACACTACACACACTACACACACTACACACACTACACACACTACACACACTACACTACACACAAGCACACCTTCCTCTCCCCTCCCCTTTCTGTCCTGGCGCTGAACCAAAAGAGGTGGTGGGACACTCACCATGGTGGCTTGCCCTCCCTCCTCCCTCTTTCTTCTCCATCGTCGTTTCCTCTCTTGATCTCTGCCCAGGTCGCCTCTAACCCAACTCTATCTCTCACACACCCTCTTTGCTCTTTTGCTCTTGCAACCCTACAGCCTCTCTCCACTCACTCCATCTACCTCACTCGCTGCTCAACTCCACCTTCGCCAAATGCAGCACATATCAGCTGAATTCTCTCGCGACTTCTGTCAGCCATGTTGGTCGGTCCGCTCTGCCTTTGTCACAGATTCACCCCATCCACCCACACATGTTCATTTTCCCCCCTAGTATCATCATCTACACCCCCCCCCCTAGTCCCCAGTCCCTCCGTCTTCGTCTCTCTCCATCTGCCTGTTCGCAGTTACACTGTACTATGTACATATGTATCCCTATCCGTTCCGGGCCACGGCGACCAGCACCGGCACCAGCACCAGCACCAGCACCGCACCAGCACGAGCATCGCAGCTAGTCCCAGATGAATAATAATCTCTGTTGCCGCGATGAGCGCTTCGATAAGAGGGAGAGGGAGAGGGAGAGCGAGCTGCGAGAGTGCTTGCTTTCCCGCCGCAGCGGTCACCCCTCCCTCCCCCCTCTAAACCACCCCAATATTGCTGCCAGCCATTCACCATCCCGGCCGTGGCCCATGGCTATTCGTCATCCCCCTCCCTCTCCCCTCTCTCCCCTCCCTTTCCCCTCCCTCTCCCATCCTCTCCCATCCTCTGACACTCCCTGCCCGCAAAGCAGGTCCAGCCGCATTTCCCCAGGTTTTCCCTCTGCCTGTTTTGCTTCTTCGTTCCCGCACCCGATTGCTCCTGCTCCTCTGCTCTCCCTCGCCCGACTGAACCGAGGAGAACAGCCAACAACAGCCATCGCGCGATTAGCTTTTTAGCTTTCGCCAAGTCGCTGTTCGCCTGCCAGAGTTTCGTAACAGCAACCTGCCCGAACGCTGCGTCTCCTCGGGCAAACCAGCAGGCCGTCATTTCATCCAGAGGCCGACCCGGGTCCACATGGAGCCAGTTAATCACTGCACCACCACGACTCGGTCCGGCAATATTGTCTGTCGACCAGAGCGCGCGGGGGGCACCACTTCTCACGATAGTCCCATACATAGCATAGTACATACTTGCATGCCGAGCTGGACAGCCAGCAGCGAGCAGCGGGAAGATTGCCCCAGGTGCGGAGGCACGAGGCGCCGAGGGAAGGGCATGATTGCAGTCAAAGTGCATCAACCACAGTCAGAGAGTTGCAGCCACTGCAGCGATTGCAGCGATTGCAGCAACTGCGCCTGCGCACAGGCCCTCAACACCTCGCTCAATTTCCATCGCTACTTCGTGGAATACCCTTTTCGGACATGCACGATCCCCCCCCCCCCCCCCCCCCTCCCCTCCCCCCGGCCGGGTGGCGACGAGACATTTGCACCCCACCTCCTCCATCTCCTTGCCCCCCTTGATCCACCTTCCATAGCGATGATGACACCTTCTGACTGTGCAATCCTTTGTGTAGACTCGCCCCACTCCTTGATTAATGACCATGTTGGATCTCGAGACAGATGGCAACATCTGAAGAGAGAGGTGGGTGTGATGAACGAGATGGATGCAATGCGTGAGAGTGGGCGGTTTTAGGCGCTGACGCCGCCGTGTCTGCTGGGGACTCGTGGGAGAGCGGAGGCAAAGGTGGACAAAAGCACGGCTCCTTCAGCACCCTCTTCGCGCGCCCTCAACACCACATGTCGGGTATCGTGATATGCCGTTCGGGGACTAGCGCTGCGCGGGATGCTCAAAGCTAGCGAACGCCGGCGACGTGTGCGTGCATGGACAGAGGCCATGTGATGGCTCGAGCGTCTGCAATACTTCACTCAACACCATGCCAGATGCTTCGTGGAGTACCCGAACAAGCTAGAGCAAGTCTTCATATTGAGTCCGTGCCTGGCCGGAACGTTGGTGACGGCTGCGAGGCTCGATGGAACAGTCGTCGTGCATTCACACCTGGTTCTGTGGTACATCCACGACACTTCCAGGCCAATCTCCGTCCACACCCGAGCTGCCCGGCTGCGTTCCAGCCCTCACAGCCTCTCGTTGCCTCTCGTTGCGAACCCGCAGAGGAGGGACGCCCGATGTGCGGGCTCTTCACACCCGGGGGGGCATGCCTATGCCTCAAGGGATGCCCTTATTTCCATGGCTGCCAAAAACTCATGTCAGACTCGTCTGTCTTGGTTTTCCTCAGAGGTCCATGACATGGAAGCAAGCAGGCGCGCGGGCTCTTCCCTTGGTATATCAATAGAAGACAAGCATATAGACGGTCTTGTTTATTGCGGACAGAGTGATTATCTACCATAGTGCACCTGGGGCACCCGTTCTGGCTGTACCAAAGTACTCCTTAAATCAAACACAGCCTGAGGAGAGATGGTGTTTTCGGCCACAGCCACAGAGACGTCCTGTAACTGCGTAATGTGTACATAGTAGTCTTTTCTGTTAGGTCGTACCGTAGTACTATGTAAAAAGTTCTGCTTCGATGATTCCACGGTCTGTTTGGCGAGGGAAAGGGGTCGAGACTCTCACACTGGGGCGTCCCTTTCCGATCCGTTCCATCATCCGCAGTTCAATGTGCGTCCGCGTCCACATCCACATCCACATCCACATCCACTTTGCAAACATCGTGACAGTGCCATCGTCATCGACCTGCAGCACTCTTGGACCTCCAGGGCTCGCCCGCTTGCGCCCTCCGCCCGCTTATTCGTAGCCCAGCACCCAGCACCCGCTCGATTGATTGCTCACGATACCTCGTCGTGCCGCCGCCGCCGGCGACTCTGCGAAGGCCACGATGCCCGCATCACCCTCGTCCCTCGACCGCCATCGCTATCGTGACGCAACGCTAGGTACTTTTGCCTTGTTGCTTGCGTTCCGCATCGTGAATGCACTGACGCTCCGGACCTTCTTCCAGCCTGACGAGTTCTTTCAATCCCTCGAGCCAGCATGGCAGCTCGCCTTTGGCCAGTCTAGCAATGCCTGGATCACATGGGTAAATTCTTCCTCCTGCTCCTGCTCCTGCTCCTGCTCCAGCTACCTCCATGCCCATGCCCATGCCCATGCCCTTACCCCCCTAAGCCCATGATCATGCTCCCAATTCACACCACCTCGTCTCACAGTATTTGCAGGAGTGGAGAAGCCAATTGCGGTCCTCGTTGCACCCAGAGATTTTTGCTGCTGTCTATCTGGTGGCGGACAGAATCTCTCGCCTCCTCGGCTTGGGTCTTCCCAACAGAGCCGACCTGCTCATTGCTTCGCCGAAAGTTGCCCAAGCTGTATTCGCTGCGCTGCTGGACTTCTACACCTGGAAGCTTGCAGAAAAGGTCTACGGTCGAGGCAGTCGTACTGCAGTCACTTCTGTAGGTAACCGTGCCCGTTCCCCCAAAGCCTTTTTTTTGGTTCGATTCTTACTCCCTTTTCTTTTCTTCTTTGGTCATCAAATAAATGTCTGATGTCTGGGCCCTGGGGCCCCACCCCATTCTAGCTTGCATTGTCGATATGCAGTCCATGGCAGTGGTTCTGCTCGACGCGTACATTGTCCAATTGCCTTGAAACAACACTCTCGTCGATTGCAGTCTACTATTGGCCTTGGCACTGGCCAGCTCCTGCTCCTGCAGATGTTGATGAGAAAAATCACCGCCATGTTGCACAAGACGACAAGGCCGCCCTCGGCTCCGTTACGCAGTAAGTCGCAAGGACGCGGAACAATGCTTGCCTATGTTCCCTCCGGACCCCAACTATCCCTTTTAGAATGAATTGGACGCTAAAGCTCAAGCCCATCGTGGGCCATGCAGGCTGCGTATGTCACTGGTCCTAGCAGCATGCGCATGTATTCTTCGACCGACCAATGTGCTCATCTGGTTGCCCGTATCTCTCCCAACGCTTTGGCAAACCTCGTCGCGGCAGCGATATCTGTTGGTCCGCGAAATTTCGATTTGCGGGTAAGTGTCTTGTGCATCCGCTGTCGGGACGACTGAGTACAGACGAGGAATAATTTTTTTTTCCTTCATTTTCTTTTCTTCTTCCTACTTTGCCATGCATATCCAGCAAATGCCGTGGGCTGACGATAGGATGCCAGATCTGCTGTTCTTGCATGCTCGGTCTTGTCTGATAGGGCCTACTACAAGGCCTGGACCCTTCCACCGTTCCGGTTCCTCTACTTCAACATTGCCCAATCGTTGGCCGTGTTTTATGGCAGGAACAGGCCCGACTACTACCTGACCGAGGGCTTGCCATTGCTGTTGACCACGGCGCTACCTTTTGCTATCGTGGGCTCTTGGCAGGCTCTACGACCCACTTCATCGTTGTCCAGGTCGTCCAAGTTGACCAAGGAGACCGATTCCGTTGGTCATGGTGCTGGACGTACGTCTGCTAGCACTATCACCACCACCAACACCAACACGGCCGACGATGCCGACACGACAACCACCTCACGTGGCTCATCCTCACCGTCTCCAGGTCACGATGTGACTCCATCAATATCCCAGACTAATGCTGGGACGAAGTTGGAAACCGCCAGGGACTCGGTGGTGGCCGTGACTGTGACTGCGATTGAGCCCTCGCAAACAATCACCGAACGCATCCCCCGCCGTCTGGCATACACCTCCATCGTAGTAACCCTCTCCCTGAGCCTTATCGCCCACAAAGAAGTCCGCTTCCTCTATCCCATCCTCCCCTTCCTGCACCTCCTCGCCGCCTCCCCCCTAAGCACATTCACCAGCTCTCCCTCTCCAGCCCGCAAACTCCTCCTTTCAACCCTCCTATTCCTAAACATCCTCCTCGCAATCTACACCTCCCAATATCACCAACGCGGCGTCCTAGACGTTCTCACCCATCTCCGCCACACGCATGAATCCTACAATGCCAACCTCAACTCCAACCCTGATCTCCCCCATCACAACACAACCGTCGCCTTTCTCATGCCCTGTCACTCCACCCCCTGGCGCTCCCACCTCGTCCACCCCTCCATCTCCGCCTGGGCCCTGACCTGCGAACCCCCCCTGAACATCCCCCTTTCCGACCGACCGTCCTACCTCGACGAAGCAGACCAGTTCTACGCATCGCCCCGCGCCTGGCTGCGCGCAAACATGGAAGATGTATCGACCATCACGCGCTCCGGGTCCCGCAGCGGTGGACACTGGGCTCGTCATAGTAGTGCTGTGAAGAGGGCAGGGAGACGGGCGTGGCCGAGTCAGTTGGTGTTTTTTGGACAGTTGGAGAATGATTTAGGGGGATTTTTGGGGGCGACGGTGTATAGGGAGTGTTGGAGGGGGTGGAATAGCCATTGGCATGATGATTGGAGGAGGGTAGGGGATGTGGTGGTTTGGTGTTTGGATGGGGGCCTAGAGAAGGGGAGTAGAGAGAAACCGAGGGAGGAGAGGAGGGAGGAGAGGGAAGGGGGAAGTGGGCTGGGGAGATGTATTGGGTGTGAGGATGAAGGGCTGTAGGGAGGGGGGAGTATGTATGTACGGTAAACACCACAGAGGCGAGGTGACATGGAAGATATAAAAAAACAGAGAGTTGAAAAGTTAACGGTGCAATGTAAGCCACCGCACTATAACTACATAATAAACAACAGTACCATATATATGTAAAATCCCACTCGCCCTGCATCTCTATTTCTCGACAAGTACATCCCCAACCACCCAAACTTTCCCCTCCCCACTCCCCTTCACACCACACACCACATTAAGAAAAACCACAATACAGACAACACAGCTCTACCCCAAATCCCACCAAACACTCCAAAGTCATATCAAACCCTTGCATCAGAAAAACCTTTTCTCTGTCTCCCTGTCTGTCTACTTTCCCCACGAGAAAATATCACACTCACACTCACGCACTGACATCAAATACTGTATCCTGACCTCGTTCCAGGAGTTGGGAACCACAGCTGGAGCATTCATTATTTAAGTCTTGATTTCATTTTTTCGTTCGCGGTTTATTTATTGGTCCCAATTCCAAAATGCTCGCAATGCTCGAATTGTCTAAATGAATAAAAAGAAGAAACAGTAGTAGCAGTAATAGTTTACCCATCGTTCTCTCTTCATCTATCTGGCCCCCGGAATGTCTTGCTCTAAGATGATGACTTCGCTCTATCATCATCCTTTGTGTAATTATTATGCAATGCCGACTCTATCATCGTAATCGTCGTCGTCGTCATCATCATCGTCACCCTCTCACAGAATAACCTTACTGGCAACACTAAATAACCAAGCCGCATCCTGCCAGCTCCCCGCCTCCTCCGCCGAAGGCGCTTTCTCTACCCCAGTCTCGTTGCCATTCTCCTTCTCCCTCTTCTCACCCCCCTCCTCCACCCCTCCCACCGCCGACGCAGCAATAATAGCTTCACGCTCCAACTTCCTCCTTCGCAACTCAATCTCCCGCCGTAACCGCGCCTCCTCTCTTGTCATATTCTCGGGCCTGAATCCATCTTCCTCGATACCTTCGTCGTCGTCGTCGGAACTCTCGCCATCCTCGTCAACGCTGAATAACGTCCACCCAATCAATCGATCCATCCACCCGCCGAGCCCGAGCCCACGCTCGCGAGCCAGCCGGGCGACTTCCTCCTCGTCGCCGTCGGATTCGGATTCGTCGTCGATGAAATCAGGACCCGTGTGCTCCTCGAAGGCCCGTTCGTCGAGCTCGAGCGACTGTCGTGCACTGGGCGTCCTCACTCCGCCCACCGACATGTGCAGGTCTGCGCGGCTGCCTACACGAGAGCCGCGGCGGCTGGTGCGCGCGCTGGGGACGCGGGAACCTACACGGCTGTGGATGCGACTTCCTGCTCGGGAGAGGCGTGGCGTGAACGGGGAGGAATACTCGAGGTCGGAGAGGTGTTCGCCAGAGAGGAGAGCCATGCTTCGAGTATCATGGTGGGTATGGTCGTCGGAGGTGTCGCCGACTAGGCTCGTGGAGCTGTCACGCCGGATGAGCCAGCTCTGGCCTTTGGATTCGCGCGTCTCGCCGGCTATTGCCAGACCTGCACGGTGGAACCATTCGTCTTGGGCTTCGCTGGTATGGTGACGGACCAGAGGGGCGCGGAGAGGGAGGGGTGCTGTGCCTTTTCTTCTGTGATGGCGTCCTGGTGTTCCTGCATCTTTCTCGTCGGCGAAACTCACGCCGGGCAGCATCGAGCTGGTGCTCTTGGCTTTGGGGATATCCCCAATATCGCGGACAGGGCCATCGGTCGAAGCGGTGAGGAAGTAGCTGTCGTAGATGTAGGGTTTGGAGCGTCGTCGTTGGCGTTGCGGGTCCCGGTTGCGAGAGGAGTTGCGACTCTGAGAGAGAGAAAGGATGCCTGGAGTTGTTGGGGCGGACTTTTGGGCGATGTAAGAAGTCATGGGTGTTTGGACCGCTTGGGCGGAGGAGGGGGAGGGGGGTTGCGATGCATCCTGTTGAGGTGAGCTTGCATCACGGCGGTGACGGCGGTGACGGTGGTGATGGCGGTGACGAATGGTAGTGATGACGGGTGGTTGTTCAATTTAACATGATTGGGGAGAGAAGAAGAAGATGATGATGATGATGTTGATGTGGTGGATGGTAACTTTGCTCATATGGAGAGATATTGGAACCATGTGTAATATCTGACTGGGTGTTTACTTACTAGGGGATATGCGGAGCTGAGAGGGGCAAGGGAGAGATTGTGGAGGTTGGGATAGGAGCGCCGTGTGGAGCGGGAGGAGCGCGAAGGGTCCATGATGTCAATTGTGATCAAATCAGAGGAGTGAGCAGAAGGGAAGCATGGATGAGGAGGTGGTAGAGGTTGTATTAATGGATTGATGGATGAGGAGATCAAAGGGAATTGTCGGGTGATGGATCACCTCGGTCGGTCAGATCTGGGGAAGTGCCAATGCCAAGACGGGAGTTGGCGATCTTTTCACGTGCAGATGGCAGATGGCAGCAGGCGCAAGCGAGCCCTTGAGTGGTGGAGACCTGGCCAGGTTTGTTTTGCAGTGCTGATGCTCACTCCACCGTTGAGTTGAGATTGAGTCTGTGACGGAGAGAAACGGCATCTGGGCATGATGATTATTAGGGCTAGACGAGGATCCTGTGCAGTGTGTGTATGTATGTGTATGTGTTTGTGTGTGTATGTATGTGTGTGTGTGTATGTATGTGTGTGCATGTGTGTGTATGTGTGTATATGTGTGTGTGCGTGTCCCGGAGCTGCCCGCGACCAAGTTATAAAGTTGCCAATCTGTCGTGGCCAACTGGCGGTGGTAGTAGTGGTGGTGGTGGTGGTGGTGGACTCATTCCTTAGTAATGTACCGGCGGATCCGCCACAACCAGTTTTCGGTGTGTGGCCAGCGGAAAAAAGAACAGGCTGGTGAAAAGGATGTGGACACAGTATCCATGTGTGTGCAAGCTGGTAGTATCTAATACATCATCCTGTGCATGTACACATGTACACATGCACACACGTACACAGTATGTGGTGTGTGTACATGGGATAAGCTGCTCTTGGTACACGTAGCAGCAAGTACCTAGGTAGCATAAAAGCGACTCAAGCAAGAAATCAACACATGATGAAATGTGCAGCGCAGAACGCCTCCCTTCGACTGTTTAGTCGGTTCCCCCGGTTGAGGCTCCTTCACTTGCGGGGCTGGCCCATGGAAAGGCAAGCAGCAGCCAACCACGGATGGCGGTGGTGACGTTGAACTCGCCTCTTCCTGCCCCTGCCTGCCTGCCTGCCCGCCCGGCGTCGCTGCTGCTGCTGCTGCTGCTGCTGCTGCTGCTGTTGTGTACTGCAAATGCAGGGCCACCACCGCCACGGAACATCCCCCAGGGCTCGTGAATCTGTTGCTTTGTGTCTTGCGTGCACAAAACACACTCCCGCAACACGCACTCGCACACGCACTCGCACACGCACACGCGCTCACCTTCCCTTTCCTTCCTCTCCACTCCCTCCCTGTTCCGCGCCCTTGCCCTGCGCTTCTCAAGTGCTTCCTCTCCCTATTTCCTCCTCCCCCTCCGTCACTACCGCTCCATCCTGCTCCACTTGCTCGACGCCACGCCACCGGTCATCGTTCCGCCCACCAAGAATCCTCGCTTCCACAGAAACGGACCCATCCGTGCAACCCTTCTTCCCACTACCCACCCACCACCACTCTCCGCCCGCCGAGCTCAACCATCCCTTCCTCCTCCTCCTTATTCCTCATCTCCTCCTCTTCATATTCTCCACTGTCCTCGCTCTCCCTCCTCCTCTTTTTCTCACACCCTCCCCCCAAACACTCTCCACCTCGACTCACCATGAATATCAACCTGCAACACCATCGCAGTTTCTCAAAATGTATCCTTTAGACAGACGGTGACAGCGAGGTAAGTCATATGCCCCCAATACTCGATACTCGTCCTCCCGTCGCATCTGTTCACTTTACCATCCTTCACAACCGCCTCGCCCAGAACCCCCCGTGTCACCGCTCCAGCACCTTTTTCAAACTCCAAGATAGGTAGACACATAAACAAAAACTAACATGAACCTAAGGCTTTGCTCTGCCTGCCGGTTGTTGTCGCACTCCCCCCATTCATCAACTCGCCCTTCCAACTCCCAGCTCTCAAAACTTCTCCCATTTCCGCACAACCTGGTACCCTTACCAAACGACATCTCAAAAAAAAGTCTCGCCCCTCCCAAAACCCACCCCCAGTCATCATCTACGACCCAAAACCGGAGACTTGCAATCTCACCCAAGCTCCCAACCTTGTCAGCAACATCGCCACAGAAATCGCATTACCTCACGATTATACAATTTCCATCTGGAATATGTCTATTACAAATGGAGACCAGGAGCCGGCGAGGTCCGAGCCTGAACAGAGCACCTCCTTCACTCCCTCTGAAATACAGCAATATCTCCACTCCCTAGGTTTGCCACTGGGTTTTGGCGAGAAGCTGAAACATCTTGCCTGTACTTCTCATGAGGATGTATCGGGCGGTCCCGTTATGCCGCTACAGGGTATGTCCGAACCCTATTTTGAGACAATCCCGAATCTCCACCATTGCCATGTTCCTTTGGCTCGCCTGTTTCTTTCTGACATGGTGCTAATGCTGCTGCAGAAACCGCCGTTGTAGCCGATGGAGCGAGCGGAGCGCGAGAATCATCCGTCCCACCTGTTGATCCAAGAATCCCGCCCCGCCTGCACCCAGTTGTGCCTCCTATCAATTTTGGCGCCGTGGTCGAGCAAAGTATCTATCGCAGCGGCTACCCACAGCCAGAAAACTTTGGATTTCTCAAAAGTCTGAAATTGAAGTCCATATTGTATGTATCTTAATCCCTGAAAAAGTCTCGCCCTACTGACCTGTTTTAGAACGTTGGTTCCGGAGCCCATCTCTCCAGAGTATTCCAGATTTATGGATGAACACAACATCCAGCACTTCAGGGTGCACATTCCAGCCAACAAGGGTCAGGTCAAAATTGGCGCCTGCGAGATGACACAGGCTCTGAAGATTGTACTGGACCGTTCAAACCACCCGCTCTTGATCCACTGCAACAAGGGAAAGGTGAGCCTGCTCCGCTCTCTGTGTGATCTCCAGTCACAAGATGTTAACTCTCAGGCAGCATCGAACCGGTTGTGTCGTTGGGTGTTTCAGGCGAGTTCAGGGTAAGTCGATGCGTGTTACAGTAGGGCCATCTTACAAAAGCTAACCATGTTTCAGGCGACGAATCCTCCCTGGTCTTTGACGAATATCACACATACGCGGATCCCAAGGCTCGCTTGTTCGACGAAGCTTGCATTGAGCTCTTCAATGAAGATACTGTGCTCTGGATGGCACAGAAGTACGGCTGGCTTCAACCTACCATCGACCAGTCTACTCCACCGTCTCCTGTTTCGATGTTGAGCTCTGTGCATATGCCCGTATGAAAAAGGGGGGGGGCTGCGAATCGTATCAACACAGGCGTTTCTGGGTCTTTCTGGGTCTTAGCACGGTATGAGATACCCCAAAAATTCTGCATCAATTTTGGCGTTCAAGGGACGGATGGCTCGAGGAACTTGACTGGGCCATTCCAGATGGCAACTGTGTTTCTCCAATATCTACCACTGTGATGTCATCACCCGTCTTTCCCAAGTGGAATTAGCGACGAGTACGGAATGGCTTGTACTATCTTACCAACTGGGTGGTTTGCCCTTCTTTCTTGTAATAGTTGTATTTTATGCCGCGCTCATTTCCTTTGTTTGCCATGCTAGTTTACATGGAGGTCAAGATGGCGGTGAGGAGATGAGAGCAGACTCTACATTTCAACAGAGATTAACCTTTTGATCCTAAACCGATTACCCTGGGAACGCCGTTCCACGTTTTCACCCTGAACTTATCGAATCTTTCTCGAGCCCTGAGTGTCGCGTGCGCCCTTGCATACAAGCTTCCGTGTCTTCAAACCATCTATGATACGTCGACACATATCCCGGATCCCAAAGCCACGGAAACCGGTGACACATTGGTGGCGTGGCAAAGCTTGTGTGCCGTTTCCCGTGCTTCTACTTCTTCTGGAAGGAAGGTTAATATCGAAGAGGGTTTGAGACATCGGGGCTGGAGAGAGGCTGGAGAGAGGCTGAAGAGGGGTTTGGGTTTGGGGAAGGGTGGTTGGTTGAGTGGATGTTTGAGTGGCTGGAGAGGAAGGTTCGAACAGCACGCACGTGGACGGAATTGAGTTTCGGCGAAGGCCGTGGGTTCGAGGGGGTCGGAACTGTCAGTGTCAGTGTCAGTGTCAGTGTCAATGTCAGTGTCAATGTCAGTGCCAGTGTTGGTTTCGCTACTCCATGTAGCCTTGCTGCTATAAATGGATCCGTATGTTTAAGGCCCTTCCATTATGCGAAGTTTTCGCTTTCTATAGCCAAAAAACTGGATTTAGTAAAGTATAGGGCCGAGAAGACCATTAGGGTCCAGATGGTGGGGTTCATAGGGACAAGAAGCCCCCCAGTTCCGTGACCTTGCCAGAAAAATAAGTCCATGTTCTGAAACACAAACACACCAACCCGAAGGTCTCCGGCTGTCATTATTTCCGCCCATACTCGGTATATTTTGTGTTTCTTTCTTCGCTCCGCGGACTCTTTCGTCTCTCGTCTCTCGTCTCTCGCCTCTCGCTTGTGCGGAAACAGGATCCCGGAGCCCGTGGCTCGATTAGATTGATTCATTTATCGATCTTAATCGATATGGGGACGTGGAGGGGGTAGATTAAAGAAGGTGATTTCTGAAGTGTGGAAAGGTAATATGCCAGGTAGGGGTGGATAATGCGTTTGGAAGATATGGGTATTTGGGTTGGGCTTTTTTTTTTAAGAGGGGGGTGTGGGGGAGTGGGGAGGATTTATATATGTGTTGTGCATGATGGGAGTGAGGTTGATGGTAGGATTCTTTCCGTCTGCTTTTTATTTTATTTTTTCAAGGAAAACTTATATTTTTGATTCGCTTTTTCCGGAAGAGAAAGGCAGAGTGGCAATGTATCGCTCACTCTCTCTCCTGCTCGTTGCTGCCTCAAGCGTAGTAGATGCGCATACATTCATCTGGGTACATCTCTCTCTCTCTCTCTCTCTCTCTCCCATCCACTTCTGTCCTAACAAACCCCCCCAGGGCGTCTTCGTCAACGGCGTCGACCAAGGCACCTTCAAGGGAATCCGCATCCCGGCCTACAACGGCGGGCCGGGCCTCGGCGGCTACAACAACTCGCCCGTCAAGAACCTGACATCGCTTGATCTGCGCTGCAATGTCATGGGCGATGTCCAGGCGCCGGACACGATCAAGGTGGTTCCGGGTGATCGATTGACATTTGATTGGTGAGTGAATTCTGAAGGGGAAGGGGAGGGAGATAGAAAGACGGATAGGCTGACTGCGTGACCTCGACACAGGCACCATGACAAACGCAACGCAGCAGACGATGTGATTGCCGAATCGCACCACGGTATGTCTCCCCCCCTCTCCCTTTCCCCCAACCCGCAACCCACTCACAAAACCCCCCATCCAGGCCCCTCCCTAATCTACATCTCCCCCGACCCCCCCACCGACACCTCCTTCATCAAACTCTGGCACTCGGGCCTCTACGAACAGTCCCCCTTCCCCTTGCCCGGGAAATGGTCCTCGACGTCTGATATCGCGAAACACGGGGGTAGCATGAATGTGCGGATTCCGGAGGGGTTGAAGGCGGGGAAGTATGTTTGTACATTCCTTCTAGTTTTACTCACTTTTATTTCTGTCTCTTTTCGATGGTGTGGTGTGGTGTGGTTTGATATTGTATCGACACTGACGCCGTTCTCAGATACCTGATCCGCGCCGAAATGATAGGACTCCACGAGGGCGAAGTGTCGTTTGCGAAGAATCCGCGTAGAGGCGCGCAGTTCTATCCGAATTGTGTGCAGATTGAGGTTTTGGGGGATGGGGAGGTGGAGTTGCCGGTGGAGGGGGTTGGGTTTCCCGGAGCGTATTCGTACGAGGATCCCGGGGTGGTGTATGATGTGAGTTTTCTACTTCTTTCTACGGAATAAGGAGTCTTTGGTTTGGGAGTGCTTGTGGAGGGGGTTTTTCCTACCATGTGGGTTTTGAATACGGGGAGTTTGGATCTGACTTCTTGGGTGCAGGTATACTGCTCGACAGAGACACGCACCACGGCTACAGTGGCATGCACGACAACTTATCAGATCCCGGGACCGACGGTATGGTCGGGAGCCTTTGCGGAGACGACGGATGTGCCACTTGGACCGGTGACGGGCGAGACGACGCATGTGCCGTGGTCGACATGGATCAAGAATTCTGTGGTCACATCGGCGACGTACACGGATAAGAAGAGTCTTACGATTGTTGGGACGAAAGCGTATGAGGCGAGTTGGAGTAGTGTGTATGCGACGCCGACGCCTGGGACAAAGAGGTGGTAGAGAGGAATGAATGTTTGGTATGAGGGAGTGGGTAGAGTATAGAAATGAAGTATCTTCTTGTTGATTCATTACCATTTCTAACACTTCGACGCTTCACTTCATACACATGCACCATCTCCTTCCATTCCCCCCATCCACCTACCAAGGATCCCCATTAAACTCTGGCACAACCGTCACCGCCCTAACCGCCGCCGCCCCAATCTTGCAAATACCCCTTTCCTCCGCCCCAATCCTCAAAACTGGCTCCCCTTTACACTCCTCATTGTCCCATCCCTCCAACCTCCACGCCCCCTCCCCTACGACCTTCAAATCGCTAAACACAAAATGGTTCGGCATATACACCCGTGGTACATAGCAATGCACAGGCTTGATATCCCGGAATATAAAATCGTTGAGTGCGGTGCTGGCTGGGCATCGCGAACTTATGCTATGGCACCAATCGTCGGTGTTGGAATCGGGGCATGTGGCGTTGCCGTCCCAGCCGTATTCAAAGGAGGACGGGATTGGATATTTGGAGGGGGTAGTTGGCGGGGTGGGGTTGGACGTGGAGGTGTTGGAGAGGAGATGTCCGTTGTAGACAGATATGCGGGATTCTGGGGGGTTGCGGGTGTCAGTTTGGATGTTTGTAGGACAGGAGATAGCTGGATGAAGGGCTGGGACCGAGATGAGATACATGTGGGGAGGATGGATCAAACGCACCGAGGTTTAGAGATGTCACTCGTGGAGTTGTATCCCATTTTCCGCCGCTCCATGCGAGTCGACATGTGCAGGTCAGAACCGACAGGTTCGAGAGCGCGCACTTTTCACATGAACGCGCATATCCGCCACTGCGAGATATCAGAATCTACCATCAATGTGTTTCATGTGAGGAGGATTGTTCGCACCCTGTTGAGTCGAACAGGAGTGTTCCATTGTTGTTCACGACTTTGTCCCTGATATTGACTGCGCTTTTGATCCGGGTCGTCGCGTCTTCTCCGGTGAGACAATCGGCAATGAACCATTCCTGACGCATCTCACTGTTGATGCAGCGGCTGGAGATGGATTCTCCCTGTGCCTGGAATACTGGCGCAGAGCGTGCGAAGGGAAGGATGATGAAAGGAGCAATGCTGGAAAGGGAGGATATCCACTTCATATTGAGACAACCGGGACAGATTATTCTTACTTGACCGACCTGTAAAGAATGATGGTATTCAGAAGATGTTCTTTCATTTATATATCACCAACCATCCTTGTGCTGACCTGACCTTCCAAAAACGTATAAAGGATGTAGAAAACATAAATTATCCTTGGCAATAGTATTTGTATTCAAAGACGCAACTATGTATGCATCACAATATGAACATCTTGGTAGCTGGTAAAGGATTCAGAACGTCGATACCTCCTATTGGCTGCCGCTGATCCAACGGGGCGTTAATCTGCTATAAGGAGCATGAGCAGGTATGGTTAATGGGTTTTGAAGCCTGACGTTTTCCGTACCTCGTTGCAGCTTCCTGCATCGGCAGTGGATAGAGTTGAGAATTGGGTTGTGTGCGAATCCCGATAGGTCGCCCTGTACTGCCTGAATAACCGCATTCCAAATAGGGTGTATGAGCTCAAGGGTGCAACATTGAATGAAGAAATAAGAAGTCGGGATTGAGGGTTGAAAAGCTAATCATTCAGTTCTTATTTTTGTTGATTTTTGCCCACAAAGAGGCATGTGAACAGTGAAAGTGAGATTTCGTGTTAGAGGACTTGCGTGTGCTGCCCTTTCAAGCAATTTGAACTAGCAACCTGCCAACGGAATACCCATTGTAGAAGACAGGCTTCTCCGATCTCGTTGTTATTTTCAACGATAGTTCCATTTGATTGTTCAGCACTGTGGTCATATTCGCAAATTATTGCCACATCTATGTTTGATTGAAGCCTTGATTGAATTGAATGTACGGAGGCGAAAGGCATATCTCGCTCGGATAGCTAATTGGTGTTGTCGTCTGTGGGCTTGGAACCGGAGTATGGATTTGCTGGACTGTCTGCGCTTGCTCTTCGGGGCAAGTAACATTGTTGGCACTGTTTCGAGTCAGACGTTGATATCGGCAGAATACTTCACCAATCTTACCTTCCAGTATGACCTCCACCTAATAATTCCTTCAACATGCAGATAGCACACATGTTTTTTATACTCTATCTCACGGACTCACTTCTGCGATACACCGATCGGACAAACCGTTTCGAGATTGTGGCCAACTTCCCGGTAAGATGAGACAGAAAACCCTTCAATGCTTCGTGAATGAAAGATGACTCTGGCTTGGTGAGCAACGGGATGAGCTCAGAGTCGGAGTACTGTAGCTCAACTGTAACTTATGGAAAGGAGACCTTGACAAAAAAGAAGATACTGATCGATAATATGGGAACGAGAATTAAAAATAGTAGCGTTTCTCTTGTTTGCCTCACAACCAAGCCCCCTTTTGACATTACGTGGCCACTGAAACTATGTTGTGCCCGTTCAACGTCATGCTATGGCGTTGGTCAATTTCACTATGCGTTTCTTTCCCATGACATACAGCCCAGTGAAGACCGTGTAAAATTCGGAGGTTTATCCAGCATTAGAATAATGCGCAGTCGATGCTGTGTCGACAAGCCTCCACAAGAGAGCTTGATATTCGTGTCCCCGCCTTGGACCTACGCAAGCCTCCAGTCACGCCTCTCGATTTCATCCAGTTTGTCTTGGCAACGAAGGAAAAGCAGCATCGCACTCTCGGCGCATAAATGTTTTGCAGGCATGTACCATCATGATTGGATGTTGGCGTCTTGAAAACGGCATACTTTCCAGGATAGGTGGATGAACTTCGGATAGGGGCCGAGTTTCGGTCGGAGACATACGCGGCCTTTCACAGTAGGCCACGCAACTCAACCTCATGAACGCCATGAACGCCAAGAACATCAGAGATCGTGCCGACACTTGCGTTTGAAATTTCGGTAGCTTTTCTTTGTAAAGCAGAGCCTGTGATTCGTTCATATTGCCTCGGAAGGCTCCGTGGCCCATGATCGAAACGAAACAACGGGGGGCCACTTTGTGGGGTTGTGAAAGTCGTTATGCCTGGTATGTTGGCCAACAACTCCCTTCTCCAATTACCCATTGATGGCCAAGGCTCTAACACCGGTGGAGAGAACCATTCGAGATGGCAACTTGCGTAGACGAGTGACGACGAGGCGGTAGTTGACGAAGGTGACCTCGAGTGGTTGTATAGTTGAATCCGTATAAAGAATGGAAAGATTCCTGTTGAATCGTCATCACATTCACCGATCACTCTCACTCTTGTCTTCTCTTCCAACTCTTACCAACAATCAGCACTCGAATATCACTATCTTCATCATGAAAGCATCTATTATTTCTGCCCTCCTTGCGGCCATGGTTGCTCAGCAGACTGTCGCCCATCCTGGGCAGAGTCATGCGGAGCATGTCAAAGAAATTCAACAACGCAATGCGTACCTCAACAGCCATAAGAGGTCACTCGCACACTGTGCAGACAAGCTTAAGGCTCGAGGAAACGATGTGGCTATGCACAATCGTCGCAGTGCCATGGTTGAGAACATACGCAAGAAGAGGTCTATCAGTCAGGGTAAGAAACAAATATATTGAACTTATAATATTCACTTACTCACAATGCCACAGAAAAGTCATATCTTCGTGCTCGCGATGCTGAGTCCGTTCTCAACACCAACCATAAGAGCAACTTGACTGGAATTACTCCCGATGTCGACTCATCAGTGCTTTTCGCGGGAAATAACTCTTGCATCTTGACCCCTGAGACTACACAAGGTCCTTACTGGGTTTCCGGAGAACTAATCCGTGAAGACATCGACGAGGACCAGGAGGGAGTTCCCTTGACGGTTGATATCCAAATTATTGACATCAATACTTGCGAGCCAGTCCCCCAGGCATACCTCGAAATTTGGCACTGCAATAGCACGGGTGTTTATTCTGGCGTATCGGCTTCAGGCAACGGCAATACCGACGATACATCGAACATCGACGCTACTTTCATGCGAGGCGTACAGAAATCTGACGAAAACGGCGTGGTGTCATTCAACACACTGGTCCCTGGTCACTATACTGGTCGCACAAACCACATCCACGTCATGTCGCACTTGAACGCTACGGCTCTGCCCAACAACACTCTCTCTGGGGGCGCCATTACTCACGTCGGCCAGATGTTCTTTGATCAAGATCTTGTTACTCTTGTTGAAGCCGAAGAGCCATATCTTAGCAACACTCAAGAGCTCACAACGAACGCTGAAGATACTATCTTCTCTGAAGAGTCTGATGGCTATGACCCGGTCGTTGAATATGTTCTGCTTGGCGACAACATATCTGAGGGGGTTTTTGCCTGGATTGCTTTTGGAATGGATTCTACTGCCGCCTACAACATTAGCGCGGCCGCTTACTGGACCGAAAATGGTGGTGTCGTGAACGAGAACGCCGGTAGCGGTGGGGGCGGTGGTGCTCCTCCTTCCGGTGCCGTGCCTACTGGTGCCAGACCTACCGGAGCTCCCCCGAGCTAGAGCGGATACTGTCTAAGAGACATCAGATTTTTTTGAAGCAAGGTCAAGGTGCTTTTGTTTTCCCACTTCATCACACTCGTTTTAGGGGTCATACCTGTACATAAATAGCATTGTAGCATTGTAGCATTTCGAAAAGCGTTTTCGGGCAGCTCCTTCCTCTGATCTAGCAAGTGACCGTACTTATTCCAACTCTTTCAAGCCGTTCAGCAGATCTCCAAATGCCTTTTGCCTGGCCTCTTTCTTCCCATCATCACCCTTAGCCACAATATCAATTCCTACCACGTCACCCTTCTCCAGGCCCCTCAACGCTTCCTCTCTGCTCAATACAGCTCTTGCTTCATCCAAACCACCAATATCCCGAACGTTCAGATATCCCAACTCTTTCAGTGTCTGCAATGCAATGTTTGACCGTCTTCCCGATCGACAGTAGAGAGTAATAGCGTCGGATTTCCGAATATCTATGCCTCTCTCCGACAGGACTTGAGGTAGTGTATCAATAAGCTGGTACTCAATATTGACGGCCTCCGAGAGATTTGCCGATAGAGCTCCGGTTGCAAACTCGCCGGGCGTTCGCACGTCAATGAGGACGGTATTCGGAGGTACTGCCATCTGGAAGCTGTGTTATTTGCGTTTTAGAAGGTGTTATCGTGGATTATATGCGCAACGTTGTACGAGATGGGTGGGGTGTGGTTACGAGGTGCGATGTCCGAATTTCGGGAGCAATGACGAATTCGGTTGTGGCGGCGGCCGAGCGCCACAGATTGAACCACCTGACACACCCAACACTTCAATGTTCTTTTTTTCAGGTGGTTGTACATTTTCGATTCGCTTGGGGTTTCTCCGAGGGTTTGTCAGAGAAACGATTGTCAAATTTCTGTGGAGGAAAACTTCATCGGTATGTCACCTCGTGCTTTTTCAGCAGCTGCAGTCTACACTAGATGCCCAAGGTCTCAATATTGGAGTTTCGAAGGATCCAAAGATTAGGATAGTGGGATACGAAATAACCAATTCACTCCCCGTAGAATTCTGGAGACATAAGAAGAGTATCACAAAACAGAGTTGTCGGCGCAGGGACGACCGAATCCTGGGTGACCAACCATGACATGCCTGCACAATAGACGGAAAAAATGTATCTGAACTGCTTTCGATTATCAACGCCAACCTTAAAAAAACTACCTGAACATTTCGGCTGTGATGGTCATCAGACATTTGCGTAATCCTTTTTATTGACTATGCATGATCATAGCATAGCTCATTGTTCTATGCCTGCCGCCGAAAATAGTCATTTAGACTCGTGATGCATTCGGCTAGCAATACCTGAGTACTATCGGGATAACACTGACCACTCCATCCAACATGGAAAGTATTACCCACTGTGAGTTCTTCTTAAGTGTCTAGTTCCCCGTTCTCCGCCCACGCTTCTCTTCCTTCTCGTCATACCCATCGCAATTTCTCTTCTCTTCCTCTGACGCATGCTCGTGGTATTTGCACCGATATAACTTCTGGATTCTTCTCCCACGAATCATCCGCGACTGCTGAATCATGACTTTTATGAGGAACTCATTGGGCAGTTCAGTTCGAAGCTCCACTTGATCTGGGTAGTCATACTCTTCATGCCAGCGCAGACAATGCACATCCACCATCAACTCGAGTAGCCGGCAATGTGAAGGGAGGTTTCTGAATGCCCATATAATCGTGCTATAGTGGGGCAAACGATTATTCTCAATGATCTTGTCGACCAAGCTGTTGTTCAATTGCTGTCGGAGGTTGTGGGCTAACAAGCGATCCGACAAAACCCATGTCTTAAGCCTAGCTAATCGAAACGCTTTGATCCCATCGTCAGATTTCTTAGCTCCTACAACGTCCATCCACTCTTTTGGCGAGTCTGGAAGCTTTCCGCTGTAAATCCAGTTGACGAAAACATTGAAAATTCCCGACTCTACATCCTCCAAAACTACAAGTCCGGTTTCCGCCTCTTTCCAGTGACCCGAGAATGCCTTCAGGAAGTACTCTGAATTATGCATGAGAAACTCCTTGTGTAGATGATACTTCGTCCGCTCTGGACCAATCTCGACCACGATAAATGTGCCTGCCTGCGCTGCTGAGCTGAACAGTGGAGATTTTCGTGGACTAACGCGTGTTGCAGCCATATCAACGCTGTTAGGTGATTCTTCGGACATGTTGGACATTCGGGATGGAAAATCCGACGTATTATCTAATGAGAAAGAAAATCTGAGTTACAGCAAGATAAATGGAATTCGAGCAGATGTTTCATTGGTAGTGGGTGAAACGGCATACCATGGCACTTTTCTCAACATTCACCACTTCCACTTCACCACTTCACCACTTTACCGTTCTACGCACTCTTCCTTTCTTGATCGTTGAGGTCTCAGTTGTCACAATTATGGCTTCGTGTATAAAGACATCTCTCTTTCACCCATCACTAGCGAATACACAGATTTAGGGCACTATACTGGTAGAATACAACTATTTTCGGACGCTGAAAATATTACTCAGCTTCCTTGAGACTGTGGAAATTTTGTTAATAGTGCGGGAACAGGTCAAAGCGTTAAGCAAACATCCCAAATGTTCCTACGAATCTCAGGATCCCTACATCGAAAAATCAGATTTAGCTCATTTATGATTGGTCAAAAAAAGGCACACGAGAACACAATTCCTCCTTCATATCCAGGTAGCTTCGAGGTACACCATGGGGTATTGTGTGGGACAATACGTTTTCTCCTTGGGTTTGCTAGCACAGTGTTCTGGTAAACAGGCAGAAAATGGGCTTAAGACTCTGAAATATAGTTTATTCCATACACATACTATTGCATAGGTCATATACATATAGCAAACTAATGCATATTATTAAGACTGAAATTTTTCCGAAAAGAAATATGTAATACTGTCGGTACATACGTTGGCTTCCTGCATATGGATCGTTAAACCATACTAGGCTATCTACCGAAGTCGATGCTTAGTCGCCTTATCCTCAACTAGGCTGTGTCAGCACCTGCAACCTTGGAACTTGCATGGATACCATCGCAGCTGTGTGCACATGTCATGTGGAAAACCCACGCCTCTTCATCAAGCACATTATCTTTTTTCTGACTCCGAATACTAGTCGCCATGAGCACGCGTATGTTTTTGGGTATTGGTTTGAAATGAGGTGATATCCTAACCTCATCTTTAGGCGCATCACTCACGGCTGAATTGCTTGAGCTAATCCCTCCAGCCTCGTCCGATGCAAATCATGAATCTGCAATTTCAGGTCCATCTGACGGTATAGTGCCTATGTATGTAGATGTATTAAGCGATGATCATCCATGCTTATTGCGTATAGGCGTTTCCATATAACGTAATATCACCGGATGAACAAATCGAACGACCCGAGGGTCATGAAGGGACTGGAGAAACTTCGCCGTTACCAAATCCGCCAACAACGAATGATCAAAGACCATCTACATCAGCACCAAAACAGAAATTACTATGGTGCAGGCTCAAGGGAACCTTGGTAGAAGGGCTCTATGCCATAAACATTATCTCGATGTTTCTTGCTCTTCTGGGGATTCTATGTGCCATCAAATCAAACTCAGAAATAGTGCGATCAAATGAATTGGCAATGAAAGACTCCTGTAGGTCATATCAGGTAAGAGATGAGTTCTGAGTTTCTTGGCAAATTTGATTTCAGTTACTCATCTTCCAAAGTGGACATATGCTGACCCTAGCACTTAGACCAACCCATTTTTGCATAACACAACTTTATGTCAGCCCTTGAGGCAGGCTCATGATTACGACCTCAAATCAAAGAGATGGCTTCAATTTAACGTCCTGTCATTTTCACAAAGGATGATTAACTGTTTCGAAGAGAGCCAAGTATCCATTGTCGAGATATCACTTGGGTGATGGCGGCGCGCCGGCGGATAATAACCATCTTGAGCGCAGGGACCGACGCGCACCAGATGCCTCTGTTAGCTTCAATCTAATGGATTCGTGAATCAGTGCAGTTACACAAGATTACCAAATGTTTCCCCGCACTCATTCTTCTTAGGAATCCTGCTAATTTTAAAGTTTTTTAACTTTGCTTAGGTCCTTAGCACTTTTTAAAGAGAGTTTTTATGGACGATAGTCATACGTGGAAAGCATTGAAGCTACTAGTTGCGCTCTTTTGTCGATTTGCCGATTTCAACAAAGGCCTCGTGGCACTCCTTCGAGAGGCCACTGCTATACCTTGACAGCGAGTGCTGTCCGCCCGCTACTCCATGTTAGGGGTAACTACACATAAAAGTCTATTTCTGTGGTAGTTGTAGCCTTACCAATATCTAGTTGTAAAAATGCTTATGTTAATTATACAGATTTTTAAAAGTATAATAGACTCTTACATATCATCTTCAATAAGCCGCAGGCACAAAACCTTATTCGCCATGTATCAACTGTGTGTGCCTTGCATTTGCATACAAACTATAGCCAGTTCTTCGAGCACCTCCTCTAGTTCCGACTACTTCATGAACATTACTGCGAGCCTCCTCTATATATTGTCGGACTATCGTCCACCGAGCGCGGACTAAGCGGTTCTTTGTCCTGTGTGTACAGTCTTGGACTGCACTATCCCACCTGACTATGGGAAGTTTATGACCATAAGGAATTGCCATATTCGTAAGATCCATCTCATGGCTGGAGCCTATGGATCGAGCGCGACCGAAATACAGCAAGTAATTTATGTTATTTATGTTAATAATCTACAAAATCTGACGTCACATGACTGCCATGCCCATGTGGAGGTAACAGTCTGTACTTACGCTGCGCCTTCTGCTTTGTACTTCGACCACATACCTTTTTCGACCATACCAGTCCAGCGTCGTTATTTGTCCAACCGGACATACCAGCCCAACATTGTTATTCGTTCAGCCAGAGGGCGACGCTGTTACAAAGAGGTTGTGGTGTTTAGTGTCAATGGCGTCCGCCTAGCTGGATTGTATTGACGTGCCGTCTAACTGGAATATGAGAGCTGGAGGAAGGACTGATCTGTCTGCGCAAGTCGACGCCAACAGCGCAATCCACTCGCTATGACCAACCAGAAGAGTCTGATGGCCCACTCGAGCGGCCCACACACTCTTATTATGGTCACGGCGTGTCAAAACTGGCACTTCAATACAATACCTTCTTGCAATTTCACGGTATGGGGGAGGATTGCCAGCCCCGAAAGTATTGACATATTCAAGAGCAGCATTAATTGTGGCCATGATCACTTTGTAAACGCTTAGCAAAAAAGGGTGTTTTGAAACACGCCAACCTACGCACTGATTTTCGCATTTGATAGATCCTAGCAACAACTGTCCCGGCCCCTCCACTCGATTAATTGATAATTTAGAGCCAACGAACTATTTTCCACCAGTCCACAATCGGCAGAGTGGTGACCCTTAAATCTCTATATAGTAACTAGAGCACAGTAGCCTTCTTGTATAAAAAGGATGCGCAGCGTTCACGCAATTCGATAGATTGCACAGTTGATTTGTACCTTTGTTTCATTTCAAGACTTTGCTTTCTCAGCCCACGTATTACTATCCCCACCATCATGAAGGTCTACGCTGCTATTGGCGCTTTGGTCGCGCTTGCGCAAGCCAATCTGGATGTTGTCACTCTTTATGCCAACGGGAACAACTACATCACGGAGGCGAGCGCTACTCTCGTCCTGGGCAAAGCACCAAGCCCCAGGGTTCTGGAGATGCCGCGCTCTGGAGCGCTATCATGATGGACAAGCAGGATTTTCTGCAAGGAGTTACGCAGAATTCTGCTGCGGAGTACGCATACATACCAACATGGCCTGAAGCCTTGCTAATATTCATAACAGCTACTGGTGTCCCAACATGCCTGCGACCCAGTGGTGCAATTTCGCATATACACTAACCGGCTCTCAAGTCACCGCCGGCAAAGCCGTTCCTACGTCCCCCGGCTCCAAGATCAAGACGACATATAAGCTAAACTCGGGCACCCAGCTGTGGGATCAAAGTGTCTACATCGATGGCAAGCTTGCGTCTACCGTTAACACGAGCAAGGGCCAGCATGGCAAGATCTTCTACATTTCGCTCGAGTGTGCGTCGGGCACTTGCAATGCTGCTGGCGCTCATAGTACGTTCCCAATTTCGTTTCGCGATAAGGCCTCTAGTACTAATGGCATTGATTGTAGGCTGGGAGAACGTCACGATTGTGCTAAACAATGCCGACATGAGTTTCAAGCACAGCGGCAGCTGGCAGTATGGTGCAACTGGTGGGGAAATGTCCACGTCTGACAACGGCAAGACCTGGAGGCTCAGCACCTTGTTGATCCCACAAACTGTTCCTCAGTAGAAGAACATAGACGAGCGGTGTGTGTGTGTGTGTGTGTGTGGAGATGCGTTCAAATCGCGTCACACAATTAGTCCCATTCTACATTGTAAATACTTCTTAGGGTCAGTTCCTGATATACATGACTGTCGTGGGCGCAGCTTAAGGATTGAAAAATAAATCAATATCGAGCTTTATTCAGCAAGCACCGATAAGACACTACCGTGTCCGTACGCATGCCGCCTAAATTCGCGATTTCTCACCCAGCAGGTCAGCGCTCTGAGCAGCTGGCCTCAAACAGTTCAAGAGACCTTGGAAAGAGTAGCTTAGGAAATCCTGGACCCTGAAAACAATAAGAAAAGCAGAGAAGTAACAAAAGCAGAAGAGAGCAACTGGCACGCAACGCATAAATTTGCCTAGGCATATAAAAAATAGCGAAAGCTACTAAACTTTATTATAAAAATATATAGCTATTGTAAGTACTTTACATTTTAGGCTTAAACAAAGCCTAATGTTAGGCCACGTTATTAGTATAGACCTTACTGGCCCACTCTGGGGCATTGAGTGAAGGACTATAGTCAGTGATGTAGTCCTTAGTCAGGCTAGCCGCCTCGTTCTATATCTCCCTGTATTGCTGCATGTCTGATATAACAGCGTAAGTCTATCCTTAGAGGGTACAAACACCATCTTGCCTCTGTCTCTTCATACATTGTCCACTATTGTGAACACTACGAATCCTCGTGGTCCTCCTAGGTCTCTTTGTAGACCTTGTGATCTTTACAAATAGTTCTTTCTTTTACCTAAGCCTCTTATATGTTTAGTATAGTATTAGTTAAATACTTTAACTTTATTCTCTCTTCTATTTACTAGTTTTTTATTCTTACACTTATAGAAGAGATTACTAACAATAGACAAAGCTATTTCTATTAGTAATAGTTCCTACAAACCTATAAACTAGTAAAGCAGCAAACTAGTCTTTAGTGAACTTGCTATAGTTACCGAAGTGTTGGTATCATTTAGAGGGCAATTGCTCATAATTTGTATAATGATCGATTGAGTGAAATGCGATAGCGTGATTTACGCTACTAAGCTATCCAATCGAAATAATGTTTACAAACCTTTTCTGATTATAAATTGGCTTTGTTGTAGTGCTAAGATCAATGCTTTGATATATGCAACCCGGACAAACAAAGCTGTACTTGTATTGTGACTCCCGAAATTTGGCGCCAATCTTATTTGCCCATGTGGGTAGCAAAGGCTGGACACACACACCCCTGATTATAGTTCTCCTCTACAATACTCATGGTGTGATATGACTCCTTTGATGCGTAACCCATCTCTGGAAGGTGCAGAGACATCATGTTAAACAATGGAAACTCTGAACACAGACTCGTTGCACTAATTTGTACTACGAAGTAATTCTGTATACTAAAGCATCTGTGTAGATCAACACAACATCCACCCACTGAACCTCACCTACTTCTTATGGCTAAATAACCCAATCCAACCGTTGCTGTCGTAACCAAATAACTAGCAATTCCAAACGCACTCTGAACATCCTTCTTTAGCACTGAATACAGAACCCCAAAAATCAAACTACCTCCCACAAAGAGCGAACAAATCAATGCCCATATCTTCACCAAATGCCATCCTTCCCGAAAATGTAGTCCCCAGCCTTCTGAAACGTTCTCTGGTCGCACCATGAGCTGTCCGCATGTTCTTTTTGGAATCTGATTATACACCGCCACCTGTAGCGGATTCACACAACTTGGCGACGAGTACAGATGCATCATATAGTTCTCACCGAATGGTGGTATATGATTCGCAGGGATCGGATTGCAACGGTATTCGCTGTTGGGCGTGGGCTCGACTTTTGATTCTGGAGGCACGCAGATGCACATCAATTTGTCGCAATATGTCGAGTGTGAATGAATGTCTACTTTCGCACTCATGTCCGCGGCGAACTTGTGTAGGTTGTCAGTTACAGACTCTCAGTTAGAAGTGGAAACACATACCTTGACAAATTGAATACTATTCATGGTACGAAGCGAAAAAAGCCGAAGTAGGCGATTACGCCGGTGAGCATAAATCCTACGCAAGAAGTGAAATAGTTCTTGATCACAACTGATCTGCTGCATAGACTCTTGGTGAAGGTCAGCTCCAAATCTCCCACTATTGATGCATAGCAGCAAGTATAGGGGGTTTGAAGACACAGGAGTTGTTGCTCTGAATTGGTTCATAGAGCTGATCGGCGGATTGTGTGTAGGAAGTTGGCCGGTATTGGGATTGCTCCTTGTCTGTCCTCCATGGCCGCGTAAAATATGCATCAGAGAAGTTACACTCCAACTGAATATACTATTGATACGACCCCATGCCTTGGCACTTCCACTATTGTAATCTGTTGGAGTTTCCCTGTGTTGAAGTCGTAGGCGAAGGTCTTCCAAGGCGCCTGGCTGGAGCTCTACAAAGTCGTCATAAATATTCTTTCCGCATGTCTGGCCAATGTGTGAACAAGTAGCTCTTCGTGACAAAGATATTAACAGTACTTACACAAGTCCAACGCAGGCGCTGTGCACCTGGCAACGTCCTGGTTTCGCAGACACCAAGAAACTCGAAAATGATTTCTAGTCGACGTAGCCAACGACGATACAAGCCTTTATTTGCCAAAGAAGATTTTATATCCAGGTCGGAAGGAAAGGATGCTTTAAGTGCTTTGTTCATTTGCGATTCGTTGACAGTTGTCGTAGACTGCGGTGAGAGAGGAGCCAAGCCATATTTCTTCTCCTTGCCCACATCATTGTAATCAGGTGTGTGGTACGATAGTGGATGCTCTCTTTCTATTCTTATCATATTATTTGAATGGAACGTAAGCCCCTGCACTTCCTTTAACGGTTCGGGGAGCGAGTGTTTTGATTTATTGGTCTCCCTTCGGTGATCGAAGATATCTATATTATTGAAATCTGGTCGTGTGAATGATATGTTCATATCAGTCGATTCTGGCGCGGGGAAAGTTTTTAATGTCTGAAGGGGCCGTTGTACCGTTGAAAAGTCTCCAGAGGGCAGTATCAGATCAGGATGCTGCTTTCGATGATGGCGCAGAAGGTTATCCCGACGCGAGAAGCCATCGGTATTAGAACAGCCAGGGGCAGAACAAAATAGCTTAGCTTGCGCCGCCGACGAGGATGATGAAGAATGGATTCTCTCATGCCGAGCGCAGTCTTTTGGATAGCGGAAGCCTTCTCCACAGATCTTGCATTTATGCAATCCGTCGGTTCGATCTCGGTGTTTTTTTTGGTGGCGTCTGAGAAGTTGGCTTCAACACAAATAACTTTTATGACAAAGGATACCTACTTGAGACCGTCACCGCTGTCAAAAATTTTGTCACAATCTAGACAACGGAATTCTACACGTCGTGGTTGTTGCCTGCGGGATTGCACTCTAGATTCTTGCCCAGCAAACCGGTCAAAAGGGGCATATTTATCCTCTATATGTGCTTGGATCGACGTAAGCTCTAATTCCTCGAGGCGGGATGGAAAGACGTGATCAACCCTAGGCCAGTCTGGATGCACTGAAAAGTCCGATGCTGTGAAATTCGGAGCCTGGGTCTAGCCAAGTTAACGTATAGAACCATCTGGTTGTAGGAGACCGCGGTAACCTACAGGTCCATAAGCATCGCTATGGTCGCGGTCGCGATCGCAGTCGCAAAGATAGAGTGGCAGGGTACAAAGATCACAGCATGCATCTAACAATTCGTCGGGGCTAAGAACGCGCTCCGATGGACTCTTGCCCGTTGTGGGTTCCATGTTGAAGCGGGCCGCCGCTAGTGAGTGCAGAGAAGAGAAAGTGGCACAATGGAGAAGACGAAGGGGCTATGGTTTTCATGATGTAATGTAGATCTGGCTGCCTAAAGGAAGTTTGAGGCCGTTGGAGAGGTTCGACGAGGCTGAGAATGCAAGGCTATGATGTAAGTGGTTGAGCCGCAGTCCACTAATACAGAGTTCTGGAACCAGGGCATCAAATCCCTCGAGGAAAAAGTATCGCACCCTGCATTTTTATTTGAACCTAGATATCCAAGTAAAGATTGAAAGAATTCAATAATTTCTGGATAGTTCCTACAATCGCAAAAGGAAATGACTTCTAGACTTAGATGCGCCCGTTCACATTGTTTAAACAACATACCTAGATAGGCATATACTACCACCTTCATCTAGGTGTAATGTGTTCGCGAACTCTTCCCAAAGATATTAATCTCGGATTTTTTCTTGGAGAGATTCGATCAATGATATAAATCATGAAGATTCACATTTAATCAGAAAGAGAAATGAGATCTAGAACGAAGGAGTTTATTGAATCTAAGGAGGGGTTGGTGCGGGGGTTTTCAATCCCAAGCGCAATTAAGGCACTAGTGTGATAATGGCAACAGAACCCTCAACCTCGTCACCTTTGAACCACTAAAACCTTGTAATGTGCAGAGATTCCCTGCAACAATGCCAAAAAGCAGTATGGAAATCCATATGGTGCAGTTCGAGGCATTGTTATGTGCCTAGGTACCTAATTTCGGAAATAGGCGCTTAATAAAAAGATGTAGTAGAGAAAGGCCTCCAAATGTCAAGGTAGAAATGCGAGAGCGAGGAACTGATGAAGTATAATCGCATAGCCCGCTGGGAAATGCAATCAAAAGGATGGATGTCAAGTGATGAACCGTTGCACAGCCACCTTCCCTCCAATCTCCAATCTTCCTTGTGAACCTTTCCACTTTCCAAGGTTCCTTGAGAATCGCTCTTCACCTTATCCCACCACAACCCGCCTCGAATCCATCATATCCCAAACACAGAAACCCACCAACTTACTCCCTGAATCCCTAAACCCTTAATACATGAAACCCTAAAACCCCCACAAAAACGTTTCCATCCACCCAGCACATCCCATCGTCATACTAATCTATGTCATCCCACCATCCCCCTCAGGGTCCAAAACCCAACCTCAAAATCTCAAACCTTCCTTCATCCTTGATCCCGAAGATCTTGAACAAATCCGTCAAATCCGTTTAACTAAATAATAACCCAGTTAACAGTCGTCGTGCCACCTTGACGACATCATCCAGACAGACCTACAGAAGTCGACGAATCCAACAACTGTTCATTGGGAAACAACTTGCTACGAGAATTTCCCCTAGATTCCCAATTTCATCCCAATCTCAGATCCTAAATCCATTCTCCACGCTATAATCGAAACAATCCTCTACCCATCCAGCACAGCATCTACCCTTCCACTCACGTGCCTCACCACGCCCCTCTAATAGTTCGATCCTTCCTCCCATGCCTCCCCATGCCCCCCCTCCATCCGCGACGAACGCCCCTTCCCTCCCCATCCTTCAAAAAGATGAAACGCGGGACCTTTTAAGCTTGTTTGAACCACCGCCCAGTACCGACTAGGGTCAAGTTTGTTTATTTACTGTTTATTGCTTTCATCTGGTTGCATTTCCCATTCTATAAATTCTTCGAAACAATGGCGTACTACAATAAGCGCGAGCAAAGCGCGATGCCTGGGAAAGCGAAGAGGACATGGCGAGGAGAGTCGTAAATCGTGACGAATGGGAGTGAGCGAGCGTGCTGAGACTTGCACGAATAGAAAAATGCCACATAGAATTCCGACGTCGCATATCCAATCACTCTCCCAAAGCGCATAGGCTTGGAACCTTGTGAGAGAAAAATACAACACATCACAAACAAATGATTGGATCTCAGCATGTAGAATTTTTATCGCGTGAATCAGAGCCACGCAACCAATTTTTATAGGTCAAAGGTTTTAAGACAAGAACACCCAAAGAGCCAAGCCGAGCCAAGTCCTCGAGGCCATAGAACCTCTTTCCGTCCCCAAAATGTAGCATCCCCACGCCCCGAACTCGCCGAAACCCAAGCCTAGTATTCCATGCCAAGTAGAAAAAAGGTATCCAATCACCAAACCGGGTGCCCTACTTGATATACAAAAGTTTTTGTGAAGTGAAGTGAAGAATCAATGTCGTTGAAGGAGTGACAAGAAGTATAAAAATGAAGCGATGTCGCCACGATGGAACGACGAGTGGAGCCGAAGATAATTCGGACGACCAAAAGACTCCTCAGGATAGCAATACATGTTCTCCGTTCCATGATGCTTTGACTTGACAACCCCAAAATGGTGTTGATGCGCTTGATGCGAAGAGAAACTGTTTCGTGACAATTCATGCAAAGCGCTGACCTGCCTGCGCTAGCGAGAAGGTTGAAATCTTGGTTGGGTATATGGGGGCTGCACAAAAGGTCGGCAAAATGGTGTCTTTGACGAAGGGAAATCAAAGAAAAGAAGAGGGAATCTAAGCGTAGGACCACTTGACGGGGAGCTTGGATCCAGGGTCGCCGCTACCGACGACGGTTGCCCAGAGGGAGCGAGTGAGATCAATACCGTTATCTTCGCACCCAGGGCAAGTGTCGAGGATGGTTGCTGTGGTCTTCTTTCCGTTGTAGTCGATTACGATCTTCTTTCCGCAGTTGGTCATGATGCCGGCGCCGGTTTGCTTGTCGTAGATTGGTTCGCCCATCAAGTTCTTAGCGAGGGCGACGACGGGCATGTCGTCACTGAGGGTAATACTGCAAGAGCCAGCAGCACCCGGAGGGATGTCGTAGACAGTCATCTTTGAGTTGTAGACCTGACCGTTACCAGATCCAGTACCGGGGGTAGCAGGATAGGAGGCTACTGGAGCAGGAGCAGCGCTGGAAGCCGGGGCCGGAGGAGGGGTGTAGACAGAGGAAGGAGCTGGGGCAGCAGAAGATGGTGGTGGAGGAGCAGGAGTGTACTCAGGGGCCTTGGCGGATGAGCTTGGGGGAGGGGGAGGAGGCGTGTAGACGCTGGACGGCTTCACAGGCTCGGGAGTGTAGGCGGGAGCAGCAGCTTTGGTGGTAGTTGGCTTGGCCTGGTTCTCGAAGAAATAGGCGGGAGTGGAAGCTGGTGGAGGAGCGGCAGTCTTCGCCTCACCTTCCCATTGAGTGTAGTAGGAAGTCACGGTCTCAAGAACAGTGACGGTGGTGGTGCGAAGGGCGCGTTGCTTCAAGGGCGCGGCAACGGCAAGAGCGCCGAAGAGGGCGGAAGTGATAAAGGTAGTGGTCTTCATGTTGTTTTTCTTTTGTAGTGTTTGTTGGTTTGCTGTGGTAGCGATGTGTTGGTGGGTTGATATCGATGCTGTGATGGTCTACAGAGAGTGCGAGAATCGACTAGCGACTCAAATAGTACGACGTTATTCACGGAGCTGTGGTAGATTGATGGATGGAGCGGTGACTATGTCGACGGAGTAGATGCGCCGTAGGGACAGTGACAATGGAGTCAGGGAGCGACTTGAGAAGCGGTATCTCAGTGTAAAGATGGGGACAAAGAATGTGGGGGAGTAAAGAAAGTCAAAGTTGCAAGACCTCAAGCCTGTAAAGAGTGGACAGGGCTGGAGGAGTGCGAGCGATCTTATAAAGAACGTGGGTGCAAGCGTAGTGCGAGATGGTGCGGTGGGTGGAGAAGAAGAGGAGAAACAAGAAGTCGGGCAGCTGCAAGAGGAGGAGGAGGGAGGAAACACGGCAGCGCACGGGGAATGGCGCTCGGACCACCACCTAGGCACCGGGGCATGCCCACCCAAGTGCTGGCTTCAGGGCCGAGCTGCGAGCTGGAAAAGTCTCTGCCCCTGGACCTTGCCAACGCAGCAACAGCCGGACAGAAACGCAAATGCAACGGCGGCGACGGGCGACGGGCGACGCCTCGGGCCTCCAATGGCAATCCGTCCACTCGCCGTGGGCTTTTTGTGGAACCAACGTGCGCAAGACTCGTAAACAGGGAGAGCGAGCGCATCGTGCTGGCGCAATGACATTCGCACACTGGGTGACATCCACGGTGGACTGGTCTCTTCTCTGCTTACTCACTGTAAAGACCTATCGATAGCACTCACCCACGACCTGCAGGTTTACGTACGGCCAATGCCATGAATATACAATTCCTACATGGTTCTGGTATTTATTCAGGTACCGTCTGACTACATACATCCATGATCCCCATGTGCTTCCGGGCTATTTAGAGGCAGCCTCTCGGGGCCCTGACCTGACCACCACCACCTGTTTCACTCCCGGCCAGTGCTCAGGGGTGCAAGGTACGAGCCGGGGCCCCGAGGCACACGGCCAATGGCGGACCGAGGATCTTCAGGAACAACGGCGCTAACGGTGCTAGCGCCTTGGGACCCAAGCTGAGCAAAGACTGCGTTGGTTGTGTGCTCGACTCGTCATCGTCTCTCTCCTCGTCCCCCATCATCACTCTCTCTCTCCCTCTCTCTCTGTGGCCGCCTCTCCTTGACTACGCCACCTCACAGACTGCAACCAGCTCCCACCACAGCCAGGGTGCCACTCGTCCACGCCTACCTCCGAGGCTCCGAATGGCCTCTGCCAGCTCGCAATAATCCTTCTGCATGTCGTTGTGATGTGACGGAGCGAGCTCCCTTCCCAACCTTCCTCAAGCCCGCGCGTTGTCACACTGCTGCGCTTAAAGGCCGTTCAAACACTCATTTGTCCAGATTGCACCGTGTTTCGCTCTTCATTGGCCCTCAGTCTTTCGCTGCTGCTGTGTACCGACTTGCGACGCGCTGGAACAACCACCGCACTCCACCGTGCTATTTCTTCTCTTGGTTGCGACTCTGGCTTTGGCCGCCGTCTCACTGTGTGCGCCACGCTTCTGCAAGTTTCCACTCTTTGGCTGCTTTTTGCTGCTTTCCAGACTTGCCATCGACTCACTCGAAAGAGGAGCCCGTCAGCATGTGTTGGAAATGAATTGTGGACCGCCCACAGATCCCACGCCTTCTAGTTGGATGGCGGATTTCCAAGGCTCCTCCACCTGCATCCGCGCGGCAGCTAACCACCCAAACCACCCAAACCACCTTGAAAATTTCTTATCCACTTATCGATAGCGATAACTACTTCCCCCACAACCTTCCACTTCATTGGGCTCTGGTTCAATCGTCCGAGAATGTTGAGGGCATGCTTACTTCTGGGCCTTGTGAAGAGTTTTCATCGCCATGAACCGGCGCCGCCTGACTTCTACCGTGAGGTATTTCCGTCATTGGTCTAGAATCACTACTCTTCTTCCCTCCTCCCATGATACTACCATTCTCTCGCTGCGCGCAACTAGAGAATGCAAAAGGGCAATGTCTACTCAGCACAAACATGGCATCTAGAGTGGGGTAGACGTCTCCATGGGTAACGTAACTCATGCCAGAGCCCCCGTGGCCCCAAGAATATCGGTGGAACCTGTCGTCGATCGTGCCATCCCCCCAAGTTTTTTAGGGTTCGCACATCTCTGTGCAACATGCCAGTCAGACGTCGTGCCGTTCCCTTTACAATCCACCCCATCTCGCCAATACCAATTGTCAATAGAAACTTATCCTCGGCACTTGACGTGGTAAGAATGACATCTGCCTCGCCGCAACAAGCAGAGGAATGCACATGCAACAGGCGGAATCTCGGGTCAGTCTGGCGAACCACATTTATCCTGCCTTGTAGCCAGTTATAGGGCTATACTAGGCTTTGAGATTTGGTATCACCACATGCCCAATCGGGAAAACCATTTTGACTTCCTCCGCTGTGCCACTTTGGGAAGGGATCACTGTGCCAAACGTACTTGAGCTCTACGCGAGAGGATCATCACCTGCGGCGTTCACAAGAGCGGAAGACCGACATTGCTTCAACACTTAGGGCGCATCGCTTATGATTGTTGTGTAATTTTGTTGGGCATTTTGTTCACCGAGAGTGCCGTATGCTGGAACAAATGCGCCTTGTATCCGAACTGCTCGCCAAGGTCGAGGAAGAGAGATGTCGTTGGCCCATCACATGTCTCAACGACCTGCGAGACTAGATCAAATCCATCATTTCAACAAGCGGCGCAACACAATCCCGCCATGTAAAAACGCTGTAGGAGATGGAATCAGCAGCCGAAGCAATTACGACTTCCACCCATCTCGACCGCTTTCTACCAACGTTCTTTTTAATCTGTCGCATCGAAGTAATCATACCACGTAGCCTAAATCTAGGAAGACGGCGTGCGAGTCCCACAAACGATTTCACACTTGACACAGCCTGGCACCAACAAATCACTGAAAATGACCCTATATACGCCATGCCCCCAAGGCTCGTACTCTCTCGCCCAACTATTCTCAGCCTTGAATCAAATTTGCACTGCCCCTCTTACCTACTCCAGACTAGAGACTCGCCGTTTCCCTTCATGTCTCAGTTGTCATTATTGTATTACAACTCCTCCATATGTAAAAGAAACTCTTCATGTGCGCAGCTGCATGCGCACGAAAATATCGCATGATCATCTTACTTGCGGTTATAGCGAGCATGTGAAGACTATAACGAGTACATCGACTGGCTATTGCAATTTCGCTGACTGCCGCTAGCAGATACTAAATATTCAATGCAAAGTAGACGTAGTAAAGAAGGAGTGGAAGCTTCGCGTTACAAGTCCAAACTTAATTCCAAAGATCAGGGGATATGCATACAAACAAGGTTAAGAAAAACAGGTCTGTTGGTGAACAGTTCAACGTCCTGTGTCACCCTCTTTTGGATTATGACGCGCGGTCTGCCCTACCTCGTCGGCGAAACTCGCGGTACGATAATAATCGATTGGAAGGAATTGACTTTCCACCCGCCATATGTTGAGAAACGCACGTCTTTTCTACATGTTGGAAGCGTTGTTCAACGTGCGGAGGTCCCGCTCATTCTGCGCTCTTACCTTCCCGCGTTGGTTGCTCATTTCGCGGATCAAACCTGCAAATGCTCTCTTCTCCATCCCGTCCCACAGCAATCGGTTCTACCAATCCATCATGAACTCCCCTGACACGGTAGATGGTCAATTGCACCCAAAACCCTCTCACTATAAACTTTCCCCTGTCCCCAACCAATCTCAAGCAAGTGCATACTTCCCCCACACATCCGGAACATCAAAGTACACCAAATTTTCCCACATCCTCTCCGAGACATACTCGCGCGAATTCAGTATGATAGCCCAATCGAGTTCAGGTCTGCTTTCTGCAAAAGCCCTGGCGCCCATCAAACTGCCGTCACGACTGCCCCATACTGCTCGTTCGCCGATGCCCGATACAGCTGTGGGAAAATGTTAGCATCCATTCATCGTACATCATCCACTCCCCTAAGAACAGGAAAGAATCAGAAGAGGAAAAAGAACTCACCATGCCCTCCAATAAATCTCACCACTGTCTCCGCACTCGCCCTAAGCCCAAACGACGCAACCGCCTCCTCCTTGACCGCTCCATCCCCTCCATGCACCCCCGGCACATTCTTCTCTACCGCCGGCTCCAGCGCATTCAAACCTGTATACTTCGTCTCCTGCACAACCCTATCACTCACATGTTCGGCCCCCCTCGTCGCATACAATTCAACCTCTAATCCTTCCAGCACGAACTCGCGAAGATAATCCATATACGCTATCTCCGTCAGATTTGTAAGTACATAGCTCAAAAGCATAGTCCCGTAATTCGAATACGCGCCCTGGGTCCCGGGCGTGAAGTCCAGCGGTCGCGCAACCACATAGTAGATTACATCACGCAGTGTCGCAGGGGTAGATTGATTCTTCGCCCGCGCGATGGTAGTGAATAGGAATCCGAGATCACCCGAGACAGAGCGGTCGTAGCCCGCCGAGTGTTCGATTAGATGCTGTACTGTGATATTGACTGCGCGCTCGTCGGCAGGGACGAAGCCCAGAAGCGGGTATATTTGGGTTGTGAGGTTGAGTTTCCCCGTGTCGATGAGGTGTTGGGTTGCGGCGTGCGTGAACATCTTGCTCAGGCTTGCGAGCAGGAATTTGTCGTTGGGGGATACGGTTGCGCGGTCCGGTTCGGCGAGGGTGTAGGCGCGCGAGGCGACTATAGTGCCGTTAACTGAGGCTGCGACTTGGGCTTGTCGGATCCCGTTTAGGGTCATGAAGGTTTGGAGCGTGGAGTCGAGGGCTGTGGTAACGGCGGTATTGTTTTGGAAGCCGGTTACGGAGCCTACGGCATGCCATGTGCGTGGGTATGGGGTGATGTGTTCTGTGAAGATGGCAGTGTACAGTGTCGTGTTACTCGACGTGATTTCCGCGCCGGAGAGTTGGACGAGTTGCAGACCGGCGGCTTCCTGTTTGGTGATTTCGGTGGCGAGCTGTGTGGAGGTGAGGTCTGTGAGGGCGGTCCAGTTGCCAACATTTGTGTCATCGAAAATAGGGGTGATGAGGTGGTCGGAAGATATGTGTAGGAAAGTCGGGCGCCAAAAACGCTTTTGTGTTTCAGCGGTGTAGAGATTTTCGTAGTTATACTGGTAATAGTCGGTTGAATAAAACACTGTCTGTTGCTGATTGTATAGGTTTTCATGGCCAAGAACACAGTATCGGCGTGACGAGGGGGCGCCGTACATGCTGATGCCCTTAATTGACATCCGTAATCCTGAAGTTACATTTTCGTAGTCCCATGGGTTTTGGAGATCGCACGCTTGAACCCAGTTCGAGACAGTGGGGATTTTGGCCATAATCCCAGCATAGAGAGCTGACGAAGCATCGCCGGCCGCAGAGACATGTGTTGAAACATAGCCATTCGATTTCCATTGTGCTTGCCAGGCGTTGTAAGTTGGTCCGTCGACACCAGAAATAATTTCGAATGAAGGTCCGGTTTCTTTAGTCCAGATTGCGGCGAATTTTGCCGAGTCGGAGGGACCATAGATGTTGAGGGATATGGGTCGGTATCCGTTGGCCTTTAGTGATGTAACTCTTTTCTCGTGATCTGCGATATTAATACCGTAGTATACGGTTTGGTCGGTGGCATTGCGCCTGTAAAGCGTGCCGTGTTCGGTAGGCAGAGCATATGTATTAGGAACTATCGATAGGAAAGACGCGAGAAGGCAAGCAAATGATGGCGAAAATAACATAGTGACAATTAAGACGGATAAACTTAATTACGAAAGAACATATGTGTAAAGAGTGAGGTTAAGCATGGGCAGATATTAAAGGTCTTAAAGAGCCTCAGCAATCTAAATATAATACGGAAGGAATACGGTCAATCTTAGACCAGGGTGTTTGTTCAATGCGGGGTGGGTCGTCCATATCCCCTATGATGTAAATTAGCCAAACATGGGAGAGCCTAGTTGTTAAACAAATGTGGAAATGTCATTTGGTCATACTGTCAGGACGAAGTACCACATTTTGTACAAAAGACAAATGTACCAGTAAGCCCAAACGATTGACGTTGTAGTATGGGGGCTGATGATGTAGAAACGAACGTGTGGGAATGTTCAGATGGACATAACGGTTAATCCATGCCTGACTATTTGATGTATTTTTGGTGCTTCGGCCCGTTCGGAGATTTGCCGCACAGAGACAACGTCCGAGTCTCCCTCAAAGAGAAGCGAAGCCGACGTCCAGGGAATTACGATCCAGCATGAGCCCCTATTAGTAACCCGATGATGATCGGTATGAGGAGTATCATGTACCATTGTTGCCCAAGACCTGGGGGTAGTCCACAACTCCGCAATGGTGCGGCTGTGCCATACCTGACTGAAATCTTAACCTTGCGAGCAACGTGAAAATGCCGGATTCATCGCAAACAATTGATTGATAAATTCCGATTTCCCACTATTATTATGAAGGTCATGAGCAGCAGTAATATTGTCAGAAAGGGGGCCAAGCATTGGTACACATAGCCTGAAGAGTGCCTGCGTTGGCCACACCAATATGGAATAGACTATGGAATATTGCGCGGTGCTTTTTCTGTCCAAGGCCAAAGCTAACTTTTTTTGTGAACTTACATTCTCGTCCACTTGGGCGGCATTTGAGACTCAATTGCAGCTGCCCAAGTGCAATCGGCCAGCCACCAAAGTTAGGAATAAAGGACAGATGATGATCATTTGCAGGTCAGCAAAACAAAAGTGGCCAAAATTTCTGTGTTTACTAGAGAACACAATGCCAAAGCACCGTGATGCACTTGGGCTGCACTTCATTATGAAACCGAACATAGATGGAGGTTGAGTGATGGTAAGGCTGAGAGCTAAGATGACGAGCGTCTGCTGACTAACGCGGATCGTCCCTCTGCCTTCTGGGCGATTCCACAAGAGCCCCATCTCATCATCGATGGTGAATCAAGCAACATCGAAAGTTACTGGTAGCCCCTCCCCAGCCACCTTTCACTTCTCCCCTCAACAATCTCAACCACAGCCATCACGTCGCGCTGCTCTTCTTTACTCTTCGCTTCTGCCTTATATCTTTCTACGCCTTTCTTTTACCCGTATTTCTCATCTCCCCGCTTGCGGACCGCTGACTGTCCCGCGTCCCTGCTTACACCGTGCTTTGTTTCACCAAAGTTTAATAGACTCGACATCTCACTCGCCCCCCAGACTTACACGATACACTCGCGCGACTCCTCTCCTACTGGCACGGACACGAAGAAAGCAATACAGAAAATACACTGCATCCCATCATGGAGGACTCACTCCCAATCTCCAACGCGCCCCCGCTGGACGAATCCGAACTCCCAGCAAACGACGATATACCAGAGGAGCCTGACATGATCCTTTCAGATGCCGAAAACAGTCAGGTGTTTGCTCCACCGCCCCGGATCGCTGCACGCTTTTATCGTACTGCGAACAGCCGCCGAAAGTCGTCTGCCGCTTCCTCGCGGCGAAACTCGCTATCCTCAACACATTCCCATACGTCGAACCGATCCTACCGAGGTAGCAACTGTCAGAACCACCATGTAGCCCAGCATCTTCGACGCGCATCCATCCTTGAGAGCCGTAAGGCACGATTAGCAGACCGAGCAGCCCATGCTGAACAAGTTCGTTTGCGCGCTGCGTTGGCAAAAGCAACCCCACGGACATCCAACAGTGAAGAGAGGGCCTTGGCTGCACAGCAGGCCCGGGAACGACATCTGGCACAAGTAGCTGCTTCGTGTGCTGAAGAAGTCAGGAGGGCCAAGAAGATAGCAGAGGAGAACAAAGAACGAAAGGCCGCCGAAGAACGCAGGTACAGGTTTGAGATGGAAGAGCGGCTGGCCGAGGCCGAGAAAAGAAGGCTCGAATACAAGCGGAATATGCGAAGACCAAGGACTGCAAGCTCTCCCACACATGACAGCAAGAAGTCTGTCCCGCAACCTGCCCTGACTCCGGAAGTCGCTGCGACACGAATCCAAACCACATGGAGGGCCAGGTTACGGAAGAAGATCGTGGATGGTTGGTCGGAGTTGGGACTTTCCATTGACAGAATTCACGATACCAGTTTTGAGGACATTACAGTTTTGCTCGCCGAAGAGAAGGTCTTGGGTGCGACTGAGAAGATTATGGCATTGTTTGGCCTGCTCTCTGGGGCAGACACCACCTCTATGAAGACCTCAGTGCGGACCTTTTTGTCCGCCTACCTCATTCTAGGGCACCCAGCTCAAGTATTGAGTAGGGATGGCGACCAGGAGCAAGACCTTATCACTAAAGCGAAGGATCTGGTCATATCATTCGAATCAGGGCTATCTAAGCTTACTACCACTAACCACCACATGCCTTCTCCTACCAGAATCGAGACCGTGTTACTCGCTCACGGCGCATTTGTCTCTGCTCTCAGTGATTGGAAGGCAAGGGACTCCTCGACACTGGTTGAAACCATGATCGCATCCTTTGTCAGCCTCGATGCTATATGGCAGAGTGTGAAAGATGACACTATCGATGAAGTCGCAAACGAATACAAACACGGAATCAGGGATAACCAGACTATCCTGCTTTGCAGAATCAAAAAGCTCGCCGGGCCGGACAGAGCGCTGTCAATGATCAAGAAGGCAATTCGCGAGAGTAGAAGGTCTCGACCACGAAAAAAGCCTGCTGGGGAAGTGGCCCGGCCGCGTGTTGCAATCGAAGCATCAGAATCTTCTTTGACTGACGAGGAGATGGCCATCCAAAATGCTGTGGCATCCCAATTGACAGACACCGATGCCCCACCTTCTGCAGAGGGTGCACAAGCCAGTTCTTTGTCGAAGGTCTTTACCGTTGTCCCAGACAACCGTGTCCTAGTCCACGAACTATCTATTGACAAAGAATTCCGTGTGGATGCTTCGCCCACTGCCGATTTGCGAGATGCTCTCAACCGTCAGCTTTGCGACTCGATGCGTAAAGGATTTGAAGAGGGTGAAGGTGCGTTGTGGACGATTGCAATGGCCGAAAATATTCGAGCAAAGTTGCTTCGTTTACTCAAGCCCGGAAATTCAATGCATACCCTCATCTCAGAGACATTAGATCTGGATCATATCAACAGGCAATGCACCCAGGGGGTTTTCTCGTACGATAAGTTCTTCGATTTTATCGCCAGCATTTTACCAAAGCTTTGTGCGCCTTTCCGCGACGCTGAGGTCAATGCACTTGCTGAAGAGCTTAAAGAGGAGGGGTCACTTTCCGAGATGGTTGACAAACTTTTCAAGCTTCTGCACGTTATTGACCTTTTATCCCTGGATTACTCCAACTTCCTACTTGCCAGCGCAGCACCAACCCTGATCAAAGAGGCTGCTGGCTATGAACAGCGTACATTTGCAGACGACTTGGAATCTGGACGGATCACATTGCAAAGAACACGCCGCTGGTGGCGCAGCGCTGCTGTCAATATGCACACAGAAGCTGATCGCCGTGATCCATGGAATGAGCCCAATCCGATCAACCGTCCTACGCCCCAAAAGATCTACGCACGTGGCCTTGTCGATCTCGCTATCGCAACATCTTCGTTAAGGGACTCAGAGCTCCCTGAGACTCTCGAGCTTGATCGTGCAAGAATCTCGCGAATTCGCACAGATATTCTGCGCATTACCACAATCGGGGGTATTCTCCTGACCGCAAAGAATCTTCTAAAGCGAGACGTTCGATCACAATGGAAACACGAAGCCTCTCGTGTCTGGGAAAGTCTCAAAGATGGGTACCTCAAAGATTCAGCGACACCTTCCAAGATTCTGTCTCTTCTCGAGTCTTCGCACCCGATGCCTCCAGCCACACGTGCTCAACTATCCTCCACCATCACTCGCTTGCTCACTCAGGCAGAGTCTGGTAAACTATCTGATCCCGTCATGAAAGTCTTGTTCCAAAGGCTGAAAACGCATATTTTCAACCGTGTATCGGCAAGCAGCTCAAGAGAGAGGGTCAAGGCTGTAAGCACTGCGACCGAAACACTGGCCACCACTGGTCTCCCAGAGTTTGTGACCCAAGTCGGTGAGATTGTGGACCAGCTCAGCAAGGTTGGTGAGGTTGATCGGAAAGCACATGGGAAATGGTATGAAGAGCTTGCCGAGGAGATGGAGAGACTTGGAGCAGACGGAGAAGAATTGGCACGGACTTCTAGTGCAGATTCTTCGACCACTACGACGACCAGCTCTTCCACGTAAGAGTTTGCCTGATACTTTTCCTTCGTTTACGGAAGTTCGTTTTTCTTCCTTTCTGTGTACAACTTGTCTCTGCTTTCCCACTTTTCAGCGTTTTCGTTATCTGTCTTCCATTTCTATGGTGTTCAATGGTAATAGTGCATTGGAGGGGCTATCCAGTTTTTGAGTTTGGGAGAAATATCTTTGGACTGCTGTCCTGGCATGTTTTGGCCGTACATGGGAAATTGGTATGGGTATGGGTATGGGTCGCTCGATACATGCACGCGGCTGGTATGGATTCTGGAGAATTAACGAATACATTTACTATCACTCTCTAACTTGTGTTTCCAGACTACTGCACATGTGCTGTGAGTAGCAGTCATCTAGAGAATTCGTAGTAATTTTTGGTCATCATCTGATCCTAGCCACATACCACATGCATATTCTCGAAAATAGCAACAAGACCACATTGGACAATCCTTTGGGCGCCATCGGGATTTTCATAAACAGCTGGGGCGAGTGCCCTACCCACCTGGCACCTGCCCTTCTCCATCTACAAAGGTATGCGCCGATCAACATCCCCAAACAGTAGTCTTGCCAAGTCGGCCAAATAGGCACGCCTTCCTTCCAGTATGCTTCGCGCATTCTCCTGCTTCCATCCTTCGAACGCCCACGCCCGTGCCCACGCATGTCCAAGCCTGCAAGCCCATTTTCTGCAAATATTCCCCACCATCCGATGCGAAGCGAAGCGACAGCATGCACATTGCATCGTAGATCTTTCGATCGCCGACATGGGGAACGCGAAATGCGCCGCATCTACGCATTAGACGTACATGAGTGGCTAGCTAATCGGTTTTGTACACTGTACAGTATATACGCACATTTACAAGAATAGCTTACAACACCATTCTCAGCTCGCGGAAATGCTATCCGAATGCAATCGAATCGATTGCGAATCGAATCAGATGCTATAACTCTTTCCCCTCATATTATCCACAACAGCACGCTGATGCACATCCGAGGCAGCACATCACATCCGCAAGGCATCAATTATCCCCGAAGCTCCACACTTTATTCCCCTCTTTTCGCTACCCCACCGACATTTCAGATCTTTGTACATGCTACGACAGATGGCATGAGATAGTGCAGGTGTTCACGACATGGCTAGCAGCCGTCACCACTCGCCATCACCACCATTCACCGGTCCTGTCCCTTTGTCCCCCCACACAGCCATGTCACTCTTACATTCATCGCAGCCTTTGTGCACCGAGAACCGGGGATCGGGGCACTCTGATTTCGTCCTTTTTCGAATTCAGTTTGGATGTGGATGAGGATGTGGAGGCAAGACGAGATGTTGTGCGAGGTGGGCTGAAACGACTCAAGCTCGTACAGCAGACATAGGCGTTTTTCGGAATATTGTGTAGAGAGAACACATGTACTGTGTATGCGAGATAGGGTTTATTTTGAAGATGTGGGCGTGGGGCGCAATCGCTGCGGACGTGTCACGTTGATGGGTGTGGTGGTAAGGGTGGAGATGGTGGAGAAGGGGGGATGCGTCTAGAAAACCGCGAGATGCGAGGTTGAAATGAGGCGCGGGGGGAAGGAAGGGAGGCGTAACGGTGGCGGTTTTGATGGCTTTGATAGCTTTGGTAGGTTGTATGTGGATCTTCCATCGGGGAATGGGAGGTTCTGGAAGTATGGACGAGAATGCGGTGTTGTGGAGGGTTGGGTGTTGATGAAGAGGAGAAGGAGGAGGAGATGGCCATGGCCCAAACGAACGGCGAACATCGAACAACGAAATTCACACCTGAAAAGAGCAGAAGAAAGAACTCACCACACATAGTTCCAATACTTGCAATTCCAATCTAATCTGATCCTCCCACGCATCAGTTCCTCCGTACATCGATCCCTCCACCTCCAAGATCGTGACCTCTGTTTCTCACCCAACCTGCAACCACAACCGTATCTATGCACACACGCACATAGTACACACGCATCTTTCTCCACAACGTCTTCTCCCTGCCCACTTCTCAAAACCCTCTTTCTCAAGTGACAACCCCCATTCCCAAGCCCATCTCCACGCCCAACATGGCACCAACCACTTTCCAAGGTTCCCAAACCCTCCTCCCCTTCCCCTCCAAAAGCTACACCCATCAACTCCAAACACCGTCTTCCCCATCTCCCCCCCCCCCCATCCAGCATCAACATTCTCCACCAAACCTTGCAAAACCCCTAGTAAGGAAAATGAATGCCCTTCCCTTTTCCCCGTTGCTCTTCAACCCCACCCTGGCACCGCCACCTGTCGCACATGTTCTCATACCTCGGGACTGTGCTCGGGGGGAAGAAAAGTTTGTCCTGTCCTGTCCTACTATGTAGGGTAGTACAACGGTCTGGTGAACATCGCTGCGCCTCCTCATCCCCTCACATCTCACAACTCACATCTCGCATCTCCACTACGCAGATTCACTTTGACATGTGCAATCAAGTCAGAAGTCAAGTCACCCCCGGTAACGGAATAGCAAAGTTCCATGTGTACCTTGCGCCATGTTCCACACACCCATACATCTGCCCATGTCCGTATCCATATCCATGCGCGCATCCTTATACCTCCTACACCCTAATATTCAAGTACATTTCACATGCATACAATAGAAGGAAGGAGCCCGAACCAGGCATGGGTGAAAGTACGCTTTTGCCATCTACGCCGTCTCGCCTCGCCTCGCCTCACCACGCCTCACCTCGGAATCAAAACCAAGCGTATACAGTACCTGGGGTAGTTGGGCTAGTGGCTGGGGTCTTGGACCTCGGGGCTTGATTGCTTGCGTGTTTGCCTTGTGATTCGCAACCAAGGACATGTGGAAGCATGTCAAAATATCACGCACATGCATACACATACACATCACAAGCAAAAAACTTGGTTGTTGTTGCGTTTGAAACGTTTTGGATTGAAAAGGATGCAAGCCATACTCGCCCGGCTTGTGAGACCCTCTCTCTCTTTATCGAGGGAAACATTACCCTTTTCTCTGCCTCCTATTTGCTCAAGTCCCGAAGTGGCTCCTTCGCCGACCTTTTTTGTCCTACAATGAACAATGACAGAACCTAGATCCTAGATTCTGATCAAGCACCTTTTCCACCATGATAGTCATACACTTGAAATTGTTTCTCGCTCGGCTGAGTAAATTTTTGCTGAGTTTTGCCTTTCGAACAACCCATGCTCGTCCTTCGTCCATCGTATTCTTCTTCCTTCTCTTGGGCCCACGACTGCGCTTGCCGCCTCCAGTCCGAGAACTCCCTCCTTAGACTAGGGCAGAGTAAGACGAGGGGTATAGCCGCCGATACATTCGTACATACAAAACAAAACAATTAAGCCCCCCCTCAAACGGTAAAGGAAAAGGAGATTAAATACTAAACACCAGACATCATCTTACTGTAGAATAAGAAATAAAAAAAGAGACTTTTTCGGCTGAGGAGCCTTCGCTGCGTGAGCATACCTGCGATTCTTTTGACCGTGTTCCGCCGAGACCCATATTGTGGGGTTAAAAAAAAACTCCGAGAAAAGGACATGTCACAGTGAAGTGACTCCTTTAAATACCATGATTTCCGTAAACAATAAGAAACCTCTCTAGATTTCATTGACAAAAGAAATTCGTGATAAGGAGCGGTCGTGGCTCGATTGAGCAACCATGGATAGCGTCATACACGTCGTACCTCGTAAACTGATGGGTAACGGTTTATGTTACAAAGCTGACAGCAAAGGAAATAATCACACAAATATCGACAGGGACATGGCGAGCGCACCCGTGATTACCGGGTGCGAATGCCTGCCGACGATTTTCCGAGTAGTGAACCAGGAAACTTGATGTCACTAAAAAACTTGAAGAAGGCGCGCTTTCGGGTTGGCGTTTTCTGGATCTGGGCCGCAATCTGAACCATGGGTCCAACGATGTCCTCGTCGCCGAGCTTTGGAAATTTGCCCTCGCTTTTCGGATCGTTCAGCGTGGGCATCTTGCTCAGGGGAGCAGGTTCCATGGGTGACGTCGGCTCCGGCTCTGCTCCCATAGCTGCGGCACGCGAGATGGCCAGATCGTTGTTCGTCTTCCACAAAGCGTCGATCTCCGCCCATTTCTTCTCTGTGAGCAGGTAGGTCTTGGAGGTGACGCCATAGTGCTCGGCGGTGCGAACTTGGTGCTTGGTAAAGTTGCATCGCGCGCGCTCCCAGTCGGCGAATAACTGGCGCAGGGAAGCTGCATCGACGGTATCGGGCAGATATGGCTGCGGTTCGATGGTAAAGTTTGCGTGGCCTAGCCTGTCGACCCACTTGTCGCTAGGATCGGCAAGCATCATTGGAGGAATATCGGACGATGGTACCGTGTGGCCGGGTCGCGAAGCCTTGAATGATGAGATTGATGGCTTTGTGGAGAGAGGAGGAGTTGGGTAGCCGCGAAGTGGAGGGGTTCCGATGGGAGTAGCTGCAAGTGAAGTAGTCGAGTCGGCCACAGTAGGGGACTGCAGTGGTGATTGCGTAGGAACGTCGGCAAATCGTGTAGTGACCAACATGGGTGGCAGTAGGGGAGTAGTGGCGTACCGCTCTGCATCTATTTCCTTGGGGTCGACTTCGAAAGCGTTCGCCTTGGCGATGTCGATGGGCGATGTTGCGATGAGCTCCTCTAGATGCTCCTTGCTGCTGCGAATAGGCGTTGGTGACTCAATGCCTTGAATTTGGTGAATTGAGCTGGTGATTGATGACGAGCGAGTGGATGCGACTCGTAATGATGTCTGTCTCGAGGGGGTGGTGCTTCGTGATGTCCTACCAAAGGTCGACGTCCTCTTGCGATCTCTCATCTTTCGCGACAGGGAAGGGAAACGGGTCTCGATCTTAGTACCGATGCTATTGGTAGTTGACTCTACAGAACGCCGTCTCTTGGTCATATGCGAGGCGGAATCATTGATGAAGTAGTCTTCTGCAAAGTCGTAGGCCTGACCAAAGATAGAGCGCCGAGTGGGTGGCCGTTCATGTCCACAGTACTCGTTTTCACCTGTTGATAAATTAATACCCATTATGCTTTAAGGAGCTACATGTTATAGACGTACAAGCGCAGCGGTATGTTTCAACGGGAACATATTCCTCTTCCCGCTCAATAGGCTCCTCTTGAAGTTTTGGGAGCTTTCCAGAGCCGTTGGGAGCCTCCATGGGCTCGTGAACGGGCGGACTCGAGGATAATGATGAGGTGGAACTGGGGTACCTGAGGTGACTCCGTGCCGAAAAACTTGGCGTGGGCGGTGTTGAGCACTCTGATACCGAGTAGAAGCCGGAATCAGTGCTCGAGTGGACAGAAGATGCAGGCTCAAAGGCCATATCGAAGGAGCCTTTTGAGGATTTGCGAGCAGCGACGAGAGTGGGTAGGATCAGTGGTTTCATTTCGCGCATGTTGTCGGTTGCCCGAATGGGGAGACGTGAGAATTTGGCGAGGATGGCTAGGGTCCCATTACACAGCTATAAGAGGGCGAGGAAGAATTCCTGGGGGGGATATGTAGTGGGGTGGAAGCGGTCGAGAGAGCTGCGTGTCTCGCCTTGCTGTCGAGTGTTCCTGACTGGGACGGAGTAGTGGCGGGTCGCGAGGGTTTTGGAGGGTGCCACGACAGAGCGTCCACGTAGGTGACGTTGGGAGGTGTTTATCCTGGCGCGCGAAAAAGCTCTGGAAGCAAAAGTCAGCGGAGGGCCCGGGGCAGAAGTCCCAATTGGGAGGGCACGTGAGGCGAGCCGAAGGCAGGCCTTGGGACGCTTGGAAGAAGACGTGCCCACGGACTGGCGTGGGCACAGGGCAGAGGTGGCACGCTTACCGAGGCGGAGCAGCAGGAACAATATGGAAGAGGATGCAGCAGAGTTTCGGCGGGCGTCTGGTCTGTTGTTGGAGCAAGAGTCGGGGTTTGGTGTGGTTGACTGGTCCTTTGTGGTTGACAACGCAGCAAGCAGCAAGAGCGACGACGGTTGACAGCAGAACGGGGGGGCAGGTGCGGTAGGTACGTAGCAAGCAAGCAATCAAGGCAGGCAGGCACGACGCAGGCAATGCAGCAACAGCGCAAGCAGAGAAACGAGGAGACGAGTGTGGGGGGTTTTCGACAGCGAGTGAGTCGTTACCGGTTGGTGGCTAATTGACTTGAACAACAGGAATGCAAACAAGAAAATAGAAGGACGAGCAATGGTCGCAGTGGTCGCAGTGATCGCAGCAGTAGCAGAACCAGAAGAGGATCAGGATGCGGATGGACGAGATGGATCAATATGAGATGGTGGAGGGGGGCACCTGGGGGGGTTCGACTGGTTTGCGCATGCGGGACAGGGCCGGGGCACCTGGACATTTGTGGGCAGCGAGCGGTGCGATGGGCAGCGGCGACCCAGTGCCTTCCCAGCGGCCGGGGTGGGGAGGAAACCGTGCAGGGCGGGTGCAGGGCAAGTGCAGGCCAGGACAGGGCAGGCACGACCGACTGACTGATCGAGAAAGGGAAGCAAGAGAAAGAGCGACTCTGGCACTCTCCTGCTGCTTGCGCGAGCCCGAGGGAGACCCAGTGCAAGGAACCTCCTGGCACGGGGAGAAGAACAGCCACCACCCGTCCAACTCCTCCATCTCTCTCCCCCTCCTTCGTAGAAACTCTGCTTCGCCCGTGGATCCCCCCGATCCCCCTCCTGCATCCAGGCCGGTTGTGCAGCCCCAGCAGCAGTGTTCAGGCCCTGTCGGCCTCGTAGTCCCGGTAGTGGCAGCAGTAGTGGTAGGTAGTGGTAGCTGTACATAGTACAATCGCATCGCAGCAACGCCAGCAGGGGATAGGGAAGAGAGAGTTGAGGGCGACAGAGCCCGCCTGGGCACGCTACTGTAGACTGCATTTTTTTTCGACGGGGGGATGACGGACGACGGACCACAGAAAAAAACACGACTCCAGGAAGACCGCCGGCCGACCGCCGACGACCGTTCACAGTCCGTGATGATGACTACTCGATGCTTCCACGAATCCACGCACCGCAGCCCCGCCGCGCGGATGGTCCTACGCCCTCCCCGGTTTCAACGATTCAAGTCATGTCGTCGGCCCGTCCGCTGAAAAGAACCCTCTCTGTCTGTGCTGTGCTGTTTGTGCGTGTCCATCTGTCTTGTTTGTCTGTGAACACCACCAGCACTACCGCAGGCAAAAAAGAAGGCTGCACACACACACATGGCCGCGAAGTCCTGCCGCTGAACTGTGCGAGAGCTCTCCCATGGCTACCATGTCCGAGAGAACGCCGCTGTCTTGCTTTCCCAACATTCATCCCGTCATTACATGACACCTTCAAACAGCCATCTGCGGCTCAATCAGTAACCCACAGTAGGCTCCGAGAGCCTGCAGCAGTTTGTACCAACAATCATATGCTATACGACATACAGGCCGACTGATAGAGAGAGCCTAGGTGCGTATGTATGTGTGTGTGTGTGTGTGTGTGTACATGTGAGATAGAAGAGAAAATTCTTTCCCCCACCCCTTTCATGTCATCCACCAAATCTTGCTCCCCTTCCCCCCCCGCTCATTTCATTGCTTTTCTCCTGTTGCTGTTGCTGCTGCTGCTTTTGGCACCGTCTCATGGCAGTGGTTGGTGGGTTGGTGGTGGCCACAGACCCTATAGACTCCACAGGTTCCACTCGGTATATGAAAAAAAATGCGAGTGTAAATGAGGGAGTACACAGTAAGCGGCGCAACACTCACTACGCTTGGCTTTCTCCTTTCTGCTTTCCACTCTACATTGGTGGTGGTGGCTAAGACCTTCTCAACCTTCTCGACCTTTTGCGACCTTGTCGCCAGAGCCATGTCTGAGGTGATTTGATCCTTTCTGATATTGAACACGCACTCCTGCGGCGTTAGTCGTCGAAGAAGGAGGTCGCACCGCCCTATCATGACTGACTAACTGCTACCGCTACCACTACCACCACAACCACTTCACTTTTGGGTTGCGGCCGACGACGTCGGTTCCTTTCGGTGGCCTCCATCTCCCCCCTCCACTCTCGTCATCCGACTCGGTCGCAAACCGTGGGTCTCATAGCATGGCAAGGCCCCATCGCTCTGGCTCTTGCACGGCACGGGGCAGAGTAGACCAAAATGGCCAAAGACGCACAGAGACAGAGAGACGGGCTGGTTCGCTTTTCCCGACTACGACGTCGTTAGGATCCATGGGAGACTTGGGAGACATGGCGGCCCAATCCAGTGCCCTCTGAGTCTCTGACATGTGGGCTGATGACATATCCATGGATACAACCTGTCTCTCCTATCGCTCCCGGTTCCATCAGTCCGTTGTTTCCGAGTGAGAAGTCGAGCTGTCAAAACAACCATGGACCCTACACAAACAAACACTTTGAAACGACTTGTTTTGTTGTTTTGCCGATCACCAAGTGTCAAAACAACCATTGTTTTCCCCTCCGCCTTGCCCTTTCAGCTTTTCTCTTCCCAGGGTTGCAAGGTTGCGCGGGGGTTTGCTCATCCCCTCTCGTGAGACGTCCGCCCAAAGGTAGTGGCCAAGTCGCAAAAAAGCAGGTGGCTGGCAGGGCCTGGCAGGCTGGAGGGGAAGGAAATTGGGGCGAATCGGAACAAGTCGCCAGAAAAGCAGCCGTTAGGCCGCTGGTGATTGGCGTTGGACCCCTGCCGCCTTCCCTTCTTCCTTCCTTCCTGTTCCTGTTCCTGTTCCTGCTCCTGTTCCTTCCTTGCTTCCTTCCTTCCAGTTCCTCTCTGCCTTTCGAAATGATTCCTTGTTCCTGGGCCTTGCCTTGCCACACACCCGACTACGTGATTATACGCTAACATACTTGAGTGTACACAACACACAACACACCCAACACACACTACACACACTACAGTCACTACAGTCACTACAGTCACTACCAACACCTTACAGGCTGCCCTCCATCACTTTCTGAGCGCACATGTCAGGCATCACCACCACCCATTCACCACTCACCATGGCGCGGAACTTGCATCTTCCCTTTACCGTGCTCTCGCAAGAGTCCAAGGGTATTTTAAGCCAGCCAACGCATCACCGACCACCGTAACACATGGCCGCCACTCGCGGGTTCCTGCAATTCATAACCTTTCCCACCACACACACACTTGTACAGTACAGTACAGTACAGTACATGCCGCCCATACCGAATAGGCAGTACTCGCTATGCGACGTCGCAAAACCAGTCCTCACTGACTCTCACCACTGCCACTTTCATAAAATTCAATTCCCTCACCACATGGGCGGGAATTCTGTTGGGTTTGATCGCCGTGCCGCAGCGACCTTGAGAGCGATCCTCTTCCCCCCCCTCCCTTCGATTTGCTTCCCGGCTATCTGTCACCAACCGCACTGGCTGCCAACATGTCGGTCCGCGGCCACAATCGGCAAGGTGGCTCTCCCAAACTCCCCCCAAATTTCTTCTGCTGGGAACCACCATGGCTTGACTTGTTCGCATCGACGATGACGACAGCGGCTTGGGCCAGCTATCTCTCTCGCATCGCATCTCTCCGACCCGGACATTGCCTTCGTCTGTCCTCGCTCCGACCGGACGAGTTGGCGATGCGACGCGTCTCTTTTCTGTGCCGTCTCTCGTCCCTTGACTCTACATTGTCTTTCATCGATGCGACTGGGGACTGCCAGCACTTTGCGCCCACGCCCACGCCGCGACAATCGCTCAGAAACGAGCAGAGGAAGCCGTTTGCTAACCGTTTTGACCTTGCATAGCCAATGCCGCCGCCCGCTCCCGCCCGGTAAGCTCACCACATGTGCTGACCGGAGCCATGCTCTCCATATTCAACTTTTTGAACTTCAGCCCACAGTCGATAACCTTCTAGCCTATACGATACGACTAGCCAACTCCCGTACTTCCATCCGCATATTGCTCCTCCGCGACTAGGCGTGAGGCGTGCCAGGGGGGGCTCCCAACCGGTACTTTCTCACCACGTTGCCTTCATGTACATTGTATACTTGCGCCCCTGTCAGCCCTCTCGAAATCACCCACACAATTGCGCTCTCTTGACTGGTTGAAAGGCAGTCACATTTCCCAATTGCTTTTTTTTCTTCTACCTTCATACCTTGCACGCGCATACATAACTCATCTATCTTCATCAAACTGGCAAAAAAGGTTTAAACACGCAGGCACGCGCAGGACGCAGGCACGCAGACGGGTGAGCAAACCCGGTCGGTCAGTAAGGTCCGCCCTTCGCGGTCGAGAACCTTACCGGGATGTAACTCTAGTCTCTAAGAGTCTGCGCTTGACTTACGTGGACCGTTGTGATTTAGTGCCATCTTCGGTCTGCGCCTAACTCCTTTCGGGCCAAGGCCACGGGCAAACGATCGCGGGCCGTTGGCCGGATCTTTGGACACCACACCACCTTTTTTTTGTCATTTTCTGCTCTTCTGCTCTTTGCTCAGTGTTCTTGCTTGAGTTACGTTGAGTTGAGTTCACTATCCTGCGTGCCTTAGTGTCTGCCCTATCTGCACTGCACACGCGAGCTGCTTCTTAGTCGCAAACGTGCGGAGGTCAGCGTCTGCCATGGTGGTCCTGGTTGGATGGATATACGAAGCGACTGGTCTCTCCATACGTACACTTTCATCTATGAACTCTTTCATTGATTGATTGCCCCAACTTCCAATTTCCTTTTCTGTTCCCGGGCTTACGAGCACGCTATTGCTGTTGCTGTTGTTGTTGCTGTTGCTCCGCGTCGGCGCAGGCGCATGGTATCGCATAGCATAGCATAGGCATACATCGTTTCTCCGTCATGATTAGCAGCACTATCTAGCACCGTCTCTACTTGCCAAACTAATTACTTTTTACCATGTGTAACGTACCGCCTATGGCCGTCAGGTATGCATGAATGCGGAAGTGGATGAATGGACGAGAGAAAAAAAAAATCACACGGTCTAGAATCTTTGATCTTCACCATGCCTACAGTTTTCGCGGCTGTTTTGGCGTCGTCATGAGGTCGATATGACGGTACGTCGGAGTGAGCAGTGTGTGCGACGGCCAAGGTAGTTAGTGTAGGGCAGATCGGCACACGCAACAGCGAGAGTCGGAGTGGGAGTGGAAGGGAGGTATGCACGTGGTGTGGTATGGTATGGTATGGTTTCTTGTGGAGCCACGTCCGTTGGGATAGGATGGTATAGGTTGGGTTGGGACTAGGTTTGTGCTTGGCCTGGGGGCATTTGGAGGAAGGATGGCAGATGGTGCTGATGGAGGGATTGACTTGAAGGATTGGAAACGACGAGTGCGGGAGAGAGAGAGAGAGAGAGAGAGAGAGAGAGAGAGAGAGAGAGAGAGAAAGTGAGAGTGGATCTTGAATCGACTCAATTGCATGCATGTGAGTGAGTGAGGGTGAGTAGGCGAAAGCCAACCCGCAAGCAAGCCGTAGACGATTAAGTCCGTCAACCATATCATCGATAGAGGCAGGCGCAGACGACGCGGGACAAGATATCCACAGCGGAATCTGTGAGACGTTTATTGTCTCTAGCTCTAATTTCCTAACAAGACGAGAGTGGGATAGGGCTGCGTAATTCTCTTCTCTTCTCTTCTCTTCTCTTCTCTTCTCTTCTCTCATCTCATTGCTTCGCAACCTCGCTCGGGCCGTATGTTCAGTTCAATTCGGATAGACGAGATATGGCCTCGAGAATCCTACCGAGTCCACAAAACCGATAGCAATACCAAACTTTACCTGAATTAGAAATTGCCGCGGACGGGACGAACATTCAACACTGAATTCATCTTTAATTTTCCTCTCGTTTGCTAGCTCACTAGTCTAGTCCATCGACTAATCCGCTGACTAGTGAATAGCCTCCCGAGGTCACCATTCATCCGTCTGCTACTATTACTAGTCGTCTTTTCGACCATCGGCATCAGTGTTCCTCAGCCTTCCGGAGCCAAATTCAATGGTCGATGAACCTTGCACTCATTTTCTCCCACGATAGCCCTACCGCGACTGTTGACTGTTACCGATGCTGATCCTAGTGCTGATGCTTGCTCGCTCCCACTTGCTTGCGTACTTTCCCTCCATCTAATTTCCCATGCATCCTGAATCCCTATCGAATCCAATCCAGGATACAACCTGCTTTCTTCCCTTCCCCAACCCCCCTTTTCCCCGGTTCACGCATCCGCAAACGCAAAATGCACAAGACAAGGTCAAACCCAATACTTACTCCACACACGCTTTGTCTCCTCGGAGCCCTCGAACTGTTCGCATCCATGTGCGTTAGCGGAACGTCCGAATCATGACGTCGTGAATATCTTGTATATCGATAACGAATGGGGATTGCGAATTGCAACGGGGATGTGAATGCACGTCGTCGGTCGGGATGTCGGAGGTGTCGGAAGAGGAAAAATGATTCTCCACACACTCATTCACACTCACAGCATCTTCATGTTGTAGATAAGAAGAAGAAAGTACATGTACATACCTTGAAGTCGATCTTGACGATTTCCTCGAAACCTTCCGACAGTTTAGGCTCGCGATACCGCGACGCGAACCCCGTAAAGGCCAGTTTTGGCAGAATATTCCGTTTCTCTGGATTCATCTGTATGGGACAAAAAAAATAGGATATGTCAGCCTAGCTCACGGTTCAAAGGGAGAGGTACAGTATTCGATTCGAGTCAGGTTCGGTGTCGGTATCGGTGTCGGTGGTACGTCTACGGAGGTACTCCGCGCTGTCGACGTCGGTGATATTGTCGGGGCAACTGCCGCCCTTGTTGAGAAATGATAGGGGTGGCCATGTACCCCTCAATCAACCATGCCTCGGAGGGAATAGGGGGCACTGCATGATGCTGCGGGAAGGGAAGGGAACGGATGTACTGAATGTCTTTGAATGTGGTGTCTGTTGATGAACTTACTTCTGGGCCGACATTCAAGGCGCGGACAGTGTCGTTGTGCTCGCATAGCTTGACCGACGCTGTAAGTAATACGCATCGTATTGGGATGTTGTTGAGCTTCTTGGCTAAAGCTGTCCAGTGACCGCGAGTTTCTGGATCTGCGTTGGTGTTGTCTGTATGGGATTAGTCCACGAATACACAAGTACACTGAACATGCATCGATTGCGTGTTGTCACTGAGGGTTAGGCAGCGCAGCTACAATTTTAGCGATATGCCAGGCGCATTTTGTGGCGTATCTTTTCTGCGTGCTGGGATATTCGGAGCTGACCAAGTGCAGTAAAGTAACCGTGAGGGGCTGGGAGTGGGGAGATGACTTACCCACGACAACAGATGTCCCCTCCTCGATCATGGATGTAGCTGCTCTCAAGCAATTGTCGCGCTGTTTCATATGGTTACTCAAGAGGCGGGGGATGTAACACAACACGTGCTTGGAAAGCCACTGTACGGCTGGGGAACTCACACTCTTCAGAATGTCTTGATTCACTCGCCCGTAGCCCAGGGGTTGGAATACCCTCCAATAGAAAGACGACTTCCCCGAACCTGGACTACCACACAATAGTACAATCTCAAGGGGATTGGCCTTAGAGGACGAGGTCGGAACTGTTGAAAACATATGTTAGCATGTCAGTGGTCCACAAATTCCCGGATGGCTTGCGAACAGAACATACATGCAGATGCTGCTGTCTCCAACGCAGCAGCGTCTTGCAGGAAAACGGTTGGATCAAACTCTCTTGTAAACGGTCTCGGCTCTTCCTGCAAAAAGTATTCCTCGGGAGTGTGAAATGAGATACCTACATTAGCCGCAAAGTCTCTGTACGTTCTTAGTATCTCAACAAAAAGGGGGGTACATGCTTGTTTCCAAACCTATCCACGCAGGAGTGATCCTTTGGCACTCCTCCTGCAACTGCACCGCGGCCGCCTGCATCGCCTACGAAAAAAGAGTTCTCTAGATCCACGGTATCTGCCTCAATGCCGTAGTCTTCCAGCAGCTCATGCCACATTCCCGTTCTAGGCTTGCGGTACTGATCTCTAATTGTTGCTGCATACACGGACAGAGGAAAATCCAGCTGCGCAAACACGGCTGAGACCTTGCCCTTGAAGTCCGCCAATCGTTTCTGGTCGCTCTTGATAGATTTTGGGTCTGGCTTCAGGCTGATGCCACCTTGGTTGCTCACGACGGCCACAAGGTACCTTTTCCAAGCGGGAAGAGGTTACCGTCAGTTCGTGTGATTAAAAAATGCCACCCAGAGGGCGCAGGACAAGTCAAACTCACCCGTCCTCGTGAAGACTACGAAGTTTCGTAGGGACGCTGCCGGTAACCCACTTCCAATCGCTTGCATCACGACCAAAACGCTTCCCGGACGCAGGAGTGACGAGCGTCGAGTCCTACAACATAGCGAGAATCAGCGGACACAACATCCGAAACCGGGTTACGACGTGACTAGTAGTGATCAAGAACATACGAAATCGAAGGCTGCTATTTTCCGTTTACTCAAAGACTTGGCAGCCTGTGCAGCTGCGGTGTTGCACCGTCCGATAAGGAGACTGTCGTTGACAATTCGCCATATCATGCTGTCTGGCTCCTTCTTGGACGCGGGTGTAAAGAAATTTGCCACAGCTTTGTCTAAGATATTCAATATAATGACGTATTAATGCAGGAAACGAACCTACTCGTAGTGGTCGATTGTTGTCGCTTCTTCAACGGTGGGGAAACTCCTCGTTCAGACGATGGCGTTTTTCTTTTTCCAATGCCTGGACCGTTTGCCATTATGGAATCTAAAGCTCAAAGACTGCCTGTTGATTTGCTGACTGGAAACTAAAATTTCGTTGTCTAGGTATCGATCTCGTTGTTGTGATGGTGAAGTTCAGAAATGAGCGGTCTCAACCTAAGAAGGTGTTGTCAGGCGGCAGACGCGAGTTCGCGAAGGCACGTGCGATGATCCAGATCGCGATGATCCAATAGGAGTTCCATGTGCACATATAAACCAAAAATACGATCGAAGGCCCAAATTAGCAATTGAACAAAGCTATCCGGATATCACCAATATGATAACTCCTTCGAAAACGAAATAACCCTCTCCTTGTTATTGTTCGCGACGTGCACACTACTACCAAGCTACCTAGATACATGAGCCTGGCCCACCTTCATCTTTTCTTCCAACTTCTCCGATACATTCAACATCAGGAATCACAAAAGCAACAATTTGGCCACATTTTGAAAGACAGTTCATCGTTTTCGTCGATTTCGGTCTGAATTAAATGCCGTCATACCGTCACAAAGAGATAGTGGGTCATGCGTCATAAATTTCTGATTGGGTATCACTATCTTTCAAACCTGAACGTTTATAATTACTGTAGATCCGGAAGCAAGTTATCTCGGAATTAGCATCGAATCTTCTCCCGTGTTTAGAGTACGTGGTGTCATCAACTCTCCCTCTTTTCTTCTGGTTGGGTCTTTCTTATCGACGACAGTGTTCGTTGGTTTTTCCAAATCCACAGGAAGCATAGAGCTTGATCTTGACAAAGGCGTCTTCCATCTCGCCAAAGATGAAAGGCCACAATGGGCTTCAATATCCAACATGGTGTAGTTTCTTCCTCATCGAGGAGCTACCTGTACTTTCCTGGGTAACCCAATAGGCTTTGGAACCCATTTTACTCGAGTATCCATGTTCAGTCGGTCCGGCACGTATAACTGCACACATCCTTTCATCTGATTCTGAAATGACTTCAACTCCTCAACCCCTTGGTCCACTAAATTGGGATCATTGAGGTCTTGAACGCGGATCTTTGCCTCAAGGATATATGCACCACTTGGATCAAGTGGGTGGAGGGCGGAGAGGCTAGGGAGTGTTTCTTTGGGTGTTGTCTCAAGAGAACGAGCGCCGGGTTCGTGGAGGATGCGGTGGAGGAAGATAACAAGGTTCTCATAAACGAAGCGGTGGCCTTCAATGTAGTATTCGGAGACAAACCTACGTGAAGTTAGCAAGGATCTCCATTTCAAGCATGTGAAAAGAACATACTGATTCCCCAAGGCCACCGAATATGCATGAGCGTTGCCTTTCAAACCATTACTTGCCAACATCTGTCGAACAAGCACACCTCTATCGGCGGGATCCGGGATATCATGCCATTCATATGACCACCTGTCGTTTAAGCCGGCATCATCTTTCCCCACGTCCAGCGAATTACCCTCGGCTTTCTCAGCATGTGTGCGATCGAAGTCGTCGTCAGACAGGTGCTGAATGAGCTGAGTAAAGAACAGCGGCTTTTGGCCGACCTGCTTTGTAGCGTTTTTCTGGGCGACAGCCTGAGTTCCGCCACGCTTGAGGTGTGAACCGGGCTCGTCGGGCTCGCGTTGGGGTTTGTAAACAATATGACGCCTTAGGACGCGGTGGGGCTGCATGGCAGCGATGCCGGCCAGGACCTTGAGAACTTGCTCATGGCGCGCCTCAGAGACCTGGCCGTATAGCAGCAATTCGTGCATTGCGCGTTCGAAGGAGCAAAAGAATGCGATCGATGGAGGTCGATTATATTTTCCACATGCAACTGGGGAATCAAGCACCCTGGCGACCGTGGGGTTGGCAGGGCTGATCGCAGGGAGGAGAGGTTGTTTGACTTGTTATTGGCGGGGCGTGCAGCAAAAGGCGTGGAGCGACTTGAGAGAGGCGAGCCTAGAATGGCCCAAGCACAGTGAATAAGATAGCAAACCTGGTGAATCAATGCACCACCCCGCCGTTGGAGCGTGAATGTGGGCAGCTTCTGCCGGCCAAAACGGCCAAATTCATGAGATGGCAGAAATTCTGATCAGTCGACGGTGGGCCGAGGCCGAAACAGCTGCAGTCGTATGCAGCAGATGCAGTGTGCGAGTGCGGGAGGATGCGTGAGACTCGGTGATAGGGCGGGCACTAGGTAGCTTCTCCTACGTCCGAGGTGGGCGGTGGTGTGGGCAGCTTCCATAACGCGCGCGAGCTCCTCCCCGTTTATTTTATGGAACGGATCCCCTCCTCCAACCTTCTTGCATCCACTCTCCCAACTCAACAACCACCGTCCCTCTCCCGCGCCCCTCAATCGTCTTATAAACCCGCACGCTCATCCGTTGCTCGACATCGATCCTCGTATCCAGGCCTCCAGCACAAAAAAATTGTAGCACCCGCCCGCCCACGGCCGACGCTTGGCTCCGACACCGCTCCATTCACCCATTCACCTATTCACTCTTCCATCCATCCATCCTCCCTACCAACCTCTCACATTCACAAAATGAACGCCACCAAGGTTCTGCTTCAGGGTCGTCAGCCCATGATCCGCTTTCTGGGCAAGCGCACCATTCCGTCCTGTATGTTTCCCCGCCATTTTCAACATCTTTCAATGTTGAGTAAAAGCTGATAATGTGGTTTAGCCATCGATCACACTCCCCACGTCCACCCAGCTTCCCCCAACAGCTCTCTCCCCGACTCATTCGCTAGCTACCGACAAAAGGCTCAGCAACATGGTCCTCTAAATCAGACTCTCTCATATTCCACCGGAGGCTTTATCGGCGGCAGGGCCGGATCCCAGCTCGGTCCCATTGAAGCTGGAAAGGGCTTCTACTTTGACCGAGCCGAGCTTCCTGAGCGTTTCCAGCGCCTTGCCTGGTCGCAGGCTGAGATCGAGGCCGTCGAATCCGGTGGTGCCAGCCAATTCGCATAGACGACAGCGATTTGTGTGATGAAGCAATGACGACGGACAATTATTTAACCAGCGAGCGTAGCACAAACCATACGATCGCAAGTGTATATATGAATGAAATACTACGCACGAGGCTAGTCATGGGACGAGGTGACAGGACGACGATTCCAGGCTGTTTTCACCACCTGTAACGGTGCCATTGGCGGTTTTCTTACAAAGAGCATTAGACGGCGGCTACTATTGCGACTTATACCCTGGGGACAGGTTTTTTATTGCGGATGAGTGTTTGGGCGGGAACCTCTATGCATTCAAGCGAGCACTCCTTTAGTATCAGATACTCAAATTCTAAACATTAGCAAAAGCGTTATTACTACAAATATTCATTGAAGGCTTATGCGTGGAATTCTATCTATCAAGTTCATCTTTAGCAACTTCTACTATGTCCCCACTAAACACCAAGCCCTAGCGCCCACAAAAGATTTCACCCCTCCCCCTCAACCACCTACATCATAACCATAATTTCTTTCCGGGACAACAAAAAACCTTCGACTCCCAAGCATAACGGTCAACACACCCCCACACGCTCGCGCCGGCGCGCACGCCTTCGCGCGCTCAACCGGCTATTCTCCGGGTATGCCTTATCAATCCTTTTCGGCTGCCCTATTTCCAATTCGAATTTCTCATCGCCGGAGCCCCGATGGCCTCTAACTCCGAGCGCCCGGTTCTCCGGTTTTGCTCCCGCGGGGTTAGATTCCTGTGGTAGGGAATATGAGAAAGTCTGGGAGTCAGACTGGGTTTTTGATTACTTTTTCTTTTTCTTTGCTTCGGATGGGATGGGGTTAGTGAGGGGTGGGGGGGTTGGAAGGTGTGGCACGCGTGATGGGTTACTAGATTAGGGAGGTGGAATTGAAGTGCTGGGGAGGAGGAGCTCCGCTTGCTCGTTTGCTGGCTCGTTTGCTGGCTTAGTAGATGGGAGGTTGGAGTGTGCTGTGTGTTGGAGGAATGGCGTTATGGTACTAACATGATGGTGCAGGTGGTGGGTGGTAGTGATGTCAGGAGATTTGCTTGGAAATCGGGTGGGGAGTTGGGATGGTGGAATTTTGGGGGGGATGACGGGTTTGGGGGACTGTGGATGTAGGGAGGGGGGAATTGTAGAGTATGGAGTAAGCAAAAATGGGAGATAGGACCTCTAAAATAGAAAGAGCTGAGTTCGTGATTTGCAAATTTCTTTTCAACTGATGTTGAGTCGATGATCGATTTAGATGATTTTCTTGAGTCAAAGGTGGTGGCGCTGTGATTTTCGTGACCTGTGGTCGTGTCGAATTTCTTCCGAGTCAACCAGGCCTTTTCTATATCAAATTATGGAGCTTTCACTTGACATCAGTATGCAATGAGGATATCTACACATATGTAATGTAATCATCTATCTAATTAGCACACCCATTCCAACTCGCAACTTCCCAAATTATAAAACAATATCGCTCGAATCACCGATCTTGATGAAACACCCAAACATCCTCACTGAAAACATTCCCACTGGTTGCATGCTCGCCATATCCATCGCACCTATCCACAACCCATCATACTGAAGCCAGCTCCTTATCTCAACTCAAACAACCTTTCAACCCCCATCTCCGCTGTGTCCTTGATTCCATCTCCCTTTGCAATGGCATCTCCGTTCATCAAAGAGTTGACGTAACACTCTCCAACGAACTTATACCAGCCCCCTTCCTGTTCTCTAATCACATAAGGCACCTGGCCCCCATACAGAACAACAACTTTATCCCCCTTCATGGCCGTACTTGATCCCATGCCCAATTCGCCCCCTTCAGTAACAAACGCAGATCGATAGCACGAAGCTTTCCACAACATCTCTCGAACTAATTGAGTGTTGAACTTCTTCCTATCCAGTGTCTCGATCTCGGTAGGTAGTAAAGAGCTCAACGTAATCGATTCAGGCTTGAGTTCATGTAGCAACTCACAAAACGCCGTGGTCTGGTGAGGCTGCTCTGCGGATTGAACGATATTTCCATGGGCGTCACGGCCCGCCGTGAGAGTTCGTACAAATGTTTCCAAGGTCGTGTCTTTGTGCTTTCGAGCCCAAGACCAGATGAGTAGCTTCTTGAGCTCTGGCGTTGCTTTAGCTAGGCTAATGTACCCAGGTCTCTGGTCTTCGACTTCATGGATAGTGTCAACAACAAGGCCCTTCACACAAACCATATTTCCATGCTTTTCGTTTGTCTCGTTGATTTTTACGGATATGTTTATCTCCGGTTTCATACCTGCGCCCTTGCCAGTGGAGAATTGATTGTTTTCCCCAAAAGCTAAGAAAGGAGAGAGGATGTATCCGGAATCCCAATTCGGGACCCACGATGGTAGATCGATGAGGACCTTCGCAGGGTCTATGATACCACCAGGATTGACGTATGATTGGTCCTTCTCGCTAGGCCTGATGTGTGATGTGAAGCTTAAGACATCGAGATTCTGATCCTTCTGTAGAATCCCCGCTGCAACCAGCGTGTATACTTCCTCCACGCTGTGTTCGTAAACGGGATCGATAGTCCTGTTGGTATCTGCCTTCTCCCAACCGCAGCGCGTATCATTTCCATCCTCAGTTGGAAATCCCATGAGTCCGAATATTTTGTCTTTGGGGTTAGTCACATCGAAAGACCGACTCATGTCCAGAAGGTGAAGGAAAGGATGGGTCGCCTTGAGCTCCCCGAGTCTGAGTTTAGAGAGATGGTACATGAGGTGTGCATTCTGGAATCCACGATCTTCCAGCTCTTTGGCGAGATTAGGGTCTGACTTGATATACTCGATTCCGTGACAGATAGCAGACCATGACAGGGAGCAATCTCCCCAGATGAAGATTGCGTGTTTGGCCAGGACGACTTCCTGTACAATCCACAATCTCTTGAAATAATCGCTAATAAAGAATGCCTGTATTTATGTGAGAAGTAATTACAAGATGACAGGAATAAGGAAATGGTTACCATGACAGCAACCCAGCTCTTCGAACTCGTAGGTGGTGGAGCGTGCGTGCATGAAATTTGGCGTTCATCCCCTTTACCCGCAAAGACCTCATACGTATAGGGCTTCTGGCCCCTTTGCCATGTATTCGCAGCAGCACAAAGCGTTTCGAATGCTCGAGGTGCTTCGTCATAATCGTCCTTTCCAAGCCACACTACAACTCGACTGGCTTTTCGATAGATGTGGTGCATCAAGCGGATTTGGCCGTCCTTCTCAAGATCATCTTCTTGATTGATGGAAATGGCATCCGCCCATATGATGCGTTCCTTTGTGCGATATCTGAGTTGTGACAACGCCTTGAAAAGATTATGACGGATCAGCTTTGTTGTCCCGTTGCAAATAATGCTATTCTGGATTGTGCATGGAGGAGGGTTTGGTTCGTCGGCGCAGTTCCAGGTATAGGAGAGAGCTTCGTAAGAAGGAAGGCCGTCCTGCTCATGAAGTCGTGATAGATGGAGGGTAATTTTGAGGGGCTGATCTTCTTTTCCTGGTTGGATATGAATAAGACGGAATGAATCTTTGTGTGGCAGAGGTTGATACACTGCTGGGGACTGGGGTATGATGCATCCTACTAGAGCTTTGAGGTAGCTGGGTACAGCCTCGAGCGCTGTTCCGACTGTAGGGGTTTGTCCGTCGTCCTTTTTCTCGTTGAATGGGTACATTTTGTAGAGGCTTAAACGTGAGAGTAATATGTAGTGTATTTTGTTGTGTTGTAGTGGAGTTTACTGTAGCCGAAGTTAGGTTCTGCTGAGTATGTATGTGGGTTTAACGTATTCAGGAAATCAATGAAACATAGGGTTTAAATATTGCAATGAAGATAAACGGGTGAGTCAAGAACACGGGCCTCGAGGCGACAAGGAGGAGTGACTAGCCAGGAGGTGACGGATTGCGATGTGACAGAAACTCTTCCTTTCACTGATCAAGTTTCCGAGTGCATCTTTATCCACTCATCATCGTCACAAGTATCCGTGTTGAGGCTCAAGTCAGGATGCGCATAGCCATAATCTTTGCCCTCGAGGTCAATATTTTGTTTGCATGAGGGGGCGTGGAGCACCAGGCACCAAGCTCGAGTGGGACACCGTCACACAGAATGAGGCTGAAGGGGTCAGCAGGCTGAACCAAAACTATCTCATTATTAAAAACTTGTGCAGTGACATATGCGACTGAGCCACAGCCTTGTGATGTGTTTAACATGTTGTCTACAAGCCTTTGCTGTCACCGCATGATTTGTTGTTGTGATTGGCGTGATGCTAAGACGGCGACCCTGGCCAGAGCAGTGCGTGTAAAATGAAGTGTGACTGGGTATAATCGTTGGAGAGCATTCGTATCGGTCTTCAGCTCTTACGCGGTCAGTAGTGTGATAGCTGTGGCTGCACATTGTTTCTTTGGGAAACGAATATGTAAAGTAAACGATGCCGATGTAGGGTCTAATTTTGCGAGACAAGATCACTGTGTTAAAGATGCCTGAAATTGGAAGCCGCTGCTCGATACTCTACAGTGCGATGGCGGGATCATACGGGAGCTCATGAGTTGCTTTAGACATTTCCCGGCGAGCAAATAGTCTCAAAAGAAAAGCAGAATACTTCTGTCCCTGACGGATATCTTGATTCTGAAAACAGCCGCAAAGATGTATGTAAGTGAAGAAAGGTATCAATAAAGTGGATAGTAAGGCGTTATTTGAGCGAGCGTGGAGTCACCTGAAAACAAGGCCAGAAAAATCCGGTGTATGGTTAAACAAATATTCCAAATATTACTGTTAGATGTTCGGAGAATGTTGGAGGCGGGAAGGGTCAGGATTAGTGATATCACGACACAAGATGGTCTTGGCAATTCTGACCTCATCCGAACATTTTGCGGCGAACTTTCGGAAGACAAAGCACTTCCCGCGCTCACGATCTTCATTCCCCACGTCCCATACCCACAACAACTATGTTCTCAAGGACAACATTCACCTCCGTAAGTGTCATCCCAAGCCGTAATTATCTTCATCTTGCCCAGCAGCCTAACATGCGCAGGCTTTCCGAGCGGCCAGCCGCACCACCCGTCCCCTCCCCACAGCTCGCTTCACGCCTCGCATCCTTACAGCTGCACAAATCCGGCTACTTTCAGATGACACCCGCGCCGCAATTGACAGGGCTGTGGCGTCTTCACCGGTCGTGCTGTTCATGAAAGGAACGCCAGAAACACCTCAATGCGGGTTCTCAAGAGCTAGTATCCAAATTCTAGGCATGCAGGGCGTAGATCCGGAGAAGTTTACGGCATTCAACGTATTGGAAGACAATGATTTAAGACAGGGTATGAATCCTTCCCTCCACTTTGTTTGAGACAACATCTTTGCTTCAGCACAGCTAGGCTGTTAGATCCTAGCAATGAGGCTCTAAGAACACGGTGGTGGTGGCATGGGCTGAGAAACGACGAACTTTTGTTAACATGGAAATTTTCAGGTATCAAGGAATACTCCGAATGGCCGACCATACCACAGCTTTATGTCGAAAAGGAGTTCGTTGGCGGTTGCGATATTCTTATGACAATGCACCAGGATGGATCGTTGGCGCAGATGTTGGAAGAGAAGGGAGTTCTTGTAGCTTCTGAGCCCGGGGCCACTGAACCTCCCAAATAGATCGTAACATGCTACGCAATTGGAGCTTGGAATGTGCCCGAGGGTCAGGCAGTCTATCCTGATACGGCGCGAGCCATTTCGCAGCGATGTAAGACTATCTCTGTATACCATATAGCTTTTGAGATTATAATAAATGTTATCCGGCCTCTATCTGACCTGGATTTGGTACATCCTTCCATTTTTAAAGTTGAAGTCAGGTAGACGCACGTGATTTCGTCAGTGTTACCATTAACCTAGGCAGGTATTCAACCCTGCAGGTGGCTTCTGAAACAGTGTACACTACACTACATTTACCAATCCTTACTATATTAAGGAGTTCGAAAGTACTTTCAAGCTGCATCAGCTACAACTTATTCAAAACCTTCATGGGATAATACCAATCAGACTATGGATGTGCCTTCCTCCTCTGTCAGATCCTCTTCATCTTCATCTTCACCTTCACCTTCACCTTCACCTTCACCTTCACCATCGCTCTCGAGTTATCAGACTCACCATCACTCATTCGCAAACGTACCACTCCATACTACATTCATCATGCGAAAGAAGCCTAAGTTGCAATCATCCGGACAGTGCACATATCGCGCAAAGGACCTTCCTGTAAGAGATGGCGGCATCAAGAAGACGGCTTCTGTGGCATCAGTCTTCAAGCACCAACATTGCAGCAATAGAAAGCGCACAAAAATTGCTACAGGAGCCAAGGCGGTAGTAAAAGCAGCGGAATTCGATGCAGTTGGAAAGCGATATCAGGATGCGGACTTACGTGTCACTTCATCTAGCCCATCTAAGGGCAAGACCATCAGCAAACAGCGCATCGTGTCGAAACACCCGCTTGAAGTAGGGTTTCTCGGTAAGCCAATTTCATGCTCACTGTCCCTCATATTCTTGGAGGAGGATTGCGAGTGTCTTATGGTAATGGGAAGTGCGCGAATCGATCCTGAGTTACAGTAGCTTATTGTTGGTGGCTCTTATTGGGTCCCAAGTGTCCCACCTAAGTACAAAGATATTCGGTACGAAGCTAATCTCCTCTAAAATTAACAGAATCGACGTCTGCCTACAAGACCTGCGTCCTCGCAGCAGTCACCGAAAAAGTCAATACAACTCACGCACATCTCATCCAGAAACTGAAATCCTCCAATCTCCAGTCCGTCTCTACTCGCAAGTCCGAAGACGCAGCATCGCCAACTGAGCTCCCCGTCACCGGGAGCATCGATAAAGCCGCAAGTGCACTGTATATTCCCATCGGGTCTACCATCCTACATCACTCTCGGACACTGGATAATGGACAGAAAGAGAGAACCCAGATCAGCATCGAGCAACGGACAGGTTGGTTCGAAGCCGAGGCTCAGGAGATAGCTACGGAGCTCCGCGAATTACAGAGGCGATGGGAAATGACTGTAGGCAAGATCTGGAAGTGTGGTGTTCAGATATTAGGAGAGAAAGACATGGAATCTCTCCTCATCCCTGGCGCCGAGATTACGGCTGAACAAGGCCAAGAACATGTCGTCGCGCGAGAGAAGGAGTCGCTTTTCGTGCCCGAACTTGATGAGAGTGACGACCTTGCGCTTATAGACGATGGGCCGAAGCAGAACAAACGTGTGACTTTCAACGAGCCACTGCCTAGGTTTCTCACTCAGGCTTCGCGACTGAAGAGTGGTCCTATCCCTGCTCTGCCTGATGTTCCGACGGACAGGATTCAGGGGCTACAGAAGAAGGCTGAGGATTTGGGAGCAACGCATGTTGCCAAGTACGGCCAGTTACAGAGACAGTATGACCAATGGTTGAGGAGGAAGATCGCACAGATTGAACAGGCAGTGGAAGCCGAGTGAGTAAAGAGATGAGCCGGTATATGTTTCATGGCAAGAGTCGAAGATGTGAGTTGTACACCACATTGTTTACTCAAGTGGGTTGTAAGTGAACCCAGACTGTCATGTACGATAAAGGGGGGCATCTCTACGTAAGTTCAAGTAGTATCTACGATTATAGCGCAACGGCAAAGACTGTATGTTGAAGGGGTTCATTTCTCTTCGTACGAAGGAAAAGCAAAGTATACGGAATTAGAAAAATCAACATCATGTATTACAACCATAGCGATTAAATGTCTGAACTCAATAATATATCTCAAAAAAATTGAGCATTGAAATTTGAACCTAAACCTGGACTTCGACCTAATCCAACTAACAGTACAATGACATATCGGAATATACACGGAGTAAAAATTTACCACACTTCACATGACCCCCGCATCATCGTCATCATCCTCCTCCATTCCACTCATACTGGTAAAAAGCACACAGTCTAGTTGATCTAGTCGGTCTAGCAGGATATCTCTATCATCATTGGAAATGCACAAACCCACATCTCCATCCATTACTCGTCTCGCACAATGTTCATTTCCCCTCCACCCTCTGACCAAAAGAGATCAGCTTAATCAAACGAGCTCTTAAACGTCCATCTCTGATCCTCCGCCTGTGTGAACGGCACACCCAGCTCAAAGAGTCTCAACACCGCATCTGAGAACTCCTTGAAGAAAACATCGTTATCCTTCGCATATCGCTCGACATGCGATCGGAAGCTCTTATCCTTGATCAGCACCATATCAGTAGGCAACATCATCAAGCTCTTAGTCTTCACGTCCTCGAACTGCTTGGGCCCATTCCACTTCTTCCATGCCCACTTCTCCTCGATGAGGAGCTTGTAGTAGTCGTTGGTCAGGGTGGTGGGAGAGAAGGTCCATGGGCCGTCGTAACCAGAACGATCAGTGTGGCAGCGGCCGAGGGCGTGTGCACCGGATAGAGCGACCATTTCCTGATCGTTGAAGCCCATGCGACCGAATATGGCACGCACATGGTCGTGATCTTTAGAGGCGTCTGGGAGGCGGCCGTCAGGTGTGCAGAAGGAGAGATCGCGATCGATGCGGCCGGGGCGGTAGGGAACCTTGGGTCCTTGCATTTCCTGGATGGCGGCGACGCCAGAGAGGATCCAGAGGTCGGAGTAGGTGATCCAGGGGAATTGTGCTGGAAGGAGTTAGTGTGAAGGTATAGAAGACATACAGATATGTGGCATACCTTTAATGGGCTCGAGGAAGTCTCGTGCAGCCTTCAGGCCAGCGTTGGCACCATGGTCGCCTTCGGGAGCGAATCTCATGGTTGCACCATTGGATCCACCAGTGTTGGTTTCCTTGTCGTAACTATAGCGTTCATCAGCAACTGAACTCTATGACCGTTGCAAAGGTATATACTCACGTTCCGGAAGCATGCCATGCCAATCGAAGCAGAACCGGTCCATAACTACCATCGTCGTATTGATCCTCTTGTTCCAATTTCTTTGCCACTGCATCGTACACCTTCTGGTAGTCTTCGAACTTTGGTGTGAAGATAGTCGTCTTGGCCTTGCCGTCCTGGCCGAAGAACTCTGGCTTCCACAGATAAGCTCCATAACCAGCAGCACCGGCAAGCAGAAGGCCAGCTCCCCAGACCATGCCCGAGGGGTTGCCTTCGTACTTGTCAGGGCCACTCTCTTTGCCAGAAGCATATCCGCGGTGAGACTGTTGGCGGAAAGCCTGCTGTGGAGCTACAAAGCGTACCGAGCGAGTAGAGGTGGTACGGAGGGTAGGAGCGGAGGTGCGCAGAGCGCGGGTGAAGGTTCGGGCAGCGGATGCCATTATGGAGGTGTGGATCGTCTACCGTGTTGTTTTGGTGTACTTGGGGTACGGTGAGTAAACACTCTAAAGTTGTGGCGATAAGCTCTCAATTGACGTCGAGTGAGCTATCAGTGCGCGCAAACACCGTAAGAAGCAATTGGAGAGAAGAAGCAAGATGAAGTCAAGTGGCGTGAGAGACAGTGGGAGCTGGGTATACAGAAGACTTTAAGGGAAGCATACGGTGCCCGGAATTTCCTTTCCAGCGCTTTCTCCCGGCTTGATAAACGCAACGACGCAAAGTGGGTCCCCTCGTGGCTGTAAGCCAATCACGACTGGGTCCGACTTCATGGCTAGAACAAGGACTCTTTATAATACAAGTTGTCCTGCAGAGTTTGGAAACACGCGCCTGGTTTCGCCGAATTTGCGAGCGACCAACATGACAGATTTGAGGGAAAGAAGCCGAGGAGATTTTTTTTCTGCGAGCTGTTTTTGGCAGGGGCGAGAGAGCTCTGTTTTGTATGGACCGGTCTTTCTGCCACGGTTCCAGCTTCCCCCCTCCAACGCACCCCTTGGTGTCGCTTGCATTTTCTTCAATTCTGATTGGCCCCTCGCCACCCATGAGCTATGATCTGCACCGAACCGAGAACTCTAAGAATACAGACATGAGGGGTTGAGACAGTTCATTCAGGGTGCTCTATGATAATATATGGTACATTCGCTGCATATAAATCTATGAATATAATGGTTCTCGGAAGGCGACTATCTCCATGCCTCCTGTTTTTGCGTCGTGCCGAGCTTGAGGGCTTGGTGTACTGGTGAATAATCCTTCTCCGAAAGGAAAATCTGACAGTTGACCAATCGGCTGAGTGATGACACAAGCACGGTTGCTAGTGTTTGGCGCTCTCCGCTTCGTCAACTGGGATTTTGATGCCGCCATCGCAGCCAGATCAGACAGACAATGCGTACATAGAAGGCCGCGAAGAAAGTATTACTCATGGAATACATGATCTCATTTGGTGCAACTGGTGTTGCCAATGTTGCTTCTATCAGTAAGCCAACCTTTTAACTTATAATCAAACAGCTCTGGATCCAAAGCAATAGTTCACCGAGTTTGTGTGGCATGGCTGTGGTCCCCATCTCACGACACATCAGAAAAAGATTTAGAGGGAGCATGTGCAGTTGAATGTTAATGCTTACTAAGCTGTCCATGTCATTAATGTCTATCATGTGAGGAGGTTCGCCAGCCTCGTTCGTTACTTAATCCGTAAAAGCACGCCGTCCCATGTATGCATACTCGAAAGATTTAAACACACCCATATCCATGCAATGTAACCCGCCCCAGCGCCATAGCTGTAAAGAAAATCGAGAAATGCATGGCCGAGGCCAAAAGCGCAGCTTGCGAACTGCCGCAGGACGTGTCTACTGTGAAAGTCCTGACCGGGACAGTGGGCAAAGCTTCTACCACTCAGTTGGGGTAAATATGCCCGACTACAGAATCAGGTCCGATAAAGAAATAAAGAGCAAAAAACTGTACAAGAAAAAAAAGTGAACCAGACCACCTCTAATACATATCGGAGTCGGGGCTGGGTGTAGTAAAATACTGCGGAGGAGGGCGTTCCATATACAGCTCTCGCGATAGTCCTTCGCGCGCACTTTCTACTTCCTTCTCAAGTTTTGGCTTCAGTTGAAGCCAGGAGGTCATGCTGGGCTCTTTCGGAATTACAATCGCACGACGGAAGGCTGGGCAACGCTCCAATTGTCTCAATGTAATAGGAGGAGAGAGTTGAGACGCTTTTTCGAGGTAAAAAAGCTTGCGAGCATCCTTCTTGCCTTGATATTCAAAGGACTTCGACGCCCGTGTAGTGTCTTCCCAGCTCTCCATTTTCTTGGCGAATACGCGTCGGTCGTCCACAATCTTTTGTTTGGCGCTGATCCATGTTCGAATTTCAGCGTGCCACGAGGCAGGATTCTCTTGACTCTCCTTAACATACTCTGCAACAAGTTCATTGACGTCTGATGCCAGATAGACCGTTTTAAGAGAGTGGGTTTGAGCGGGACCAGCCCCAACGAAATTGCCCCATGAATCGATAATGCCGGTTGGAAGACATTTCTGAATGAAAAAGGTGTCCACACCACTTGCACCCTTGAAAAGCGCCAGTGCATCGGTTTCTTTAATAGTCTTGGATTGTAGACAGGCTTTACACCAGCGGCGGAGGAATGCCCAATAAGTCTTCCTGGTAGAGGGAGCCCCGCAACTCATACAACCATGACCGTGGCGGAGCTGAGCATATTGGAATTCGTTGATCTCCTTGGTAGGGTTGGGTAAATCATCGCCATAGTAGTAAGACCGACTGTGCTTCCAGAGCGCAGGATTGTTACGCAGGAAACGATAACAGGAAGCAATCTTAGAGCGCATCTCCAGTAACTGCGCGGGATCAGAGAACGAAAGAATCGTGAACCAGCAGTCTAAGTCGACTCCTTTGGAGAGTGTCTTTCCTCTACGTAACTTGGTTGGCTTGGGAGCATTCGCTTTTTGAGTGGGGAATGGCCGGGCAGATGCGGTCGAGAGGACAGAACTGGCCGGTGAGGCATTTCGTGAAAGGGAGTCTCCAGCATAGCTGTCGGCCTGACTATCGTCCCCTGTGGCATCTCCATCACGCTTTCGCTTTTGTCCAGCTTGCGCAACGCCGGACAATTTGAGTAACGCGGCAGGCATAGGCACCTGCTGGGACTTCACCTCTGTAGGCGGCTTGAGAGCCCTTTTTCCGCGCGGCTTGCGACAGTTAATGACACCGGCATATGGTTGAGAGACGAGTCCTTGGTTCGGCTTCTGCTTGTCGACCTTGAAGGCGACATTCTTTGAATTCACCATGGCTGGTCAACAGGTCGAGGGCGGCGCAGCTGAGGACCGGGAAAGAAGAGAGCGCACTTGATGAGCGGGAAACGACAGTAGCATAAGGGCTGTCCACGAGTGAAATCCCTGGTGTTGGTTGCGGAGGCGAGCTGGTGGTGAAGAGGTGAAGGTGAAAGGTTGACGTTGGAGGAGAGTGAACGGGCCGGGAGGGAGGAATCGGAAGTGTGGCGCGCCGATGCACGGGTATTGGCCTTCCAAGGCCAGCTAGGCCAGGAAAGGCCAGAGGGACGAAAGTGCCGACGCCGCACCATGCTTGTAATGATGAGCAAAGGGTATACAGCCTATACTCAGAGTGCTCAACGCGCTGATGGAAATATGAAGCATCGCCAGTGGGAGCGGAAGAATTCATGTTGCGCACGGCGGTACGGAGCAAAGCCGAATAATTATTTTTCGCATATGCACGTAAACGTATTTCATCAGAAATGTTACACCCACCCACCTTGGCAAAGACGCAAAGAGCGAGCGCCACAAGCCACAGCCGTCACAGTTGCAACTTTTCATCAGAATCGCATGCGACGCGATGCCAATCTGATGCTAACTTTGGCCGGGCACTCGGCATCGAAAGCTCTTCGTAAGCGGCAAGAAGGGGCGTCTGAGGAGGATATTGTACCTCTTGGCTGATGCTTATGTCTGCGTGAGGATATCAAACACCTGCTGATGGTCATACGGACTATCGTCTAGACCCTACAGCATGGATTTACCATGACATGAATAGCCTTTGTATGGTATGTACGGGAGGGAGTAAATCATGCAAGAGTCAGCGCTCGGTGTTCGCCTCGGGATTCCTAGCGCCCTCCGATCCTGTGATGCTACCAAAATCCGGGGGGAGGCGATGGATCAGTTGATCCCCACTCCTTTTGTAAGCGGCAAACTTGCGGAGGACACATTCCTCATCAAACCTAGCCTTTAACTTTACTGGTAAGTCTCTGCGGCCAACCTGGAAGCTGATGCGGGGAGAGACGAGCGACCTCGGCGTTCAGTGGTAAATCTTTCATTTCTAGATCCGCGACTGGAAAGTTCTTAAGCCCAACATTTCTGCCGGCACTCATGCGGAATTTCTTCCGCCGGTAACTGTCGTTCCACTACATTCTGGCACTTTTGCCTATGTTACTTTGCTGTTTGACTATTATTCAATTTATGAGCCTTAATCTTACTACGCCTCAATATGTTCTCCAAGAAAGAAAGTAAGTCTTCACATAGTGCAAGCCGTTGATCGATCCATACCCTAACCGTTGCAGAGTTGGACACGGAGCTCCAGAACGACGCACAAGCATCGCCGCCATACGATGGAGTTTACTTGAATGACGACAACTCAGTACCAGTCTGTCCACCACATACGACCGAGAAGAAGCTGGTCTACCGAATCGACTTACATGTGATTCCGTACCTTTGTATCATGTATCTGCTGGCTTTTCTGGACCGGTAAGACTTGCACTGATATACGGCTGTGATTTATCAGACTGACATATTACAAGAGTCAACATTGCCAATGCAAACGTTTTCGGTCTATCGACAGAACTGCACCTGACGACGAACAATCGATACAATATCGCTTTGGTTATCTTTTTCGTTCCGTATATCCTATTTGAGATTCCTTCCAATGTCCTCTTGAAAAAGCTAAAGCCTAGAATCTGGCTTTCAATCTGCATGTAAGATCAATCTAAATCATACTTGGATCGTTCGAAATTTTGCTGACCATCTTCCTTGGAGGTTTGGCTTCGGACTTGTCACCATGCTTCAAGGCTTTGTGCAGAATTATGCTGGGCTCTTGGTTACCCGGTTCTTCCTTGGTGTTTTTGAAACAGGAATGTTTCCAGGAGCGTTCTACCTCATAGGTACGTGAAGTTTCGAATTATGTGACATGTGATGGATACATCTTCGCTATCATAGTTAGCACTGACAATTTATCCGATAGGAATGTGGTATCGTCGTCATGAGGCTCAAAAACGATACAGCTTCTTTTTTAGTTCCACCACTTTGGCTGGTGCCTTCGGCGGGCTGTTGGCTAGTGCCATTGGAAAAATGGATGGTGTGGCTGGATACAGAGGTTGGAGATGGTAAGAATCTGCACTGAGAATGCGTCCATAAATCCTTTCTGATCATATCACCAGGATTTTCATCCTGGAAGGACTTTTGACCGTCATTGTTTCGTTCTTCTTCTTCTTTCTGCTTCCAAATTTCCCAGAAGAAGCAAAGTGGCTCCAGGAAGATGAGCGCGAGTTCGTCAAGGCACGTCTCCGTCTCGACCAGGGCAATTCCGCCGCAGAGCGTCCGATTAAACTCGCCGACGTCGGCCGTGTATTCAAAGACCCCAAGATAATTGTGGGCGGCTTTATGTGTAAGCATCTACTGTATTTAAGCAAATTTTCAATGCTAACAGTCCCAGACTTCGGCCTCATTGTCCCCGCCTATGGATACGCATACTTCTCTCCTGGCATCATCCAAAGCTATGGCTACAGTCCCATTCAAACCCAACTCCACAGTGTCCCACCCTGGGCCGCTGCTTTTGGATTTGCCATGACTATTGCATATTTGTCTGATCGCTTTAAGCACCGTTTCTTCTTCACTATTTTCCCCATCGCAGTATGCATTACTGGCTTCGCAATCCTTATTAGTATCCACAACAACCGTACAGTGCAGTACGCTGCGCTCTTCCTTGTCGCCATGGGTGCCTATACCGCTATGCCCGTCATTGTTTGTTGGTTTAATATGAATCTCGGAGGCCATCATAGACGATCTGTGGGAAGTGCATGGCAAGTCGGCTTTGGTAACATTGGTGGTATCATTGCGGTATTCTCATTCTTGAAAGCGGATGCACCGAAGTATATTAAGGGATACTCGATCTGTATTGCCTTTGTATGCTTATCGGCGTTTAGCTGTGCGGTGTACTTTGTCATGTGCGCAACGCAGAACAGGAGCAGGAACAAGGCTGTCAGGGATGTTGGATTGACAGAGTATGAAAAGATGGAGTTGGGAGATATGAATCCTGATTATAGGTATCTTCTGTAAGTATATGTAGAGAGTTTGAAAGCGATTGTTGATAGAGGATGGGGGTGAGGGCGTGCATTTAATGAGTCGATTAGATACAACACAGAATCTTAACAGCATATGAATTGAAGATAATTGGAGTACAATCAGTGATTGAAACTACGGTATGTAACACATCCTTGTAGGTATGGTAGTCCAGAAATACATTTGTCTCGTTCCTAGTTGGACCTGAGGGCTCTAATTCGCCTATCTACTCGGACCCCAGTCTAGTTGGGTCTCGGTAGAATGAAAGCCAACTTCACTACTGCGAGAGACAATTTGCACCATATAGCTATCATCGCAGGCAACCTAACCCCCTCAGCAATGCTCCATATGTCCAATTGGGTATCGAATGTTGTGTGGCATTTCCGCTCCACCGTGTAGGGCGAAGTGGCAATATTCCAATCTTTTCAAGTTACACTCTGTGCTGTTGTAATGCTCGCCGTGTCTATACTCTCCTTATCATGCCATATTTCCTGGCTTTCTTTCTCCACACCCTTCATCGCCCTTGCTACATCCTCCAATTTCATGACGACCTCCAACACCCCCTTGTTCACCTTCTCAAAGTACCTATCATTGGCTTCCCTTCTCTTCCTACTCAATTCAATATCCCTCTCCGTCTCCTCCTCGAGCTGACTCCTCTCGAAAGTCCCTGAGATTCCACTAGCCGGTCCGGGCGACCCATCCGCGAGTTTATCAACCCGATCTCCTGCCAGCATATTTCCTGCATCTGTACCTTGTGCAGATTGCCGTTCTTCAAGTACCTGCCCCGATTCTTCTGCCTCGGACCGCGCCCACGCTTTCGCAAGGTCGATCTGAGCTTTGCGGAGCTCATCGAGGGCATGTGAGTGCTCGGAGCCGAATACAGTCATTCCAGGACCATGAATGGCGCTAAGCTCAACTTCTTCAAGCGTATTCTGCATCTCAGCCCATATTGCTTCTGCGCGACTTGATGCTTCCGCTTCGGCGGCTTGATTGGCTTGTTTCTGGCGCCGGATGAAGGGCGCAGAGGGATTGGAAGATGTGAGGCTAAGATGGTCACCATCGTAGGTAGATGTAGTATTTGGAGGAGCTGGACGTTTGGGTTCCTGAGCTAAGAGGGAGCGCTGGCGTGTTAGAGGGGTCCTGGATGGTTTTCCGTTCTCTGTTCCTGGAGCAAGGAGAGATGTATTGGATGCATTGCGGGATGGAGGGCCGACAAAGAGAGCTGGTGCTGGAAGTCGATTCGTGTTCGTCTTGACGATTTTATTTTGAGACATCGTTGATAGGTATGCACGTAAAATTGCAACATCAAACCGAACAGGAGAGGTGATGTTGCTAGAGAATGTCTTATCGATAAGAACCATCCGTCAACCGTCATTCACAATCTATGGATTAGCTCAGCGGTGGTCCGTGAGCCATGTCGGCCTTTTCGGCTAGTGCATCGCCAAGCACCCACACTTGCAATTTGCATGTCCACCATCTAAACTTCAACCTCGAACTCGCCCATTCACGACACCACCCAATTATCCAAAAATTCCCATCGATAAGTCGGTATGAGCTCCCCAAATTCAAGAAGCATACCCTTAACCCCGCACGTTTAATCCCTCGCATCAACATACAATTTGAGCGCCTCCGTCACCTCATGTATTCCCCTTCATGACTTGAGAACCATATAGCTAATTCGTAATCGACAGCCATCATGGGAAAAGGCAAGCCGAGAGGTCTCAACGCCGCGCGCAAGCTGCGCAACCATCGCCGTGAGGGCCGCTGGGCCGATCTCCACTACAAGAAGCGTCTCCTCGGAACCGCCTACAAGTCCTCTCCCTTCGGTGGCTCTTCGCACGCCAAGGGCATTGTCCTCGAAAAAGTTGGTGTTGAGGCCAAGCAGCCTAACTCTGCTATCCGAAAGTGCGTCAGGGTGCAGTTGATCAAGAACGGAAAGAAGGTCACCGCTTTCGGTACGTCACGCCACTATCCTCCCTATGAAGGATGAGGAATGCTCGATGCAAAAGCCACAATACCTCAGGGAATTTGCAGAGGTTTACTAACGATCCAATTCTAGTTCCCAATGACGGTTGCTTGAACTTCGTGGACGAGAACGACGAAGTCCTCCTCGCTGGTTTCGGTCGTAAGGGCAAGGCCAAGGGTGATATTCCTGGTGTGCGTTTCAAGGTTGTCAAGGTTTCTGGTGTCGGTCTCTCCGCGCTGTGGAAGGAGAAGAAGGAGAAGCCTAGGTCATAGACGAACCAACTCAAAGACTGGGAGGATGAATACGAGCCAAGCGGAGCCCAAGGCCACTTTCGTTAGAGTGGCCGAAGCATGAGGATTCATGGGTGGCATATGGAGTCTTACATTTGGGGTTTTCTTCTCCGTCATGAAAAAACGTCATGAAAGTCTTGTGGCTGGGTTAGAAATATGAAATCTAATCGGTTCGAGCACCCATATTATTTCTCTTCTGGATGAATGTGAGCTTTGTGTTGATGACATATATGGAATACTAGACAGTTACTGCTCAACTTGATTTAAAGCTTCGTTTAAGTCTCAACCTTAGTCTTCTTGAACATTCAAGCTGTCCAACTTTAGCGCTAGCACTATGGCCCTCGGTTGTGGCCTTCGAGTATATACCAACACATTAAGAATACGATGTATTCTTCAGGAATGAACCTTGTATTTCTCCTCAATGTATGATATGCAACACAAACCCTTATATATTCCTAATGCAGTCCACTTAATCTATGCTATACATACCAATTAAGAATAAGGGTATCGTACGCCAAACAAGCAAAAGACAATCCCAGACTCCGCATATGTACTTGCCACCACCCAATGCTCCTTGATGTATGTTACACATGCTCCACCAATAATGCCAGAACGCTATGAAAATAAGTCATTGAATTTATCCTCCAAGCCCGTCGTCTTATACCCCGAATAGCCCTGATAATCATACTTTAACTGAGGCGCCTGGAACATTTCCGCGTTCTGCGCGACCTTCTTTGGTACTCCACCTTCTACGATTCGCTTCTGAGAATCCGGACTCGCGCCCTTGTTCATCATGTCGGTGAAAAAGTTTCTTTTGATTGCTGGGAGTGCAGGTGCCCACACCCCTTGTTTCCACGGGTCAACCTTTTGATTTGCACCTTTAGGAAAGGCGGGAACTTTATTTGCGAAGGGATTGGGGTCTCTTTGATTAAAAATAGAGTGTTTCGGGGACGAGGATTGTACCGGTTCCGGGTTGGGCCAGGCTGCTGGTTGGATTTCCACGTTGGAACCAAAACGAGGACGAGTTGGTGTCCAATCCATTTCGTCGTCCAAAGTGGCGGTGCTGAATTTGCGGGGGTATGGGGTGCTGGCTTCCGTAGGACGTGTAGATACCGAAGATGCAGAGAGAGTTGGCGATGGGGGGAAATTCGAAGGTGGAGTCTGTGCAGGGTTCGCCAGAGATGATGTGAATGATTGCGCCATCGTATCGTAGGTGGTAACTTTTGGACGGACAGGTTGGTAGGGGGCGGGTGCTGCGTTATCGACAGCAACTGATTGTGCCTGGGGAAGATGTGGGCCGATTGGTCGCATGACTTTTGTAGACTGATATTCGGTAGAAACCAGATGCCATGAAAGGATGGCAGATCCCATAAGAGCGATTGCCATGCCCATATGGGTATTGCGGAAAAAGTGAAGTTCGTCTTGATCTTCGGGAAGATTTCTGAGAATGAGGAAACTGAAGTACCGACAACCCAGTATTATTGCACGTACAACCCAAAGTGCTGTTAAGCCTCGCATACGTCCACCAGTTCGTACAGTCTTTTCTTCCAGCTTTGGATTCCACCAAATGGTAGCAAGATCAACGACCAGCGCCCATCCGACAACATTTAACATAGAAGTGGATTTGAAACATGCAGGATCGACCTCACCAAAACTCCACAACTGTTTCAAACATATATCCCAATACACGATGCCATCTGAAGCCCCCGCTGGCGATGCAGATATTGCAAGAATATGCCACAAGATTCCAGTCGCAATGCTCAGTATGTATGCCAGTTTCGCTGTCCGTACAATCCGGAGGGTCCATAACTGTCTCGGAGCGGAGTATCGCATTCTGTTCTCCTTGGAGTTTTGTAAGACACGCCGTAGAGCATCTGACTTGGCGAGATAGTCCGAGTTACGCAACTGTTGGTTAACTGCATGAATGCACTTCTCGCAAGGATAGGGAAATCGGGTGTCCAGTTCGGCACGATATGTATTCGCAGTGGCAACATGATTCTCGTAATCAGGGTCATCTTCTTCAGGGATGTATTCGGCCATCATTCTGTCTATCAGCGTCAAGTTGCGCTGACATTCGTTACAAAATGGTGATTCATTCGGCATTGTGATCGGAGACGTTGCACGCGGTGCTGCGAAGCGGACTCGAGGTACGGTTGTGGTTGAATGTGCAGGCGGTTCAGATATTTCGCCGTGCTATGTGGGAGTAGATGTTAGGGACGCTATTTGGCCGGTATGTTTATTTTCAGATATTTACCTCGTCTAGGTGATTTACGGCTTCACAGTGTCCACATAGCCAACTGCGGGGAATGCCACCCTGAGAATTATCAGAGTAACCACCACAGTAGAAGCAGCGCAGACGGCGAGTGAAAAATGGGGCCATCGCGACTGCACCAAAAAATGGGTTTCATCTATTGAATGTTGTGGTGAGTGCGTCACAGTCGCAGACAGCTCACGGAAATACTGCCGCCTTGGCAAAGGCGGTGAGCCAGCTTGATGGTGGTGCGGACAAAGTTTTGGCGGCTGGTGGGCAACTTCAATATTCGTTCGTGATCGACTTCGCATCCGCACTGTCAGACTGGAAGGAGGAGGTTTGAAGCAGAAAAGCCCTCTAAGATTCTCGACCGTTGCAATCATTTAAGCGCTTGCATTGTTCAGTTGTCCAATATCCCGGTAGCCCTACAGCTTCTATCAACTGCAAGCCACGGCTTGAACCCACACCCGGATCGACCATACGCCCTTTGCCTTTAGAGATCAAATTTCCTCCGATGGTCAAGCAGCTTTCAAGGGCGCTCCGGTCGAAGGGGCCGACGAAGGAGATACGTCATGTTCAAAGTGCGATCCGTTTCCAGGAGCACAAGAGGAAGCAGCTAGAGAAAGTTAGGGAGGAACATAAAGCCACGAAAGAGTATATATTAGCAGCACGACGTCGAGAGAGTGAGAAACAAGGGAAGATCAAGGCAGCTCTCCAGAATGCTAAAGAAGACTGGACCCTTGGGCCCCTCCGGCCAAACAGAGCCTTGGGCGCTGGTAAAACCATGTATGGCACAACCTCTCGAGAGGAATTGCAGTATCCAGAAGTTCCTGAACATTGGGGAACCAGAAAGAACTTGCAAAAGCGCATGAGAACGAAGATACCAGACTCTGTACTGTATGGCGCATTGCCAATTGCTGTCGATGATCGTGTGATTATCATAAAAGGAAACGACAAGGGTCGAATCGGCGTAGTATCGTTCATTGATGTAGAGAGAAACTCAGTCACAGTCAAAGACTTGAATAAGGTAGGAATTCAAACATACTAATGGTTTAACCATTCTGACATGAACAGGTGTTTGTTGACAGTACTATCTTCAACACAAACAATCCTTCGAAGCAGGAATGGGACCTTAGCCTTTCAATTGACGACGTCCGTCTGGTAGTTCCTCAGACAATAAATGGAGTTCGTCAGGATGTAATTGTTGAGTCAGTCCAAATGGAGAAGCACACTTCCGGCAAGAATCTATTCACAGGAGAGGAAGAGATGGATATCCCTGAAGATCAACAAATTGATCCGGAAACAGGCGAGCGCATATGGCACCGTTACATTGCTGGCACGCGCACGCGAATTGAATGGCCCTGGGAAGAGACAGTACAGAAAAAGCAAGATGCCAGAGAAAACGCCCAAGCCAGGGGTATACCGTTCGAAGAAGATAAAAAGAAGCCATTGGAGTCTACAGAAGATACAGAGGATAAATCTCGATCTGTGCTAGATCGCGCGCGGGGGGCATTTGGATGGGCTTTCGGACGCAAAAAGACTAATGCCCATGCTGAGGAGACTGACAATGAAAGATACCATTACTTAGATGAGGAAGAGGAGCGACAACTTACCAGGCCCCGTGAGCGTGAGCCTGTACAACATGACGGCGACACAACCCGCAACTACATCGAAGACGAACAATATATGACCTGGATGCCATCGCTCCAACACGAACCCTTTCCCGAAGGTGTGCTCGAAGAAGTCGCAGGCCCTGAATGGAGACAGAGGAGGGTTCTCGATAGAAAGGCGGATGACTTCGAAGAGCGAATTGCGGAGCTCCGGGCTCGCAAGGCCGCTGTCAAAGAGAGTCAGCGTCTTGTTAAACAGAGGCACGCCGATACCATGAAGACGCCTCTTCAGGTCAAATGGGAACTTGCGCAGGCAGAAAAAGCAACAAAAACACCACAAGATGTTCCCACAGATCTGCTTGTTGCTCTTGGTGAACATATGGCTGCTCAGCAAGCGCGGAAGTAGGCGGTGAGTGATGTGTCCTGTAGCATATTGTAGATATTAGAAAGCCATATGTATTGTACTTTTTGTCCGTATTGGATGATCCGAAGTCGCTGTGTGATGGGTATCTTGAATACATGAACTTGTATGAACGCCTTCGCTGTAATCTTTTGGAACCAGCCAAATACCACAGCGAGAGGCCCTTTGTGGTCTGGCCATATAATATCCTTGATCTCTTAATCTTCCTCCCGGATCAAGGCCATGTGATTGTTTTGCTTCCATTGCTCCAACGCTTTCGGCCTCTCGCCATGTGCGACTACACGCACGTACACTACAAGTGTATCCACTCCCAAATTTCTATCATCACCGAACAGACCTGCACCAAATCACACGCACTTATCCACATCTCCTACCTCACACCAACACGCCCCAAAACTCCGCTCTTCCCCCTCCCCTGCCCTCCAACTCCTCCCACTGCACCAAAAACCGATCAACAACCCTTATCAACAACTTCCCACTCAAACTCAATGTCTTGACCCTTGCAAAACTCTCCACATAAATCGTCCGGCATTTCCCACGACTGTTCGCGCCGCGGATGTTGAAGAAGCGCAGGAGAAGCGAGGCGAGAACGATAATTACGCCAGTTGCGGGTCCGTTGGTCATGATGAGGTCGGGTACGTCTTGGGCCACGGCTTCGTAGGGATTTTGTGGGGGTTGGTTGGGGAGCAGAGATGGAGAGGAAAGGAGGGGTTTTATGCTGGAGAGGAGAGTAACGAGGGATGTGAAGGGGGTTGTGAGGAGGGGTTGGTGAATTTTACGGGCGCGAGGAATGGTGGATATGTTGTAGTGGTCGGGGCCGACGAAGGAGAGTCTCTCACCTTCCTCTTCTGTTTGTGATATGGTGATAGTAGAGCCATTTTGCGATTGTGAATTTGGAGTAGATGTGGTGGATTGCTGGTTGCATTTCAAGCGTTCGTTTTCCTCCAATTGGGCTTCGAAGTATGCGGCGCGCTGTGCAGAAAAGGCGTCTCCTGAGCTGACAATGTAGGTCCTATGGGTATATTTTTGAGTATTGAGATCGCGAAGTAAATGGAACATCTCGTGAGTGTGGCCGCCAGAGCCGAGGACGATGAGGATGCGTGTCGCGTACGGTTTCCGGCGGAGTGATTTGGCGCGAAAGTGATGAGCTGGAAGAATCGCGAGAAGTCTTAGAGAAGAGGCGACAAAGACTGTTATGAGAAATGCGAGAATGAAGGACGTAGTGTAGAGCTTGGCCGGCGAGGGAGCCATGGTGGGCGCAGAGCGAAGGGCAATGGGAACAAAACAGAGGGGTGAGAAGACTACAAAAGGGAAATTAGTGTTGCGGTACAAAACAGCGTTTCATATTTCAAGAGGAGAGACGTTGTTTGTTTGAAATCAAAGTGATGGATGGAAGTAAAGTGAGTTGGAATCTTACGAAGGAGCATAGTGCCAAGACGTGGGATTCACCCCACCTCCCTCCAAGGCTCGGTCTCGAAGCTCGCACGGGCTCACGTGATAGTGATGTACTTACAGGGCTACATCCATATGCACCTATCTAGGTACGAAGGTATCGGCTGGTAAGTAGGGATGATGGACCGATAAGTTGAATGCTCCCCGACAAGCTTATCATAGGCAGTGCGCACAATTTGATTGCGGTTACAGGTTTTGGAAAAGCTCGAGGGAAGAACATCAGTGTTTAGGTAAAGAGCAAACCAGTTTCTGAGAATGCATATGTTCACCCTGGCGAAGTAGTAATGTTTGAACAAAGATGGATTGATTTGTGGAATTCAAATTCACCAAGAGCTACGTCATCCTATCAAATACAGTGATAGGAATGCTAAATCCGTGGCTACTTTATTATAGTATCCAAATACGAATACTCATTTGAACGAGAACACAGTGAATTAGTGCACTTGTTCATTCTTAGTTACATAATATGCGTGTCCACTACGTCGCTCATTCAGAGGGTAGTATCCTCAGGTCGATAGTGATCAGCTACAATCCTGTACAGGAAGGAGGGTGCGTGGCCACCGCTATTGACATGATCAGTTTCTGTCACAATGAAAATGCTGGAAGATACTCACAGGTTGGTAATGTATAGATCGACAAGGTCAGCGGGCACATAGTCATATAGTGGAGCCTCCACATCGACCTTGTCGACAAAATCACCATCCTCATATGGGATAATGTTACCTGCATCTCCATACTCGATGAGTTCGTCCAGATCGAAGGGGTAGACTGGGCTTAGTTTGTAGACGCCACTAACGACCACAACAGGCACCTGATGATCCTTCGCTGCCCTAGCAATCATATGCGCACCAGCGGCCGCTACCAGTCCTCCATTCGCTAACACGGTATGTGTTGCTAAAATGACCTTGTTGACGCGAGACATGATGGCATAGACGTGGGAGTCTGGAATAACGTAAACCTCAATTCCTGCGGCAATGAGTGGTTTCCATGTTTCATCCTCTTCTGATTTAGAAGAATCCCGTTTTTTTCCAGTGAGCAGGATCCCATGTGTTGCTGTATGATCATGAGGGTAGGTTTCTGCATGGACTACTGTAAATTTTCGCTTCTTAGCAGCAGCGAGGAGAAATTTCTGTACGCTGGTCGAAGCTGTATGGGTGAGAATGATCTCGTTCGAATGTATATGATCCAATGCAGTTGCAGCGATCAAATCGTCTGACTGATCTAATTCATCCTGTAATTCGCGAATACCGTCCAGAACTTCTGCCTTCAGATCAAAGCTGGAACTGGACTTGCCAAAGTCCGACAGTCGTTCCAAGTTATAGGAGTTCAGCGACCCTTTGCTGGTTGGAGATTGCTGGCCAGTGGGCGTGTTTGAAGCCGACGGGGTCTCAGGTTGATTGAATATACCAAACAGTGACTGAGTCAACCCGCCTCCCATCGCGGCTGCGTAGGAAGGATGTGAGGTGAGTAGAGGTGGTCGCTTCGATGAATCGCTTGCTTCAAATCCAATATCTGATTGTATGTTCGTATCCGTAGGTTCTATAGCAGCATATTTGAGCGGGCTGTACGAAGAAATAGTGGGATTTAGAATCGGCCGATGGAGTGAGTCGTTGTGTATCGAGCTATGTTGAGTTCCAGCGTCAGAGGCCGCATTTGTCTCGCCATCCAGATTCTCATCTACAACCTCCCTCACGAGCCCAAGTACGCGACGCACGATATTCCCAACGACAACCTCTCGTGGTTGTGCAGACGTGAGCCTTCTCCCTACTTCACGAATGCGCTTAACGAGTTTTGCGGGATCCTTGCCTTTGAATTCGCCGACGACACGGAGGAGTAGCGCAGTAGTTGCAATAGCGCATGGTCTTGAGTTACGAATTTGGCGTCTTTTAAGAAGTCTACGCACTGTTATTCCTCCGCTCCTGCCGGTGTACCTTGGGGGACCTACGATATGAAATGTTCCACCAATGCCTCGGACGGGGCGGACTTGAGGGAGTTCAGAAAGGACGAAAGCCCAGGAGCGACTATAACAGTGCCTTGGGCCATGCTGCCTGTGTGGTTTCCGCTCTGTGTGGGTTATGCGAATTTAAATTGCCGTTTGTCGCAAGGATGGGATATGCGCAGATGGTCTTTGTGTGTAGCAACGTGGAAGTGGGAGTGAGAATGCACTGTATCCTGGATGTTTTAGTGAGATGGTTTTTGGTCGAGTTGATGGTAACTATCCCCAGTTTCTTGTCGGCTGTGTTGGATCAATCGTTGGACGTAATATGTGCTGCGTAGACTTTTGGAGAAAGTTGTAGTGGGGGAGTAGAGGGTATGAGTCGACTGTACACACACAAAGTTCCGACGCCGGGTGCACGGACGCCAACCAATTAGGTAGACTCTCCTTTGCCCAGGTGCACTGTCGTCACCGTTCACCTCAGTTGCTTCTTCCACTCTCCTGCTCCCACCGACATCTTGTCTCTCTCCAGCGTCCGCCTTCCCTGTCGGCTTGTCGCTGGCCATAGGTCCCTCTTCGTCGCGAGTTATTTGTTTTGCGCGATTTCTCTAATACCAACATCTAGGCAGCTGTTTACCACACCACACACTTCCGCCCATAGCTCACTCGCTACTCCTCGGCCCCAAACAACTCCGTGTAGTAAACCTTGCCTCCAGGCACACAAAGCTCCTCTGCCTTTTCAACGTCCTGTGCCATCCAGCTCCCTCGTCCTGCGTCTGCCGAACTTACTTGCCTCTGTTCATGGATTGTGTCGGAGCATGAACTCACTGAACGTTCTTGCTCACATTGGCAACACACCACCACCCAGCCCACCCCGTTCACGCGCTTCCTCCGAGGCCAATATCTTCCACGCGCAGAGGACGCAGCTGTCAAACGATGCGGGCGCAGATTCGATAATTTCCCAGATTTCAGAGGGCAATATGGTATCGGCGAGGGCCAGACGATCTCCTGCTGCTACTGCTTACCCAAACCCGGATAGTGTCGCATCTGACTTTGATGAAAAGTCTCCCCTCCTCAACCAGCCCAAAGAAGCTCCGTATCCAGAAGCACAGGTATCTCGGGCATGGCTGATACCAAAAAGAATATCAGAGGCTGTCATTGGATCGGTGAAGGCCCTGGTGTCCGCTGTCGTTGCCCCTGGACTCTACGTGATTGCATGCTTCTATGATGAAGAGGGTAAATTCTCCATTTTTTCCCCGGTCTACACAATATCGCGATCCTTTTCCGGCAAGAAGAAGAAACAGGAAAGGGCAACCAAACATTCTCCAGAACAGCCCGATGTGAACGAAAAGGGGAGGCGGAAAAGCCGAGGCTCTAGTGTCAGTCAGTCCAAAACTAGAAGACCATCCCAACGATCACCCTCGATTGCGTCGAACTCAACAGCGATAACTTCGGATTCGGAACTGGAAAGCGATCGACGTCTAGGAGAGGAGGATGGTCCGTCGCGCCACACTAGGTCGCGATCAAGTTTTTCTACGGCGTCTGAGAGAGTTGCGCCAGCCGAACGGACGATGCATATCAGACTTACCCAGCCGGACGAAGTGCGACAACGCAGGAAGAAGAACTCTTTCCGTAACGGTTCATCGGTGGGCGGCTCAAACCATGTATCGGCAGAGGCTGCGGCTGCGCTCAAATCCCCCACGAGCCCGGCAACGGTATCGTCCAAGCAATTGACCAAGTTCCCACGCGCACCCCAGCCACCTCGTCCTTTGGTCCCGCGGCGCCAGCCGTCTTATTCTACGTCCGCGTCATCTGCCGTCGGGCCGTACCAGAAGACTCTGATCATTGATCTAGACGAAACTTTAATCCACAGTATGTCCAAAGGTGGGCGATATACGACCGGCCATATGGTCGAGGTGAAGCTACAGCAACCAGTTAACACTGGAGGGCCAGCTGTTGGACCTCAAGTGCCGATTCTGTACTATGTACATTTCCGACCACACTGTGACGAATTTCTGAAAAAGGTATTTGAGCCGCTGTTTGGCGAGCGACAGTTGGTGCTAATGGCCCTCTCAGGTCTGTAAATGGTACAACCTCATTGTATTCACGGCGGCGGTGCAAGAATACGCCGACCCCGTTATCGACCTGCTCGAAAAAGAACGCAAGTACTTTGCAGCGAGGTACTACCGGCAGCACTGTACATTCCGTAATGGGTCGTATATCAAGGACCTGAGCCAGGTTGAACCCGACCTGAGCAGGGTGATGATTATAGATAATAGCCCCATTAGCTATGCCTTCAACGAAGGTAAGACGGGCCCACCAGCGCGGAGAAGCCGAAACAGGCTTGACTGACGGTCCCGTGCAGATAATGCCATCCCTATCGAGGGGTGGATAAACGACCCGACGGACAATCATTTGTTGCACCTGATTCCCCTGCTCGAGGGCTTGCAGTATGTCACTGACGTGCGCGCATTGCTGGCACTGCGATCCGGCGAGCCCCAACACTTGACCTGAGCGCGCTGCCAGGCCAGCAGCTGTAGCCAGCACATCTTATTCTAACGTTAATATCCACTGTACTATAGAGCGCCGTTTGGCCACGGCAAAGCAGCTGATTGGAGGAGATACCCAAGATGACTTTTTGTTCCCTTTTCTGATTCGCTCTTGTTCGACTGTCCCAAATGTTCCATTATTGTCTTGTCTTGCTTTGCCTAGGTGTCTAGATGCAAGAGGCCAGTTCTAGAGGGATTGTAGTCGTCGGGCGTCGTCTCCCAGCCGATGTGTGGTTTCTTTTACATGAGCCAGGACGCGGCAGGACCCAGACGGGCGGGCCGGTAGAAGAGCTGGGCATCGTGTTTCTAATGTCGGCCAGTCTCTCGCCCACGCGGTCCGTCAAGGTGGGATCTTGGCGCACGCCCCCCACCCGTTTTTGGAGCAACTTTACGTGCCTTTACACTTCAGCATGACTTGCTTCTGCAGGTACCTTCCCGCTTATCTTTCCCGTCAACCCGCCTGGCCAGTGAAACTGCCCCACGGAAACTTTTCTTCCCCCTCGATGTTCCATGCCATCTGCCATCTGTTCAATTCCTCATTTGAGAGCTGTCTTGCGTCGTCCTCGTAGCACTATATGCCGTGTCCATGTCCTTGCCATGTCCCCAGGTCTTCATGGGTTGCGCTACTAGAAATCCACATCCTCGACCAATGTACTCATTACACTTCGCCTTGCCCATTCTGAACACATGTCGCCACAAAAACAGGCCGTTGCGGTTGATGTAGCCATGGCAGATCACAGGTTAGTCGACGCCCTAATCACAATTAAGCTTCATTGACTAACGGCTTAGCCCTGGTTTTCTTTTCGAGAGGGCTATCGAGGCCATCCAATATACTATCAGTGACGAAGACCGCAGAACATTCCGTCATTTCAACGATGTTAAAGCGATGCTGGACGGCATGCGCTCCATGTGTCTTGCACACCAAGACGACTCCGAGAGACTGCAAGCATGTATCCAGAAGATCGCATCTTTTGCTCACGCCTTTGCGCCCTATTTTGACGTCGTCGGTCTATTTGCCAACGTGCATCGGGAATGGATTAGCTGTTTTTGGGGTTCTATTGCATTGATGATTCGGGTATGTCTTTTCGTATGCCTTAGGCCTTCCCAGATCCTCAGGGAAAGTCCACCACGACGACTCAATCAAGTGGTTGTATTCCATGAACGTTGGGCCAAATCGCCAGGAATGCTCACTATTCCTTACCATCTCTAATGAGGCACTTTGCAGCTCAGGCAAGTGTCAAGAATCAACTACCAAAGTTATATGGCTGATTATAGTCTATATCAATGAAGGTATACTGGAGATGGTAAGGAATTGTAGGTTGTGTCTAAATATCATAGTCAGCGTTTGTAGAATTGCTGGCACTTTCGGGGGGAGATCTGATTTCCGAGTTAATTCTAACATTCATGTGTAGACAGGGAGCATCTACATTCTATTATTGGAGAAGACTGCACATTTGTTCGAGATAATCGCACGTGGCCTTCCCCAATACAAACTTCTATTGCCATCCTTCAAATTGGATTTCCGGACTGTGACGGACGGACACATGGAACTTCTATCCCACCTGTACGCAGATATCGTGCAGTTGTGCCTAGAACTGTACTGCATGTTCTCTCGCGCCCAAGGTATGTTCCATCTGATGTCTAAGACCCTTTTGGATTCGCATGTATTGCAGGATCCAGTTACCATGACTCTGGCAAGCGTAGTGGAGTTGGCATTACGTGACGAGTCCGAGAAAGCGTAAAACGTAGCCATTCACGCCTAGAGTCTGGCGAGCGGGAGTCGCACAATACATTGCGTACCTTTGCGGTCTTAAGGCGTCAGGCGACAGCAAAAACGTTTACGCTGACATCTTAGCAGGGGCCAAATTGCGACATCGCCTCTTCAACTTGCGCTCAGCCGCCTGGAGGCCACTGGATTCGCGCTTTACACATTTGCAGCAACGATTAGCAAGACATAAGAGTTGGATAGAAAGAACACTTGGGCAAAGCACAGACAACCTACTTCATCACCGAGAATACAGTACTTTTTTGAAAAGCGCCGAAAGTGTGTGTGGCCAAATTGAGTTTGAGGGTGAGAGGATGGCGAGGCGGTGTTAGTCCACCCGATTTTTCCATATACATTATCAAGCAATATACTAACAATTGAGAAGTGAAAAGAGTGGACAAAGTCAAAGCATGGCTATCGAATTGCTGCTCCTACCGAGATATATACGAGCATAAAATAAGTCAAAGGCACCCCGACACTTGCGCTTGGTTCCTCGAGTCAGAGAAATACTGCCGTTGGAAGAACAAGCCTTTCAACGAAAGAACGGCGAATTCCATCGATTCATTGACTGAAACGTGGCATGAAAGAATTTTGTTCGTCCAAGGTGAGTCGATGTTTCATTTTATTTTTCTCTTATTTTGCTACGCTGCAGGCACTAGCTGCGCCGATTCGAATGGTCGCCATCGACGAATTACCGATGATGAGGTGGGCCATTTAGGGAAGAGCCTCTTCTTAAGGCACATTTTCCTTGCAAACTTAGTCTGTTTCTTTGTTACCCCTCGCCTTCATATCATTGACAATTTTCGACTCATGGAATCTTACTTGTTGGCCTCCAGGAAAACCAGGTTTTGGGAAAACGTTTATTTCGGGAGCGATCATCGACGACTTACGTGATGGAGTTAAAGACTCCAACATTGGCAACGAGCCACCAACGACCGCATTTTTCCATTTCAACGCAGCACATCTGTATTGTGCTTGTTCGAATGACGCAATCAGAGCACTAGCTGCACAGTTAGTGCATGCCCACCGCCATGACAGAAATACATTAGACGCTCTTTCTCTCTTAATGCGAAAAGCATCTCCTCACGACAAAGCCTCATGCGACGATGTTTTCGAAATCCTCCAGCTACTTCTACGACAACATCCCACTTTCCTCGTCATTGATGGCGTGGACGAGTGTACCGACATAGCAGCATTGCTTACTAAAATACCTGAACTTTGTGAAAAGTCAGACACCAGAGCCATTCTTCTCAGCCGCCCTCACCTCGAAATACCTATCAAGTACCAAAAATGGGCGTCAGATTCACCTCACATATTATACCTCTCCGACGGACAAAATGAAGTGGACATCGAATCCTACATCACCTCCCATCTTAATCAACTAGCTGATCAAGGCTATTTTGGTATCAACATGGATCGATCACTTTTCCAGGACGTAGCAAGCCGATCAAACGGGATGTTCTTGTGGGCCAGCCTTTTACTGAAGTATCTGGGATCAACGTCTTTGGCGCCAGAGGAGAGGCGATCAATATTAGAACACTCCAATCTCCTGCAAGGTCTCGAGCCATTGTACAATGGAATCTTCAGTACACTTGACAAGAAAATCGGTAGAGACAAAAATTTAGCTGTTGATGTTATTCGATGGCTGTCTTTATCAATTCGACGACTTTGCGTGCCTGGGCTGCAAGTAGCATTAAGATTCGATCTAAAGCGTGCCAATGGAGAGGGAGTCAATCTGACGAAACTAACGGAATCACTTACACGGTCAACTTGCGGATTAGTTGAGATCGCCAACTGTAATGTGACTTTCACACATAGTTCTGTCAAAGAGTACCTTCAATCATCAGCATGTCAAAGTCCGGACTTCAGCCTACTTGATGAGAGCGCCGCGCATGGACACCTCGCCGCTCGATGCCTTACGTTCCTTGCCAGTGAAATTCCAAAGAAGCCGCTTCAGAGACTTCAGCCATATATCCAACCTGCAGCTCCACTAGCCACACACAGCGGCTTGTCTATCCGGACAGGTAGCTCCAGGGATTCTGGATACAGAAGCATGTCCTCATCTTCCGATACGGACGGTATATCCTCAGAAACAGCACCAGCCCCGGCCTTTGATGCAAACATCCCATTCCTCCGATACGCAACACTCTGCTGGCCTATACATCTGACTCGCGCTCTTTCCGGCATCCGTACTCCTAACTCTCTTCCAACATCTCCATCCTCTCCATCTGCCGATTCTCCATCACACATCCCCTGGCTTTCCCCACTCTCAAACTTCCTCGCCAACCGCATAGCCATCACAACATGGGCCGAAGCATCATGGCGATACAATTTTTCACCTAACCTTTCCCGTCTCCTGCCCCTGTTAATAAATCTAAAATCCGAAATCCCACCAGCCACTGTTGACGGGAGAGACATTCGGTGGACAGTCCAAGGACTGCGAGACTCCAGCGATGCCCTGAACGAACTAAGAGAAAAATGGGGTGCTAGACTCCGGGAGAATCCAAGCCTAATCTGGCAATGGAAAGATGAGGAAGGACAGCCTGGATTCTGGCCACGCTGGGATGAAGGGAGGGGCTGTGTGATTTTTGAAGAGGTAGATGAGGATGAGGAGATGTAGACATTTGATAAGATTCTCTTCTATTTGCTTCTGTTCTTTTCTTTCTATTATGACATACGTCTACCTTTCTACATCATAGAATTAATAGGAACCGTGCATAGAGACCACTTACAGCTAGTTCAATCTAGCCATTTCTTAGACAAACGCACCAGATCATATTTCCAAAATAGTTGCTACCACAATCCAAAAATTACCTTCATCTCACAATCCCTCTCCCATCCTGCCGCCATCTCCAACATGAAAATAACATCCTCCCAAACCCCCCTACCCCCCTCGCCCTTCCTCTCGCCCTCTTTCGCCCCTCGCCCTCCCAACCCCCAATCACCTCCCATCCGAACCTCAAACACACCCTCTCGCCCTCCCACCTTTCCACCGTCCCCTTTGCAAACTACCCAAAGAAGCAACTCAAGTGAATTTCCATCGAACACGGCGCCTCCGACGCCCTTTTTCTGTGCTGCGCCAAGCCAAGGGGCGACCAATCAGAAATGCGCCAAGATTAGCCCTGCAGAAGGATGGCCAATCAGAGGCGCCGGGTGTGTTGAAGGTATTAGTTGGTGTGGGTGGGGGAGGGCGAGGGCGAAAAAGGGTGAGAGGCAGGGTGAGAATGGAACGGGGTTGTAGGGGGGTTTAGGGAAATGGGATGGAACTAAGATGGAACTAAGAGGGGGGTAAAGGGCGAGGGGATGGATTGGGTGATGAAATGGTCTTGGTGGAGAGAGGAGAGGAATGAGGGGCTGGTGGGTGGGGAAAGTGGAATCGTAGATGTCTAGGGGGGACGACTCCCAGTCAACATCTTTGAGCAGCAAAGCCGATAATTCCATTGAAATCTATCAGTTTGCTACGATGTTCAGAATTTCAACGTATGACATCAGAGATAGTGTATATGCGGTTCATGCTAGTGAATTACCATTTACGTAGTCCATGCATGAGTTCGGGGTCCTGAACTTGGGTTGTTAGAACACCGAGGTAGCCAACAGAGCTTCTCATATCACGACTGAGTAGATAAAGCCATAACATAACAATAAACTATCAAATTGTAACCAACATCTATCTCTTCTGAACATCTAATTATTCCGCAATGTCTTTCCTTTTGCTCGAGAATCTCCACGTCTTCATCACGGGCGCCGCGGGCGGTATTGGATCCGCTATCGTCAACGAATTTCTAGGTCAGTCTCCCTCCAACGCAATCACAACTTCAAACTTAGCCAGTCCACTATCCTAACCATGACCTGATTCAGCGGCCGGTTCTAAAGTTACCGCCCACGACAAGCGCCCATCCCCGCTATCCGACACACCAAGCCTCTATTGCATCACGGGCGACATCAGCGATGAAGACTCTATCCGCAACGCCATTGCGAGCTCCGTCTCCCAATTTGGACCCATTAACATCCTCTGTGCCAATGCAGGGATCACAGATGAATCAAATAGCTATCCCATCTGGGACATGCCGCTCTCGCTTTGGGAGAAAACCTACGCCGTGAATGTCCGCGGAACATTTCTCACGATCAAGCACTTCCTCAAAAGTGTCGAAAAAGCGCAGATGGAACTTGGTAAAGAGTTAGAGAATATCAGTGTCGTGGTCACGGGGTCCGAGACTGGTGTGTTTGGCCAAGCGGGACATGTGGAGTATGCAAGTGGGAAAGCGGGATTGCAATATGGATTGGTGAGGAGTGTGAAGAATGAGATTGTGAAATTGAACTCTAGAGCGAGAATCAATGCTGTGGCGCCGGGGTGGGTGGAAACGAAGCTGATTGAAGGAAGATTGGATGATCCGAGGGAGATGTGGATGGAGGCGGAAGCTACGTGAGTTTCCAAGACTCTAAGATAGTAGTTTGATATTACAATGCTGATGAATTTAGGGTTCCGTTAAGAAAAATTGCAAAGCCTGCAGATGTTGCGCGAGCAGCAGCATTCCTTGCGTCTCATAGGGCTGCGGGGCATATCTCGGGTCAGTGTATTTCGGTGGATGGTGGTATGGAAGGGAGAATTGTGTGGAGCGAGGATGAAGTTCACAAATCTTCGCCCATTGCTGTGAAGAAAGAGCAGGCGGATCAAAACCAGCCCATCGTACCGCAAGCTCTAACAAAACCCTCAAAGCGACTCCCGCCTATCAAAGTACTTATCTCAGTGGACTTTGATGCGGTGGCGGGATGGCTAGGCACTGGATCACATCCGGATAACAATCTGGCGGACTATAGTTCCGGGTTCTTTGCGGGTCAGGTTGGAGTTCCAAGGCTGTTGAAATTGTTCAGCAAGCTTGGGATTCAGGATAAAGTAACGTGGTTTGTGCCAATGCATTCTGCGGAGAGCTTTCCGGACGAGTTCAAGAAGATTGTAGAGAGTGGGTGTGAGATTGGATTACATGGGTATGCACATGAGGTGAGTGGCCATACCCACTACCAAGACCGATCATCGATATCCAACACGAACCGTTATAAATTCTAACCCGCCTAACAACATCATGCACATCAAAAGCTGACCCTCCCACAGGGTGCCCCCCAACTCACCCCCACCCAAGAACGTGAAGTCCTCGAACACTGCATCAGTCTCTGCACCAAACTCACTAACCGCAAACCCGTCGGCTACCGCGCCCCCCTCTATCAACTCCGCGAATCCACCATCGCCCTTCTAGAAGAACACTCCTTCCTCTACGATTCCTCCCTCTCCCACCACGATTCCCGCCCCTATTACCTGCCTAACCTTCCTCCTATCACACCCCCCAAATACGAACCCTCCGTCTCTGCTAAAGAATGGATGAAGCCCCTTCTTTCTCCCTCACCACCCACGAAATCAACACTGGTCGAAATACCCGGGAATTGGTATGTGGAAGACATGACTCCATTACAATTTTTGCCAAACGTTCCGAATTCACATGGGTATGTTGATGCGAGAGTGGTTGAGCAGATGTGGAAAGATAAGTTTGAGTGGATCTGTGGAGAGAGGGATGAGCTGGGGGATAGGGATTTAATGGTTTTCCCGTTAGTGCTGCATCCGGATACGAGTGGGATGGCGCATGTTATTGGGATGATTGAAAGGGTTGTGAGGTGGTTGAAGGGGAAAGGAGAGCAGGTGGAGTTTGCGACGTTTGAGAGTGTGGCGAGAGAGTGGAGGGGGAAGAATAATGTGTAAAGCTGGTCGAATGGAATTGATTGTGGTTGTGTCAATGCCAGTCTTGTTCCGCTGATGGTATGTTATGCCTGAATCGGTGTCTCGGCTTTGGACTATATATTTGGTTTGAGATCAAGAAGCGTCTCTTTACTCTTTAGGTGCATAAGACTAACATTTTCATGCTTAAAGACACTATGAGTCGTCCCATTCTCCTTCCCTTACACCTTCCGCCAAGTTTCTGAAGCATCTCTCCCCTTCATCCCAACCGGCTCTTCTAATTCAACCTCTCAACCTCACTCTGTCGTCACCCAATTTGCTCACGAAGTGAGATGATGTGTCTGTTATCCCCAATGTCGTGAGGTAGCAATACTTCGTAGTTGTTCTCTGATCCTACCGGGAACTGTACCAGTGTAGCGGTATATAAAGCTTTATCTGTGAAAACTGGGGCTTTGGAGAAAAATGTAACTATAAATTGCCACCAAGCACTGTTTCATAAACATCCTTCTCTTTTGGTTTTGATATTTAGAGAAAACATAGAATCCCTCAGCTATTGTGTTCGCCTCTCTTTCCTGCTATTGTAATGGCTCGTTCGTCTCGCAATCATATTTCAGTAAGGATACAGTTTCATGGAAAGTTCGTAGCTTCCTCAATAGAGATCACATAGAAAGAATCGATATCGAGACGGGGATTGTCGGTCCACTCTTGCTGTGAATTGCAGCTATACGCGAGAGATTAAAGTTTTGATACCCGTAAGCTTCCAAGAATATTTGTTCTCAACAGCAATGAAATAATGAAAGGTATTGAATACATAGAGAAAGAAAGAATTCCGATGAATAATATGAGAGCCATGAAAAATCATAGTCTTGATGAAAAACGTAAACGACAAAGGAAAATAGAACTTGAGTGATTCAAGCAAGTGGCACATCTGGCCAATTAGTGTTGAATCATCTGTGGCTTCCCCATAAGATATCGGAATAGCGATCATTATGTTCGCGGCTGAGCCTGTATCCAGATTCCCACTGTACACTGTCAATAATATGTATCTTGATAAGAGGTTAAGCTCTTACGATGTCGACATCCATGTCCCTTGCATTCCACACGTCCCACTGAGGCAAAAGCATGTACTCTTCCAAAGAATATTGGTTGACACCAACTTCAATAGAGTCATTGTAATCCATGGCAGAGTTCGGGTCGTCGTTAGCACTAATGACTCCGGTATGTCCATATCCAACGTCCACGAATTTGAGCGTGAATTCAAGACCAGGATAATAAATATGAATCGGATCCTCTTCGAAGATTAAGCTAAAATCGCCAATGTGTTCCAGTTCTAGGTCCTGGAGGCCCTCGCCCTGCAGAACCACTGACGTGATATTTGGGCAAAGATCCGGAATAACCGAGCACCGGGCTATGATTTTCGGGTCAATGGAGCGGAATGTAGTGTTGGAACAGTGAAGGTATTCAAGAGATGGCGGTAAGTTACTGAATTCTAACAAGAGAGGCGTGAATGCTGTCGGACTGCAAAGTCTGTGAAACTCGACTTGGAGGTGTTTGAGTGCCGTGAAACTTCTCATCGACGGATAGTAAAGGCGGCGGTTTTGAAGACCATGCCAAGGCGCAACATCACCTTGAATCGGCTTGTCCCACTCCCAAAAATCCAATTTCAACTTTTCCAGAGTTACAGAACAGGCTTTTAGGGCCTCTATCAAGGCATACGGATGCACTAATTCTATTGGATTCCTTTGATGGTCCCGGCCATTTCTAACGAGTGTCCACATCGGGACATTTGGACAGGACATAACGCGGAATTTGAACTTCTTGAGACATCGACAGGTATTCAAAAACACTTCCATATCATTCATGTTAGTGTAGCATCGATCCAAGTTGATCTCCGTTATGTTCGATGCTTTAGGATTCAAGTTGAATGGTGCATCTCCAATCCTGCCACTGAATTGTGCGCATACTTCACCTTTGACTTTCTCTAAAGATGGCAGTGAAAAAAATCTTATAAACTCCGAAAGATTGATGGGTTCCGCGCTGTATGGCTGAGTGACATGAAGGCTTTTCAAAGTCGAGAGAATTGGCTCTCTGACTTTAGTCTTTCTGGTAGACGCTTTGAGAACTTCGAGCATCTCGCGAGATAATCTCGGAGGCCTACTGTAGAAGCAAAAGCTCAGCGCTTCCAGCTTATGCAGTCGGAATAGTAAAGTCATGGCCAGATCGTGGAACTTCATTTGACCAGTACCATACTCGCGCTCCAGATGTGCTTCTTTGAAACGGTCCCATGTCTTTTTCTGTTTCCACACTTTTCGAAGCCATATCTTCATTAAAGTCCGTACCTGCTGGGCTTCGGGGTCGTTCGAATAAACATAAGTGTCATTATCAACCACGATGTCAAGGTGGCGTACTTTGTCCGCCAGGTCAGGTCGAGAAAGAATAGTTCGTACAAAGAGCCATAGCGGTCTAAGAAGATCCGGAGACTTCCCGAGGGGACGAACGATTGCGTATTTCGTGAGTGGCCGAACTTCTCTGTAAATGAGGGGCTGTGCAACCAGACGTAGGGTTTTTGATGACCGACACAGACTTATAAGCGTTCGTATTTCACCCTCAAGGTATCCCGCTATGTCATGAAGTAGCTCTACGGGGAGGACCAACAGTCGGGCCATGTCGAAACAATGATACTATCGCAGGGAAAACATGTTACAATAAGTCGTTAGGTGAATGATGAAGTAAGATCTTTTGAAGGGCCCAAGTAAAGCTGACAGGCAGATGCGCCAAGCCACTAAAACATATATGGTAAAGTGTGGAATCGATCACGCATATTCAAATGCTCGATTGACCGCTTTTTGAAGTGTAAGATATCGTTGGAAGTTTTATCGGTGAGAACAGGCTCCTTTAAATCACTGTTTTCAAATAGGGATCCATTGAAAATTGAAAATTCTTATCCAAGTTTGCTGCGCGGATACTTCTAGATTATGACATCTGGGAATCGTTAAAACAGAATTATCCATTGGTTATGTTGAATACTAGATGGTTCCATAATGAATTTTTTTGGTTCAATGAAAGAGTGTTTGTTTATCCAGCTCTAATATGGAAAAGATGCATTACATCAGCAAGTGTGATAATAATCTTATTTCGCCTTTAGAAGTAAATGAGAGATTTGGCGAATTGCCAGTGTTCCTGGTCTGAAGACCCTCAGAGCGAAGGATCGACACAGGAGCAATTCTCTCTGTCGGATATTTTCGTACCAAAATCGATGTCGTCATTAATTCTCAAGAGCACGGATGAAATATAGTGAAGGCTAGACCCAAGTATACCAAATAACAATAGTCACTGAGCGGACGTTTAGTAAAGTTTCGGAGAAGACAGACTTTCAAAATGTGATGCGAATCAATGAAGGTGGAGAATCGGTGATAATATGAGCTACCTAGGTACCATGGGCAGACAAGGTAGCTTTGCCATCATAATCAACAAGATAAGGGGTCCGGACAGGTTCCGAATCAAGGGTACATACCAGGAGATGCACATGCAGTCTATCTTCCGATGCAGCAGCAGCAGACCAAACAGAGTCAATTTTTGCCATTGCCAACTACCGTGATTGTAGTTCCAGGAGGCGAATCCGAAGATGCACCGTTCGAACCTTATAGCCTAAGGTCTCCACGTTGAAAAAAATGTTTTCCTTCCTTAACACGGTCGTTGAAGTTTACTTTAGGTTTACCGGCCGTGCACAAGCCCATGCATACCTGACGCCGTCTTCGTGGAACCCAAAATCACACCTTATGAGCGCGTTGTGAAATCTGGTTCAGATTCGAGATGCAGGTGCAGTGGGGTTCTTTTGACCATGGGAAGCTTGCGGAAGGTTTGGGGTGCAGAGTTTGGAGGCGGGTTTCGTATGAATGGTGCGGAGGATCGCCCGACATCGTCCTTGAGCTAATGGCTAATGGCTTGGGCGAACCGTTCGACTGGGATCGGCTTTTCAGGGACTTGTCGGTCGAGTTCCCACTACTAAACGAAAAAGAAGAACTCGAGACATCATACGTTGTCAAACGGAAACTTCTCGAGAGTCCCGTTGACTGTATGAAGGGCTGGTGGTCGGTTTTCTTTTTACCTTTCGCCGAAATAGCGGAAAATTGATTAAGGTTTGACTGAGAGAGATTCGCTCAAGTCCATCTATTCTACCGTGCCTCCAAGGGAGAAAATAGTTCAATTATATAACTATAGGTAGTGGTGTTGCGTCGCTAATTGTACAATATTTTCGGAACAGCGTAGGATGTCATGCACACCTATCGTACATCCGTCAAGATCCCTCTGATCCTGTACTTCCGGTTGTCTCCAAGCAGCTGGCTCAATGGTTCTGATAACAAAGCTCGACTGGGATCTCTTGCCCCTCTGTTAAGCTCCCTTGCTCTAACATGTAGTCGCACATCAACCCGATTTGGGCGATCGTTTTCCTACATTCCAACCCCATTTTCTCAAAGTCTTGACAACCTTCGGAAGAATGGCTGCCGTGAGAGGGACTCTAACAAAAATGAAAGACTTGTGAATAACGTATGCAAGTGTTAGTTGTGTCCAGATTGCTGGGATCAAGTTAGTCAGCCGTCACGAGTTGCTCCATGAAGGGTCTCATACATGCGCCAGCTCCCTCGTTTCGTGCTTCAGCCTCTTCAAGTTCGCCAGTCCAGTCACCTTCTCGGGCGGTGGCCTCTGCCAGTTCACCCGCAGGTGACCTTGTCGATTCCGAGATCCCCATATTTGGAAACGGAACCCGCAACAGGCCCTTGATATATTCGACGACTACATGTTCGTAATGCCCTATGGTGTCCGCACCTATGTATCGTACTGCCAGGAAACAGAAAGGAAAGTCGAGCGCGGAGAGCGCGAAATACAATCCCACAGCGGTCCACCCATACTCCCGGGAAAGCTTCTTTAGGCGCTGTGATAATGAAGGTGCAGGCTCGGGGCTTCCGAGATGTGGGGTGGGATCTGGTCGCTGGGGCGAAGGTTTATCACTTCTGAAGCGGAGGGAGCGGAAGCGTGAGGTCAGAGGATGTCTAGGGCGGGCTAGCCGGAGGGGGGTTTGCTTGAGAAAATTGAGGGAGCCATTGGCTCTGGTGAGAGGCTGTGTTGATGTGAAGAAGCTGCGCAGCGCTGGTGCTGTCTGGCGGGTAGCAGTAGAGCTCTGGGGGAAGAGGACGCCTCGGAAGAGCAGTTGCTCTGGCCATATCCGGGGGCTCCGCATAGTATTACTATCTGGCCGCGAGAAGTTCTTGGAGATTGGAGGGGTAGAGGTTCACAAGGAGAGGGAATACGAAGACGGGTTTCGGGGCAGGGAGGTTGTGGAGTTCGTCGCGGTGGTGAGATGAGATGAGCTCACAGTGACGGGCGAGGGTGTGGTGGTGTGTGCTGGGCCTGGTCGTCGTACAATTTTCTTTGCAGGGATCGGCCCGAAGCTGGCCCGACCTCCAGGCTCGCCGCCTCGCCGCTCTCCTGATCCTCCCACCTCCTGTCCCGCATCCATAGCGCAAAGCCTCTGTGGTCGCTTATGTCATCCGTGCTCAACATTTGCATTCACGACGCTTTTCAGACTCCACCTCTCCACCCTAGCCTCATGCCTCCCCGTCTGCATTCTGCGAGTGCCGACGTCAGGTACACTGCATGGAACTTTTCTTCGTCAATACGGCACGAGTGCGCCAGGAACGTGTCTACTTGCCCCTTTTGCTCTCTCGCTTGCCGCTCTTCCCGCCCTTCTAGAACAATGGCGAAGCTGAGGCTGCCCGAAAGCACATCCTCCAGTGGGTCACGGGTGTCGTCTGCGATTCACGGCCGCTGAATCGTTGTCCTGAAACCCCTCCATTCACCGCAACCACAGTGTTGGGAGCAGCTCTGTTCGCCTCGGAGCGTAGTCACTATTTCACCGACCATCAAGCGGTATCATGACACCGACACCAAAGCAGACACGAAGCAGACTATTTGGCAGCCCAGTCAGTCACACTCAGCCAGTGGCTATTTTGTCGCCAACAGCGGCTTGCCCATGACCGGGAAACATCAGCGTCATGTTTTGGGGCATATTTGAGTTGAATATAGTCGACTATAGTCGAATATAGTCGAATATAGTCGAATATACCCATTGCCAAAGCCTCCATTCGGGTCTTGCTCTTCGTCCACTATCCCCATTCTGTACCCCAGAGCGGGTTTCAGAGCGCAGACTGGGGATATCACCACGTGGTTACGATACAACCCCTGCTACAGAGCATCAACCATGCGTTGGCCAAGAACCACACTGAATAGTTCAACGAGCGCCTGATGACAACCTGGGAAGTTGGTTGAGGCATTTCGTCCAGGAAAGGACTTGGATCGATCAGTGCATGATACCCTCCCCCACGCATTATTTCCTCTCTTGGCTCAATCAACAGCAATGGAGATCAATTTGACATCAAGTGTCACAAGATGCTTGCTGCTTGTTGTTCACTGTCGGTGACGGTCCTTGATATACCCTATGCGGCATGCTGTGGCTGCAATGACCCGCGGGCTACAATCCTGCGCTGCTGGAAGTTTGAAAATTGAAGTCACTGGGGTCGATCGCGTGTTGTGGTTACACATTATGGCGGACGATGGCGGAGTACAACATTCAACCTTCCCACCAGAAATGTTAAACTGCGGGGCGGCTTGCGTACGCCACTGCCAATGCGAACCCTTCCGACATGCCAATCGCTGCCTGGTGGAACAGAAGCCGCCAAATAGCTTGCTTGCTTGCGCCTATGTACACGGCCAAATCTTTTGCTATGAATGTAGTACTTCGTACTTGGGCACCGACAGTGGGATTATTATCGGGGCTTCTTCGAGCTCGACTATCCCCTTCGCATCCACTCCCTTGGGATGTCTCATGACGGAAAACCAGAGACTATTGACGAGTAATGGTCACACATGCACATGGAATTTCCTGGATGGAGGGGCGTCCAAAGTCGTGCAGATGCAACCGGGCCTGCAGCTATTCACAACGTCTGATTAGCCTAATTCGACCTCGACATGGATGTATCTGCACCGCCGTCCTTTGTAACTCTAGGAATCCCCTCCCCCAGGCTTGAGGGCTGAGTTGTGGTGTTTCTTCGCGAAGTCGCCCACCACACCTGTCCCTTTTGAGTCCCGGCGCCACCAGCGAGTGCCGACCAGTTCTCCTCCACTTCGTACCTAGGTGTCATCGACCTCACTTGTAACTTACATCCGCCGTTCCTAACCTCCTCCCACCGCACACGTACGCCCTGTTCCATTGCGCCGTGCCCATCTTACGTCGGGCGACTCTCTCTTCATCAATTCACCGTTCCGTCCAGGTCCGCTTTTGTGCGCCGTTCAAGCGTCCGCGGCTGGGCCTCTGAAGGTTTGCAGCGCGAAACAAAGTTTTGGGCGTGCCAGCCCTGCTACGGCGCCAGTCGCAAACTTTGGGCTGCCGGTATCGAGCTGCTGACGAGTAACCACTCCCCTTATTCAACCTACCCAGGCTTATATTTGCTCTCGTCGGCGGAGTAGCAGCCCCTTGTTTGGGTCGCCGTACGTGACCGTCTCGAGGTTCGAGCGCGTAGTGGTCACTGACAATAGCGGTGCGCTTCAGCACTCCAACATTTACGGACAGGGCTCCTTTTCGACAAGAGCGGCGCCGTGCATACCCACCTGCCTTGGCTGACTCTGGAATTCTCGATTCTCTCTTGAGTCTTCTTCCTGTGTAAGCCCGGCACACGCTGTCCCTGTCTGTGGAGCCAGGGCCTTTGCTACGACTCGGCCGTCGAACGGATGGTCTGCAGCAGTGTGTCGCACCCGTCCTTCGCTTCAGACCTTGACAGCGCCCAAAACGGCACACTCCCGGAGCCAGCTGTTTGAGGCTTCAACTAAGCACCTTGCCCTACGCTGCTGCATGACTTGCTGCTCAGGATCTTCCTACATTTCCACGTGCGTTGCTCTCATCTTTTGAAATGATTATTTATACTCCTTATATATCATCTCCTCCCGCACTCTTCCCCACCCTATATGCAAGCCCGGTGCTCCTTCTTCTCACCCACCTCTCCTGCTTTCATATCCTGCATTCTTCACTACCAACAGTCGCTTCACATCTTTTATATAACCATCGGCAGTCCTCTCTGTCTACCTGTCACACTCCTTGTATCTGTTATTGTTTCCTGCATCGCACGTCCTGCATTGCATAATCTATAAACCGTACCACATTCTTCCGCAAGCATGGGTGGTGACATGGAATATATAGCAGGCCACGGCCATCTGTCTCTGGCACAGGCTGTCAGGATTGCACAAAACAGCGAGAGTCCTGTTGACCAAAACCTTGCAAGTTTCCTTGAAAAGAAATTGGAAGAAGTCTGGGCAAAATTAAACCAAAACGCTTCCCAATACGTCTTCCCACCGGACGAATTTGCCCTCTTCAACTACTACAAGTCTCGATTTGGAGACCAGGATATTGTAAGAGACGCCACCGCGCGATACTGGAACCACCACAAAGCGTAGAACGACCATACCTCGCCAGGTGCGTATCACAACCTTCCTTTTGCCCTAAAAAGTTGACGCAACTAAACATATAGTCAGGGGTTTGATCATATCGGATTTATTTTCAATTTTCTCTTGCCGCCCAACGTACTTTCAATGAAGGGCTTTTCCAGCATTATACCTCTCGGCGGCGTTACAGGAGCTTCAAGCGATTTGGGTTGGGTCTTGAGTGCCTGTCGACGGTTGACAGTGCACCAGCAAAAGCCGGGTTGTAATGTGATGATGAAGAAGAGGAAGAAGAGGAAGGAAATTCCTCCTAATGAAGGTCAGAGGCCGGCAGAATTGTGGAGGCTTGGAGAACGAGGGCTACGATTCACCAGCAGCAACAGGAGGTGGACCTGGGTATCTTGCTTTCTAATACTAATAACGCTTTCCCACTCAGTCTTCGCCTTCGTCCCCTCGCATCAATTAGGATTACTTGCTCCTGGTTCTGAATTGCAGAACCGTGCACCCTCCGCGAATGAAACATCCCCGTTACTTGAATGCTTCGAAGTGTCGCCTCCCGTCCTTAGCCCTACGAAGGAAAGTTGCCAGAAGACGCTCATGGTTCATACTTTTGCCTGGTCGTACGGTCATCCATTTGTGGGAGACTATACGCCACCTGATTGCAGCTTCAATCGAGTAACGCTCAACTTCACGGTTACATCCGCTGGCCGCCAATTTGACAGGCTCGCACTCATGTTCTTTGGTGATACCGAGATCTGGCGCACATCGACGGCAGAACCCACAGCCAAAGGCATCGTCTGGACGTCCATTAAGGATGTAAGCAATTACGTATCACTCCTGAAGGTGCCCCAAAAGATTATATTCGACCTGGGAAACCTGGTAGACGATACTTACACAGGCTCATGGAATACCACACTCACGGCTACATTCTTCACATCTGGTGATGTTGATCCAGCAGATGTGATAATCCCCATATCTGCCCAAAGATCTGCAGAAAATAGCCCTAGTGGATTTGTCATCCCCGACTCGAAGGCCTTAAACTCATTGGCAATCCCACGAAATATCAGGAAAGCTATATTTTCCATCTCAGCATGCGGACAATCTAGCGAAGAGTTCTGGTGGAGCAATGTTCTCAGCTCAGATACAAAAACCTTTGGAAATGTTTCAACTCTGTACGGCCATTCCCCGTTCCGAGAACTTCAGCTCTATATCGATGACTCTCTTGCTGGAGTAGCATGGCCTTTCCCAGTGATATTTACTGGCGGTGTTGTCCCTGGCTTTTGGCGTCCAATTGTTGGCATTGACGCTTTCGACCTCCGTGAGGACGAGATTGATATCACCCCCTTTCTGCCGGCACTTTCAGATGGGAAAGAACACACCTTTGAGATTCGCGTTGCTGGAATTGATGATGATGGTCTTGGAAACGGTATATTGACGACTGCTATCGGTTCAAACTGGCTCGTCACCGGAAAGATATTCCTTTGGTTCGATACAAAAGGAAGCATCACAAAAGGTACTCCTCCAATCCATTCAACATCCAATCTTCGCATCAACTTGTCCTCTTCGCGACAAGTGGACGGCAACAGCACAGTCAAGTCCTTAAATTATAATGTTGAAGTCGCTCGAATCTTGAACGTTAGTTCCATTATCACGACCTCATCTGGCTCAAAACTGGTGACTTGGTACCAAGACCTTACATACTCAAACGTAGGCAGATTAACTAGCAGTGGTAACGACCAAGAGACATGGCAATCCACTTCTGGGACTCACCAAGCGATTGGCAGCAGCGTATCCAATTACTCGAAAACATTTTCATACCCCCTTTATGTCGCTTCGTCCTACAATCTCCTCTCCGGAGGCAATTTCACCATCACAGGGAAGATGTCTCGAGGCAAAGATCTCCAGAAACAAGGCTCCCTCGCCTTTCCCTCGGAGCTCCAAACCTTCATCAACGCCCCTCAATCCTACAGACCTTTCACCGGCTCATCATCCACCAACTGGCAGAACGGCACAGCCAGTTACTTTGGAGCACCCGCTTTCAAGCATTCCTTTGGCGCCGGTAGCACAGAGCAGTGGTATTGGTTGTATGGCGTCGGCGACGCCGCGGAAAACGCCCCTGGCGCTGCTACCGGCCAGGGTATCACGGAGCTCTATCGCCGTCACGTCTGGGCAGCAAACGATTCCTTGATACTAGATGAGGAGAGTTTGGGTGGGGGCGGCTCGGTTGTGATGCAACTGAACGGTGGAGAGAACAGGGGCACGGATGCACCTGTCTTTGCGAAAGATAGTATTATAGGGATGCTTGGACGGGGTCTGCCCTGATGGAGAGGTTTTATGCCGTGTGTGTAACCTATGGGGAAAGGGGATAACCAGGCCATTGTGTGTTTTCGGATAGGGATTCGAGGGAGCTGATCAAATGGTACGATTTGTGGATACCTCATTCTCACAACAATTGTTGATTTCTTTTTTCTTCCTCCCGTAATCTCTCCAGGGCAGGCAGGCAGGCATACAAGCGGACGAATCAGGCTTACAAATGATGCTCCAAACACTGTTTCGCCACGAGACTCGAGAAATTTCTTCAATGCAACGTGCAATGTTCCACATCGGGCCATTTCCCACGAAACACCGATCCAAACTCATTCATGCCCTGTTTTAGCACTGCCCGCTCGAGGCTCCCAAATCCCTATTTCCCATCCCTCTAGGAGGCCACTTTCGCCTCGCTCGTGCACCCGCTCCCGTCACCGTTCCTGTCAAACACTATCCCAAGCCGTGAGCCTAACATTGCCACTTTGGCAAGGTGACACAGCTTTAGTGGCTTTCTTATGCCGGCAGATATTATAGGAAGATGGGTTAGGAGGCATTGACTGTCGAGTCTGTTTGTCCTCCCAGGCTGAGCCAGCAAAGGCTATCGGAGATCTCAGTAGTGGAAATGATGCCTTCGCACGTACATACAGTATTCCTTCTCGATCCACGGTTCCACTCTATGGAGTTGGCATCGACAATCGACTGACTCTCTCCACGCACATCCGACATCATGGTGGTCAGCCGGGCGTCTAGAAAGGTTCATATCACTTGAGATATAGTAGGCCAATGTCCTGAGATTTGGGCTTGCACTGGCCGGCGTTGGACTACATGCGATTGCGGGTCGCGGGCGGCCAGCGACAGTTCTGCTCGCCTGCATGTGCATAAGACCTCACCCAATCCGTCGTATACTTTTAGCAGCCCATTCTTGAACGCAATCCCACTGCCGCGCGCACACGCAACCTAGATGACGGAAAGGCCCCTCAGCCAGCCGTGGGAAAGCCGGGAGCGCGCTCGCATCTCGAGTGCTGATTTGCAACGTCGTGTGTAACCCCACTAAACGCATCCACACTTCCCCCACGTTGTTCTCCACCGCTTACAAGGCACTGTTTACCTTAGCTTTGCCGGATCCGGAAGCGCTTGCATTGTAGGGGGGGAAGGGGGGGGGGAGGGATTGAGGCAGTGTAATGCCGTAGTCATTTTACCCATGGCGCGAGAATGATTTGTTCGTGCATTTGTTACACGGCATATACGATGTCCAAGTTACTTCAATGTTTTGGCTACAATTGTAGACGCCCAACCGTACGATTTTCTGGTGTCTGTGTCTCATGAGTCGTAATGATGTATGTTCGGTATTTCTACCTCATAAGAGCAATAAGGAAAGGATCTTGCTTGTACTAGCCCGGCTTGCCATGTACAATGTGGTGCGCCTAGGATCGGATATGCAGCTCACCATCCGGATTGAGTTCTCGTGACCTTTGACATGGAGACTTGCAGTCCAAGATTTCTTAACAAAGTTTGGGACGTGGCAATGCGTCTCGGGTCGTGCAGTAGTCGATAGCCTAGACTTATTTCCACAACTTGTGAGCAGGGAATGTTGGAGGACGCTGCTGTGTAACTCTTGACGAAGTTTTATCTCCGCTGCTGTAGAACTATAGACGCTTGAATCAGGCTGGGTCAAGCGAGAAAAGGGGGGGGTAGCCTTGACAGCTGTATCAGTACGATGCACTGCATGGTTCTCCTCATGACAGCGGCGGTGTCTCGAGCCTTACCGAAGGAGCGGAGATGTGCTCGAAAGACACGTCCTACAGGCTATGTTATAGTCTCAGATAGGTATGCCGCTTTAGGGTGTTCTTTCAGACGTGATGATATTACCTATAAAGTTATGTGACACTTGTATTGCTCCACTGATTGTGGTATGTTGAAACGTTAAACAACGCCAGATGATGAGTGACTGACTATTCTCTCATGTCTAGGGCAAGAAGTCATGTGGAAAGATTTTCCTTGTCACCTACCCATGACCTATACAATTCAATGCTCAATGTCTCGTATGTTAGGCTTGTTTTAAGAAATATCGATCTGGATGTTGGGTGAGAATCTGTTCTCAACGAATCAGACACTGAGACTGGTCCTGCAGAAGAATCAAGAAGCAATACTCAAGCCATGTGAGTAATCTTTTAATACAGAACAAGGAAAAATTCGTAACCAAGAAGATTGAACAAGGAAACCTGCTCAACTCGCCATGGGTACCCGCTGCCGATGCCTATACACCGTACTCGCCAATATACTTTGATTTTCATACAATCCTCTGGCAACCATTTCCCTAAAATCGCCAACGATGGAGTTCTAGATTTGCTGCCTTTTCGTCCCTTAATTCCGTTGTGGCTTGTCGAAAACCCCTTTCAGCGCCCTACTAAGATTTAAGTTAAGTCGATGCGTTGTCGATTTCAACGTTCCGACGTCGTTGACAAGTATCGCTAGATGATCGCAAATAGAGTTTCGACACAGCATGACATCCATGAGTTCTGCCCGTCGTTCAATGCGCGTCATCCCTCGCGTCAAACTCTGCGTATCCGGGGCACTTGCCGATAGGCGTCTGGCGACATGAAAATGTAGTACCAATACTGCAACACGTGCTGCTGCATGCCCAAACTGACACACTTTGATCATTCGAGTGCATGCTGTGACATAGCAAGTCTGCAATTTCGAAACTTACACAATTACCAAATTTTGCAATGAACAGTGGACGGAACATATTTCCAAATCGCTTTTCGTTATTCTTGCTGTCTCGTAATGCACATTGAAGCTAAACCTGGTTCGGCAGGTTGTGCACGCAAATCTCCCATGACTCAAAGTTCGCCTGGAGAACGCGGCCGAGGTTCTTTTATTATTAGATTCGACCGACATTTACAGTTCTATGATGGGACACTGTGATTTCCAGGGTCCGATAAAGAGATTTGTTTGACATCCTCTAAAGCTTGATCAATGAAGATTTTGTACGTAGTATGAAGATAAGGCGATAGGATTGTGTTTCATGAAGAGAGCATGGACTGCTGCAGCAGAAGAGTCAGATAAAACCTTCCATGCGTGCTGTAACTTGCAGCACGCATACGCCACACGACACTGCATCACGTCGGTAAGAACCTTGGAACTGTCAGCTCTGAATTGGTGAAGAACGGAAAGAATCGCCGACATTTGTCGGAGCTCGACGTTGATCGGACCCTCGTCTCAGCCTCAGCATTTTTAAAACGCAATGGAGTTCTTTTTGATTCTGAGTTTTTGAGTTTTCCCTCGACGTTACGTAAAGGATGCACAACATGCGCACCCTGTCTGGTAAAACGATTCAGGTTCCCTACGATCCACGTGCAAGTATCAGTATGCTACGGGCCGTGCCTTCGCACCCACGATCACAGGGACCATGAATCGTAGGTTCATGCATTTAAATACGGGAATGAAGGGTTGTAAATACTTATAACCAGACAATAGCATATTGCGCAGTCTCCAATGACGTTTGGAATAATATTTGGATTAAATGCGGAGGACTAGCTGACGTTGAGCACGACATCTGGAAGATACCTACAAGGGGGCAGCTCCCTCATGACACCCCCTTGTAGGTAGTCGGCATCACATGGTTCGTGTCGCACTCAATGCCAAGGAACGCGTGAGAATCCATGTTGGTGGCGGTTGACTTGGTTATCTTAGATTTTAGGATACTGCGTATCCTTGTTTGTGATCTTACCCGCATTTCAACTTTTCTATTGCTACGCCACAAGGTGCCCAGCACAATCCCATTCATTGTATGCATATGCAAGCAACCTTTAAGGGCCTCTGAGAGTGACTAGTCCGACAAAGTTTCTGTTGATGGATTTAGTTACCAATGGGAAACATATCTTCAAGGATAATAAAGTTTTCAATGCGAGTGAGGTTTCCATCGCGGGATAGCAGCATGCGATCGGTGTGTTAGTGATCTGCATGAGGGTGAAAGGGAATCCATGCGTGAAGAGTACCTAGGTATGTATGCATGTGCAATGTGGAAATTGACCACCCAGGCCGACCTAGTAACGGGGCTTTTACCAAGTATAGGGCGTGTAGTATTCTCTTTGGGTTTCCTGAATCGTAAGGTGTGTAGTCTTAGGCTGAGGCGGGCTGCACCACCGCCAGAACCAGAAAGGCTCATCAAGATTAACTTCCAAATACCAATCACCACTTCTTCCTTCCATACCAGCACGTTGACTTCTTACTGCAACTATCCCATCAAAAGGAAGTCAGAAGAGTGCCATATCACAAGTGATAGGATTCCCTATTTTTAGGAAGACTGTATCATTCTCGCCGCGATTTTATCTGGGTCAAAGGACATTTAACAATAGGAAATTGAACAGCCCTGCTAGTGTAAAAGGCGTCGGGGCGCCGATGGTAAAGGAATATAGACTATACATACTGGTTTTGTACTTGAACTCAAAGCTATCAAGCCTAACCCATCTTCGCGCATGATTCGACTCATGGCTAGTATGAAGATTCGGGTTGCCTTCCGCGCAAGCGCTCACACGCGTCTAAAGCGTATGGGCGTATAGCTGTAATAGCGCCATGTATATATATATTTTTCCTGCGTCTCCGTAAGTCATAGGTTCTTGATTAGATTCAGGATGTGCCCTACCGATCTGCTTGGTGGAGATTTATGATCTCGCGCCCAGCCGGCCGCTGCTACGAAATCATCTAGCTGGTGAACTTTCACTGGTTAGTGATGCCTAGTTTATTGGGACTACATATTATTTTATTAGTATTATTTAAGTATCCAGTTGGAAACGATTCAACGAAGTTAACTAGCTGCCGTTTCGCAATATGATTACAGGGGAGCGCTAAAGCAACCATTTTCAAAACTTGATGGAAGTGGAAATGAATTAAATGTTAAACACCGATAACGTGAGCAGATCAGTGCGAGTTTAAGAAGAGTTTGCAGAAATTACACAAATTACACAAGAACAAGATACGATGAGGCTGAATCCTAGTACGATGGAAGGGGAGAGGTTTGAGTTCTAGGCACCAGAAAACTCAGCCGCTTTGTAAGCGTATCCGGTCTACATAGCGCCCAACGCCCATAGCTCACGAACGACACACGAACCATTAGCAGGTATCAAATTGTCGTACAATGTCCACATCCATCAATACAATTAAAGAGCAAAAAGACCTCCGGCCAGAACGGATCACTGGGAAACCTGCTGCGGCCCGTCACGTCTTGGCCTCTTTCGGCAACGGCCAAAATGGCCGAATCGGGAAACAGGACCCGGATAATGAGGGGCGGTGCGAAAGGATTCAGAGTTGTGTGAATCTCATTCGTCCCCACGACTGTGGCCATCCCACAACAATGACGCTATCGCTATTTTACGTATAGTCATAACCGACTGAGTCAACCTCATCGTTCCGCGCCGCATTTCCCAGCCTTTGCGATGCCGTCTTCGCAGAGACTTCATCCTCACGCGAGCTATCTCGGTGCTGCTCAAGTTTGTTTAGTGAACCGCCATGAGCTCGACTCCTCCGTCTAAGGGCCTTGACGACCATGATAAGACGTACGATAACCAGACCGACGAGCCGCACCCTGTTTCCGTTAAGGCCGGTACAAAAACGGACCAAGAGCTGAACCTCACCTTTAGCGGGGCCATCCGAGCTCCCTCGCCAGACCCATCGCTCATCTCCATTGACGATTCGAACAATGTCCGCCTCGGCTGTAACCCAGATTACTTGCCAGTACCTGATGGCCGGAGACGTAGTTCTCGCTCGCCTGCTCCAGCTCCTCAGACCTTGAAAGCAAAGGCTCAGCGGTTTTGGACGACGAACAAAGGCTTGATGCTAGTCATGATATCGCAGTTGTTTGGCACCTTTATGAATGTCACGACTCGGCTTCTAGAGATGGAGGGAAATGACGGCAAGGGATACCATCCATTTCAGGTAAGGCTTCTGATTGCACTTGGTCGTTTCTCGTGGGTCCCTTCTACCTACCTATGTTGGTAATTCTTACCACCAGCTCAACAGGCCTTAGTACAATATCTTGCACGATATGTGACAATCCCGTCAAAGCTAGTTACTTTTGTTACATTACCACTTTGTGATCTTTATTCTGACATCTTGGTAGATTCTATTCGCTCGAATGGGTATAACATGTATTTGCGCCTCGATATATATGTGGTACAAAAAGACTGAACACTTCCCTTTTGGTTTAAAAGAGGTCAGACCTTTACTTGTCGCCCGGGGATTGACAGGTTTCTTTGGTGTCTTTGGGATGTATTGTGCGTATATTCCCTATAAAAAAAGGACCACTAAGCATAGACTAACCTCTCCAGACTCATTACTATATCTACCACTAGCTGATGCGACCGTTATCACTTTCCTTGCACCTTCATTGGCATGTTGGGCGTGTTCATATCTGATAAATGAGCCTTTTACCAAGATGGAGCAGATTGCGGCATACGTGTCGCTCTTTGGTGTTGTCCTAATTGCACGCCCCGTGTCTTTTTTCTCGTCCATCTCACAATCAGAGACATCTATAGATAGTGGAAGTATTGCCAGTTTACCTTCGCCTGCCAACGGAACATCGCCAAAATTTGCAGCTGATTATGATCAAGTAACGCCAGCTCAGCGAGCTACCGCTGTCGGAGTAGCAATGCTGGGTGTTCTAGGTGCCGCGGGTCAGTTTTATCGACTGCACTTCCTGATACGTGACGCTGACTTACAACAGGTGCTTATACGACAATACGATGGATAGGTAAGCGGGCACATCCCCTGCTTAGTGTCAATTACTTTGCCACTTGGTGCACCATTGTCAGCATTGTGGCGATGCTTGCCCTACCCGACGTGGGGTTTCTTCTGCCACGCTCTATGAAAGATTGGGCTATGCTCTTCTTTCTCGGTATATGTGGTTTCATTATGCAATTTCTCTTAGCAGCCGGTCTTCAGCACGAGAAGTCAAGTCGTGCTACAAACATGGTTTACACACAAATGCTCTTCGCCCTTGCCTTCGATAAGTTAGTCTGGGGCACAACTCCAGGAGTGTTATCGATCATGGGATCGTCGTTGATATTAGGATCAGCAATATATGTTGCTATGCACAAAGAAAGTCCTAGGCAGAGGGAAGGACAGGGGGAAGCAACTAATAGGGATGAAGAAAGAGCATTCTTGTCTCCCAATCTAGAGGCAGATGATAGGGAAGAAGGAGAAGGCAGAGATATACAAATGAGACCTCTCAGGGTTTAATGGTCATGAAACATAGCATTGTGAAATCCTGCAATGATAACATCAAGGCTTTCGGATAAAACATAGACGTCGACCTAGATCTATGAGGTTATGATTACGGTGGTTAACGACGTCGGATCGGTTCTGTGTTGCACATTCGACGTTGAGGACTTAAAGAATCAAATTAGACATTCTCAAATGCATTGATCCCGTTATAATGTCTGTTAATGGCGTTGTGGGTACTTCAACACTTATTCTGAAAGACCAAGGTCAGTCACACGGGCATCGTTAAATTTCATTCCATCTGATCACTTGCCCATGCGTCCATATCACAATCTAGGGTCTAAAGGTGCATATTATCAGTTCTATTTTGAGATGCAAAGAGCCAAGTTAATTTATCGAACTAATTTCCCTTAACGAATTATCCTCATTATCTCATCTCCACCTTTTTCCATAATATAATATAGCAAGATCATCTTCCTTGCTCTCTCCCCTTTCAGCTCTTTGTTTATGTACTTGAAATTCCCTACCCGGTGTTGCAGCGGTACATAGTGATCCTTATACCCAATCGCCCAGTCGTAGAATATGATTATGTGGTCGATACGCATGGCGAGATAATTTGCTATGGGATTAATTGTCCTGCCGACTAACAATTGGACTGATTCGATGTTGCGAAATACCAAGTTGAGGCATGGGATGATGGTATATGTAGAGATAATGTCTAAGAGTATGGCTGTAAATCCATTGCTCTTTAGGAATCGATCCTGGCTGGACACAGGATTGTTGGAGATAAATCCAAGGAGGTGATGAATCCTGACTAGAAGTGGTATTCCGATAGTGGTAGACAGAAAGCTATCTATCCGAATTCGAGATATATGGATAAAAACTATAGTGGTGCTTAGGCAGTCTAGGAGATCTTCGATTTTTTGGTCACAGTGCTCCATCATTTCCGAGAAAGAAAAATGATATCCTGCCACCAGATCCAAGAAGACATCCATAATGCATAGCCAATACTTTAGTAGGGCTCTCATAGGATGACTGAGTATTTGTCCGAATGCGACGAAAAATCGCTGAAGGTTGTGGGTGATAGTGTAAGTGAGATGAAGCGACATAAGATAACATGACGCTAGCGGGGCCGCCAAAAGTATGCCAATACTCTTCATAATTGCCCTCATGACCATTTTCGGAGACATGAATGAACTCGGTCGTATTGAGTCCACTGCGGATTTTCATGGAGCTAGCTCCCCACGATGCGGTTGACAGATGAAGCAGGAAATACCGAGTGAAGTATTTATAAAGCACGCATAGACATTTTAGAAGTGAGTATGAAAGCCGTTGACCAGGAATGATAGGAATAGGAACAGTTTAGAACTTGTGATGGGCGAACATTGATCAGTGTTGAATGAGTATCTTTACGGTGTTGGTCGACATTGGGTAGCAATCGGCTCCGCTTAACCGAGTCACATGGGTCTGTGTAGATATTGCATCCAGAACGCATCGAAAACGGGAAGTATATGAAAGATTTGACGATTGATGAAAGTGTAGTGTTTCGTGTAAATAGCATTATATCATGGGTTTCAATGAGGCGGAGCCAGCGTGACCAAAATGAAGCCCGAGACAGGATGGCAGTCCTCACAATGAATTTCAACACGACAGATGATTCATATGTTTGGACGGTTAGTAAGTAGTCATTATAGTATATCCTCCGAATGGGTTGCATTTGCTGATATCGCGACAGGGAAATAATAATGAGCAGAAGCAAGCAAAAACATCCTACGAAAGAAATTAGAACGATTCGATATTGGTACAAGATATTCTACCTCGACCAAGCAAACTAGTAGGAATAAAGTTTGTTGATGGATCATACATTCTTACTAATTATTTTGTTACATTTAAATTAAAAGACTTCTATAGGTTCAGTATAATGATCGCCTATGTGGAAATTATCTAGAAACTTAATTGTCTTGCGTAAAGAAAAGTTGGGACGAGTAGATGCTAGATCCGATGTCAGTACGAAATACATTTATCCTAATTACAGAGTAACTGACCGAAATTCTCTATTTTAACACCTACTCGTTGTCGCGATTGCGGTGAACTTTCAGTTATCAGATGTTATTCCATTTGTACGATATCGGTTCTGTGTATTCAAATAGTGATTATCACTCTTACATCCAGCGTCAAAAGTATGGCTGTTAGATTTTCCGTTGTATCCAGGTTCAATGATATAAGAAAGAGGTAGGCTTCATACTTACATACCTGAACCTGTGTGGAGCACTAGACCATTACTTGAAACTCCACCCTATTTCAACTAACTAGGACAACTCCGAATAAAATAGAGATTGTGCAGTTATATGTATGAAAATGTAAGTTTACTCGCAATAATTGGTTTGTGGATGATGTATGCGTTTTCGTTCTTCAGATCGTGGTTGGTTTCGTTTTCGATTGGGCAGAATTTTGTTGGACCGACAGTAATAGCCTGTTCGATAAACTTCCAACGCTGAGTTCAACGGGGTCCAACGCTCTAGTGTTCGCCAAAATCCAACGCGCGTTAGATAATTTGCCCTCTGTTAGAGTATTTTAGAAAAATAAAATGCCTGCTTTTCCGCACCTATTAGAGGCCTCTATTTCTCTAACGCGTTGGACCGTTGGACGATTTTCTTCAACAAAAAATTTGGAGGGGTCTGAAAACGTTGGATGATTTGAGCACCTATTTGAGCACCTTGAAGATGAGCTCTAGGAGATGGAACAGCATCTCTATCTCTCTCTATCTCCATCTGCATCTCCATCTCTATCTCTCTCCATCTCCATTTCCATAGGGAGACTACTCAAGGAGATGGAGATGGAGATGGAGATGGAGAGAAAAGAGAGAGAGAGAGAGAGAGAGAGAAGAAGGGTGAACTAATAGTCTATAGTGGGGGCACGAGCTGCGTTTTCTGTCAAAGTCTTCTATGTGATTGATCCAACGCTACTATATGGAGTTTAGCGAACGCGTTAGATAAAAACATGTGAACGTTGGATGATTTATAGCATAACTAAGGCACGGAAAAGGAAAGTCCAACGCCAGGGTCCATCATCCAACGCGTTGGAAGTTTATCGAACAGGCTATGAGACTGGGAGAGATAACTGGGCAACATCATTCGATTGAGTTATTAACTGGTCTCTTACAATCAGACTATGGTCGAAAAGTCAACAATGGTGTCTGATCAATAGTTTGTAGATCGTCATCGTCGTTGTTAATTACGTGCGTAGTGATTCAAACGTTATCTGGTGATACGGATGTAAAATACTCTAAGATCTGTCGGTACTTTTATGGCTGGCTTGAATTTTGTGTTTCATGCCACGCTTATTGCCTAGATTGATACTTCTGAAATTTTTATGATTTGTAAGTTCTCTAGTACAAGATACAGATAAAAATATCGACGATTTAGTGACGAGGCAAACTCATAAACACATTGCGCTTCAATTTAATACTCTACTCTGCCCTGAAAATTTGAGGGAATCCCGCCTTGATGTTGTGGTTTTGCTATATTCTGGAAATAACCAATAATGCATTGGGCGAATGCGCATCTATAAACCTATATAGTTTCATGTGAAAAGTTGGGGGATCAAGCTCTTATCGAGTAAAAAATTGCGAAAACGCCACAATCATGACAACCAATTGTGACCCGTAGATTAGTAGACATGAGAATTTTGAACATGGCAAATGTTTTACCAAATTCAATCTGGCTTATTGACCTGTTTCGGAAAGAGCTTATTTGGGGAGTGATGTTCAACATATTTGCCTCTCGAACCTCAGTGGATTCAACCATTATGACTTCCATACCTGCTGCGCCACGAACTTTAAATATGAACCGGGGACTTGGATGTTTTGTACTAGCTCAAGAGTCTATCTGTGGGGTATACGAATGCAAAGACATTGGAACCGGGTTGTGTGCACGTGTAATCATGTGACTAAATATAGCACAGTTGATTCGAAAACAGAGGAACCGTGTAAATTGTCAGACCACGTTTCGCCATCGCATAGTTTATAATAGACACATGACTCTTTGATATGGGATTTATACTCGTATTTCATTACCAGAGTTGCACTCATCGTACCATTTGTCAGGTGGTATAGCAAAGTAGCCTCAGCCGCGCCATCGCTCGCTTATGGCAGGATGATCGCCAAAGTCATTGTGACTGTAGCAGTAAAAGCGACCCCATATAGTAGTTCCACTTCATAATCCCCGCATACCGCCATTCGTGGTGACATCGTGCGACGAAAGCAATAGTGTTACGATACTGCAATAGTGATAAGATGAATGCAGAGAATAGGAGTAATATATTGTTTTTTCCACCTTCTAGGTAGCTGACTGGTGGGCCACTACTAAATTTGTGCTCAGCTAGGCGTAGGGCTGCATGAGGCTCCCTGAATTTTTTCGCGCGCACCTGTCATCTGCAATAGCCGACTGGAGGTGGGCCGTCAGCACTGACTAAACGCTTCATCGGCGCAAATGCCACGCGAGCAATCTTCCGAGCTGAATTTCCTAGCAGGGTTTAGAGTGAGATCTGAGATGGGATTGAGAGATTTGTTGCGATGCCCATAGTGAAAGATTTGACTTCAAACTTAAGAAATTGTCCTGTCAGCTCGGCGTCAGCTTGCAAGGATGCGAGAATGCCAAATGTTTTTCCACAAGCGGTAGTACTTGAGAGCTGATATTTCAAACGGGGACAACAATCAAACTCCATTTCCGGTTGGAATTTCGTCCTTGAGATCCAGCCTCATGTTATTGTCAGCGTTGGTGACAGCCTCAAAAGCGAGGTGGTGTTCCGCACTACGGCCGCGTCGGCATTTCGTACGACCGAGGTTGGGCCGTCGGCGTCGGGACCACATTCGGGATGACAGGAGTCGTGTCAGCAGAATCGAAATCGTTGAGAACAGGATTTTGGGAAGCTCGGCCGAATAATCATAATCCGAGGTTGAACCCTCTATTTCCGTTACTTGTAACCAACAACGCCGTATTACCGTAACACCGTTTTCCAAATCCCATTTTGCTACCATGTTTTCCGTAAGATTCTTATCAATCTCCGCAAATTCGTAATCGTGTGAACAAGGTCATTATCTTGGCATTGGAAGTTTTTTTCTCTCCTGTGTAACCGGGAACTCGGAACAGGAATAACGCAGTTTAGCAACACGCAGACAGCTCAGGATCGCGTAAACCATTAGCAAGGCTATTATAACAGGGTCTGGGAATTCTGACCAAGGTCCGAGTAATAGGGACACTTCATTGGAGGGTAAACCACGGGAGTTAGAAGGTCTCAACAAGGCGTGCAGAATGTTGAATCGTTGGGTTACCTGGAGGACCCTGCGTCGGCATGGCTGCAGCGCCGGGCAGAGCATTTTTACTATGGACTGTAAAATCCTGGAGGGCTGTAAGAGAAACAGGTTGACAAAGATAGAAAAAAACCAGGGCAACATAGATTATTGGCGGTGCTGTTCAAGGAGCACATTTCAGGTTTCTGCCCGTTCAACCCGGGCCTGAAAAGTGAGGCACAAGCGTCATGATCAACGCGAACACTTGCCCTCCGAGGAAGATGGAAGGTTCACACGTCGTCAGGGTGCTGCTGGGCCTGAGGCTTGAGTGCTTTGGGTTGCAACGCCATGACATGCGTGGGAGGTCATGACGCGCTAGCATCGCAGTATGCATCTCTTCTGCATAGCGCCCGTTGGCTTGATATTCTCAAAGCGGGGGGACGGGATCCCGTGCTCGCCGATCATAACCACAGACGAACATGTTTGCCACTTAGAGGTATTGAATATGCAACGACGGTGCAAAGCAGGACAGACTCACAGAATCAAGGAAAGGGCCTACGCTGCGTAGCAATAACGTTCTTCGCAAAAATAGAAGCGCTGAATAAAGCGACGGTTTGACTGGTATGATTTGAGTGAATTAGGATGGTGCGGCCACAAAGCGAAGATGAGAAAACTCTGAGGGGATCGTGACGTCATTCGGGCCTCGGAAATGCCAGTCTAGCTTGGCACTCTCGCTTAACAATACAGCCAGAAAGCAACCATTAACCCACGAACAAGTGAGCGAGCGACCATGGCCTTGATCCGAATTTGAAGCGGTTTCGGTTGGATAGAGGTCCCCCAAACGCGGCATTAAATCGGCTAGTTAATCTTTTGCAGAAACAAGTGGCTAGAGCTGTGGCTGGTGCGGTGCTACCCGTTGATGCTGTCCCGATGCGACGTTTCTCCAGGGCCTCGACCATACGGAGTGGCCGCGGGGGAACTTGCAAAGGCGGGTCGTGTGCCCGTAGGGCTGGTGTGCGGGTGCACAGCCACGACCCTGAATGATTTGTTCCCTGTGGATCATGCAGCGTGGGCAGCGTGGGCAGCGTGGAGAGAGCTTGGCTTGCTCTGTTCGGGTAAGTCTATCCACTTTGGCTGCAGCGTTTTATCGCAACCACCACAGTGCAACCTGCACTACGCTACAAGATCTTCTTTCGGCGGACACTCCGCAGAGAGGCTCTGTTCCAAGAGCAGAATCTTGTGTGCATGGCTCGGCTGGACCTTGTTATTTGGGCCAACTTCGGGGGTACTGCACTCTAGGGCTGCAATGAATGCATGGATGGAGAGCGCAAAAAGAGAGTTTGCGCGTCCCAAGGAGCACAGCTCGAGCTGGCACGCTCGTCGTTCGGCTGGCATCGGCCACGCACCGAGGTTTCTATCCTATTGGCAGGGAAGATATTGCATTGCAGTTTCACGTCTTATCGAGGCAAGATGGATGCATACTACTTGCCAGTCAATGAAACTTCGCGTGTTGTCTCCCCATGATCACGCTTTCCCAGTACCTACCATCGTGGTAGGTATGGCAGGGAATCCCCCTATTGCCATGCAGTTGGTTCTTGCGTGTCACGGTCCCGAGGAAGCTGAAAGAAACATCTAGCCTCAGTCGACTTTGAGATGAATGCAAATGAAAGAGCAGTTTTTGAAGAGCCACGAGTCCAGGTCACGCGCCACGTCATGTGGCTAACTCGAGTCGCTGTGGCTCAAGTGCTTCGTTACTAGGAAGCGAGGTAGAGTGCTGAGTATGTACGCGTATAGCTATTAGCAGCATTGACAGCGGACATTGATTTGTATGCACGAAGACGCCAAGTAGCTGTTACCCAGTTTGCACAGCCAAAGGGATTGTCCGGTATGAAGCGCAAACCGGCCGTACGCGGCGGAGGAGTCCTTCAAACAATGCTCCGCTGGCGTCTAATCACCCGCAACGGTCCCTGGCATTTGTCCGTTGCTGGTCTAAGATTGTCGAACGGCCACGAGTAACAGGAGCTGTTCTACTGTACCTCTGTACATTGTGTAGGCAGTAGTAGGTATTTGCCGGGCCCCTCCCCGGATCAAGCTCGCATCGAACGGAAGCGCACGTTGCGGCGAGGAGTGTGGCTGCAAGCGAAGGCCGTGCTGGACGTCTATTGCGCGGTATTCTTGGAGACACTAGAAATCGATAAGTTGATAGCAGAGATTGTAAATCGTTGCGGATACAGGAAAGTGGCCTCGGGGGCTCCCAGTGTCGGAACGCGGCTTCTGGAGGTCCCAACAGCTGTGAGTGGTAGGAGGATGGTGTGGTGCAGTGCACAGCCTGCTTCGCCTGCTTCGGTAGAAAACACAGCAACAGGGGTGTGACAGTCCCTGCAGGTCGGACGGCCATCGGGCAGGCCTAGGCGTGGAAGGGTGCAAAGGAATGTTCGATCAGCATCGCACTAGCCGGGGTGAGGCTTGGCAGTCTATGAGGTCACCGTGGATATGAAAGAAGCAGAAGTGCCCAGTGAGGACCACAAATTCGCACCCTCCATCACGGCCGAGAAAAACATTCGCTCAGCAATTTACAATCATTCTGGTCGGCGTAGTCACTGCTTAGCACCGTGCTCCGCCTATACCCGCACTAAGTCGTACGCTTTCCACTACCTTCTACCGCGGCCATCACCTCATCAAGACATCCCAATCGGCCCAGTCCATCCGAGTCATAGTGCAGTCACTGGGACTGGTATAAAGGACATTGCCACCCGCCTTGGGTCCCTACTTTTTCCTCTTTCGACTATGTTGGCCCTACCATCGAAACGTCAGCACTTCTCCCAAGCGCACCCCACTTCGACACTATCCTCGCTACCAAACCATCATTCACCATCATCGTCACAACAACTATCCTTCGACGCCCTTTCACAACAACTCTCAGCCCAACAGCTCTTCGACCAGAAATTACTTCACGACTACCTCGAGTCTCAGCACCAGTCCTTTGCGACGTCCGTCATCGTCGACGCCGAGTCGAATCCGTTCATGTCGGGTGCATACGACCTATCTAATCCTGCCATCCGAATCCAGCAATCGACGCCTACACCGCAGGTCGCCACCTCATCTTTTTCGCAGAGTCCGATGCTTTCTTCCAGTGCTGCAACAGCTGGTCTTGAAAACTGGGGTTCGTTTAGAAATACCCACGGCGCCCACTCACTGCAGACACCACGAACAATCAGATCCTCTCACCAACGCGCCCCCTCCTCGTCGTCGACAGGGTCCAACGGCTCGCAGTACCAGGCAGCTATCCCTACGTCCACATATTCGTACGTCGCGTTCCCCGGGAATTCGCCTCCCTCAGACATTTATGTTGACTCATCATACAGTGCTGACGAAACCTCAAGAGTCTTCTCGAATCACCTACCTACACCTACACACACTCCCACGCAGGATTCGTTCCTGAACGCTACCAACAACACAAACTTCAACTTCACATCCAACGCACCGGGCATGGACTCAACGATGGCTGCTCATCTTTCAATGAAGCACGCTTTGATGGATCAACACGTTCCGGATGAGGATGTTCCAGGCTTTGTACACTCTGCAAGGCACTCAGTATCGAGCTACGGTCATGACTCCCCAGCGACTCCCCACACAGCGCATGGAGAAGACTTTGACGAGAGGTTCAAGATGCCTCCTACCGGTGAGATTCCTAGTTCCAAGGTGGATGCGTGGTTCGACTTGTATCTTACTTACGGTGATGAACCAGATATGCGACAACACACCGTCCCTAAATTTGAACGAACATATACGGACGCTGCTGTCGACACCTTCTACGACCCTACCGTCATGTTGGCGCAGACGCAGTCGATACAACATCCAAAGACCTCATCACTCTTGTCACCGTATCGAGGCAGCAACCACAACGACATTGTTCAGCGGACGTTGCAGGCTGCGCAGAACGCGCGGTCTCAGTCGCCGTCTAGTTCAGCGAGTCGAGGCGTGTCTCCATTCCGTCACAACTCCCCATTCCGACAGCCCAGCAACAGCTTCAACTCTCCTCGCATGAGAGTTGGTACTGCTGCCGAGGCACGTGAACAGAAAGTTGAGGCTGACGCTGCATACGCAATGAAAAGTATTCCCTCAAACGATGAGGCTCAACCAAAGACAATCTCGCCAAAGGATGCGCTACTAGACTACCGGGAAGCTGATGAGGATTCCAAGGCTCCATTGTTCCCAGATGGTGGCGCAAGCGAGTACGACCAATACAACGGTGGCAACCAATATAGAAACGCCACCCAATCCAGCTACGACACAACATCGGGACAATCTTACCGCAGGGACAGCTGGGCAACACCGCAATTCTCACCAAACTTCTCGACAACTTCTGTCGGGTCTTCGCAGCCTTCGTCTTTCGCCTTTGTTCCTCCCTCAATATCAGGGAATATTCACGGCCTATCGTACGGTACGGCACAGTCGCATTACCGCTCAACACCCAGCAACATGCCATCGGCCACCGACAACACACCAGATTTCCCAGCGCATCTTACATCGATGGAATCAAGCGCGAGCGAAGCCGGACCAGAACCCTCAAGTCAGTTGAGCGACCACCAGCTGCAGAAGCCTGCGTCATCGAGCGCCGACTCGGGCACGTACACATGTACTTATCACGGCTGTGCACAGCGTTTCGAGACTCCTCAAAAGCTCCAAAAGCACAAGCGTGAAGGTCATCGCAATGCAAATGCTGCCGTCGGCATGACATCAGCAGCCCTGCTAGAGCGCAATTCTCAGGCGGGACCTCACAAGTGCGAACGTATCAACCCAACTACGGGGAAACCTTGCAATACGATCTTTTCGCGACCGTACGATCTTACACGACACGAAGACACGATCCACAACGCACGCAAGCAGAAAGTCCGATGTGCGCTGTGCGTGGAGGAGAAGACATTCTCACGAAACGACGCTCTAACCCGGCATATGGTAAGAATACATCAGCAGCCCAGGCGCAAGTCGCAGCCTTGCTAACGCGTTTCACAGCGAGTCGTCCATCCTGAGGTTGATTTCCCTGGGAAGCATCGTCGCCGCGGAGGCAACCACGACTGAGTGACTGACCCTGCCTGGTTGTCCGCCCGGAGTTGCTGTGTCGCGGCTTTGCGGCGTCGGCCGAATGCCGCGGAGCGCCCGGCTCAACCGATCTGAGTCCGATGCTGCCAACGCATTCCAGAACGTAAACGACCTTTCGACGTTGCACTCTTACCCCTCCTGCGAATCTTCTACCCGGTCGAGAACGCAGGCTTTTGTCGCTTGATCGCTTGATACTTCTAATTTTACCACTTTTTCTTTGTTGCATGAGAACGCCGCATGTCAGATTTGCCGATTTTGGCGATCTAGGCATTTTTGAAGTTTCTTTCCTGCAAATGCTTTTCTAGGCAAATTGGCGTTTTGCAGCAGCATCCGGTTTTCGCTGGTCGGATAGGATGCCGGGTCACGGATCGGCGTAAACCATACCTGAAATTTCGTGTCCTGATTCCGGAATTCGTTTTTTTCCGTTTTCTTATGTGTTGGTCATTTCTTTTCGTTACTGGTTTTCTGTTTCACAAGTTTTTACCTCGAGCGTTTAAGCGGCGAGGAAGTTGATGAATGACACGATTTGGAACGAATGGTCTCCTCGACCGGATGACTCAAAAAAGCAACGATTAGAATGGAACGGGTTGGCCGCAGACGCCAGGGTTTTGAAATGGGTCCATGTCTCTTTTAGTTTTATTCCTTTTTGTCTTCTCTATAATTACCATCCACCGGACAAAGATCTGGTTGGATTTTTCAATTGTATAACTACTCTCCAGTCACTTCGAAAAAAGTTTCGCTGGGATTTCAAATTGTCACTTGGTTACGTGTCTATTACCTTTCTACTGTCTATTTCAAGTGCGATGCAAATTCGGGGTTGCACCATGCTATACAATGTTCCCTTATTTCCTCATTTCGAACGCTCAAAATGAAACCTGGTAAAAGGCCAATGTACACAGCGTATCACACACATCTTTCCTTAAAACTCCAACATTGATACCCCCTCGCGCCCCGAACATACGCAAGGGAGCAGCGCTGTACAATAGATAGTTTTCTTTGCCTTAGTCGAGCTGTATGTAGTCCATGCCTTCACCGGCCTGGCTGGAATAATCCCCTAGCCCTTCAATTTCAAATTGTAGCTGAATAACATGTCCCATGCAAAATCTCCTTGATGCATTGCGCGTAGCTTTGCTATGGTAAGCTAACAATCTGACTCGTGCACATTTCCATATCGATACCTCCGCATCAGGACAGTGTATCCGACACTGTCCCACACAACACTCTGGCTGAACAAACTTCTCTGCACCTGCATCCCACATCCGCATCGTGCGCTTTCCTCCACCACATCTCCACCCTTGCATAGCTGAACCTCAAAATACACGCCCATATGAATATCCACATCTGAACATCTAGACCTCATATTCTCCCTCATCACCAGCCTCATTCACCCCTTCTTACCGACGACTAGTGCCGAGAAACCCGCATGTCAGAACTCTAATCGCAAAGTGCGAGATCTAAGATCGGTCGCGCGGGCGGTCTAGACCCCGCCATGTTCTCTTTTTCGTGCTCCCGCTGCCACGAGCGAGGCGGGCCGGGTAGGGGGTGAGGCTGGAACAATGATGGCTGTGTACGTACTGCGTGTGTAATAGGGTGAAGAATATCTCAGAGCTTGGGGAGATGGGGATGCGGCATGTAAACATGTAGGAATCGCGTAGTGGGTTTGCTTGGTGTCAGATCAAGTAACAGCCGCGCTGTGCGCATCAACGGATGCTGGCACGGTGCGGGAATAAAATCGGGTACCGGAAAGAGCGGGCTCGAGGTTCCCTCGTACATTTGATGTCAGGGACGGATTTGGCATTGTGACGGGTGTGGGGAGAGATGTGTGATCATGAGTGAGGAAATTTCGCTCTCTTGTGTGCACTGCATATTTGTTATTGTGGACTGCCGCGTGCCGTGAGGCCGAATTTTGATACCCCGGCGAGCAGCACAGGTTCATTCGGTGTTGTGTCGGCCGGGGACAGTTCGGGTCGGGAGGCATTTGAGACTTTGCGATAGTGGTTGGAAAGGGTTTAGTGGGGAGGGGATATGTCGTCATAGAATCAGTCGTGCGAGGGGGTTGCTTATCGATAGTGACTTATGGTTCGGGTGTGTTAGAGAAATGTTTTGTGGATGAATGAGCGGCCGCGGCTTTGGGTGCGTTTGGCGATTAGGGAATATGATGTAAGGGCTGATTCTTGCATGTCTTGACGTCGATGTAATTTTCTTTGTCCCGCGACCTGCCGTGTGGAATTAATTGAGTTGGGCGGGTAGCGGAAACAAAATTGGGTTTCATTTTTTTCTGATCTCTGGATATTGTCACTTGATGTCATGAGCCATCAAGCTTGGGTTGCTAGTTGATTTCCCTAACAATGACGGAAATAAAGCCAGAAGACCCTGAATTTGAAGCTATTCGTCATTGTTATGCGAGGGGTCTCACGATGCGGCACGCGCTTGGCCGATGATCCAGAATTTGGTTAATTCATGACAATAAGTTTCGTAGAGTATGGTGCGGATTCGATGTAAGGGATAGCGCTCCAGATTCCTGGGTCACGGCATTTAGGCAGAGTGATTGGGCGAGTGGGAAGACATGTTGAGAGCATGACGATGGTGGTTTGGGATCTGCATGCGCGGGATTGGTCAATGCGGGGCCTCGCGTGTTTAGATCCGCGCGTGATGGCGATTATCGAGAAATGAGGTGACGGGGTGATGTTGGTGTGATGATGAAGGAGAGATCGAGATGGGCAGGTGGATATGGAGGTCCGCGGGGTGCGGCTGTTGGTTGATGCTGAGTTTTGTCGGGAGGGGTATGCTTGTGAATTGAGTTTTTCTGGCCCGATTTTACTCTATTGTGGCTTGTGATATTGCGGGTCATTTCGTCGAGGGATATTTTGTCCGGTTCAATCGAGATAAAGCTTTGTGAAACGCTGTATACACTGCAAACACTGGAGTTTGTTGTTGTACGAAGTATACGAATGGGAGTCACCTTGCACTCGATTGATCATCCAGCGCGCTCCGATAAAGGTGAGCCTTCACATGTTATTTCATTAACTCATCTCTCTTCCTGCAAGATAGGGAGTACAAATTAAGTATATTTTTGCATCATTGACTTCAAGTCGATGTTGATTTTCATACAAGTCCATCGTAGTGCGTGTTTCAGTCTTACATAGAGTACACGAATAGGGTGTCTAAGTACAAGACTATAAGGCTGCTTCGTAGCATTATAAAGAACAAATACCTTTCAATAATGGCAAGACTGGCATGTTCTGGGTCTTGAAGGATTACACTGTGAGGAATACTCACCTACATCCTAGGTCTATGATCAGTTGATCCGACATTGATACAAAGTATTTGAGTTTTATTCTGTTGAATGCTCCAAGGTTGTTTTCACAGTCTAAAGCCTATGGAATCTAATAATTCATTTCAGTATTAATCAATTAGTAATAACACTACAATCGAACTTTCATTGTACCCAGGGCTATCTTCAGGCCACTAGCCTCTTGTTGTACTGCCGAAAAACGATAGAATTATCCTGCGAGGCAGCGAATGAAATTAGTCCTCTAGTCTAAGATTTCTTTTCCCAAAGAATATGCTTTACCGTCTGTTAAATTGTTCAAATGCGGAAATTGTTTTTGTTCAGCATCATGACCGAACAAAACTATGTTATATATCGTAATAGTGCTGCGAATACCACCATTCATAGTGAATTTTCCAAGGATCGAAACACACATATATGACTGCAATGTACACAGATAAGGTCTAACATAAACTGAGCTCTTTGTTCACTTGAAATGCGTTTCATATATAATTATCTGTTTGATTTTCTTGTGTCACGATCTCAGCTTATAAGTTATAACTTGTTATCAGATATGAATTAACTCAGTGCGTGGCATCGATCCTGATCGATCCTTATTTGTATCTATGGATAAATCAATCAATATCCAACAGGATGTCAAAAGTACTTGAGCCTTGGCTAAGAGGTAGGGATAGTGGAGATAGTCCTGATTCTAATCAATTACTCTTTTGGACATAAAACTAACATGTGCGAAGACCTATGCATAAACCAAATATTCTATGTTCCTCAAATAAATAATATTAACTACTAAATGGAAAGTCCGCTACACGTCAGATTGATATCTGTGGATATATCAATATCCATCTATTGAAATTCACGGATTGATTGGATGGGAAATCGATCGATGACACGCACTGCATGGACTTAGCCCTTAACTACACCAAAGATCACTGAATTCAACTTCATGTTCATGTCGGGTATTCACACATAACATATGTGTTATTCATTGTTACGCAGTACTTTCTGATAGACAACAAATAAAGATTGGACCCTGAAGTCTAGCACAGTCAAAATATACACTTTTACTTAATATTTCTGAATACCTTGATAGTTGCATACCAGCTGTACTGAACTCCATACTTTAGATGTCCTGCGTACTCGCTCACTTATATTATCTCAATACTTCTCCGTGAAATCAACTGTGTTTTGCACATCAAAGAAATTATTTCTCCCCAAACAATGCACACCCTAGCTTATCCATAGCAATGCTATAGGCATGTTCGGCAAAATTCCAACAATGTTGAATCATATTCTATATTTGTAGATCCTTCGGGATTATTTAAGGGCCACTATGCTAGGAACAAAAACAGGGTCTATATAGTTTCCATGTGAATAAGGGTTATGAAACCTTGAGCCCTACCTACCCACCCAACTTTCCTGCCTGCTTAGATGATGTTGAATGATTTTTACTACTACCCTATAGCAGTTGGAAGTGTTGGAAGTGCTGGAAGTGTTGAAAGTGGTAGAATTTTGCCGAACAGGCCCTATGTAGTGCTCTAATACCAACGTACCAAATTTTACTATCTAGGGTAGATAGTAAGTACAACTTTCAGGCGCATTCTCATGGCCCTGCCAAAAGCGCTGCAACATCAGTGTATTGTTTTCTTATGCGCATAAAGCTAGGAGCTCTGTTTTTAAATCCGTGGTGACTTCCAAGGTTGCAAGGAACTCACTCGTGGAGGAAAACTTTGAAAGGGACCAGATTAAAACAATAGCAGTGACTTATGATAAGAATGCCATTGAAGCTGGCAGGTGTTGCCAAATAAACTGGTATAAGTAGGTATGTGTGTATCTAGAGTACATAATTGCTGGTAGAATGACTCTGGATGACTGGCAATCTAAACCGTGCTCCATATCTTCGCTTATTCCAAAACAGTATCTAGTGATGCATTCTCCGTATTCTCCGAAGTAGACTGTAATACGTGCGACTGTGCTGAATATCGTAGAAGGGATTCGACTTTCTATCATGTCTTGATCGCAAGAAAGAATATGGAGGGAGTACTGACAATAACTCCAGATTTGTTGAAGTGGTATCTCACTTCGGCTTTGATGATCATTTTCTTGCTATTGGGTTTAGATAAGTGAACAAAGATACTGTATCTATTCCACCAGACCTTCGAAACGAGATCTGATTGGTCCCAACATTCCAATTAGAGGATATCCCTCAACAAGGTCAGACTTGAATCTTTCTGAAGACCTAGCTAATTACAGATGCAAGCTTGAAACGAGTACCCTAAGAGAAAGAAATAAAATTTTCATTTTCTTTACTTCGTAGTAAAGAAGCTTGATTAATGGCTGAAGAGTGGTATTAGGGTTCATATATCTTAATCAAATGTTTTTGGCGAACAAAAGACATTTAAAGTGACGCGTATCATAACTTCGATTTGATAACGGCGACTACGGTTATCAGAAAACCGTGGAATGGCTAGAATGTATTCCAGATGTGACGTACGTTATGCCTATTTTCATACCATGAGATGTTGAATATCAACTGCCAGAAGCTCTAGCACATGATCCAGTCTATGTCCAGGGAGCATCTTTTAGAGAAGTGCTCAGTAATTCCGATCATCTTGGGTTGACGTAATCCGGTAGGCCGACACAGAAGAAGTTGAAAGCACGAGATATAAATTGTCATTCTATTATAGATCATGCTATTGGTCGTTACCCACCAGCAGCTCCCATCAATCCGCATACTCTAAATCTATACCCAACCCCTGAACGCCAACCATGCCTTATATTAATCTATGCTGGCCTCAAAACTACATCCGCCAAAATAAGAACCACATTTTTGAAGAACCTCCTCCACTCCAACGGATCACCGCTAGCTTTCACAAATCTCACATCACACATCATATTCGAATCAATCTCTACTCGCTCCACCACGATGTGACCATTAAGGCCTTGCCTTCTGCCATCTGCCATCTTGACTCGTAGAGTAGCTTCTCCGGAATGCTCCCATTCTGTCAGTTGCTTATCCGTTGGTGGCAGAGATGGGATTCCTAGCTGATGTAGTGCATCCGCGAGGAGAGGAAGGAGAGAGGATATCGGCATTGTGGATAGGAAGCGAGCCAACGAGTAACTGGGGAGCACGTCTTTGAAGTTACGGGCTGCTTGTGTGAGAGTCAACGGAACGGCAGGGGTAGCACTGAACTGTGTTAAGCTGGGGTCCTGTGAAAGCATGTCCTGGGTGCTTGATGGGAGCTGTGAAAGATATGGCGTTGATGTAGGCGGTTGTGATGGAGAAAATGGTTGTTGTTTGCCCATCTGTGTCGGTTGAGATGCAGGAATACCGTCATGAGTTCCTAGTCGAGGGGGTCGTTCCCAATCAAAGTGTGACTCCGCCGTGGGAGTTTCGGGCTGAGTAGATGAGACCAAACTGATGTTGGACGGGTATGCCCGCGAGCGGTGTGGTATAGAATCAACGTCCATGGCCTCCGAATCTTGGGAATAGGTTTGTTGTGATGGGGTGGGACCTCTCGAAAAGTCGATCCTCAGTTGTGAGAGCATTTGAGTAGCAAGACCAACCGGGTTTGCATTGGTGCCGTCCGAACTGAGATAAGGATTCTTTCTCCGGACCCAAGTATGATTTCGCATATCTTCCAGTGTGACTCGTTCTTTCGGATCTACCTTCAACATTCCTCTCAATAAAGACATGATAGGTGGAGAAAGCGGATCCCATAGAGGATCTGTCGGGTTCTGACCCGTCTCGACATATTCTCGATACTCATCACTGTTCATTGTTGGCTCATCCCAAGGAGTATTCCCCACCAATAGAACGAATAGAACGACTCCACAACTCCAGATATCGCAAATGTTTGCCTCATAGCCTTGATCTAACAAGTCCGTTCTTCTGCTCCTTCTGCCACTGACCACTTCTGGTGCGATATAAGGCGGACTCCCGCATATTGTATTGCACAATCGCACTTGGCCATCCTTTTTGAATAGCGCCGCGAGACCAAAGTCTGCCAATTTGAGATTGCCATCTTCAGACAAAAGCACGTTTTCTGGCTTTAGATCTCGATGTGCGATTCCCTTCGAGTGCATGTATTCGACTGCACTCAATAATTGTGTGAAGTACAAGTGTGCGATATCTTCTCCAACACCCTCATCGGCTTCAATCTTGTCAAACAAATCCCCGCCATCAGCAAGCTCCATAGCGATCCACGTCCATAGTGTATCCTCTCCAGCACCGAGGCACTGTATTATATTCGGATGCTTCGCCAGATATTGATGAAGGGTGATTTCCATTTTCAGTTGTTTTGGTGTGACTCGACCATGATTGAAGGCGTGGTCCTTATTGATGAATTTTACGGCGATAATGGGAGAGGATGCATTGCGAGGGACGGCTTTGCGAATACTGTAGCACGATTGTTAGCGACTTCGAAGCGTGATGTTCGGATCGAGACAATATACCTTGCATATGCGCCTTGTCCGATGGTTTTGCTGACAACTCGGAACGGTAAGTTGATGGGTAAAGGTGCAACCTGGCTTCCTGGGGGGGGCGGAGCCATTCTTTTGAGCTTCTAAAATCAGGTAGTACACACGAGAGAATGATCGGAAAGAAGGTGGAACTCTAGGCAATGATGGTTGAGCGCTGTTATGCTGAATGGCTGCCTGCACAAGTCGCATGTCGTCGGAACAAACAACACGAAAATTATTGCCAAGACTTTCGCGTTATCACGTGGGGAATCATTACACCATGTTGGCCGAAACGCCGAGACCCATCGACTCTGGATTTCTATGTTTACGTTATCAAGAAGCATTCGGTGAACCTTCCGCATTCACCCACGATACAAACTCAATTCCCATCCCCGCAAATGTCAAAATCGTACGACAGCCACCGCGCGACTCGACAAGCGCGGATTGATGACTCCGACGACATGCATACATACTTTGGTGGCTGGAACAGGGGACTGCATCCTCCAACTCGTGCTCGACGCACGCCTGGAAACAAAATTTGTGTCAAGATTTCGAAATGCAGGAACATGATCTACTAACGATCTACCCAGATTCTGAAATCTTGAAGCGTCTGGATCTCTTTGGAGCAATTTCATCATCGAGAATTGCAAATACCTGAGATCTGGAAGCCTGCACGATTCAAGGCCCCCTGGTTGACCGTGTAAGCCGCCCTGGCAGTATTCTTTTTGAACAAGCATAATTCGACACGACCTTTCCAGGTACCCCAGATAACACTCCCAACTGTTCCCAAGGGGGTTTGATATCACATGTCAAAACGATCATAACTACTTTCAGACATGCACTCTTGGGACATAACCCAGGCACTCCCTATTCCCATATACAGCCATGACCCTGAGAGTGGGTCTTTTCTTCCACCCTGTCTTGACATAGGTACTTTGGTCCGCCACCATTGCCCATAGCCACTGGATCGTCACATCCTAAGATCAACGTTGCCCTTCGGCGCCGAACCTTCAATACCACGCACCTGTCAACCAGCACAGTTACATCAAGCCGCATGCAACGGTCTCGGGGACCTACTCCATGCCCTTCAATTCGTGCGGTCACATCCGCGCGCCGTAGGCCCGTAGGCGGCCGTCTCCGACTTGAATACGCAAGTTCGACGGTACTGGAGGCTAAAACTCTCCGACGTAGGTACAGTAGACTGCAGGCGCAACGACTCTTGGTTCGAGACGCAGAATCGGATCATGAACGCATGGAGCTACGGAATTTGCCTTTATCTAGAGTTACATGCTGTTTATAATTCGACCCTGAGTACCGAACGTGTTTATCGATCTTCCCATTTTACATATGTAGTAAGCCCTGAAGGCCTCTGCCAATTTCTCCAAGCTTTGCAAATCAATACATACCTGCCCCAAAACTACGATCCCCCGCCTTCCGGTGCCGTCCACGACTCCGCTGGCTACCGTAATCCTCTACGCGAGGTCCAGTACTAAACACGAAAACAGACAACAGCATAACAACAATAGGCCTAGCGACCAGCGAGATGTGCGCGATGCATGACTGGGACCAAGATATTGACACACTCTATGTGGGGAGGCACAGATAGAGTTGAGACGGAGTCCCCGCCTAGAGAAAGGGATCTTCGCCCCCCGTGCACACACCCCTCTCCCCTCACTAATCACGCCCGCGACCTTTTCCTCTTTTCAACGCTGCGTACGCGAATTCGTTCCCGCATGCTGGCTCCCCGCCGCCGTCGTGGACTTGTTGCTCAACATAGTCGCCGTCCGTTGGACCCTACGTAGATCTCGGATCCTACGTCCATAGTTAGTCCTCTCCCGATCCCATAGGTCTAGATATCCTTGTGCGTGATCAAACGACATGCATCCAAAGCCATGCGCGACGGAGCTTGACGCAGCGTATCTTGTTGCACTGTTGATACTTCCTGAGCGTGTTTGTTCGTGCGTGGCTAGGCGAATCTTAAGGTCTTTGCTCGTCCGAAAGTCGGACGATTCTCAATACTATGTGGACTGTGCTGTGTGGCCGGCCGTTTGACCATGAGGTTTCGTTTCCGCAGCGTTGGGATAGCGCTAGATTAAGGCGTCGGCTGTTGCACTTGCGAGGGCTGCACTCAACGTGAAACTAGGAAATTGGCGATGGGGAGCGCGAGTAGAGAAAGGAGGGAAGGTATGCGCAGGAGGAACACTTCCGGGGGATTGGTGCCTAAGGTGTATAGTCTAGGTAATAACCAACTATGAAGATAAGCGAGAGGGAATTTGAAAGTAGGTGGTTAGAACTTGTGTAGAGGAGCTACGATCTGTATTAATTAAGGTACAAGCCTACCATCGATGTTACTATCGTCGGTTTATTCAAGACCCAGCCTCGTGATTTCCATGTTTGATTATTCCCAAGAAACCCCCCTTCTATATTCCAACTATCTCCCCCCAGGAGAAATCCATAGAATCGAAGAGACTGCGACAGTCTCGTGCTGAAAGATCAGGATTCTGATTCCTCTCGTCATTCTTCTCACCCATGCAACAAGAATTTCCGAGTGGGCAGTCCGTCAATGTAAGACATGAAAAAAAAATCAAAAAATAAGCACAAAAAAACCGCCGTGAATGCTTGGTGTTTTCCCCGTCCGGAACGCCGCTCTAGGTTACGTTACATATGCACCGTAAAGGGGAATAATGCTTTCTGAAGCCCGCCCAAAGTCGAAGGAAAATTTGGTTCGTATCCTCCATCTTGCACTAGTTGGAAATGTCTCTCATGAGGACATTCTCTTAATCGTTATGTACGTCGCGAAATCAAGATCGAGAGTTACCAGTTGGGCTGGCACTGTACGCTTGCGCCGCAGCAGCATCGAGACCGCGAAGTTGAGGACCATAGCGAGGATGCTTGATGAACTTGGGTACCGAGTCCTGTAGATTGTCAGTAATATTTCTGCATGTTGTCATCCGTTGTATGAACATACACTTGACATGAGCTTGAAGATGGAATTTTGAGCCTTCTCAAAAAGTAGAGCAACCTCTACTAAACTCTGCATCATGGCAGCATCGTCACCAACAGCCCGAGTCATGCGTGTAGCGAGCTGCGTGCGTAGAGCATGGTCAATGTTGAGCTCATTGGGTGAACCGGGGGCGAGGAATGCATTGTACAAGCCTGCGATTCCAATTAGTCAAATATCGAACATGTCATCTCAAAAGACGTTCTTACCGTATGCAGCAGCGAGAGTCTCTCGAATAGTCTCAATTTTGTGATCACCGGTAGTGTTGACTGCGGCCTTGTATTGGTTGTTGAATTCTTGTACCTCCAGGTAAAAAGACAAATTCTCCTCACACATAGTCTCTTTCAAGAACTCGCGGTAGAGTAAACGCCATGACGGATTTCGGATGATGACGTTGGTTCTGTTGCTGTTGGAATCACGCGCGGCACCCTCTCGGACTTTGACAGCATTGGCTTCTAATGCTGCTGGTGTCTCCTCCACGATGGTCCATCCCGCTACCTGTTCACCATGTTGAGTGACATAATAGTGCGTTTGCTTAGATGGAACGAATTTATCTTGTCGAGAATCGACGGGCGCAATCAACCGTAGCTCGCAAAACAATTGACCAATCTCGTTGCTTTCACGACGGTCGACCATGGTGCAACAATCCATCAACCACTCCACGGTTGCTTTGCCGGTAAAAATATGCTCATAAGGTCGCACAGAGGTGGGTTTGTGTTTTATCATCCGTACTCCCACGTCACACCTGGAAAACTCGTGGATGGAATCTGAGTCTGAAGTTGCCGTCTCGTTAATGTTCGCACCCACGAATCGACGAAACAAAATCTCCACCGTTTGTTCATCGTGATGCAGTTTATCGGTCTCGGTATCTCGTTCCAGAATGACAAGTTGACGGGGATTGCGGTTCGATTCGATAACATGTTTTACGTGGGAGGACTGGATTCCGTTTCTCGCACAGAAGCGTTCGAGGATATGGATGCCTTTTGGTGTAAGCTGCCACACGGAACTCTTATTTTGAAAGTCGAGTTTTCCTTCCACTGATTCTATGAATTTCGCCTCAAGAAACTTTTGGCACACTGATCGGGCCATTTCTTTAGCCATGGAGAACGTAGTCGTGGTAGTCGTCGTGACAACGCGGGATGAATCTTTGGGATCAGGCATGCGATTCGACTGCGAAAACTTGAGCGAGCCGAGGTTGGTGATAGCCTCGTCTGATGTAAAGGTATAATCGATCATCCTAAACCGAACACGATGCGGAGTTAATGGTAGAGAGACCATCAGTGTCGAAAAGAGATCCTTGAAATCCTTCAAAACACAGTTAGCTTTGGTCTGCCAAAATGGCAAGAAAAATGCAAAAGGCGGGGCAGTATTTCACTTGAAGGAAAATGGTGCCGAGATAAGCATGAACGAGAGACGCATGATAAGAGACTTTTCCAGGTGGTAGACGAAACAGAGCCATGGCAGTCCTTCAGTGGAGCAGTACCATCCAAAGAAATTGCACCCAGGACAAGAGACGTAATTGCCTACGGCTTTGCTGTTGGTGAAAGAAGTATTGCCTGCCCTCCCCTCCTCCAGCCTGACGTCAAACCAGGTACAATCTCGGCGCGATTGAGTACTTGGGTCTCTTCGGCGGTTGCTATCTCTTTCCATAAATGGCCAACAACATGCTTCTCCATGGACAATGGGACATCGGAGAATACCTACGACTCTTCTTCCCCGAGATGAGGAGGAATTGACACGGCCTCGGATGTGTTTGACCCGGAATGGCTTGAATGTAAGGAAAGGAAAGGAAAGGACAGTGAACATGATTCAACAAGAATGTACAAAGACCAGAAAGAAAGCAAACAAAGAAGCCAATGTCATGGCGATTGAACATACCCTGGTAAATGGCCTCTCATCATCCGTCATACGGAGTAATCGAGAAGAGGTTTGATGCATCTTTTTATCGGGTGCCTTAGTCAAAGTCGTCGAGACCGAGGAAGACCTGCCCTGAGCCAGATTTGCGTTTTTCGGCGTGTCTGCCGAAGTACTGTAGTGAAACGAAGCCGCCGATGCAGCGGACTCACGCGGTATTGCGGGGTCGCTCGAAATGCTGTCCGCAGCCGCCTCGTAGGATGTGGATCGCAGACTGGGGCTGATGGAGCTCTCTCGGGAACGACGATCGTCGACGTAGTCGGAACGGCCACGCAAGATGGAGGTGGACGCACGCGGGGTTCCTGGAGCGAGTAGCTGCGTCGTGGACGACGAGAGCAGCTGGGATGCGAAGCTGCTTGTGCTGGAGCCTCTGATATGGAAGGAGGGGAGGCCGGCTGAGAGAGGAGCGGCGGTGGAGGAGGAGGCAGTTGCCGTTGTGGTTGTGGTTGCGGGCTCGCGGCTGTTCTTTCGTAAGAGGCCGGGGAAGCGCGAAGAAAGGGTCGAACGTCGGCGTTCGGTGGATGGACGTGCCGCTGGAGTCGTTGCTTTCTTTTTCTCCTTCAGATCGAGAGTAGCAGCAGAGACAGCAGCAGCCGGAGAGGAGGAAGAGGAAGAGGAAGCAGCGGTGTCAGCCTGAGCAGCGAGAGAGGGTCCTGAGGCTGGGTGGGCGACCGGTTGCTGGGGCTGGGGAGAGGATGGAGAGTGGGTGTCGGTGGGCGAGGGAGAGGGCGAGGGAGAGGTGCGGGGACTAGATGCTGCCGACGAGGGGGATGGGGTGGCAGAGGCTGGCACATTCAAGGGCAGGTAGGGAGTTGTATAGGGCATCTGGGCGACAGAGGAGTCGCGGAAGAGAAGGTCGCAGACCTGACGAAGGGAGCGAGCGAGAGTGGATACGGGCTAGCAAGGGTGCACATGGACGGTTAGAGAGAGGAGGTCTGTGTGCATTGGGTCTGACCAGTGACTTTTTCTGCCGCCCCAGCAGAGTCCACCGACGGCCACAGACAACCACACCGCACGCTCAAGACAGCTTAGACAGCGCCGGTCCAGGGCTAAAACGAGCTGGGCGATGACAAAGGCACTAGAAACCCCCCCGGCCGCCCATCGCAGCGAGCGTCGCATGGCGGCATGCTTCAAGGGAATAAGACGCTTGGCTTGGGCGGAAGGCGACCTCGTGGGAATCCCTGCAGATCGAGCATGTTGCAGGCACACACATGCCCACACATGCCCACACTTTCCACACAGGCCTTGCCTCCAGGCTCCCCAGTATGCACACACCCCCAGCACACACATACTGCACACACACACTGCACACACACACGCACACCCATACACCCATACACCCACACGCTTTGGTCCAATCCAATCCAATCGCCGCCCTTCCCCAATCGCTGCCGTGTGAGTCTTGTAACCCATGGCCAGCCGCCTCCCGAGGCTGGTCCCAGAGAAAGAAAAGAAAGAAAGGGCCTCAGGCCTGAATAACCAGCCCGCAGACTTCAAGAGAACCGGGCCATTGGAGCCATTGCAAGTCCCCTTTCTCGCTCTGTCTACCTTCGGACTAATTTCTACCTACTAATTAGCCCACCCAACTTGGGACAGGTTCCCTCCCAAAAGCGACCGTGAGAGGCCGTGAGAGGCCGTGATGCGTGAGCGGCCGATGTCATGTTGCGAACCATCGCAGCCCGCAGTATGCCACGAGGGATCACCCATCCTGGGCACCTGGGCATTCGTCCAATTTGCCCCCGGGGAACACCAGCAGGAAAACAGTCCGAGACCCTTGATTTTTTGCTTTCGTTCCTCTCACGGCCACACACAGCGAGGGAGTGGCGGGACGCGCTGGCCGTCGGTCGGTCGTGGAGGCGCCGATATAGAGAGAGAGCTGCGTCATCGTTTCTGTGCTCCGATTGCTCTGCTACCATGTCTCTCGTGTTACAGGGCCACTGTCCTCACTTCGCATTCCACAACCACTTCGCACACTCCGACAGAGACTTCACAAAAGGGGGAACGAGCGGCGACAGGCAGCACTACCCATTCTCTTTGTACGCTTCTGCGTTTCTGCGCGTCTGCACGTAATGGACGGTGGTGCAGGCAGCCAGAGAGTTGCGCCTTTCGTACTTCTGGCTGTATGCGGGCGGGTTGAAAGACGTTCCTTCGTGCATGACGCAGACAGCTGTCCTCCATGCAGCCGCTTCTCCAACAAAATATACACACTGTCCCTGTGCTTCGAAGCGTGTTACCCAGCCGTCTGAGAAGAGCAAGGCGTTGTGTCCATCACTATAGACACACTCCCAGACTTCGGCGTCAACCGGGTTTCGAATTGCTGCACCACCGTTTACTCAGTCTCTGGACGGGCCCGTTGTTGTGTAACCGCTGGTGGGCAATGGAATGGCACAAGAAAGAGGAGGCTGTCCTGTACAACCATTGGCAAAGCCCTTCTTCCGTGAAAGACGGAAACACACAACCGTTCAATCGCCCAGAGGGCTCAACACCGACTGTGCAACCTATTCGGACATTGTCAACATGCCAAAGAGGTGCGGAGACTTCTCGCATGCCCGTAGCATTACTTTTGCCATTTCACAGGCAACGTGTAGTCCACGTTGCACCCTTGTCTCCGGATGCCGGTCGGCGTGGAAGGACAAAAGGTTGACAATGTGCGGGAAAAAGCAAATGTCTGGTTTAAGGTTTTGCGTAACACCGTCACCCCTTTCCGATGGCCAAGTGTGAATGCAAACGGCAGACATCGTGATCGTGTAGTATAGATGCCTACCCCGCGATGGCGATTTCGTCTGGTCGGCCCCCAGGCGCATGGAAGTCTCCACAGGTCAATGACGGGTGAGAAGGGAAAACATTCCATCTACCGAATGTATGTGGATGTGATCGGTCAATCAACGTCGAACCCTACGAAGTTCATTTCTCGCAAAAACGAAAGAAAACTCGACACAGCTGAAGATGTGCGTCCCTCCACGTGTGCAACGAGCCCCACTGGCGACACGTTGCAGTTCGCTGCGAGACATCTTTCCGTCCAAGCAAGTCCTTGCGTTTCTCTCCGCCATGCCATCCACGTTGCCGGACCCTCCTATCTTGTCCCGTTGCGGTATGGTGACGACTGCTCCGCCCACCTTTCACCGCCCAATGCAGACCGGGGATAGCCTGCGAATGGGCGCTGGCGGAGCGTTTCAGTCCTTTCAATGGGCCACACCACGACACACGACAATGTGTGTTGGAGAAGAAATGACACCCAGTCACCTAAAGGGGCCACTGGCAGTGCAGACGTCACCAGCCTCTCTGCTCACACTGTTCACACGCCCCGAGCGGGCGCGGTGGAAATTGCGGTTGGTGTTTAAATCTCCGATTCCGGCACGTGCGAGGGCTGAATTAATAGCAATTGCTCCCCCCACGTTTCAGATGAAAGGGGCTCGCGAAACATATCGGCCTCCCCTCTTCTCCTACTTCTTCCTCTCCTTCCACCCCTTCCCGGGTTTTCCTTTTTCCCTTAGAGTGCTCTTGAAAGGGGGAGAAAGTGCCAGTGGTGCGCTGTGCGCTGTGCTCTGTGTATTCGCACGGTTCGCATGCTTGCAAGCGGGATCCGACTGCCCCGCCAGGGCTGTCAATGAAGACAAACGAACAGGCTTGCGGAATTATGTTACAGACCGAGATAGCCGCCAAAGACACAGCAGTGTTTAGCGCTGCTGCTTACTGCCAAGCACATCATGAGATGGTGACACTAATAATGCTTCTCATGCCCAACGCTCCTCGACCGTTTCTAGCTCATTTCTTTCTGATCTTCTGGACCGAACATTCCCTTCTGGAGTCTGGGGCCAGCGCTTCCAACGGCCACTCTCTGTTAGTTGCCGCAGCAGAGTACCGCTTCTGCAGCTATCAGACCATGCTTATCCTCGGTCTCCTATACTTCTTTCAACGAAACTACTTCGAGACGTAAGGTAGAGGCTTTTGAGTCGACCTTACAGATTGGCCTGACTGGAAGGAGCGTAGATCTGCCGCCGAGACGGCAAAAACAGAAACAGGCTACCCGCGTGCCGAGTCATTTCGTCAAGGTATCGCGTGGGCTGTCCAGGATAGTAAACACGTGGCAGCCGAATCCATCTCCGCCTGTATGAGCTAGTGGCCGCTGGCGTGAACGACCCACCCCGCCCCCGAATTCACTTCTCGTATCACAACACGACTCATCGCGCAATTGCCTTTCACCAGACGTCTCCCACATAGCATGCCAGCAATAGTCAATTTCGTCCATCAACGTGCTTTCTGCAAGAGATACGCCCTTGCCCAGGGCACTGGGTTTATCCGTAGGCTGACGGCCGCAATATGAGTGTGGAGACCCATGAACATGGTTCTGAAACTCGGCCGAAGGTCGTTCATTTGCATCTTTGTGCCCTTGCCACTCCAGACTCCCAGGTCATGGGGCAGGAATCCAACTCTTTTTCATTCTTCTCCACCCATATTGCCTCTTATTATTGTATACGGCAATAACTTCTTCCATTGTAAAGGGTCCCGTGGGGGCGGGGGTACAAATGTCGGTGTGAGACGACGGAATTGACGAATCAGAGCCTGATTTCTTGTCGGGTCAGGGAAAATCCTGGCAGAACATGAGTCGGATGAAGATCTTTCGAAGATACCCTTTTTGTGGAGACGATTCGTGGATCAATCGTGATTATCGCCACAATCCCCCCCCCCCCCAACAAAAATCTGTTGGAGCTGCAGCCATGGGGACATTTCTGTCACAAAAGGAACCCTGCGGCGGCTATCGTCTTCCTAGGATTCCGATCAGGAGATCCTGCGGCGAAACACGGCACTCAACAGCTCGCAGGATCGAATGATGAGTCCACATTGTACGCCTCGAGGCTGCAAGGCGTTTATAACAACAAGTCCTGCGATATTCCACTTGATGTGACTCGAGTTTTTCGAGTCACACAACAGGTTCGTGGATAGAAAGACATGCTTACTGTTCGGAACTTTAGCAATAAAGCTCATTCTCCCACTAGGGAAGAAAGCCGAGTAACCGCAAAGAGACAAATCTGCAAGGGTATATACGATGTTACCGTTTGACATGGATAAGGCGGTAGTATGAGGAACTGTCAAAAGAGATATCTGCAAGCATTCTTGAAATCGTACGGTATTGTCAATACTATCCGTTGTACACAATGGACAAAGCGTATTCTTTTACATGAATAGCAGAATGTTCGTGGGTGCTGAATACCTTATGGGGGAAGCCAAGTTGGTTTTCGCTTTTACCGGCTCGGGTGCTGGACGTGCAAGTAAACCAAGCCCGTAATAGTGGATGGCGATAGTAGTACTTCTCCTTGAAGCTTACGATGCATCATTTATGCTGTGGTAGGTGCAATGTGGTCTTTTCAATGCCACCTCTATTGTGTGCGTTGGTTTTCCTCGTTCGCGGGTCAACCGCGGGAGCGCTTGCATGAGTGGATGCAGTTCGCAGCCACGGAAATGATTTTTCACTTCTATGACAGCCAGCCGCTTTGACCTTTTTACTTCTTTTTCTCACGGTAAGGCCTTTTGAGTTGGTGGATGGTATTTTTTCGCAGTCCAAACATGTCTGCAGGGGGCCTTCTTTGACTGATTTAACAAAGGCCAAGTCATTCGTGACGACATAAAACTCACAGGAATGGTCACCACAATGACGTTACGATGGAAGCTGGTTGAACCAGAAATTTTCAAGAAGCGCGGTGCTACAATTGCTAGATGTGGCCAACATGGAAGATAGGGATGTGTACTTGAGTGGTGCCAATACCACTGCGTACTTCACTAGCACGACGACACTACCCACATTTAGTCAACGCTCTAGGCCAGTGTGCTGCAAAAAGGGTGGTGTCTGGACTGATTAGCTCAGCAAGTACACGATTCTTGTCACAAATGGCATCTCAGAACAACAACTCCAGGGGTGCTGGAGATCTCTCCCGATAGAGTGGCGTAAGGCAACCTCGTAGGAATCTCGTAAGAGCCTATGTTCGCTAACTCCGGATTTGCTTAGCTGCATTTCATGCTCACTCGTCCCTCGAACTGTTCATGGCTGAGGGGATTGTACCCTGGGGAGTGCGTATGCTTGTACTCCCAGTGTCTAAGACCTGACAGAGCTTCCCAGTGTGATGAAACCAATTATTGTACTACCTCCTCAACCATCCCCGATCCAGTTCGACCACCTCCGTCCTACTGTACAAGGGAAGTCCTCGCCTCATTAGTCACCGCCCAAGTCCGAACGGCGGTCGATGTCGAATCAAGTTGCTGATTGTTCAATGCAACGCGTCTTCATAACGACTTCCTTGCGAAGATTCAGGTCAGATTCTTACAAACTCCGACAATTTAGATTCGGCAATGGCTACATAAATCAAGTAGCATGACAGCTGAACCATCTAACCCTTCTATGAAATCCTGTCCCTAATTAGACGATTGCCGGGCTATGGACTAGGTTGTAGGAAAGCAAATATTCTTCTGGAGAGCAACATTTTCTGCAAGTTTCCTGGCTGCTATAGCTGCACATTCTGAACACAAAGTTTGTGCTCATGCATTGAGAAGCTGCTGTTAGGCCGATCATGACTACTTGCGACACCATGGCATCAGAGCAGTAAGAATTGTGCACGCAATTCAACCGGCCAAACCACAGTTGTAGACTAAGTCCTAGACCGGCAAAAAGTGCGATTACACGCCCCTTCCCCAACTATTATGTACCTGCAATTTCTCTTTCTCGCTTCCTCCCGTGTCAATCAAGCCATGCTCCGGTCCGCTGTCCAAATCCAAGCCTATGGTTCAGCATACACCTATATCAACTCCACATTTTGTTTGCCTTTTTTTTCTTTCTTCTTCTCCTAAGACCGCAGGCAGATATTTTGCTCACAGTGCTAACAGCATCGTGTTGAGGCTGTCAGCAAATCCTTCGACAACGCAGTGGCGTCGATGCCCTGGCTCAGAGCGCAAGGATACGAGACGGGGCTTACTGCACCACGTAATCTTGGACTCGCACGAGATCCGGCAGTTCTGTAGTCCTCCAGAAGGTTGGTGCTGTGTTTCTCTGTTGGAGGACGATACATCATATACAGCTGGGCGAAGAGGTTCATGTTCTGACGTGAATTAAAATATTGTTAGTGAATGCGCGGGGCGTTTACTGAGCCGCAATAAATCTAGGACTCGAAACATTAGACAGCATGCTCCGCGGAAGATACGCCCGGGGCGTATGGTCCTCGTCCATATTGGGAAACATCACATTAAAGGTGATACATGTCGCAGTGATCAGCGTCCGAAATAATTGTGCATAAACTAAAATTGGAAGGCATGCTTTCTCTTGAAACAATTTGATGAAAAGTACTTGATTTTTAACCTACAAGTCCTTTTCACTCTATCATTTGTCTTTTCCATCTGTATTCTCTGCGCTGGTTTAACCTATCGCAGAATATTAATGGTCAAACAGAAGGCCCGATGCTACTTCATATAGCAATAGTGAGTGATTTAACATCTTATTGGTGTCATGGTGAAACATCAGTGAACGGAAACCTGCAAGTAGTTTTCATAAACACATCTTATGAGATTAATGGACTAACGACTTGATAGAGAATCGAGAAAAATTTCTCTAATTTCTCTTTTACCAATCTAATTCCTAATCGAACACATGATTCTTCACATCATCTTCTCCGATAACAATTACCCCTGTGTATATTGGCTGGGGGTAGTGGTTGCAGTTGTTCGAAAAGATTGGCCAATAGTGAGATTACCCATGATCATTTTCGCAGGTCGATTCCGAGATCTCCTCACTTGCACACTCAAATACCGAGCCATTATCCTCATCGGTTCTTAGAAAGAACAGGCAATAATAACACCATGTCTTGAAGCGATGGGTTCCCTCCTTATCCGTCCGGATCGCATTGGTGGTGAACCATTCTTGTAAATAAGAACGGGTGTTCCATTGTGCCCCGCCCTCTTCTGCGTATCAATACCCAGGCACCCGAGACGCTTTTAGCTCTATACCTGTTGAAGGAAAACAGCACTTTTATCTGCTCTGATCCGGAAATTTGATAGAAGTCATAGGTGACGACCTCTAAGCGTACACTGGACTCGAAAGAATTCCAAACGCTGGTCCATTAGTAAGCATTAGTATCATCCCTGGCACACCGAACACTGATAGCTCCCGCCACAGTGGCTTATGAAGAAACCGTGGTACTGATTTCATTCCCCTCATCTGCCACGAGCTCTAGTATTGCAACCAGCTTTTCATTGGGTATAAGTTCTTCGAATATACAATGATAGTTCACGACGCGGCGGTCTACGCGGCCTTCTCTGATTTGATAGTAGTGATACTTTTGCTGGATACCTTCGTTATATACACTAGTCTTCCAAAAAAGGTGGAATCTGGTCTGTCTTGCAGCATCAAGATGGTTCCTGGGACAACAAATGCTGTCAAGTCCCTTTTTAATAGCTTTAAACATATCCGTTCTAGATGGAATCAAGTGTACCTATGTGTGCACGCTTTCAAATTTCTCGTAATCCTTCTATCGCTTTTCCTTAAGACTTTGGTTCAATTTGTACGCCCCAAATATTCTAGTAGCTGTTACAATATGTCCAAATACCACGCCTTGTAGTCTATCGCAAACGCCGACGAAAGCAAGGAGCGAACGTGGTGGCGGGATAAGATTTCTGATGAAAGTGTCCACGCAATAAAAGGAATAATATTTTATTAGAAAAAAAACATTAAATGGACCGGCAGATTCTTCATTTTATGTTATATGTCAAGACTTATAAGTTCAGATGAGTGGCAAGTTGTGATTTGGTTGGTATTGCTTTTGTCATGCTGGGCTCCTTTCCCATGTGAGACCATCCGTGGTTGACACGTCGCCTCTCTAAAAAAACCCAAACATCTCACAAAGAAAACTCGAGCCTGCGAAAATAATTCAGTCAACGAAACCACACTCAAACTCAAAAATGTGGCTTCACCAAATGAACAATATTATCTTCCTGCACCAACCGGCGAGATTTTAACGACATACGATGTTCATTCTTCTCAGACTGCAACCGACATTTGCAGAACCGAATATTTTCTGTTCAGAAACAACCAGCAACCTTTGTGAACATCTCGCTACTTGCCGTATCGTATAGTACACTCCCCACACGGAGAAGCTAATGAGTGTGAGATAGGCATATTACCAAAGAAACAAAATGTTAGGTCGGATCTTTTTTATTCGGAAGTACGGCATCTTTTATGTGACTATGCATGATTGAGAAGCCTTGTCAAAAGGCTGCAAATTGTATAAGAACGCCATACGACAAAGTAGGTCAGGAAACAACTCTCATCGCTTCTAAATGTTCGACATTCTGATTCCTCATATTGGTCACATTTCTGAATCATGAGGTCATCACTTTTATTACTACACTTGTCGGCAGAGCAGTATCAAAAAGGAATCAATATATGTTCTCACAAAATTTACCATGACAATAAAGCCCCCGCACTCACGAAAATATATAAGTGGCCTGAAAGGAGTTCCTCGAAGCTGGTTTGCAGAAACTCTCTTTTCTTATTGCAGTTTTCGACATCGTTTGCTATCCAGTTTCAAGACAGTTTTGTAACTCGATTGAATTATCATTTTTCCTATAACTCCTCTGACATAAAATGATGCGTAGAGGATTTCGTTCGGTAATCCCGTTAAGGCGTCCCTCCCCTATATTCAATCTACGCTAATTAAGAAACGAAGGACAATGCACAGGATTGCATCTAGCAAACGAAAAATGGAGAAACGAGGATCTTTTTGTGCACTGCATGATTGAGAGATCTCATACGCACACACAAACTCACTTATATCATTCACTTCTATCCATGTCCAGTGTATTCGACTTCACTACGCATACATCTGAAACATCTCCATTGGCACTTTTTTTGTGCGATCTAGAGACAAGCAAAAACACCCTGCAATGCATTCCCGCCATAGCCTCTATATGAGGGGATACTCATTTCCATGTTTTAACGCTTTCATCGCAACAAAAATTTGAACGCCAAAAACATACAAACTTCAGCAAATACAAATCCAAGCACAAGCAAAGTTAAGCGCATATAACGTCTAACGCCTAAAATTAACGAACAGTTCTAACGTTTGTTCCTACAACAATAGTAAAGCCAGACTAGTAAAGACGAGCAGTATGCCTCCAAACAGTGTTACACGAAAACCAGAATCGATAGCCCAAATCGATAGCCAAGATCCAACGTCAGATAGTAAAAAGCCACCAAATCCCAGGCATTCCCCACCGACTTAGAACACTAGTAAGGTTGATTCTTGAAGATATCGATATGAGTTCCCAGCTCTATCGTCCAGTAACGATCATGGTTGAGGTTGTCGGGTAGATTTCAGACCAGTAGCCAGCGGTATCGCTCAGTAGTTGTAATGGTGTTGGATTGATTTCAGGTGTGAGATCATAGAATCGTCCAGTAGGTGTAATGGGTATTAGATGGATTCCAGGCAATATAAAGCGGTATCGTCTGTTAGATGTTGTGGTTGCCGGTTTGATTTCAGGCGCTAGCTAGTGGTATCGTCCAGAGAATGATCTCGACCGGGGGTTGTTGATTCACAGGATCGTGTTGACCGCCGCAGGGGAGAGTATGATGTTGACACCGTGATAGGGTATGAGAAATTTGGCCTCCACCTGGTATCTGTTGTTGGGGTGGGCGTTGACGTAGGTTGGTTTTTGGAAGTTACCAGATCCAGGAGCCAGAGCCAGTGCAGTCATGCTATCATGTGGCTGTCGATGCGGGGTTTCGATCAGGTGGAACTGGGAACGAGATTGTCTGGACTTTCCGGTGTGCATGATGTCCTTGTCCTTCAATGTCGTACATTGTCTGAAGCTGACCATTTCGACCCTGTCGTTCTTCCAGACTTTGGTGACCACGACAGGATGCTCAACCATTCCTGTGTTGTTCTGTTCCAGCAGTTCCTTCCATAAGACTGACGATTTCACGAAGTCTTTGCTTTTAGGGAGGTAGAAGATCTTACCAACGTATGCTACCCGAGGGGATACGTCAGCAAGTGGCTTCATGTCAATCCTCCATGTCAGCTGCTCGTCCGAGGATCTCGAGAATGGTGGCGCTGAGGGCGGGGATGGAGAACGGGAATCTGACGACGTATGAGAGTAGGTTGTTGGTGATGAAGAGCGGGAACGTGTTGACGGGATGGAGGAGAGCGAGTCCGTGGGTGATAGAGAACCAGACGATGGCGGGGATGAAGTGGTTTTCCATCTCTTCACCAACGGGGTTTTTGGTCCAAGATATTCCATTTTGTGGTAGAATGATGGTGGATGGAAGGAATTGGTGGAATTGATAAATTCGTTGAAGTCGTTGAAGTCGTTGCAGTCGTTGCAGTCGTTGCAGTCGTTGCAATTGTTGATGTCGAGTGAAGAGATGTTTTCTGGGCTGAAATTGATGTGAAAAGTAAAGAGCAGGAGAGAGTAGAGACCGGGATTATATACCGGAGCATCGAGCTGTTGAGGATATGCAGTTGAGAAGTTGATGAGACGGATTTTCGAGTCACTGGGTACCATCCATCAACGATGTTGTCATGTTGAGGTCTCCAGGAACCAAAGGTCCAAGCCGTTTTTTCTAACGAAGCTTCCAAGTGCTCCTTTCCTCATAGCACTCATAGGCAGGAGCGATTATCAATAGGAAAAGGAAGGTAAGAACATGTACGGATTTCTCATTGAGAACATTCTCTTTCCTAACAGGAACAATTGGAAACAGTTGGGTCAATTTCCTTTGATTCTTTCACTGCAACACGGAGTTATAGCCACATATGAGTTGAACACGACCACTAATGTTTATTCCCAACGAATCTCCAACAGCACCTTGTGATCTACAAGAAGCAAATGTGAGTGGACATGCTCTTCAAATGCTTGAATGGAACTTGTTAAGGCAAATCCATTTTATCAGGTCAACAAAGCACTATAAGTATGTATACTCCCCTACATTGCTTTCAAAGAAAGCTTCTAACTTCCCCTCAGAAATTTCCGAAACCACAACTATACCAACTTCTCGAATGCGACCATCTTTATGATTTCCAATAAGAAAAAGCAATCGAGCACAACGTTCCCAACATACCACACTATCCACCTTGCTCACGACCGAATTTTATTCCAACATGCTGCTTTCGAGACAAACATCATCATATGGTGGAAGCGACCCGCAGTAGGGTTTATGATTGCAAGCAAGAATCACTATGGAATCAAGGTTGTCGAGACGCCCAAACGTGTTGCTACTCAACGTGTGGGCTTTTCGGTTGTGAAGCCCCTTATACGATCAAGCATAAGCAGGAGAGCCGCAAATGGTTTCTCACGAACACAGTAAACATACTCTCAACAACGAGAACGACGTCAAGATTCAAATTGTGCAACTGGGGAGCAATTGGCGTCCTCAAAGCAAAAAAGACCTTGCAATGTGAACAGCACCAATTGAACATTGAGGAATTGGAAATCCAAACCTAAGGAGGTAGATAAAAGAAGCTCAAGGTTGGATTAACTATTGAGATACATGGGCAAGAATAATTTGGCATTCCTATTATCATCAATGGGAGTTGTTCAAAAACTGTAGAGGCGGGATAAGAATGTGGCGAGAGTGTGTCAATGTTCCGGCGGATCTTCGAGTGTGGCGGTGATTCGGTTGGGAAAACCATGAGGCATGACTCATAAAGTCTTATGACTAGGTCTTCATACCTACGAGAGATGGGGAAAAATCGGTGAGGATGGAAAAAAGATACCAGATTCGAAGGTGTCCAACAATGGTTCGATGACTCAAGCGCACGGGACCATAACGAGCCTAGAAAGTGACGGGAACATGAAGATGAGAAGAGCAGCAACAAAGTGTGATTACGCTAGCAACGAGAATCTTGGGAATGACCGATCACCGCGCAAACGAACAATGCAAATTGAGGAAAATCCCATTGCAATTGCAGCATCCGTAATTTTCGGACAAGACAAAGAAACGAATGGAATTATGTTTCGACCGAGACTTGAACGACACTTTAACTTGTGTAACCTAGTTTTGCTATGAAGAGGGATTTGTGTACTCTCTCAATCTTCCTTTGTTCGCATATGCGTATGTTTGCTAGCATTTATCTCAACTGATAATTAATGTTGGCTGCATTTGAATAATCTGGAGATTAATTGTCAAATTCATGAAGGTATAAGGTAAGATACAATCGAAGGAATCAGCGCATATAGGATATGCGGACGGGATCAATACATGAATAGGGATACAATTGGCATAGTACAGTCCTAGGAAGATTGCTAGGAATTGATATGCTTATGCCAGTCCACAGAATCGAGTATACATTGTCTTTGAACCAAGACTCATACTGTGTGCAGACACGGTCGAGGAAATAAAGCAGGGATTGGACGAAAGTGCATGATATTTGAAGAGGTGATAGAATGTAGGAAACAATGCCTGATCCACACGTGATGATACAAAGTTGAACAATCAGCCACGCATTTTAAGATAATCTCTTTGATTCATACACGCTATTGGATACAATGGAGAGCGTACAATTCTATCTGCTTCGCATCTTCATAGGAGGCGGCGTCAATAACTGACGCCTACACGGCTCAAATCCTTTGACGATGGGGTACTTTCGGTCCAGCCAGACATTCCATACAATTACTGAAGTTGTACTCGAGGCCCAGTACCACAAAAGACCGGCAGGGACGTCTATGCATAGAGGACCAATCGCCAGCGAGACGAGCAGCATGGATCTCCTTAGAATCCTTTGTAATCGGTTGGGTGTGCCAACAGAGCCATTCTTGGAGAGGTAGATATTTGCGAACATCAGCGCAGACACACCGAAGCCGAGCATGTGGGTCGGATCAGCAACGAGAAGGTTTGTGAACCACAATATGCCTCCGTCCGCGAGGGAGCTATCAAACCAGGGATTTGCGACAATATCGGTGCCATAGCTTTCAAACCAGGGAGTGGCGTCAATATCAGCGCCGTAAGCTCCGCTGTCGGATATCTCCGTTTTCTCCACTATGCTGCTGCTCTTAAGCCCGACGGCATTCAGACCCAAACCGAGCAAACCAGTATTGATACCAGACATGCGTCGAATAACCTCGGCCATCACAAGAAACAGTGGTAGTTGGGCGACGGTCCATCCTACCTGGCCCCAGAGCGAGCAATTCCAGCGTTTATCGAGCGCCCTCGTCTCCTTTTTTATCTCGCTGTTAACCGCTACATTCGCCTGTCTAGGGTCCGAGAAACTGCCCTTTCTCATCACGCGATCGCCAGCCTGGAGACTCATTGCTCGCCGAAGAGGCATCAAGGCATGAAACCTGGCTGTGTTACTGCGAACGTAGGAACCAGCTGTGGTGACAAGCAGCCCGCGCACAATGAATGCAGTCACTGGTATCGCAGCGTACCAAGGCAGGCCGATGTGGAGGTATTGAAGCAACTCGTGGGGGAGGTAAAGGATGACATCCTCGATTGCATTGCGGGGTGTGGAGGCATGGAACGCGCGAGTTCTGGGCAGAAATACAGGCGACGGGTTCGTTATAGAGGATTTGGACAGCAATTGGCGACCCGGCGGCCTGAGTAGTCTCGATGCAAACATGCTGTGATGGAGTTGGGGATGCGGGACGTGTTTGTACCGTAAATTCAGACGACGGGAACTAGAGTCTAGAGATAGCTTTCCCGAGCTAGCTTTCAACAGCTAGCTTCCCAGACGGGCGGGTTCTGACGGCGCATCCCACCTCACCACCGACGTATTGCCAGTTGACGTCCCTTGCTCTTTTCAAGCTGTCACCTCTCGGTATTTTTACACAGCACAGCAACAAACGGCCTCTTCGATGCCCCCGTCATAAGCGGCAGAAAGCTCCAAGTCTGCTGGACCAATCATGGGGGTGTTCTACATATTCCTCTCGCTCCTAGTTCCCCTCGTCCTCGCTTTCATCTTCTTCCTCCCGACCCTGCGATTCCTGGGAGAGCTAGTGGGACACTACCTCCGTCGCTCGTCCCGCACACGGCGAGAGCTATTGCTTGCAAGAGTTGCTACGGAGCAGCGCCACTACGACTCTGAGCGCGCTGGCAAGGAGAATAAGGAGGACGACGAATGGGAGGAGATCGAAGGCTCTCTAGTGGGGAGTGCTGCAAACGGAGGAAAAGCAGACATAGACTGGAGTGGCATTGTGGGATTCTTTCACCCGTTCTGGTAGGATGTTCCTATCCCGTTTCATCTCGAACTTTAGGTTGCTGACCTGGATGTGATGTAGTAATGCCGGAGGAGGCGGCGAACGAGTCCTCTGGGCTGCCATTCGCGCAACACAGAGGAGATGGCCCGAGGCTACTTGTGTAGTATATACTGGGGACCACGATGTTGACAAGACGGCTATCCTTAAACGTGTTAAGGAGCGCTTCAATATACATCTACATCCACCGACTGTCCACTTTCTGTACCTTACCACTCGCCATTACGTCCTAAGTACTACATGGCCACGCTTTACATTGCTTGGCCAGTCCGCTGGGTCCCTTATACTCGCATACGATGCTTTTGCTCTACTTGTACCGGATATCTTCATCGATACTATGGGCTATGCTTTTGCGCTTGCCCTGTCATCACTCTTCTTTCCCAGTGTTCCGACTGGCGCATACGTCCACTATCCCACGATCTCAACTGATATGCTCGAGTCATTGGATGCAGGCGGGCAAGGAATAAATGCTGGAACAGGGGTTGGCTATCGTGGTGTTCTCAAGAGACAGTATTGGAATTTGTTCGCAAAACTATATTGCATTGTTGGAAGCACTATCGACGTAGTAATGACAAACTCCACCTGGACCCAATCCCACATAAAATCACTATGGGGACCCTACCGAAACCGCCGCAACAACACCACTGACCACGACATCGATGTTGTCTTTCCCCCAGTCGCTGTCGAAGAACTTGAACAAGCCGTCACCGTGGACGAAGAAAGCGAACAAAAACGTGGTCCTTATATCCTCTACATCGCCCAATTCCGTCCTGAGAAGAACCATCAAATGATCATCGAAGCCTTCGCGTCGTTCGCAACCTCCAAGCCGAAATTTCCCTCATACCCTAATGAATCCCCCACCCTCGTTCTCATTGGTTCAGTTCGCGACTCCGACGACGCAACACGAGTCTATAATTTACGCCTCCTCGCGCATGAACTTCATATCAAAGACCAAGTCGAATTCGTCTGTGACGCTACCTGGCCCCAAATGCTCGGCTGGATGCGCCGTGCCAGCGTGGGCGTAAACGGCATGTGGAATGAACATTTCGGTATCGGTGTCGTCGAGTACCAAGCCGCCGGTCTCATCAGCGTAGTCAACAATTCTGGGGGTCCAAAACTAGACATTGTAGTCCCCATCGATGGAAAACCGACTGGTAAGTCCATATGTCTCTCGTACTCTGTCTCCATATGGGAATTGATAATCTAACCATACATCTAGGATTCCACGCCTCCACTGTCCAGGAGTACGCCGACGGATTCCGAAAATCGCTCTTGCTGCCCAAGAAGGAGATTCTGGAGACGCGGCGCAGGGCAAGAGAGTCGGCGAAACGCTTCACGGATCGCGGATTTGCGGAGAAGTGGATCGCGAATATGGATTTGTTGGTGAGGTTGCAGGTTTCGAGGGCGACGAAGTAAAATGGCATGTTCATCTCAAGTGAAAGGTTTGAAGGTATTTTGGGATGTGAATGTGCATTTGTCAATTTTTTTGAATGGCGTTTGGACGCAGAGATCTTTTGAGTTGCATGGAGCGATATGGCATTATATGGCGTTTTTAAATGAATAGTGTAGTGTGCTTATTTTATCGTCATATGAGAGATTGGGTGGGTTGGAGGTTGATATATTACCCTTGGTCGTGTGGGATCGATATTGAAATGTAACAACACCACTCTGCTCTAGATTTGTGTTTAAGTTGGATGTTCATTGGGATAATCACTACTACTTTCTATATTTTGCATTGTATTGTTTTTTTTTCACAGTCCTAAGCACGGTGCCAAATTGAATTCGTATCTTGTTCATTCACTATCATGGCTTGGATGCGGACACACACGCGTAGATTCATAATCTACTGTATGTGGCCCTTGTTCACGACGAATCCTTCTAGAGCAGCTATATCATGTTAGCCGTGTCTGGTACCGCCATTAGAGATGCACTTACAGATTGCCGACCACAATCTATTCTCAGCCTCCGTAAATACTACCGACCTAGGGCCATAGAAGACTTCATCACTAACTTCCTCGGGATGACGAGGCAGGCAGTGCATAAATGACCAATTCTCCTTAGCACCTCCTCGCTGAGCGAGCTCAGAAGTGATCTGGAAGCCCTTGAACGCGGCCAGTCGTTTTGCAGTCTCCGTCTCCTGACCCATTGACACCCAGGTATCCGTGACAAGGATATCTGCGTCCTTGACGGCCTCCTCAGGTACATTTGTTTCAATCAATTTGCCAGGGTTTGATGTAGTGGCCGCCGCCTGGTCGATGACGCCACGCATCTCCTCTGGAATCTCGTATCCCGCAGGTGTCGCAACCGCAACATCGACGCCTAGTTTCGCCGCACCGATCGCAAGGTCAAAAAGAACGTTGTTTGCATCGCCCACCCACGCAATCTTCAATCCTTCCAGACCAAGAGATGTTTTCGAGGTTGAAGGGTAGATTTCGGAAACGGTGAGGAAATCGGCGATGATTTGGAGCGGATGGTACAGGTCTGATAGGGCATTGATAACCGGCACGGAAGAGTGCTTTGCGAGGCCTGCCACATCGGAATGGGGCCCGACTCTTGCCACAATGGCAGAGGTCATGCTAGATAGCACGATGGAGGTATCGTAGAGCGATTCGTTGACCTAGAGAGCGGTGAGCTGATATGCATTTTGGCATTGTGAACAGTGCTACTCCATACACCCAATTGGATGTCGTCCTTGCTCAAAAACATGGGATGGCCACCTAGTGTGACGACAGCGCCTTCAGTCGATATCCTTGTTCGAGTGCTGCGTTTGCTGAAGCTCATGGCTACTGTTTTTCCTGCCAGAGCCCCACGCAATGAAAGGGGAATCTCTCCCGTGCCCGACTTGATGGCAGTCTTGTGGTGGTGTGCATTGCGGACGAGAGTCGTGAGCTCGGATGGTGTAAGATCTGCTATGGAGAGGAAGTGTCGAGGAGCGAAAGACTCGTTATGTGAGTGGTGTGTATGCGAGGGATTGGAGGAGATGGAGCGGGACTGAGCTCGGAGCAAGCTTCGTCGCAGAGCTGCGGGCGAGGGACGGAGAAGCGGCATTGTGATAATGGCCAGAGGGTGGATGGAGCAGGAATCGGGGTTAGAGAGGGAGCAATTGGAGATTTTTAGTCTGGGATAAGACGAGTGCAGTCAGTCACAAAACACAGTCACGCCGTTATCAATTTTTTTTGGGCGGCTTGCATGTCGTCTAGCCCAGCGGCCATGCGTCACACAACTCAGGTGCGAAGTGGAGATCTGGGGTTGCGCGGTCGCTTCCGGTATCGTCGGCTTGGCAAGGGAGATGGGGGCTAGTGCAGTTGCCAGTGCCTGGCGGCGCTGCTCAGCCTGCCACTGCGACCGGGAATGCCCAGAATGCGGTTGCCCCCCGATCCTTCACAGCCACTGCCAACCACCTGTGATAGGTGATTAAGCCTGTCGCCGCCTTGATGGATGATTGATGACGACCTCGACACGCACGCCTAGCTCATAACCTCAACAACATCCCTCAACACCCCATCTCTTCTTCATTCCTACACATCCGCGCATCGCCGTACTACCGTCCTTCGACCCTTATGGTAGCCTAGAAGACTGTCCTGTTCCTTACCCTTATCATGGAGACGCCGGACGGGCCGTGGGCCTCGACACTGACACCCAGTTCGCGCCCCGCCTCCCAGAAGTCAGTACGATCATCGCAATCCCGCCGTTCGCAACCCTCGAGTCGAACCACAGAAGAGACGCCGCTGCTCGTCAGAGATGATAGAAGCGACGACGAAGAGGAAGAGTCGCATACGCCCGCAACCACATCGCTACTCCAGTCGCTGACAGGCGCGAGGGATGGCAAATCCTCGATATGGAAGAAGAGATGGCCTAGCATATTGGCACTGGTCATACTTTGCATCGTCGTTGTTTTCATTATGCTTGGATTCTTGGCAACTGAGGGCATTGAGGAGTATGCCCTGCAGGCTGCTGACTTCAAACCTACCAAGATGGCGCTGGACTCTCTCACAACGACTGGCGCAAGGGTGCATGTAGAAGGTGACTTCACGATGGATGCATCCAAGGTCCAGAAAAAGAGCGTACGCGGCCTGGGACGGTTCGGAACATGGATTGCGAGAGAGATCGAAAGCGGACCAACTGATGTCAACGTCTACCTCCCCGAATACGGCAATGTTCTATTAGGCAAGGCCAGGGTGCCAGGCATCAAAGTCAATGTTCGCAATGGACACACTACACATCTATCATTCAATGCCGACCTGGAACCTGGTTCCCTCGATGGCATTCGTAGCATTGCACACGACTGGGTCGACGGTCGTTTAGGACAGATTCGCGTCAAAGGCAAGGCCGACGTCTCTCTGAAGTCTGGCTTGATCAGCATTGGACGCAAGACTGTTGAGCAGTTGTTGGTTCTACAAGGTGCGTCATACTTTTACCGAAACAAGTGATTTGAAAACTGACCAGCGTCACTACAGGCAACAATCTCCCTTCACTTCCGGCATACAACATCACGAAAATTAATCTCAGGGAGGCCAAGCACGGGAACAAAGGCATGGGCGCTGATGTGTCTGTAACTGTTTCAAACGATTTCCCAGTACAGCTACAAGTCCCCGCTGTTGCTGTTGATGTGCTTGTTGATGGTTGCCAGCCGTCCGATAAGCACATTATGGTAGGTACTGCAGAAACTACAAAGCTGAACATCGAACCGAAAACCGATCTTCATGTGAACGTTACCGGTCACGTTGAAAGTCTACCGGATTCTCTAGTGGAAGTGTGTCCTGATTCAGCCAAATCGCCTCTCGATTCATTGTTGGGCGATTACATGCACGGCGAAGCTGCCACCATCTATGTCAAGTGCTGCAATTTTCCGGATCCGGAAACTCCGAACTGGGCTCGAGAATTACTCAAGGACATCACTGTTCCCATACCATTCGCTGGCCGTGACATGGGCAACCTTATCAAGAACTTCTCTTTGGCAGATGTGCACTTCTCTCTACCAGATTTCTGGGCCGAACCAGGAACTCCCGAGGCTTCCCCTAAGATATCAGCAGTCATCAAGGTAGACATCAACCTACCCAGCGAGATGAACTTCCCGCTTGACGTTGATGGCGTTAAGGCCGATGCGGACGTCTTTTACCACAAGAAAAAGCTTGGGAAGCTGAACCTCGAAAAATGGCAGAAAGCGAACTCTACCAGAATCGATGCGCATGGAAATGAAGGGCCTTCTCTTTTGGTTCAAGCTAGCATCAAAGATGCTCCTCTCGAAATTACCGATGACGACGTATTCTCCGAAGTCATCCAGGCAATGATTGGTGGCAACAAGCCAGTCTTGTTGGATATCAAGGCAGCCGTAAGCGTTAAGGTGGACACTCCAATGGGCGGTTTCGCCATACGAGAGATCCCCGCAGAGGGCGTCGTACCAGTCAAACGTTCGTGACCTAGTTCGTGATCCTTTTCTTAGCCGCAGCCTTTTGGCATTGCTGACCATCCTGATACAGCCATTGGAGGCGGCAAAGGCGATGGCAAAGTCGGCAAAGGTTTCAGCGGAATGAATCTTCATGTTGGTAACCTCTCCATAATCGACACCTCACCAACTTCCATGACCCTACAAGTGATTGTCAACTTCACGAATCCCACCAATTACTCCGCTACGGTTCCATACTTTAGTATCAACATGCTTGTAAACAATACCGTTCTCGCCCAAGCTATTGCAGAAGACATTGTTGTCCGTCCTGGCAATAATACAAATGTGGCTGTAAAAGCGATTTGGGATCCATTTACCAACAGCGGTAAAAGGGGGAAAGAGGTGGGAAGTGAACTTCTTTCCCAATATGTCTCTGGTAGAGTAGACCTACTTCTATATATCACAATATATCCTTCTAACATATTCTCCAGGTTTCAACACGTCTGTAACCATCCAAACCCACAAAGGCACCATTCCGGCCCAACCCGGCTTCGGCCTCGCCCTCTCCAAACTTCCTCTCACCTTTCCCGCTCCCCACCTCTCAACGCCAAAAGACCCCGCGGACGGCGACGACCCCGACGACGGCGACGACGACGACGACGACGACGACGACGACGACGAGGGCCACTCCCGCCCTCACTTCATCCGAAACGCCATAATGCACCTCGTATCCAGCACCGCCGTCTTCACACTCGCCTCCCCCTTTAGCAGCACAACCATGTTCATTACCAACCTCAACGCCTCGGCATACTATGAAGGACACAATGCCGGAACCATCAACTACAACCTGCCCTTTGCCGTTCCACCCGGCCTATCCGAGTCTCCGCGGTTACCCGTTGATTGGGATCTCGGGAGCGTTGGGTTTGGGGCTGTGAAGAAGGCGCTTGGGGGCACGTTGAAGTTGAGCGCTTTTGCACATGTCGGGATCAAGATTGGGCAGTGGAGAGAAACGATTTGGTTCCAGGGTGGGGAGATTGGGGCGAAGGTCAGGATATGAGATGGACGGATGAATAGATTTGGCATTGGATTGGATGGGGTTTTGTTTCGTTGGTAAGGTTTTCTGATGGGATGGAACGAAGAATTGTTGTATAAATACGAAGAGGATTTTGGTTCCTGATGTTCCATCTAAGGATTTTGTACGTTCATTGAGCTAGGTCCCCTTTCTATCTGATTGAGGGGAAAGTGTGGTGGCGGGGGTCAAATTGTTTGAAAGACAGCCAGCCAGATAGATAGACATATTAACTTATTTTGATTTTCGCACAATCTCGGGCATTTCGCGGTTTCTTCGATTTGAATAAAGCGCTGTAGCACAGTCTATCATGTTTATCTTGCCTTTTACTTCCCATTTCTTCTTGTGAAGGAGGCAAAGGTTGTAAATGACATGGGTCTGATTTATCATCGTTGCATGTTTCTTTCCATTTTTCCAAAGCATTGGATCGCATATATAAAGGCGCAGGAAAAAGATAAATATTCATCTCATGATTAAATGTACATTGCACCCATCTCTCCCCTTTGATCACACCCCAAGACTCCGGTGTAAAAAATCTGCACGCTTCCAGACATCCTTTGCCAACAGCAAAGCGCGAGTGAAAGATCGAGACAAAGCAGTATCGAAAGAGCCTCCTTCCGTCCCGCCATTCCTGCAAACCCAGCCATGCAATCGGGAAGAGAAAAGAAAATCCAGGAGGACCCTGCTGGGTTACAGTTGTAGAGAGAGTGCTATAGCAAAGCCTCTCATGACTGCACGCCAGCCCATTATACCCAAAAACTGAATGGGATAAAAACAACATCAAAGGTGATTCATATGAGCAAAACGCCGATAGACCATGCAGAGAGGCTGAAAGTTAAAAGAAAGTGAAAGCCAAGCCAACGCCGTCGCTAATGAGGGAAATTGTGTCGTCAATTAAGTGCAGAGGTTTGCACTATGATTCCTCTATGTTATGATGGTAAGTGCGTGTTCAAGCACTTCGTTTCGTCGATATATAGGCGGTGGATGTGTACGCATTCAAGCATTTCGACCCGGCCGCAATTGGAAGCGTGCTATGCGCAAAGTTGTGCGTGGAATACGCATAGGAGGAGGGAAGGAGGTAGAATCAGGGGAGTGTTTGCTATAAAGTGATCTGAAGGGTGGATGGTTGAATCACCTATCGTGGAATATAGGGTATGTCCGCGAGCACCCTAGTATCGGCCTTCAGATCAGGCTGTACGGCTAGTCAGGCCCTCCTTGCCGTCTGGCTCAACAATCGATCAGCCCGCTCAAAGACATTGATTGTGCTTGTCGAACCCGAATGAGGTGGAAAGTGATTCGGAGTGTTGGGCACCGTGGCCTGCGCTGCTGCACCTAGAGCCGCACTTAATGGAGTCGCGGGCACGGGCGTGATGTAGCCACCAGACCCAGACCCGAAACCTGAGTTCGTATACGGTTGTGAGAAAGCAGATGCAACAGATGTTATCGTTGTGTTGATCGGGCCAGGAAATGATGAGCCGCCATTCATATTCATGGGAGGTTTGTTGAGGTATTTCGGAGGTTGGGTTCTGGAAGTAAACGACGAGAGTGACGGTGGGCCCATCAGGCCAGGATAGGTTGACGTGAGGTGGGACCAAGGCGAGTCATTAATGGCAAGACTGGCTTCTTTGACTGTTCTGTGGAGCGGCTTCATCAGTTGTTTTACTTCGGGACTCAATAGACCCATGTTTCGACCGTCACCGGTACTAGCGGCTGCGAGTTCGCCCCAAGCCTGTACAAACATTAGCTTCCTCAACCTTGTGGGGATTCGAAACAAATGAAACAAATGATCCTTACCTTGATGAAACTCATACACTGCTGCCAGAACGCGGGCTGGCTTCTAGTGTATCTGTCTTTAAGTTGCATTTGCGACAAGCATTGTGCCAGCGGATTAGTAGTGTCCTGAACCTCATTGGCCTTGTCAATCAGGCCCGCAAGAACCTTGATCTTTGGATCGTCTGAATCAAGCTCCCTCCGCAACAGCTCAAAGTTACCTTTCAGGAGCCTGGAAATCTGAGGGATGTGATTCCGGCAAGTGTCGCACGATATCCTCAGCTTCGTATAGACACGCTCGAATAGTGCGTCCTCATCTGCCTCGTCAAAACTACTCGTCAAAGTATTGGTTCTTGTGATGGTTGCCAAGGTCGAGAAAGACTCGCCGGAGCGGGGTGTAGCTGCACTGATGCTTGTCAAAGTATTTGTACGACTGCTATCATTGCTATGAAGAACAACCGGGGGTGGTATTTGATATTGGCCGTTCCGTTGGGGGGGTGATGCCTGGTAACGGCGAACCTTAAGAGGTCGAGCCCGGATTGTAGACATGGCATCCATCCGATTGGGTTTGCGTGGTACTCTGATGGTACCTCTGAACTCAGCCCCAAGAATGGCACATGCATTTCGCATCTCGATCAAACTTCCCTGTTGGAGGAAGAAGAAACTTCGGACAAATCGCGGGTCCGCATTGTTGGCGATTTCATTTCGATTTTCTGCAATTGATAACATGACCGTCATGAACAAGTCGAGGGACCGCAAAGTGTAAGAATATACGTGTTGGGAAAGTTTCTGAGCGTCTTCTTCATCTTCCTCGGCAAGCGTATCGAACCGGTTTAAGAGCTCACTCAGGGCGCGAATGTGAAGATATGTGGAAGAAAAGCGGCGGTGAAAGTCCTCTTTCCTTTGCATGGCATCCTTGGTCCTATCATGCCTCTTGATCGAGCGCATCATTTGTGAAATGATATCATGTAGCTGTGAGATTGCATATAAGAAGTTCTTTCCCGCTTCAACAACTACATCGGGTGATCTGGAGCCTCGTTTGTGTTCGCGTACATCGGAAAGAGGACGGTTGGCCAACGATCGGACCGTACCAGTATCTCCGTAACCAACAGCAGTAGCGGGGCCTGATAATCCATTGACAGGATTACTTCCGGGCACGACATATCCTTGACTAAATCCGCGGAAATGGCTTGTCCGTTTCAATTCATCCACGGAAGAAAGATCGGAAGTTTTGCCAGAATTAATAAACCCCAACCGTTTTTGGCGGTGGCTTGCAGATCCAGCACCTTCACTTTGGCTTCTATTCCTTTCGTTGGATCCGTTGGTGAGGATTAAGGGAGATATATTGGTGGGACGCCGGGAAAATCCATTGCTCTGCTGCGACTGAACTCTATAATGTGACCTAGTTGGAATTGGTGGGGCAATGCCTGGAGAGTCTGGTCGAGTGTCGCCGAGTCCTTCAACACTGCTGATGCTTGGTTTAACTGGGAATCGGCCACCGTTAGCGCGCCTTGATGGTCGTGGAGTCTCAGGATTGCTTTCGGTCCAGCTGAGAGTATGGTTAGTGATGGTAATGTGAATTTCAAAGTGATACCAACCTCTCGTCACCTGAAGACTCGAACCGGAACTTCTCTATCTCCGCGCGTTGCTTCTCCCGCGATGCATGCAGTCTCATAAACTTTTTGACCTGGGTCGCGATAACAGCATCTCTCTCATTCTCATTGGCGGGCGAGGGGACATTGTCCTTGATGGTGCAGACGTCCGGAGGTGGAAAAACCAGTGGATTGCCATCAAGCTTCAATACTTGAAGGCTATTGATATCGCCGAGACACACAGGGAGTTCTTCAATCTTATTCTTCGCGATGGCTAGCACCTTGAGAGATGTCAAGTTGGCAATCCTGGGGGGGATAACGGTAATCCTATTCCTGCTGACATCGAGGATTTCGAGCGAGGTCATGCCAAGTATCTAGAATAGTATCAGCATCCTAATCCACTGTTGTGTTGCACCAGCATTGTGGGGCGGGGAGGGTCGGACGAACGGCATCGGGGATTTCGCGCATAGCATTGTAGCGTACGTTGAGGTAGCGGAGACGCTTGCATTCTATTAGACGGAGAGGGAGTGTTGTGAGGAGATTGTGGGATAAAGCGAGCCTGTACGAGTTAGCGGCGGCACAACGGTTGATAGCCAGCCCAGTGGGCGGAGAGTGTTGGGGTTGGATTACGCACCTTTCAATCTCAGCGCGGATAACATCGATAACCTCGTCAGGTAGGCGGACGATGCTGTTGTGGCCCAAGTCGATGGTGATACCGGGCTGCTGCTGTTGCTGCTGGAGGTCTCGGGCGGGCTGGTCGGCAATGGCACGGTGGTTGATGTCTTCGCGAGACTGCGCAATGGCGGCTTTGGCGAGAGCCACCACCTGCTCGTCAGAGGGCGGTGCGGCGTCGTTGCTCATCATGAGCGGGCGAAGGGTGCGGCGGTGGAGGAGATGGATACGGCGATGACGGTGGAGGAGGAGGGGGTGAAGCCGAGGGTGAGTAGGCCAGCCTGGCCGACGGTCATTGTGCGAGAGGGGAGAGGTTCCTGGTGGTGGCGGACAAGAGAGGAGAGAGACGACACACTGTATACGAAGCGCAAGGGGTTGGTTGGTGCGTTTGTCGTGTGTCTTGGCAGGCCCATTCACTGCCAGACAGTGCCAGACACTTGCGACAGGGGCACGGGGCCGGAGTGGCAGGCACGGGGCAGCTCAGGGCAGGCGCAACGGGGCGACGGCCGCTAGTCGCTGCCACCGCCGACGACGTCCAATGGGGGCCAATGGGCCAATGAGTGAATGCGTATCAAACCGCCCAAACACCACGAAATTGTATCCGAGACCTGCACCCTCCTGTCCACCAGCGAATCGCGTCCATGTCTGGCCGTCGACTGCCTCCGACGGGAACATTCCAAGTATCTGATCCATATTGTTGCGTTGCGTTGCGTACCTTCTTCCTCAGCCTCTCTCATCCATCGGCTCATGAGTTTATCAGCCTATTGCCGAACTATTCAGTCAGTCAATCCATCAAGAAAGCAAGCAAGCGGCGTATGTTTACAACATAAATCATCTTTCATGTATATGTATAGATATATATAATAATGTACCCTGGCTCCGCCTCCACGTTTCAAATGTTGACCTGCACCGTCCATCATGCACGTGATGGCCGTTGGACGTTGCCCAGATGGATGGACCGACCCACGCGTGCACCAAGCTTTCACCACCCACTCCAGCTGGATGCTGCCGCGCTCGGGCGCGTGTCCTGCACTGCTCCCGCAACTCTCTTCTTGAAAATTAACGATCCAACACTAAAGTATCCAAGCATATTTGCAAGTCGGCACGATTCCTACCAGAGCTAGTTGCGACGAGACGGCAATGTACGCGCTTCCGGCAGACGAATACCAGGCCCGCGGAGGAGAACCTCGATCGGTTACGCGTCTGCAATCCACCGATCGGCCCTGCGTCCCCAGCGACGTGATGTCAATGTCAAAAGGTTCACCAGCTAGCCGGCAAACCAAACCGAATGCGACACACGCGGTCTGCTGTCAAGTTCATTGGGGGGGGGGCACCCCCATCCATCGTGGTGACTCCACATGCACTGAGTCCATATTGATCCACCAAATTTTGAAGAACAAAACCAACTCATACACCCAAACTTCAACTCCATGGACCCAGACGACGCGATCCCACCACCAATTCGTCGGTCCCATAGACAGACTACCCAATTGCAAGACAATCTCTCTCAAAGTTGGCTCAACCAAGATAATGACGACCTCGATGATGAAGCGGTTCCTCCCCCAATAAACAGACGAAGATCTGTCTCTTTGGGCAATACAATACCCTTCACCACGTCCATCAATCCTCCCGTTATCCCGCCAATACCAAGAAAGAGTCCACTCAGAACACAACCGGTTCCCTCTCCAACACAATCCTCAATTAGGTCACTCCCTGCACGTAACTTCTCCCAACCATTCAAAGACCTACTTCGCAAACCTACTCCCACGGCTCAATCTCGAGGCCCGGCTCCTTATCGTGGTCCAGTAAGGTCGTCGTATCGAAACAACCCACTACGTCCAAGTCTGAGGCGTTGGAGTTCTTTAGAGACGATTGAATCTGTTACAACTACTCCCTCGATCCATGGAGAACTCCCTGAGCCCGACCATGTCAGCATATCAACTGACGGCTCGACTGGCTGCTCAATTGTTGAAGAGGAGCATTGGAATTCTTCAGCACAACAAGATACACTCCCCAGTGTGCTGTCTTCCGCAGAGTCATCCGATACTGCTCCATCACGGCTGGCGTCTACCTCCACCCTTTCAAAACTCATGGTCGATAGGTCCAATTCATCTTTAATGAGGAAATTAAAACCAAGCAGGAAATTCAAGGAGCCTCTCGTACAGCCAGAACATCTCCGCATCGAACGAACGATATCTTTTGATCAAACTTCGCATCGCACAACATCGTCCAGCTCGATTATGACTATATCATCGGGCCGACCATCGGAGATAGGACACACGTCTTCTGTCGCTAGTCAGAGAAGTGATGGTTCGCAAGATAGTAAGAACTGGAGAGCAAGCGAATACGATATAAGTGGATTAAGTGAGGCGGATCTTAAGAAATGTAAGAAGAAGGGAATCAATCCAGCTCTCTATGCCGAAATGAAGGCAGCTAAGAAGGGAAAGTGGATAAGTCCCATAGGAGGCAACACTATCCTATGAAGGCTGTTTTGGTCCGATTATGCAGAAACGAACCTTCCTCAAAAGGGAGTTTGCAATTGTCTTGGAGCAGGTTTGAGCGAGCTTATAGAGCAACAGGATGCATGGGGTACCTTTTGGGCAGCGCCGTCGGTCGCTTCTATGAACCCTTGACAGGATATGTCATCGGACAGCTACCACCACGTGTACGCCAACAGCTTAATCCACCTACACGAGGCGAAGGGATGCTGTGAACGGGACCCGAACATGCTGCTTTTACAGTATCATGGTTAGGCATACACGACACCCTCTATTCCTAAAATACGCCGTCACCCATGCTCCCGCCCGTGTTCGTCCTCAGCTGCCTAAAAACCCCCACAACTACGCAAAATTTTCCCCACGACGGACATTCGATTGCAGAAAAGCACCATCCGGTGGCTGACTAGCTTCAATCTCTCATACGCCTGAAATTCCAATGTGAACACGTCGCGGCCAAGGCCACACCTGATTATCATCGAAATCGGAGAGTGCCGTAACCGCTGCACTGTCAATATCAAATCCAATGCCTAAGAGCACAAGATAGCTTCAACAATTAATCTTTACCGCTCAGGCGGGACACAAAGTCGTGGCATTTCGGCACTTGGTCGTTCCATCCAGGTTGCAGGTACTTGTACACTATATTCAGGTGTTGAAATCTTGGAATCGAAATGCAACTCGCGTCCGGTTATATTGCAACGGCCAATCCTAATCCAGCCCTACCAAGGTGTATAGACGAGACCAGCAACCGAATATCTCTTGCATTGCATGCCAAGCGCATTGTTGATTTCAAATTGGACCATTCCGTTCAATTAGGCTTGAGCCGTGAGGGTTCCGCACGCGACGCTTCAGTAGTCACGCTCAGTTTTGGGACCACACAACTCACCCTTCGGTCGAACACTATCGTATTAGCCTCCAATGGCGTGCTCCTTTTCGTTAACGATTAATAAATGCTTTATCTTTGAATGCCACTTCCCAATAACACTCTTCGATGCTCACAAGAAATGTACAACGGCCCGCCTTCCTAATCCGGTAATATTGCATATTAAAAATCGATGCGTGGTCCGTCTTCTAACGACTCTTGGAATGGTATTGGCTGTCATACCGGGCACAATATATTGCGATGGTGGGCTCTACCTGGTAACGTTGCCTCATGTTGTTACCCTATAAGGATGCTTGCCATTTGTATCAGGTGTAATGGTGACCATGGTGACCACATTAGTAAAGTGTAATGAAAACATCGCAAATTACTTTGTGAGATGTCAGGAAGGCCTCATCAAGTAAGAGTTGGATGATACAGTGACAATTTGGCCGGGGAGTGCAAAGTGAGCAGGGCGCATGAATAATCATAGTTTGCGTCAGTCTGAATATCGCAGGTCCATCAGCATCTCTCCAAACATGGAGTAAAAGTGAGATTTCAATATCGATCGCCACTGAGGCAACCCGAGGCGGCTTACCCAGGTACCATCTCGACTTACACAAACACAACACATGTCTTATCGAGGGTGATGACTGCAGTTAGGCTAACAAAGTTCGCAATATATTCAGTGGCAAAACACGTTGACATTCCGGGGTGTTTGCAGCTCATGTTCCGATAGTCAGATAGGAGACGATCGCCGTTGCTTACCTTCACAAAGGAGCTAGAGATGTACCTATGCAAGATATGTCGAAAGCGGGGTCTATCATGTGCAGTATTTTTAGTCCACGCCCGATGGTTTTGTTATGATGATGTATGTGTAAATATGCACATACATAGTGAGTTGAGATTGGAGTGCAAGCTGTGTTGCATACCGCCTCTTCTCTTTGACGGGAAGCAGAAGCCAGGGTCGGCTGAAAAGCTGCAAAGGTTCCATTTGGCACCCGCAGCCTGCACTGTCCATGCCATGCAAGACTCACGAGCATGTCCGTCGTGCCCGATGATGAGGGGTTTGGTCGTCATCAACCTTCAGTCGAGTAGCATGACGAACGCCTCGTAATCACTCCACCAGCACACCACCCAAACCCCACCAAAAGATCATCACTTCGAAGGCTTCTAGAAGACAATGGGTGGCAAATCGATCGTCGGGCTGAGCACATCCCACCAGTCCATCGACACGTGTGGGCGATTGGAAATCAGCGAGTGAGGGGGCGCCGAGGAAAGCTTCCCAGCAGCGTCACACGACGTTAGCTCCATCTAACGCCGTGGAAGGCACTTAGAGCAGCGAGAGAGCCTTGGAGCCTTGAGGGGGGCATAACAGAGATCGTCATCGTCAATTACCAACACGTGCTCGCGCTATAGGGATAGCGGGCCCCGAGTAGGACACCAAGCGTGCTAAGCTATCGCGACATGCCCAAAATGCGAAATCCCCAATACCCAGCCAATGGCGGTATTTCTTTATTACGATGCTCGTAGATCGATATCTTACTTCTTGGGTTTCCCCAAATTTCGCATAGATATCACGAGGGCGTCAATGCCCTGATAATAGCTCGACTTGTTATGATGATATTACCGGGACCGAGGGACGTGAGCTCGAGCATTTTATTTCTTTCTCTTTTACCCGGGAGGAATATCGCGATGAGTTTTTGCACCAATGCTGGACGAGGAAGAAGCGAAGAGCTTTGATCATTTCTGTATGCGAGGTGCGGCAATGGCGCTTTCATGAGGTTGAAGTCAATGACTGTTGGGTCAGAAATGCGGTTGTTCACAGATTGGATACGGGAAGGGGACCTGGGCATTGGAGCGGTCTCGCGAGTCGTGGGAGTGTGGGATCCCATGCTTGATGCATACATACAACCTCGTGCTCGTGAAAGGCTACCATATCCAGGGAATGCCTTGGTATCGAATATCAAATGCGAGGAAACGTGTCGGTGTTGAAGGACTCTACTGCAAAAGCAGCAGTCCAAGCCTAGCTCAAGCCATCGCGGTTGAGTGTTACTTCCGCATTGGGACATGTGACTATCAACGCCAACCCCCAAACCTCAACCACGTCAACCGAAGCAATTCTCTCCAAGCCCCAAACACGGATTCACAACAGAACTCCACCTTATCCACCATGAACCACAGCCGATTGTCTGCATTCATCTTGATCACAGCCCCGTTTAGGCGCCTGACACACCGCTCTCCGACCCGTGAAACTCAACTCCAAACACCACGGCCCCGACCTAACGTCTCTACTCGCCCCACAAGACAATCAGAGGAGCAGACAAGCAGACAAGCCAGTAGGCACGCGACATATCCAGACAACCGGGATACCGACCGTCAAAGCCCAATGGATCATTGCGTCTTGAATAGCCGCTTCCACGACCTCCCACTCGTGTGCCGCTTCACCGTGCCGGCGGTTGACAGTTATTGCGGCGAGTCCACATGTCGATGTCTGAAACGCCGTGTCAAGGCCAGCAACGCAATTATCCGCATAACTCATATGAACGGTCTTCACGATGGCTGGACGACAAGATGAGGCTGTCCCTCAGTCGCACACATGACATGACCGGTAGAATTCAAAAGTACATGCCCCAGAGTCATGGCATCAACGCCAAAATCCCACCATTAATCGTTATCTTAATAAAAGCATGAGCCCTATAGGTATCTACGTTCCCGCCAACCCCCAGTGCATTTCCCAACCAATGCAGGCCTATCTTGATCGGTAACGTGTAGCGAGGTGAAATGCCATGATGCGGTCCTGTCCAGTATATCGGTGAGACCGAGGTACATACACAGCATGTCGGCGATGGGGGTGATGGTGTTGGTATCAAAGCTTTCCAGAAGGAAGGCAAATCCACTTGCAGCGGCAACACCCACGAGACCAACACTTGAATTAATGAACCAATTCCAAGAACAGGGCAAACGACAGGCAGATATATGCGAATTCAGTACTCTATTGTTAATGGCTCAACACAACAGCCGTCCACCTATCACATGCTCTAACCCGCGTATCCCCCCAATCAAATACCAACTCGACGCCTCAATCCCTCACGCCTCGACCCCAACCATAATCCTAACCCCAAGTTTCCGCCCATCAACCACAACCACGCCTCTCCCTCCCTCCCTCTCCATGGGAAAAGAACCACAGACCCAATGAGCAGATTAAGCTTATCCCGAAAATAGCATGCCATGCATACCTTCCCATCACTCCTCATCACCTGCATGTTGTGGCGCTCTCCAGAACCCTCTCGTCTCAGCAGTCTTCGACAGAAGGATTCTGGAATACGATACAGGCTCGCGTTCACGAACGCCATCGCCAACGGAGAAGTATGCATGGACCTATGCTATCCCAAACTGCTAGGTACGTACATGTAGGTAGACGGTGGAAACATGGCACGGGGTCTGGCACACAGACCGCCTCGCCTTCGCCCTCAGACCCACATCGCACACTCACCGATGATATTTTTCTTTCTTTCCTGCCTATCTTCGAAGGGAAAGAAGGGAGTGGGAGTGCTGTTTCTCGCACCGCCTGACCACGCCGTGATTACGCTGGCACTTCTACATTTCACCGCCGTCGCTCGCATGGTTATTGTATGTATGGTTGCTTGAAGCTCATCACCGCCCACTCGTTCAGAGGTTTACCTATGTACCGTAACTCTACCAACAAATACCTATCTCGGCTAGAATAAAGGGCGGATAGGCGGGATAGCGGGATCGGATGCTGTGAGATACATCAGATGCAATACCTAGACATCCACGGAACTGAGTGTGCATGTTCTGCAAGCGCAGGCGCAAGCGAATGTGTTGTCCTAGGCATGGATCTATTCATTCCCAGAGGTTTAGGCAAGGTTCGTCTGTGACTTGACCCGGAGGTCGCCGCTTACGGAGGGCTGTTGGGTTGGTGTGATCTGTGATGGCGCTGGGAATAAGGCAAGCGTAACAGACAAACAGATAGGAGAGGGAGAGAAAAAATCCAGAACCCCCCAACACCGATGCGATGTTGCGGCACAGGGGATTTTTTGGTAGGCTGGACGATCATGTCTTAGGTCGATTCGGTTAAGAAGGGATATGACTGGTAGGTGGGGGATCCGGTGGTTGGGGTTGGGAATGGAGGATGGGAGGATCGACGTTGATCTTAGCTGGAGAGAGCGGAAGGGGTGGTGGTGAGGTGAGATGAGATGAGATGAGGTGGGTTTTTGGATACGGCACAGGAGAGACGAGGGAATGGAGTTGGTGATTTGAATTAAAATCTAATCATGAAAATAATCCTTCCTACTATGTCCAAAAATTCCCTGATTCAGAGAAGAAACATGTCGAAGAAATAGACCGAGTGATGCGAAGCAAGGCGAAAATGCAGTGCGCGTACACAATTGAGAGAATACAGGCAAGTAATTAGTAGGTAGTATCTAGTACCTACCCAAACCACATGGTAATTACGCGTAGCAAAAAAAAATCAATCAATCGCAAACACAGCCTCTCCACCCCACCCCACCTCACCCCACTCCACTCACCAAGCATCATTGCCGCAATCTACAAAACGTGGTAGTAGTTCCGCCATTTCCTCACCATCTCATCCCAAATCCAAATTCCGAATCCCCAAATAGTAGAAACAGAATGGACTTGACAGAAATACATGAGTAGTCGATTGATTACTCAATTGATTACTTACTCAATCGTTGATCCCATGACAAGAAACACACATACACACGCATACATACATATATATATATATATATACATACATACATGGATATCCCCAAATTCCTTCTCCCGACCCTAAGCGTACATGTACAAGGAAGAGAGAAGAGGAGAGGAGAAGGAAAAACAGAAAATATGTCAAATCTCGAAACGTGCCTCGGCAATTGCGTACAAAGGTTTCGAGAGGCGAATATGGAAAACGCGTGAGAGACACACCAGACCAAAGATTCCACCTAGTCGCCAGATTCCCCCACCAGGGCTCAATGCATGGTAATCGTGAACCGGGTACTGCATGTTCATTCGCGGGGGTTGTGTCTGGTTTTGTTTGGTCTGGTCTGTTTGATGGGAAATGTCACGAGAAAAGCGTTGCTTCTTCACAACAAAGCGAGGCATAATAAGATGATTTGAGAGAGTCCGAAAATGATTCTTTTTCGATTTTGTTGCTGCCTGCAGGGTATCCTTAATGTGAACGGATGGGATCCCTGAGGTGGACTCTACTGGCAACTTTCAACCTAACAGAAAAAAAAAACCCCCTCTCATACTGCGAGTAGCCCAAACTGCAGATCGGGGTACTTGATAGAATATATAGCCAGAAAGGAAGTCTTCCCACTCGTAACAGATGAAAATAGAAAATAATAACCCGCCTGCCTGCAAATGCTCATTCGTGATATTGTTTGCCCTTGTGGTAGGGATAAACGCCAAATACAACCCGGAACCCCCTAATGTCGTGGTGTATATAGAACCCAGATAGGAAACCTGTAATAAAAATAAAAAAGGCAATATTCACATTCCGTGAGGGAGGAAGATATTTTGCATCAGAATATCTCTAGAGATGCAGCCGAAACCCAGAAAGCCCAACCGTTGGGTATGATGAACGCATGCTAGTTTGCCGCGCATGAAAAAGACATGAAACCAAATATTGTACGCCAGGTGATGCAACCCAAAATGCAAGTTGATATGCACAAATCGCTCTGATATCGCACATTCGTGATCACGTTTGGTTTTTGGTCCGGAAAACAGGAGGCAGAGTCGTGCATGCCGAGACAAATCGAAAGTTGTAAAAATCAGAAAACCGCCTCTTTTAGAAAAGGCCGCCTTCAACGGCACCCTGCTCTTCTTCTCGTAGAGCACCGCCGCTCCTCTTCTTGGGCCACAGTTTGCTGCTCACGCGTTTCCAGCTGTCTCTGGTCGCGTTCGCAAGGCCGTTGTGTTCGCCGCGGCTAGCCCTTGGGCTGGGGGTTCCGCTGTTGGTGCCGCTGCCAGACTCGTAGTAGGCATGATGGAAATCTGTCATGGGATAATCGCTCATGGGTGGAGTTCCAGGAGGGGTCAAAGGATCGCTCATTCCACTGGGGCTCCCGCTGCCGGAGTCGTCGGTCATTGCCTCGCTTCCACTACCATATCCAGGTGTCGCACGAGCGGAGGGTGAAGATGCCGATGTGGTCGAGGGAATAGGTTGGGAGTTGAAGCGTGAATGTGAAAAAGGTCGAGGGTGCATGAAGGTGTTGGCGAGTGATGATGGTGCGGATGCCCGTTGATGGGTGGGCTGATGGGGTTGGCTGCGGGTGTGATACATGGTGCGTTCGTCGTAGCTGCGCGTGGCAGACCTGGTCAGGCTCGAGTCGTGTGGCTCCGAGGCAGTTGATGCTGGATATGCCGACTGCGGGCAGACCGAGTTCAGGAACGACACCAACACGCTCTCTTCCATGAGCTCGTAGATCTTGGCAACTGCCTCATCGAGCGACGATGGATGTGGCGGTACGTAGGAGTCGGAAAGGTTGAGTAGAGTGTCACGAACGTCAGCAGGGAGGTTCACCTGGACTGGTTAGTAATCTTGTATTTGAAGATGACGGTGCGTCACTTACTTCGCGAGGGCCCGATTCCCGGATGTATGCGTCTATTAATCGTCGCCACAGCATGAGGACGTAAGCGCACTCATCCGATAGTGGAGAGATGGGACTACCGGGGTGTCGGTTGACCATCTTTGAGTAGTGTTTTCGGTAGCGGGAGGCGTCCATGGTGAATTCGAGGTTCTCGAGGCAGTGGTTCTGGGAGAGAAAAGCCATGAAGGAGGCTAGAGTCCATGGCGGAGGAGCGGTATTTGCGAGGATTTCGGAGAGGTTTGGTCTTCGGTTGCATGGAGTGGGGATGTTCTTTGGTATTGAGACGGTGAGTGGGCGGGCCAAGGGTGGTGATTCGGTCATGGCCATGTTCACGTCTTCGTCGTCGAGTTCAATGGTCGAGGTGGTGGGGGAGGAGGCGATGGATGAGGATGTTCTTATTGACAAGGCGTGGCCGCCGAGTTTGCGAGTGTTCATGACGCTTCTCCACAACTGTTTGTACGCCCGGCGGGCGTTGGTGGTGCTCTGGTCGTCGAATCCCGGACCTAGACAGAAATCTGCGCGAAATTGTTGCGCCAGCTTGACAAATGCGTAGCACAAGGTTCGTACAAGAACCTAGTGGCGAGAGCGATAACGTAGGCGGGAGGGAGATGTTATTGCTCCGAAGATGGTAGCATCGAGGTGGACAGGGCCAAAGAGGATATGTGAGCGTGTGTGGCCCGAGATATAGCGGATTAGTGCTTGAGGATCGACTGCTAGTTTGCTCTGCGGAAGCGTTCTTCTCGAAGGCTTTCACGGCAGAAGCGAGCAATAGTTTGCACGGCAAAGGACGAGATAGGAAGCCGAGACGAAGATGGCTGTGTGCGAGGTTACTAGTCGACGGGTGGGCGCGGTGCGGCGGAGGTCGGGCAGGCGAAGGAAGACGAGTGGATGGAAATGAGCGGGTTTGTGGGGACGAGGAGGAGGAAGTGGTCGTATTGTACTGCTGTGTAGTGTGTGCACGGCAGGTGGGATGCTGGAAGCTGCAGTGAGGCGTAGTCGTGTGGATGTGAGAGTGTCGGAGAGGAAGGTCGTCGAGGGGGTGGGAGTAGGAGTGGGAGTGGTGGGAGTATGTGTGTGTGAGAGGAGAGTGGATGGGTGGTGGTGTTTGGTGGATGATAAGATAGAAAGAGGTCGTGGGCTGTGACGAGACGAGAGGGTAAGACAGAAAGCGGCAGGCGGCAGCCGTAGTCAGGATGCAAGACAAAACAGAACAGAAGGCCGGCGGTGGTGCGGCTCAGCGTGGTTTTGAGCAGCGCTAGGAAGAGGTCTGAGCAGAGGTCTGAGCAGAAGGAAGAGAGGGAGTTGAGATGACAAGAGGGCGAGCGCCGTGGAGCACAAGCAGCAGCAAGCAGCGGAGCGGAGACAGTAGTGCGGGTAGCCCTGGAAGGCCCTGGGGGAGGCCAATGAGGCCAGTGAGGCCAGTCAGGCGGCGATGATGGCGGCGGCGGCGGCTTCTGCAGTGAGTGAGCAACAAGCAGTTGACACACGGTACCATGTACACCCCCCCGTTCCGGAAAGAAGCAGGGAGAGTCTTGAGGGCGGCCCTGGAAAGCGAGAGAGAGAGAGCAGGGAAGGCTAGCACGGTCGTTGGTCGGGTTCGGTTGGTCGTCAGCACAGAGCACAGAGCACAGGACCAGGCAAGTCAAGGCAAGGCAAGGCAAGGTAAGGTGGGCGTAGGCGTGGGCGTGGGCGCGCGATTGAGGGGACGAACGAGGGCAAGAGCGACCAGCACCAGCAGCAACAGCAGGCGCGATGCGATGATGGGAGGGAGGGGGAAGGAGCGATGGAGCAATGGAGCGATGGAGTGAGCAGCGACCAGGTCCACAGCGGAGGCAAGCGCAGCCCCCCCAGCAACAAGCAGCGAACGGCGAGCAGCGAGAGCAGCGACGACGAGTTGCTAGCGGCAACGCAGTGCTGGGTTGACGGTTTAGTGAGCACAGCAGTGAGCTCTCGTCGGCCTCGGGACCCAGCAGCAGGGCCAACACTGAGCACTGGCAGTGTTGAGACCTGCTAAAGCGGCGCTGCCACCATGCATGGATTGCGTTAGCCGCAGAGAAGGAGAAGAAGGACGGGAGAAGACGACGAAGACGACGAAGACGACGAAGACGACGAAGACGACGGGGCGGCCTGTGCGCTCATTCTGCTTCCATGCCCCGTGCGGCCCCAGTTGAAACCCGCGCTAGGCCTGCAGCCCATCCCTGCTAGTCCGGACGCCCTTTTGCCACCACTCGCTCACCTCACCCACTCACACGCACACTCACCCACTCACACACTCTCACACACTCTCACACACACTCTCTCTCTCTCTCTGTCCTGCACATCCCCATCTCCTTCCCTTCCCCCTCCCCGATCACGTCCCTATCGCATCAATCAGCCCTCCTTCCCTCTGTCTCTGTGTGCTGGCCATCCCTCTATTCCCGAAGCAGACGCCGTCCATTCCCACTGTTCCAGGGCTGCCCGGGTGTCCGCCGTCATCCATGGCCTGCACTCGTGATTCGGCCCTCTCGTAAAAGGAAAAGGCCGGCTCTACTTGCTGCCCTTGGGAACATCTTTATTGTGCTGGCTCCTGTCTATCGTTGTTCGACATGCACGCCGGAAGCACATCCTCTCCCCCCATCACACTAGCAATACCTACTACCGCCCCTCTACCTATAGCATCGTGTGCTGTGTACGATGAACGCTCTCCACCTGCTTATTGTGTGGAAGTTCCCCTCTTCAATATTGCATCTTCGCTGGGACGATGACGATGACGATGCCATGAACGATGATGATGATGGGGTTTCTACAGCACCTGGGGCACCGTCCGACCCCGGCGCCAGTCCGCCACCAGCCAATCTGCGTGTCGCAGAATTCACGCCCAAAGCCCGCCGCAAACGACCAGACCCCCAAAGCGCATCCCAAAGCGCATCCCAAAGCATTCCCGCCAAAGCCCCCAAAGCACCCTATCAGCTCCTCCATTCGGCCATGTACCCCGATCCCGACGGGCGCATTTCGAGCAGCGTCTTTCTTTGTTTGCCAGTTCCGCCGCAACAATGCGATGCTGCCCTCCCCTCCCACCAGCCCATCGCCCCCTCTAAGATCGCTCCCGCTGCCGAGTTTGTTGGCGTGGGACGAAGAAAGGAAAGGAAGAAAAAATAGGTAGGAAGAAAAAAGCTCACCACCCTTGCTGACCATGATGCCATCCATCGTTCCAGCAGATGCCGCTGGGCACCAGAGCGAGTCTGGAAACGATGGGCGCAGCGCATTATCCCCGCTGTGACGCCAGCGCTCCGACGTCTCCTCCTCACCAACCGCTCCAGCCAAGCCCCGCTGCTGCACTCCTCGCCTGAGCGCTGGGTCGAGCACGTGACGTCCAATATTTCCATGTCCACAGTCGTCTACAGTCCATAGTCCACCTGGGCACCCACCTGGGCACCTGGCCGTGGTGAAACGGCGCGCCTCCAGGGCTGTTATCGTGTGGGACGGCGCTTGCTTGGTGCCCTCAATCGTCCACCCCTCATCGTCGTCGTGCTTCACGACTCACGGTTGTTGCCGCCAGTCCACTCACAGACCAGCGCCGGAGATAGGCCGGTAGGCCTCGGGTCTGGGTCGTCGCAGCCCTGGACGCTGGAGGGAGGGAAGACAACACCCAGTTGCAGGCGCCTCGTCAGGCCTGCCCGGAACGTGGCCTGTGCAGTCGGAGAGTGGACATTGTACACTACACTACAATATCTATAGACATATTGGGGAGTACTCAGAGGTTGGGTACAACGGGCGCTTCTGCGGGTGGTGTGTTCGCGTTGAGCTGGTGGTAATTAATTTGCATTCTCCTCTAGTAGCAAACCTCTCAACATGATGCTGAGAGACATGTTCTAATCAGTCTAATCAAACATACGCGCCGTCGCGAAGACTGGCCGTCAAACGATTTCCTCTTTGGATGCATGGGCCCTGAGGCGCGTAGAGGCAACTACTCTGCGTCCACACCCCCTCCACTCCCAAAGCTCATTCAGCATTCCCCAATTTACAAAAGAGGAGAGGGGAGACCCTGACTGTGCACATTAGAGACACACACTGGACCCAGTGCTGTGTACTATAGCACTCAACGAACACTCAGTAAACAATGCACTGCACAGTACGGTACATGGTATGTAACAGTCACCAATGTTGGAGCAGCCACGGCACTAAATTCTGCTGACGTGACACCACCCACCCACCCAGCCAATAGGTCGACCCCTGCCAATCGTGCAATCTACAATCTTTCGTTGCGCGCTCTAGAAGCCTTCTAGAAGCCTACTGAAAAGGGGCAGCAAACTAAGACATGCATTCTATGCTTACGCCGATCTTCTTAATCATCCCATATCCGGCGCCAGTCCATCATGAGGCGTCGTCTTTGGCTCAAAGCTCAGATCGATGTGGAAAAGATGGCGCTTGCGCTGGCTGGCGGTATTTTTAAGCCTTATTTCCACTCCACTCCACAACAGACCGACCGAACGTCCGCCGTCAACGCCGACGGGTTAGCCCTCGGCACTTTTTTCTCTCTTACCTTCTCAATTGCCTCTCTGTGTGACTGCAGCTCTCGTGCGTAGTGAGGCTCTGTTTTTCTTAGCTTTTGCCAAAAAAAAAGCCACCACCTGCCTGGGCACGCCAGTCTTTCTTTTAGTTTCGCGACGCTATTTCTCCGTGACCGTGGCACGGCGGCGTGTTTTTTTCTTCTCAAGCGAACACTACCTTCTACAACGCCTCAAACGGGCGTTCACGCATAATTTACTCATTAGTTGGTTTGCTTACTACGTAGGTAATAGCGGAATCGGAGACCCCCGAAGTCCAGACGAATTTTTTCTTCTCTCTCTCTTTCCCCACGGCGCCAACAAAACAAACCTACTACACCAGGGACCACATCACGTAAACGCTCATGCCACCACCTACCCACGGGGCAAATCTTCACATCTTCGGTTTTTCATGACGCAGCTCCGAGTGGAGATGGCCCTCTCATGACACGGAAATCACGATTCTTCCGCCTTCACCGCTTCGTGCCTCTTGCCTCATGCCTTGTGCCCCTTGTGCCTTGCCTTGCCTTGCTATGCCATGCCATCTTCTTCTTATTTTTTTTTACTCTCCTACGGCCCGCTCACGCCCGCATATGCACAAGTCAACCTCAACAGTTGGCATCTGCAACGCACGTACCGCATCGCAACGCACACACCATTTCAACATATCCATGGATGGGACTCACGGCGTGTCTACGGGATTTCTGCGAACTTCCCAATGTCGGATCTGAGAAGATTTCTCCTTCGGACACACTTTCCTGTCTCTATCGACTTACTCGGTTGGGATCACGACGGTGGAACGTCAGGCCAGTACATACAGCCCATCCTGCATGCGCCTCAGCCTATAGTCGGGAGAAACCTAACTTGACTTGACTAAACACATTTCACATTCACGCTCACACTCACCTCAACCTCACGCCAGCCCGCCAGCCCGCCAATGCGCCAACCCGTAGCCCAGAGATCTCGCGACAATCTCCCGGCGCCCACGTTCAGGTCGTGCATGCAGTGCGGCAGTAAACCTAATGACTCTTCTAGGGCCCTTCAACTCTGTTTTGCTTGTTGGGAATGAATCGTGACGCTATTGTAGAGCGAATTCAATTAGGTGTATCTCGTTCACTTTCGACGACGGCTTTCGAGTGAGCGACCGAGCGCTCTAGACTCTTCAGCCTCAAACCATGAGAAAGTATGTTGTTATGTTCGGGATTTCCACGTTGACGAGTTTTCGGAACAGGGACCTGTATGTCCGTATCGCATCCGACGGAAATGAAAGATGCCTGAGGCGGCGTTATTCGTCGCATGCGGATGATTCCATCTTCCTTTCTATGTTCCTACTAGCCCTGGCACTGGATTCCGGGTCCTTGCCTACGTAGCGTCTTACAAAACATGGTAACGTGACCAGAGGACATGTAGAAGATTCGATCGGAGGAGGCTCAAGGAAGGCTTCCCGGGCTTTCTGGAAGTCCGCCAGATTATCTTCTACTGTACAAGGAAGGCAGGAACTGCGCGGACGTATCCACCAGACATCCACATCTAACGTCCAGCGACTTGCCTACCTGGGAAATCCTACCTAGGTAGTCCATGGATGGTGGGAGTTGGGGCAGAGTCACGAGAACACACGCAGCCCACAAGCCCCATATCGTGGCATTCTGGCAACTAGGTCGATCCTTCCATTGATCCTTCCCTTTCCTATTCCCTCCCGCAACTCCTCATTTCATCTCGTCTCGCCCGTCCGATCGCGCGCAAAAAAATCCCCCCCCCAAAGTCAAGTCAAGCCGTGTGCTTGGACTCCACATTCTGGAGCCATGACTCTAGCGGCGAGAATCGGTCGCAAAGTGCGGGTGGGAATCGAGTCGAGCCTAGCCTAGCCTTTCTTTTGATACACGATAGCACGGATACAACAGGTGCCAAAGATTATCGGAAAGTTTTGGCAGGGGTGTGTACAGTAGGTGGGGTTTTGGGTCTGAGGATGAAACGTTGACGTGTCGATCGATGGACTGACCCGAGTCCAACCTCCACTGTTTTTTCTTTTTTGGACGTCTGACGTGACAGGTCGGGCGGGTTTGTGGATTCGGATGTGACGAATTGATGACTGGATTGTTTGGCTGGTGGAAGAGGTGGGGAATGGGTATGAGGCGTAATCATCTATCGTCAAACGTCAACCGGGTAGGACTTTTTCTTTTTGGTTTCATGGTCCATGGTTTTGACTGCCCGGTACAGTCAGCGATGGTTAGGTGCTTTATCAGTCGTGGAGGTAGTTGAAAACACTAGCACTTGGGGGAGGAAGGAAGGAATGAATGAATGAACAGTAGGTGTAAGTCATTCTGCATTTCCACTCCTCCTCTTCCTTCTACCATGATGGATTCCATAAAGAATAATTGATTACTGTGTTCACTACGAATACGTTCTATATGGATCCATGGATTAATTTCACTCACGTGCATCTTTCTCCTTCCTATTCCTACCACCACCACCTCCACCTCCTCCTTCACCCTCAATCAGCACCCGTGTCGCCGCCCTCGTCTCCAACATCCCAATATCCAAATCCCACCCCCGATCCCTCAACTTATCCACAATCCCCCCAAACAAATTCTCAACTTCGTCCTTCGCATCTCCGAGCTCCTTAATCCCATCATCCTCACCCTCACAGCCACCTCCCACTCCCACTCCCCCTCGCCCTCGCCCTCTTTCCCAAGACCGCCTTGCCACAACCAAAGCCACCATCCACGCCTTCAACACATCCAACGTCCCGCATCCCTTCTTAAGCACAACCACGGCCTCCCCGCGCTCCCTATCCCACCAAAGCACAAAACCATCATGCTGAAAAAGGCGCAGTAGCTCGGACAATTTCGTGCCCTGCATTGCGCGCCTGGCACCTGTCCGCTCATGACGCTGCACGCCTGACACCCGGCCCAGCAGCGTTTCGAATGGAACTCCCAGACGCGCAGATCCTAGCATCTGAGTTGCGGAGACGGGAATGACACTCTGACTAACATGACGACTAACGTCGCTAACATCACTACTATCCGGTCTCACGTTCAAACCCCCAATACCACTACCAACAACGGCCCAACGCAACACACCATCCCATTCAAACACCTTCTCCACTCTAGCCACTTCCGCAGGCCCAAGCACACGCCCAGTCTGTATCGCCGTCGCAAAGACTATACTAGCACGCTGTCTGTTTAGCGTACGGAGGCTCACGGCAGACACGGCGGCGTAGTTGGTGCCAAGATGGAGGGAGAGAAGGAAGAGGAGTGTGCTCCATGTTGCAAGCGGGGAGGAGATGTGGGATACGATTATGCTGCCGGCCTGGGCGGAGGGGGGAGGTTAGTGTCTTGTTCTGTATAGAGGTAGATTTTGGGTTTGTAGAAGTGAAGCGGGCTTGGCGGGAGGGGATGGAGGGCGGAGAAATGGCCGGTTGGGGGAGACAAGGGAAAGGAGAGGGGGAATATGATGTGAGATAAGACGAGGTGAGATGGTTGGTAGGTGCGTGATGTGTTGTTGGCCATAGGGCCGGATTCGGCGGAACTGGGTTGAGACGGTGCGGTGAGTGTATTCCAAGACCGAGTGTATGATATTGACACCGAGTGTGTCCGTGAGCACGCCATTGGGAACCAAAAAACGGAAAGAAAACATATGCTTGTGTTATCTGGTGCATAGTTTGTGCATGGGAAATGAGAGAGCAAGAACGACGTACCAGCATTCCAAGTAGTGAAATAACCGTCTCTTGGCTCGAATCTTTCTGTTTAGATTGTTAGATTGAAAATACTCCGGTTAGCAAGAACACGAGACTCGATTGGTGCGAATGGAATAGATGGGCCCGTGTGTATCGACGCACGTGGCATCTCTCTATCTGCATAGATGAAAATGCTCACGCCTCTATGCTTTAATATCTATGCGCGACGACCGTGCCCCGTCCCATTGAGTGAGACAAACAGACAGACAGAACATTGCGCACGGAACGAACCGAGAGGGCAGGGGTGGGAATAGTGAAATGTACCAATGATATCTCAACACACACACAGAGAGAGGATATCACTCACCGCATTCAATTCCCCCAAATTGTTCCTCTTTGCAAAATGTGCACTTAGACTCGCCTTCGAGCTCCCCGCACAAACACCACACAGCGCACGCAAGACACTCGAAAACGAAAGCACCAACACGCGCGCCGTCTTGGGGAACGCGGGTGACAAGCAGTCGAGAACCATGGCCGTGTCGTTGAAGATGTCGGCGGCTAGTCGGTACATTTTGCACTCTGGTTCTAGAGAGGTACCGAGTTTGTGCGCGAAGAGGATTGTCGCTATGCGGCCCATAGATTCCTGGAGCACGTTGAGAAGGAGGGCTGCTGTGGGAGAGGCGTTTGCATCACCGACGCCGACACCTAGGGGTGTGATGTGGTTAGTGGGGTGTGTATGGAGATGGAAATTATGGTATTGCGTGCATTGAGTTGGTTATAGGGAAAGCTTGTTTCGGGGGCGAGGGTAGCCGCATGGGATGATTGTACATATTAATCGATAATGTATGCTCCGATTCGGAGCCACTTTTCTTAATAATGTCGTTCTCTCATGGTCAAGGTATGCGGGGCATTCCGTGGGTAGGTGGTGGATCGGGAAGAAATGTTGAATGGACATTGATGAAGAGGGATTCGGGAGATACCTTCGAGAACAGCACGCGACGAAAGGAGGCCGGCAATTGAGGATGAAAAGGCTTGAAGGGAGTCCTATGATGATGGCGTTAGAGGTTTTGGGTGGTTGGTTGTTTGAGGGACAATTTCATATCGTACATAGATTTGGTATCTGCCGAAAATGTGTTAGCTTTGGATTTAATGGTTAGGAGCAGGTGATGTGCGCCATCAATATCATAGCAGTCACCATGGAGCGGAAAAGTCATACTGGATATAATCGTCTGTGACGGATTGGGGGTACCCCGCCGGCAGGAAGACATCCAAAATCTGTTGGATATATGATTTACTCTCTTTGGGAAGCTAGATGTTTGTTACTATTGTGCACTCGCGACAACCTCGAGATACAAGTGGGATACACACAATGACATCGACCCGCGTTTTCCCTCCTGCATTAGATTCGATATACGAGGCAGTAACATTCCCTGCATCATCGTAATCGATTATCTCAAGCCGCGTTGACGCCATAATTGCAGCAGTGATTATATGTATGGCATTCGCTCTCCACGGCAATGGATATGGACGTTGTAAGGAGGAGGGATATCGGCCAATCAGACAGGCTTCGACCTGCCCAGACAGAACTTCTTCGAAGCTCACACACGATAAACAAACAAATTCTCACCAAAGAGTCAAGCACAATAAAACCCGAGCCCGGTTGGTGAACAATGTTCCAACATGCTCCGTGCCTCCAGCATCGGAATGATGTTGTCCCTCCCCGCACCAACCCCAATCAGGAAAGGCCAGATCTCCATCAATTAAGCCAACCAATCTGCCCATCATCATCAAACCATAAACACCACGAAGAAAAAACACCTCAACCAAAAGCACACCATTTCTCTCTCTCGCTGCTTTAGAAACCCAGTCTCTTTCGCTCAGATTCTCACTCCACCTCATCCCTACAAGCTCGAGCCGCACAAATGCATGCACGCATGCCCTCCTCCGTTCCCCCATCCCATCCTCCATACAGTACCTCCAAGTACCCATTCATATGCATCCATATTACCCTCTCTAAGATCTCTTACCCGTACACACCCCATCACACCCCCATAAATGAACCCCCCCCAATCTAAATTTCTCCTTCCGAAATGCACACTCTGCATACATACAACGTACCCCCATCCCCCATCCCTCTTCGGGACAATCCGGACTTGGGCTGCAGCATCTGTCAAACCGGAACATGTGTGCCAAGACCCTTGAATAGATTGCTATGCATTGTAGCTGTTAAAGTTCCGCGTCGGGGGCGGGCAGGGACCCGAGGCGGAGAGTATAGAGAGATGTGTTTGATGTCACGAATTCTGGGTTCTTACTGGGGACAAGAGGGTGTGGTGGCACGGAGAATGCGAGGCGGGTGCGCATGCAAGTGTGCTGCGTTCGCGTTCGCGTTTGCGTTTGTTTCTCTTTTCGTGCCTGTGCGCTTGGGATTGGTTTCCGGAGTTTAGTCTGCGTTTAGCGCTACGCGATGCGGCGAGAGACTTGTGAGGGTGATCTTTGATGTAAGGCTTCGCCCAAGGCAGGGGTTTCAGTTCGTGATGACATCAGACGGGTAGAAGAGAGGGGGGTTTTTGAGGAATTCGCTTGCGCGCAGACGGGCTAGGTGCGCGGTGGCTGCTTACAAGAGCGAGCGAAGGAAGCTGGATCTGAGATATGTGCTACTGTGAATATATACATAGAAGCTGAAATTGACGAATGTACGCACGTATGTTTCAGGTTTTTTTATAAAAAAGAAAAATCGATACTCGTGGGGGTCGATGTTTTTAGCGATCTAGCTATCTCTGTATCTACTGGATACGGAATGAACATATAGGGGCAGGACGTTAGAGAATATGGAATTGGGTTGCTTTGGGGTTTGCTAGAGAGAGTACCTCAGTACCGCCCGGGGATGTAGAGGACACAAGCATGTGCTTGTATGCCCACTCGGGCATTAGCAATTTGCATGGATGAAGAATACCCTCGAGGTGTCGCGTGTTTACCACATGGGGTAGGTGTGTGCTTACTCGGTCATCTGTAGTGTTCTGGCCTTCGAGCATTGAGATGGAATCAACACCATAGCCAAGTACGTGAATGTAGATGTTGAAAGAAAAGCATATATACAATTCCGCAAGAGCTAAGGTAACAACAGATCTCGAGACGTTCTATCAATAATGTGATAGATCGCTGAGTTGGTAGACCCGTCTTTTTAAATAATGACCCTCCCCCCACCGTTCCATGTTTTGATGCTTTAGTATTGTGTGATCGCGAGTTCAGATATCTATTTGTTCGCAGGTGAATCCTTTCCTTCTACAGGATTGTGTCCGGGTGGATAGATCGAGTCAGATTCCAAGGTCTCATCAGGTTTGTCTACGTAGGCATTAGCTTATGTGGCCGAGCATCTCGTAAGAGATTGCTTACCATGACGAGCATAGAGATGGTACTCTTCATCGGTGTATTTTCCAACCCTACCACTCTCAACATCCTTTCTTGTTAGGCTCAGCTTGCCTTTGGGCAAGCCCATGCTGCCAAGGTAAGCGACGGTCTCTTTCCACTCCCGTTCCTTCCGCTTCGAATCCCAGTGCAATTCCTCGCTCATCAAATCGATAACGAGAGGTAAGGCCTCCAGTGCAGCCTGTGCATTCAAGAATGCAAGTCTCATTCGTCGCGCAATCACGTCGGTGGCCGTTTGAGCATACTCATGCCTGACACAGTAACGGACTTCTCCATCAATGAAAGGATAGAGGGTGGAGATGCGTTTCCCGCGGACAGGGAAACGATGCTCCGTGGGGGATGAAAGCGCAGCAACAGTCCATGCACGATCGCCGTAGGCTTGCGTGAGATACTTCGCTACTTCGGTCTCAACGCCATAATGCTGGATTAGGTTGATGAAGAGGGTCTTGGAGAATCCGTGGGCGCCGATTAGGCGGACACGATGAGTCTGGCAAGTACCGTCAAGTGGAAGCTCGTCCTTAATTTCAGTGCCGCTAACGCGGGGCACGTTCACTAGGGGCTTTGTCTGTAGTTTGAATTCCTTGATGGCTTCATCGACGGTTTCCTCGGCCATTTGTCTGTAAGTAGTCCATTTTCCGCCCGAGCAGGTGATCAGACCAGAAGGTGAAGTTGTGACCAAGTGATTGCGAACAAGACCTTCGGTCTTGCTTGCATTAGGATCCCTCACCAACGGACGAATTCCAGACCAGGCCGCAAGAACATCACCTCTTCTTACTTTGATGTCCGGTTGAAGATAGCGACGAATTTCCTTCAGGATCCATTCAATCTCATCCTCGCCAGCGACAGGGTTCCTTGCGATAGTGGTTGCCGTATCTGTGGTACCAGCGATAGTGTTTCCTTGCCATGGGAGGAAAAAGATCACCCGCCCATCAGACGTTGAAGGATCAATTAATCCCATGTTTGCGGGGCTGAAGTAGCCAGGGAGGATGACATGGACTCCGGAGCTTGGTGCGACGATTTCTTCTACAGTAGGGTCGTCCAATTTCCGAATAGAGTCCGTGAAGGGTCCAGTTGCGTTAATGATTCCTTTCGCTTTGATGGTGAATTCTTCAGGTGTTTTACCATCTAGTTCACTGATACAGTCTTTGACCCTTGCGCCATTGAGTTTCCCAGAACCGTCCTTTTCCAATGCAGTGACTTCCATGTGGCTAACTACCGTTGCGCCGTATAGCGCCGCGGTCATTGCGAGAGATACATTCATTCGAGAATCGTTGTGTGCGCCATCTGGGGGAAAATTAGTTGCCCGTCCCCAAATGTTGATTAAACACCATACCGTAATATACTAATGCTCCGAAAAGGTCGGTTCTCTTCAGCATAGGGAAAGCATCCAGAGCCTTACTCTTTGTCAAGAAGTAAGAGCTCTCAATGTTCTCTGATCCAGCTAAGAAGTCATAGAACTTTGTGCCAGCCCAGAAGTAGGGAGCTTTCCACCATTTGTCAATCGGGAGCATGATGGGTAGCCATGCCGAGAGATGTGGAGCAGTATCCAGGAAATAACGTCGTTCGCGAAGAGCTTCTACAACCAAAGCATATCTGGAAAAAAATTAGTTGGGAAATTGTGAATGGATAGAGAGAGTAACTTACTGGCTGTAGTCCAAATTCCAAACGGCCTTTTCTAAGTATCGAACACCTCCGTGTACCAATTTTGTGCTCTTGCTGCTAGTTCCGCTGCTGAAATCATCTCGTTCTACCATAGCAACCTTGAGGCCTCGGGTGACAGCATCAAGCGCAATACCGGCTCCTGTCGCGCCTCCTCCAATGATCAAAAGATCGTAGGGTTCATCCTCATCTTTCCTCTCTGAAGTAGAGTCTGAGCCTGCCCCGATCCAATTGTTAACGCTGTTCTTTACTCGGCCGGCGACAACACCAGCACTCCGCTTCAGGTCGGCAATTTGCTCATCTCTCGACTTGATGGCGGGGAATCGCGGGGGTTGGAAAACACCTCCCTCACCATACCCAGGCGGTGGAACAGCCGCAGCCTCCAGGCCGGGGATGTCTCGCGGGCGATACGCTGCATACAGTGCTACACCACCAGCGAGACCGGCGCCGGTGGTGTAGAGCAGCGGCTTTATGAAACGACTTGAGCGCCGGGCAGCCATTGACAATGCTCTCTCCAATTAAGTCTCCCAAATCGACACGTCGTCGTCAAAAAGATGGACACGCAGAACAGACGCGCTGGCGACAGAAGACAGGCGACCGGCAGCAATAAGAATATGATTTAGTAGTTCCAAGAGCGGCTCATAGCTCTAGGCACATGCTTTTGTTAGCTCTGGTCGCGCCGGAAAATTGTCTGCCCGATCATGCTCACCTCGAGACTGGATCAGGACGACATGGCCGCACACTGGGGAGCGATACAAAATTTTCCGGGCAGTTCAGGCGTGGATCGGATCCGTCGTTGTGAAAGAGTGGAAAAGCGGGTGTCTTCTGAAGTCTGTATGACGACAAAAGCAGTGATTTACGCTGGGGACGGCGAGTCGGAAGCATTTCGCATTCGGGCTTGGTCACCCCGAGGGTGGCCCCCACGCTTCCGGTTGCAGACGGGGGAACGGGCGGCCTACGACGCTCCCCTCAACGGCAGCCATTCGATGCACCACCTGGTCTGGAACGAGCACATTCAATGAGCTGAGGCTGTGTCGTCGCTTCTGGTGGCTTGCTCGAGCGGGTTTAGAGGGAAATGGGCGACGTACGATTCAGTCACATCCGCGGGCGTGGACCGGAGCGAGCCATTCCATTCCAGATGTCATCCAAGAGCAGGTCAGATGAGATGCCGACTTTGTGCACTCATGCCATGGAAATCAGAAGAGTCACACAACGATGTGTACATAGCGCCGAGGTAGATTATTATGTTCATTACCTATCAAGTCTGTACAGAAAGGTTAGACTCAGATCCTGCCGAGGTAACTCTAGGCTATGGAGAAAAATACCAACTCTAAGCCTAGGCCTCCCCCCTATGTAATACCGTCTTCAGTTCTGTCAATATGTACGCCCAAGCTCCATACTGCTACAAGCTCAGGGCCCATTTAAACAACAGGATATCGGCCACCACTAATCCTATTACAAGAATATAAACAAGCCCCTGGTGAATCCAGCCCAATCGATCATGTCTTGTCTTCAGACTCACCACAGCAACAAGAAGTAGAATAAGATTCGAAATCACTCCAAGGATAACCGCGACATCAACCTCGCCTCTCAACTTCCTGCGGCTAGTTGCCACCATTATCCCTAGAATGACATCGAGGACTGTGCCGGCTGCAAGACAACTGATGTAGGTCTGGAGCTTCGCCATCTCCCGCTGATGTTGTCGAATATTGATTTCTGCAATCAAACTCTGGCGTTCTAGCGCAGACCGCCGTCTGTTTTGCCGTGGTATACGAATGGCACGAAGCATGCTATTGAAGTAGCCCTCATCCAATGTCCCGTAACTCCTCGAATTGGTAGCCGGAGCTTCGTCTGCTGTCTCGTCGTCGCTCGTCCCATAATCTGGCGAAGGTAGCAAAGGCGATTGCTCTCCAGTCGATGTGTGACCAAAAAGCCTCTTCGTTTGACGAATACAAGCTTCCAGAAACTCCTGACCAGGGAAACCTGCTGGTGCGTTGGGATCAACGTATATGTAATACGCATCGTCTTCCGACTCCGGATTATCGTATTCATTCCAATAGCCCTGCGTTTGTCCTTGAGGCAATGTTTCTGCTTGAATCGGCGGTGGATACTCTGCGTACGGACGCCTTCTCTTTTTCTTGAATGCCTGTAATGAAGGAGGCTCCACAAGCTCCGAGGCGGACGTCGCAGGGGTCTCTCCGTTTCTTGAGGCAAACGGGCTAGTCTGGCCATCGGTAAAGGACGTTGCAGACGTCGATGTGGCTGGTGGCGATGTAAAGGATTGTGATTCTGTTACACTTCCCTCTTTGCGTCGACGTCTCCTAGCAGGCGCTGGTAGTCCTCGTATGTCTTGATCCAACAGTGACGCCCACAATGGAGGCGTCGTAATACTAGATTTGCAGCATGCCCAGACGGCGTGAGCCTCCAATGAGTAGCCGTGTACTCGTTGCACCTACAAAGGCTGTTAGCATCGATCTTGAGCTACATCAGATTGCCGTTTGCCATACCAAGTGACTACGATCCAAATGTTGTAAAAGAGCTGCTGAATGATTGCCCTCGCGACGGATTTCTAGTACAGCATGTGCAAACTCAGACGACCCAGTACGGGCCTCGGATATCCAATCATTAGATTTCAAATGTTTTTGTAGATCTTTTTTCATGAAAATTTGCGTATCCAGAGTTGCCCAAATCCCACCACTAGGACTGTTATGAAGCCCTGCAAACCTAGATCTCTTAGAGCCTACTCCTGCAATGGGCTGTACTTCTGTATGCTTGACCAACCAGCTACGAGCAGTAGCTACGCTTTCGTGGGCTTCATTACCATTCTGGTATTGAGATGAGCTCTGGCTCCAGCTGTCTTCAAGAGGGTTGCTAGTATTAAGGAAAGCATCGACAAACTTTCGCTTGAGTTTTGTGAGTGTTAGACTCTCTGATCCTTCTGTCGTTTGCAACGCAACGGCTGCATCTTCAGATCCGTTCCAGCGTATATGACACGATGCGTTTGCCCGGCTGGCCACACGTTCGTCGGAAACCACGGTATTCGCATTCTGCTTCCGGACGAACGACTGAATATTGTCAAGGACCAAGAGACCAGCATCGTCCTCATTGCTGAAGTGTTTGTCGAAAGTAGTTGAAGATTTTCGACGTGCAGGCGTTGCATGTGGTGATTCTCGAGGTGTACCGACTCTTGCATCAACACTTGTATAGAGGCGCATGTGTTGCAGTAATAGGACCTGAACCTCTACAACATGATCCGCATGCACCCAATAAGTGGCAGAATTCCCATGTTGTCCTAGAGGTACCGTGGACACTGCCATGTCGAAGTCCAGATTAGACCCATTTGAAATATATGCGAACAGTTTTGAAGATGATGACGAGGGAGGTTTCGAATCAATATACGTGGTTGAGGTACCAGCAAGACCCAAAGGAGCGCGAACAGCCCCCAGCACATCGATGTATTGGTCTAGAAGATACCCTAGGTCCATGCGAAAGAAGCTGTCATGACTCCCACTGATCTCGCTGTGGAAGCGTTGTCCGAGCTCGGGATCTCTCGTCCATCTTTTGTACTTTTTCAAAATCTTCTTAAATCCTGTTCGTTGAACCGTCGAGAACCGCGAAAGTGATCTTATTTCTTCTCCGGCCCTAGATTCGTTAGTATAAGTTGTCAACAAAGGGGGTTCTGATGCTCGAGTCGTTTTGTAATGATGAGTTGGGTTTGCCATGGCTAGAAGGAAGCTCAATACTCACTTCGTGACGTCTGCGTCGATCTTCGCATACTGTTCAACCAGTCTGGCCGGCAACTGAGCACCAGCAATGATATTGGGATGCTTGGACTGGAGTTGTGCCAGCCGCTTGCCAATGTACTCTAAACGGCTCTCGATCTCGCCGCTCTTGCTCTTCACAAAGTTGTTGACCCGATTATGTTGGTCCAGAAGTACGTGGAAGAAGGAATCGCCGAACGCGCGCTCGATTGTCTCGCCCTGGCCTGGTATAGAGAGGGCTTTCGCGGTTTCTGAGGTCGTCTGATGTTTGATCAGGTCTTTGAGGAAGTCATAGTCAATGTTATCTGTATTTGCCAACGTCAGTCGCAAATGCTTGAGCAGTCCACCGGACAAAATACTCACAGTGTGCCCATTCTGTTATGGAGCGCTGGCGCAAAGTGTCGCCGTATTTCATCGAGAGTGTAGCGTTTCGCGATACCTGGACAAGTGGATAGGGGCGGAGGATGGTCTGGATGTCGCACAAGCAGAGGTTCTTTGTTTTCGATGTCACAAGCAAGTCAGGAGCAGTCCTCAGGCGGTTAGCTCCGCATATGCAAATCAAAAGCGACGAACAGGCGATAAGGGTATCAATTGCTGAAATGACCGAAATCTAGAGCTAACCAGTATACCTTTGAACCGAGCGGATGTCGGGGAAAGGTCCGAAGAGGTGGATTGGAGTGTCAGTTTGTTGTTGACGGGCCAAGGCGATGCAGGGGCCAGGACGACAGGCGGGGGAAGCGTTCAGTCTTGGAAAACGGTGGTGACGCAATACAGAGCGGTAACATCCGCAACGACAATTGAGTTTGGACTTGGGAGTATAAAAAGGTTTGACACAATTAGACACGCCAACAGTGACGGCGGCGGGCGCACGTGTAATATGTATGGAAGGGAAACGAACAGCAACTGCCTACTTACAGGGGCGATGCACCAGTAAAAGAGGCCACAATCCCTCGGATCGAGACGAGTGTGCCGCAAGCAGCTGCGCAGATGGCAGAGGCACGGCTAATGGCCACTGTGCATCGCCATGCCGCATGGCATCCCTGTCTCCTGCAAGCCGGTTTATCGTAGGTTTTGTGAGACAAGAGATTGGGAGTTCAACTCTGGGTAGGTGGCTGCCCAGTAATGGCCTCGGTGGTTGCGGAGGCAAGGGTTAGTTCCTGCTTGTGCGCAAAACTTCAGCCATTGCGAAAAGCATCGCCGGTCTGGGCCCGTTCCCACGGCGTCGTATGTACTATGTTAATCTAGCGCAGAATTCTTCAAAAAGTCCCCTCTGCAGCTGATGAATGTTCTTCTTACCTGAGCACGTGTAATCAGGATGGGACTCGCTCCGGTGGAGATGGGGAGTTCGAATGCTATAACGTTCTCCACAACAATATGCGTGCCGACTTCCCCAATCGGCCATGGTCAGTGGCAACAGCATCCGTACTAGCCAGTCCCTAGGTCGTCGAGGAGACCTGTCCATGCACCTCACCATCAGCAGCATGAGGCAAGTCCACCGGCATCCGTCAGTGACCTAGTCACTGTCATGCATTGTTTTCTGCTGCTCTATCTGCGCAGAAAGCATTTGTCTCGTTCGTACATATGTCAAATGATGTACTTTGATACGGGAAGAGTGTAAGGTAGATTGGCGTTTAAAAGGAAGCGTGGATCCTCCCGCCCAACCCTTCCACATGCAGCAGCACAGAGGGGGGCGTGGAGAATAGGCGGGTCCCGCTGCAAGCAACTTCAGGGTCTTCGCCGCCTCTTGAAAAAGTTTTCTCGAGTCAGAACAACGCAAATCTGTCACAGTGGTTGACAATCCCTCGGAAAATACGTAAAAGTGCTACATGAGAGAACTACCTTAGGCAGAAACCACCTAGACCGAAGCGGATCCGTGACTCCAACAGTTGACTCAACGTTGAGTATCTTGTAAGAGAGTGGTGAAAAGATGAAACTATTCACCAATTGCTTCTGTGCTGGTTGTGCGAGATCGCGCATACATACACGGTAGTATTGGACAAGTACATGTCATATGCAAACGCCATTCCGAATCAGAATTGTAAACAGTTGCCCAGTCGCGGAACTGCGGAGGTTATCCGAACGAGGGCGATCTACCGAATACATATTTGTGATTTGACTGTCAATTGGATAACGCGGTCATGTGCTCATTTACCCAAAGTTGCTGGCCCAGATGTTCAGTTGAGTTCCGAGGTCGCGCAGGCGTTATCAGTACCCCTGCACTGTGCTTCGCATGGCCTACAGTATGCAGAGGACTGGCCCACAGCGCATGTTACTTGTGTACCCACTTCTTCCAATGTCGTGGTTAACGACGGCTCAAAGCTGCAATTTTTACTGGCTTGTATTCAATCCCTTTGGCGACAGGGTAGGAATTTAACACACATGAATGGTGGATACGGTCCGAGGGAAACGATTCCTTTGCATCCATCTGAACGCCAATCGATCAATCGTATTTACAGATTCAACTTTGACAACGCCCCCACAAACATGAAACCACCGAATACCATCGACCTTTTTTGGGAGGAAATAATTAACCTGGAGGAAGAGTGCTTGCATCCACAACATCCTGAGCTTCCTTTTCTTCGACTTCATTAGGCCCATGTAGCGGAGATCGAGGCAAGGCCATGAGACCTGATGGACGTTAGTCTGTATCATGATTTTAATGTATTTCTTACGACTTACCAGTTCTGGCGGATTCAAGAATGCCGAAAGGAGCAATCAGCTTCATAAATGAATCAATCCTCGTGGGTTTGGCTGATATCTCAACAACGCAGTTATTCGTGCTGATGTCCAGAACCTTTCCGCCAAATTGGTGTGTCAAAAAGGTGATGGCTCGAAGATGTTCATGCTTGTGTCTGAGTGCCTGACTGACAGCTAAATTGTTCGGATGGAAGTCTCTCCTCAACGAATCTCGTGCGGCGGCCTCGGCCAAAGCGTCGCGGTCAACCTCTGACACATCCTCGGGATTTGGTCCATCCTCAAGTTCCGGTAGCTGAGCCATTTCACGATGGTGAGCAAGAAGCTCCTCAAAATACTCCGGGCCAAGGGTGGAGATCTTAGCAAGAAGCAATTCTCGCTGGACTAAAGGCGAAGAAGTGTAGTCCAACACTGCCCAGACAGGAACAAGATCTTCAAGCTGGCGGCGGGCTTGCTCGACCACACCATCCTGTCCCTGGAGCACAATAGTCATGCGTGATAGGTCATCTACCTCGGTATTGCAAACGACCAAGCTGTCGATGTTGAAACCGCGTGCTGCAAGAATACCAGAAACGCGGGAGAGTACTCCTGGTTCATTTTGTACCAAACAGTTCAGGATATGTCGTTTCGGAGGAGCTGAAGATGGGAGAGGGGTCTCGTAGAGGATATTGCTCACAGCAGCCTGAGCAGACCAGGCGGGGGGGCGGTCGTCAGTCGGGAGAGGAGCGACTCGGCTGTGAATAGCTTTGTAGGCGAGAGCCTGGGTCGATGAAGAGCTCGAAAGGCGAATGTGTTGCAGTGGAATTGCGGTCTGTCGATGGAGCAAACTGCGCAGAGGCAGGCACTGGAGGGCACGCCGGGTTGCCATCTTGAATTCACAACCTCAGTGCCGGCGATTGAGGTAGTGAGAGGATCAACTCAGCGAGCTGAAGTTGAAATTCGGACAAAGACGTTGACCTCGTACTCGGGTGAATCCAAAAATGACTGTCTACGAGAACGTCTCCGAGCATCGGGCCGGGGTGAGTCCGTGCTGCCCAGCCTGGGGTGACGCTTGGCGCATTGTCTTACATAATCCTCAGATGGTGCTCAAACTCCACCCTCGACTATTCTTTCAACACCTCAACCCTCAAACCGTAACTTCGAATTTGTCGATCTTCCATAACGCCAGGTTACCATGCCCGACGAGACGCGCCCTCGCTCGCGCTTCGATAGAGGTTCGCCACCTCCGCGCTCTCGATTTGACCGCCGGACACGCTCGCGCTCTCCAGCCCCAAGGCACTCTGAATCCCGTCGCACCCGCAGCCCGATCGCTCGTGAAGCTTCAGACAGCCCCTCAACTGTAGATGGAAACAAACCCAACCCTGTAGATGCAGCGGCCGCCGCTAAGGCTGCTGCTGCCGCTGCCGCTGCACGGATCAATGCTCAGATTGCCGCAAAGAGGAATGCGACAGAAGTCAATGTGCATCCAGTGCACTCAGTATGCTTTACCTGGGTGATGGCTCTCAACTCTTGAACCCTTCGCTAACTTGTATCAGGCTGAGCCTACCCCACCAGCTGTTAGGCCTGCACCAAATACTGATCCGGGTACTGCCAAAATGGGCGAAGCTTATCAGCAAGACGGCGACTTCATTCAGGATATCGAGATCAATGATTTACGCAATCGGTACACCTTGACTAAGGGATCTGTCCAGAAAAAGGTAAATAACTTCTGTCGTCCTACTGATTACATCAGGATCATCTCTTTTCCACAGCGTCGCGCGGTCAGAGTCGAGACTGTTTCCCCCACGTCTTTTGTGCTATGGGGCTGAAGCTTACTCAAACTTCTAGCTGTCCTACACTACATCTTTCATCTGCTGACCTCGCTTGTGTGCAATTTAGATTAAAGACGAGACTGGTGCCGGTACGAAGCCCACCCTCACTTATTTCCTGTAGAACTACCCACTGATACATGTCCAAGATGTTACCACACGAGGAGAATACTATCCCGACACAAGTTTAGCTACCGCTGCTGTAAGTTGGTTTGATTCCATTTGTTTGATCAATATCATCTGACAGCATACTAGAATCCCCCTCTCTACCTCCGCGTCACCAGCACATCCAAGGAAGGTCTGAAGGCCGCAGTTGACCAGATCCAAGGGTTGATGCAACAGGACTTACCTAATTTAGTTGATGAGCGTCGCTTTCGCCGCACGCGCGAGCCAGAGAATGTTGAACGTGATGAGTATGGTCGGGTAAAATTCTCCCTCCCTATTGTGGAATTCTATTATCTCTGCGCCGCTCCCACTCTGTTGTTTTCAAACTGATAATCGTAGCGCAAATGGCCAGAAGAGAAGATCCCGGTCGATCTCGAACCTATCAACGGCTTCAACCTCAGAGCTCAAGTAGTTGGTCGCGGCGGAGACAATGTGAAGTACATCCAACAAGAGACTGGTTGCAAGGTTCAAATCAAAGGCCGAGGTTCGGGATTTGTGGAACCACAGAGTGGCCAAGAATCTGACGAGCCCATGTACCTGCATATTGCGTAAGTAGTATGTACCACGCACACACCGTAGTTGAACTGACAATATCTAGCGGCCCTCGCCCCGAAGGTGTAGAGAAAGCCAAAGCCCTTTGTGAAGAGCTACTAGAAAACGTTAAGAACGATTATCAAGCTTTCAAGGAGCGGCCACCCCAACAGCGATTCGGTAATGATGGCTATTCCAACGGACGTTCAAATTCGGGGTACGGAGATCGCCCCCATCGCGATCGTAATCAGAGCTATGGACATGGAGGCAGTTATGGTGGTGGCCATGGTGGCTATGGTGGTGCGCAGGACGCTCAGTCCCCTGTCGGAGGGATGGCATCAAACGCTCAAGCTGCCAATGCGTCGGGCTATGATGCCAACCAGTGGGCAAGCTATTATGCTGGACAACAAGCTCAGGCACAAGGGGGAGTCGATCCGTACGCTCAATATGGTGGGGTCGAAAACTATATGGCATGGGCGAATTATTACAGTATGGCCCAGCAAAGCCAACAGACACAGCAACACTCACCTGCCCCGGGTACGGCATCTGCCGCCCCTCCACCTCCTCCGCCATCTGAGCCTGCTCCTGGTACTGGATACGTTCCTCCTCCTCCGCCGCCTCCTCCTCCAGCTGGGGGACCTCCTGGTAGCTTCAATGCAGTCCCACCCCCTCCTGGGATGTGATATTGAGTCCCATATTTCTAGTACAGCTACAAGGCGGTCGATCAAGTCGGCAGAGTTGCACAGAGCATTCTGACTGAATAAACCTTCTGTGGACGATTGGCCAGACAACTTACGCTTTGGCTTAACCCTGTGTCGTCTTATGGAGGCTGCTCGGGCGTATGTTGGAGGCAACGTTTGAGGCTATGATGTGCTTGTGCTCTAGGTTCGACAACTCCTAATAGCCCTCCTACATACATTCGGTCTGAACTAACAATTTGTGACAATAAGACCAGTTCAATGAATGGCCTGCTTGTGCAATGGTTATATCAGTCTTGGGTAGAGAGGAACCATTATTATCGGTACCTAAATGTAAAATTGAAATTTATATACTCTATATAATTTGCAAATGTGACTAATTTTGCCTAACCATATTGATGTACCTGCTCATGTGAAGAATCAACATCACCTCACATAAGGGAAGCGACATAACCCACTGAGTAGAGCCCGTTGCAAGTCGGAGTATCGCACTCCCATTAATAAACCTGACAAGTAATTCGCCTTCTCGGAATGCGAAAATCTCCAGTTGTTGGCAGTGCAAGTGCAGTGCGGGTAAGAGAGGAGGAAAATGAAGTCATTCATGATGTGGAAAAGTACCATATTACTTGCGCATACTGCTGTATATTTAGAGCATAATGTTTCAACTTGTTATGTGCACCTATTGGTATCTAAATATCATTATGTGCTTTCTGGAAGCTATAGACATGATCCGGAGTGGGGTTAACAGTTGATGATATTTTGCTCCCCACGGATTGGCTACAGCCCTGCGTCTTCCCCGGAGTCGATCCAATCGCGCCGCCGATATTCGCTTCGAACTTTTTGGAGACAATCCAAGCCCTCGCACACTCATACGCACATCACACCCGTACAAGATGCGGTCGCAGGTCATTCGGCTCGGACAGGGTGCCAATTATAGGGTGAGTAAATCAAAAGTTTCTTTAGTTACGTCTATATCTGAATACCCTTTGCCGTGCAATTCACACCCCACATTACAGATTGCCCTCGAAATACTAACACGCGACAGTCACACCTATATACTTCCCTGAGATGTCCCCAACCCTCCTCGAGAAGATGCCTGGCTACTGCGCATTCAGTTCCTCGGCGCACAGTCGATATCGCTTCACGAACGCCTCCATACCAGAAGCTTCTCAAGAAGCTCGAGGAAGTTCGCCATGTGCTCGGATCAGGACGACAATTGACCTTGGCCGAAAAGATTTTATACTCGCATCTCGAGAGCCCGGAGGAGTCTCTTTTATCGAATACGAACAATGGCAAGGATATTCGGGGACAGGCAAATCTCAAACTTAAGCCTGACCGGGTGGCAATGCAAGACGCATCAGCCCAGATGGCACTGTTGCAGTTTATGTCGTGTGGACTTCCTTCTACAGCTGTCCCTGCCAGTATCCATTGTGACCACATGATTGTTGGCGAAAAGGGTGCAGATACCGACCTTCCTAAATCTATAGCAGGGAATAAAGAAGTCTTCGATTTTCTCGAGTCTGCAGGCAAGAAGTACGGCATCGAATTTTGGCCACCTGGTGCAGGAATCATTCACCAATCTGTGTTGGAAAACTATTCCGCCCCTGGTTTAATGATGCTCGGAACGGACAGTCATACTCCAAATGCAGGCGGCCTGGGCGCTATTGCGATAGGCGTTGGTGGTGCCGATGCAGTTGATGCCCTTGTTGATGCCCCATGGGAACTAAAGGCGCCAAAGATTCTGGGTGTCAAACTGGAAGGAGAATTGAGTGGATGGGCTTCTCCAAAGGATGTCATCCTGAATCTTGCCGGTCAGCTCACAGTACGAGTAAGTTCCCAAACCCAACCCAACCCATCTCATCCCATCCCATTTCTATATCAGCATGGGCTTGGGTTCAAGAAATTGTGAAATTTGCTGTTGCCGGCGGCATTAATGTTCCTGACAAGGTACAAAGGGATGTTCAACAAATATGCTGATGATTCATCTAGGGGGGCACAGGTTATGTTATCGAATATTTTGGGCCGGGTGTCCAGTCGCTGAGCTGCACGGGAATGGCAACCATATGTAATATGGTCAGTCTGAGGATTACTCCAGTTGTTATTTGTTTTCTAAGCTAATAATTTCCAGGGTGCTGAGGTCGGCGCTACAACATCACTATTTCCCTTCTCTCCCGCACATATACCATACCTAAGAGCAACTCATCGAGGACCAATCGCAGACGCGGCTTCTAAAATTGCATCTGCCCCATCATCTCAAAATCTCCTGCGTGCTGACCCTGATGCCATGTATGACAAGGTCATCACGATCAACCTTTCCACACTCGAGCCCCACATCAACGGTCCTTTCACCCCCGATTTCTCGACCCCGCTTTCGAAATTCAAATCAGTTGTAGAAGAAAAGAATTGGCCGAAGACATTTGGGGCTGGTCTGATTGGTAGCTGCACGAATAGCTCTTATCAAGATATGACCAGGTCCGAGGAGTTGGTCAAGCAGGCGTCTGCCGCTGGATTGAAACCCAAATCAGATTTCTTTATAACTCCAGGTAGTGAGCAGATTCGTGCGACCCTTGAGCGGGACAACACTCTCGCAACATTCTCGTCCGCAGGTGGAACAATTCTGGCAAATGCATGTGGTAAGCAACTTAACTACTTTTGACTTCATCATGATCAATCCTTTTTCCATTGCACCGTTCTCTACTAACAATCCTGTTGGTCCTTGCATTGGGATGTGGGGACGTGTAGATGCGCCGCCGAAGGGCGAATCCAATGCTATATTCACATCCTATAATCGCAACTTTCCCGGGCGGAACGACGGCAATAGGGCCACGATGAACTTCCTAGCGTCCCCTGAGTTGATCACAGCTATGACTTATTCAGGATCTACCACCTTTAACCCAATGACGGATTCTATTGCAACGCCAAATGGATCCTTCAAGTTCTCCCCTCCAAAGGGTACAGAGTTACCAACATCAGGCTTCGAAGAAGGCAACCCTAATTTCCTTCCTACTCCCGGTGTGCCTGATCCATCAGTAGCCGTAAACGTCGATCCGAATTCAACACGCCTGGCACTTCTTGAACCGTTCCCCCCCTTTCCAGACTCGGAGCTTACCTCTCTTCGCGTTCTGTATAAAGTTAAAGGCCAATGTACAACCGACACTATTTCCGCAGCAGGACCCTGGCTCAAGTATAAAGGTCATTTGCCCAACATCTCCGAAAACACATTGATCGGTGCCGTCAACGCAGAGACCGACGAAGTCAACGTTGCCTATGATGCAGATGGATCTCAACATAGTATCCCTGAGCTCGCAAAATTATGGAAGGACAAAGGGCAGGAATGGCTTGTCGTTGCGGAGCATAACTACGGGGAAGGCTCCGCGCGTGAACATGCGGCGCTCCAGCCGCGCTACCTTGGAGGTCGCATCATTTTGACCAAGTCATTTGCACGAATCCATGAGACAAACCTCAAGAAACAAGGTGTTGTCCCTTTGACGTTCGTCAATGAAACTGATTATGATCTATTCAAGGCATGTGACGAGGTAGCCACGCGCGGGTTGCTGGATGTGCTACACAGTGGCGGTAAGGGAGAGGTCGAGTTGATTATTAAGAAAGATGGCAAAGAGACTGTGATCAAGACGAAGCATACCCTGAGCAAAGATCAGTGTAGCTTTGTATTGGCTGGTAGTGCTTTGAACTTGTTAGCAAGGAAGGGCAGGGAAGCTACGGAGGAGATCACTAGGGCGAGTGAATTGTCGGACTGAAAAGTTTTCGATATGAAAACAATGACAATGAGAATAAGAGGTAGGACTAAAGAGAATTTTCTATGAAGCTGCGTTATGATGGATAGGACATCGTTTTTCTACATGTGTATATCAAAAGCAGATAGACTGCTTGTTTTGCGACGAATTCAGATGTTTATGAAAGCAAAGTTTTATGTGGCATCTCGTGCGGAGGGTGTTGAATTTTGTTAAGCCCCGTCGGGAATATTATATGGCACTTTCACAGAGATCTATGAGCGCGGTTGTAATACTTGTAATCTACAGATCTAGTTTTACATTCCTCGACCTCAGCTCTTTCCTATCTCTTGCTACAACATGTAAGGCCAAAAAGAACCGGTACCAATCCTTAGTGGAGTTGGTGAATAGTCGTGATTTTATTCCTCACACAGCATTTCACGCTACTAAGATAAGAAATAGCGATCGGAATTATCTAAAATTGTTCTAATCTAAGATGTCTAATGCATCCGCTTATGAGTCGTGTCTAATGACCATTTTCACTCAGCTGTCTCCCCTAGGCCAAACATCTTTATCGAGTTGCGCCATGCCCTAATCTATGGTCAGTCTACAGTTATAAATGTAAAAATCCCGAAATAAGAATGACTTACGCCTCACAAACTTCTTCTACTGTAACACCCTTGATCTTGGCTATCGCATAAGCTACGTGTGGTATGGTAGCAGGCTCGTTTCTCCCCTTTACCATGGCACCCTTGACCCACTTTTCCTTCTTGACTGCCTTTGGAAGCGCGGGTGCATCGTTGAGGAACTTAGCGGAAGCATGACTTGGACGCATTTCGCACCAAGGTCCGTCAGTTTCGATCTGGAGGTGCTCAAGCGGAATTTCTCTGACAACGTCGATATTCTCCTCCGCTGTAATCTGAAGTTAGTTTGGATATATGATATCAAGGGGGTTGTATTACTCTTCATGCTGCATCCATTGACACCAACATCCAATCCCAAATCGACCACACGCTTCATCTCCTCAAGCGTTCCAGTAAAGCTATGCACAAGACCCTTCTTCGGTAGATAGGGTAACTTGGCCCCAAGTAACCTCTCAAAATCTTCGCTTGCAGCTCGAGAGTGGAGGAATAGTGGAAGCTGGACCTCGACTGCAAGTTCGAGTTGGGCCTCAAAGTATTTAAGCTGCTGTTCCTTCGGGGTCAGAAAAAGTCGGTCGTAGTCAAGTCCGATTTCACCGAATGCGACTGCTTCTCCTGACTCTTTAGCTTTCTTTGCAAGGTCGCCAAGTGCCGATAGAAGTGCAGATGGTCCACCAGGATAATTGTCAAATTGTTTCGCAGAACATGGATGCACACCAACGGTTGCATAACATGTTCCGGCTACAACCTATCAGTGAATTCATGCACAGAAGATTAAGTGACCCACATACGATGTGCTTTTGCAATGTCAATGGCATGCTCTGACTCTTTCAAGTCAGAGCCGGTGACCATGAACTTCTTGCACCCGGCATCAAGGCCACGCTGAAGAACATCCTTGAAGTCATCTTCATGTCTTTGGGTACCGTGATACTTCCCTTTGAATACCGGATCCCCCAGGTTAATGCCAATCTAATATTCATCAGTTCCAGTCACAAATCGAAAATATTTTGTGAACCAACATCAACATAACGCATTGGGCTTGCCTCAGATGCCATGCCAAATGATTTCGAATCTGTAGCTACCGAACGGATTTGGGTGTCTGCGATACATTAATGGTCTTTGGTTTACGATACGCGAGTCACATTGTTACTAGCATACTAGAAAAGTTTCGATTACTTGGTGGACCAGGCTGCTTTCGGCGGCTAATGTTGCCAAGAGAGGGCTGTAGGACCTTGGATTTTCCGCGGGCGTCAAGGCCAATAACAAGTCGGCGGAGAGCAATTGACATATGATGGATTTGGGTCGTTGGAGTAAGAAAGAGCCTTTGCAGGGCAGGTGGGACCAAACGATGCAGCCTGGCCGCTAGCCTTTCCTGGGATAGCCCGCCACCCTAAATCAACGACGTCCACTTATCAACCTTTGAACCAGTACACTTCATCACAGATACAACAGATACACGCAGAGAAGTGGATAACTGTCAGACAATTTTACAGAAAGTCTGTTCCAACCCTTTAGCCGCCGCCACAGCTCAAGGCTACTGTCGCTGGGCGGCTATTTCCGCTCCCGGGTTCTTACTTGGCGTCCGACGACATCAACCGGGTGCTTGAAATAGACTGACCTAACCCTCTGTAAGGGAAGATCACGGATACATTCATTATGTCAGGGGCAATAGTCAATCTCTACCATCATCGTCGTGTAGCAGCAGACACCGCGAAGCCATGTTGGATCTGCTATAAACCCACTCCCAACGTCCTCACGACGCCCGACAACAAGGTAGGTTCTGCGCCGCTATTGCATGATTTATTGCAGGGCTCATTATAAATAGGACTTTTTCTATATTTGTGCCGGTCATCTTGTTGATCGAGGGTTCTGCCAACCGGATGCAGAAGAAGCGGCGGCGGCAGCTGCCCGGAAGAAAAAGGAAGAGCTTGACCGTGAAATTGAGGCCGTCAAGAAAGAATACGAAGAGAAGCAAAGGCTGAAGCGGGAGAAACGGAAAGGAAAGGCAAAAGAGGACGAAAAAGACAAGGAGAGGGAGGCGGGCAAAAGCGAAACGAAGAAAGATGAGGACGAAGACAAAGAGGACGAGAAGGCAAAAAATGACAAGGTAATGCCCTCTATTTATCTTTTATGCATGTTCAGTTTATTGAATATGCATAGATCAACCAACTGTCCAAAGCAAAAGAGGAGACCCCAGCAGATCAGGGTCCTCGTATCTTCATTCTTAACAAGTACGTTCGAACGATCCGCTTCAAGTTTCTTTGCATTCTCTTAAATCTCGTTTCGCGACGTGAAGCGACGTTGTGTCATAGACTTGGCGTTATCACCTTCACGGAGTTTGTGTTTCCAAACTGGGAGTTGTAGCACTTCATCAGTGTCATTGCTGTTCAGGCGCTGCTTGGAGTCTCTCTGACTTGGCCTAACAGGAATTTCTACCAAATGCGACTAGACAGAATCCGGAATGCCGAGATCGCAAAGCGAAATCGCGAAAGATTGAGGAATCCAAACCTTTTTCCGTCAGTGCCTAGTGGCGACCCATAGGCGAATGTCCAATGATCAGCAACTCAAGCACACCCTCGGTTACCGTATCTTCATCTGCTATTCTCTCAATTAGCGATATTTCGAGCGGGGGAGCGTCACGTCGGCTTGGCAATCAGTTCGCTTGGGGCCAACGGGTGATCCGATTACATCGACATCCACCAGCCCTAAACAAAGCAATCCTGCAGTCAGCAATTAGCGGCCGGTCACTAGATAATGCTTATCCAAGTATCAGGTGGCATAGTAACGGAAATTGGTTCTCCCCTAGAGCAATCGGGTCAAGCGTACAACCACTGTCATATGACTGCTGACACTATTTGTGGAGATCATTAGGGCCACCAGGTTGTTCATGAACTTTAATGAGTTAGAGTTAATAACTCTCACGCCGCAAAGGAACCTTTCACTCCCCGAAATTACTTGTAGGGCCCCATACCTAAGCCTTCGGCCAAATATCCAAAGAGTGGGGGAGCATCGAATGCGCTCCGGTCTCTGCTTATTGTTCCATGCACGACTGAGATGACTCCTACATATACAAGCATTTGCTTCGCTAGTACCCATGACATGCTGACCGCTTTCATACTCCACGCCATCATACTGTCAGCTTGCGATCGCAAGACATGGAGGGAATCTTTGTGACACCCAACCCCCCACATTTCCCAAAAGCATCATTCAGGAGTCATCCATGATAGCCATCGGATGCAAACCGTACTTCCCGTGCGAGTTACTCGCTCCTTGAGATGCATCGGTCTTCCTACTTTGGGTATACCGTTACTTTGTGGACGTTGACGTATCAAAAGGACATAGCGGCAGTCGGCACATTTTGATATGGCACTATCATATAGTTTGTTAGCTACAGGCCCCATCTCGAGACTCCTGGCAGCTGACCGGCGTCGTTGCAGGAGCTTGGCAACGCGTTGAGTTGCCAACACATTGAACTGCTTCACCGCTCATGCAACACTTCGTTCACGAGGACTTCTACTAAGTGATGTGTGCCCAATGAAACTCATGATATGGACGCTTCCGAAGAAGAACTGGATATTGTGCATGATGGACCTTCGGCGTACATACACCCTAGGTGTTGATTCCAAGGGTGTCAAGAACAAATGTCTGCTCGTTTTTACAACACTATCTCAATCTGAACGGAAAGTCTGCCACACGAAAACAGCTCTCGAGGCAGGTAGCGCAATTCTCCAATTACGCTACTAGTGCCGACTAAATATCTTCTGTGAATCATTACCCTCGACACCAACGTCCACCAGGCCATCTTACAGAGGTAATCGCCGAACAGCTCGGACTCAATGCTAGCCCAAAATCCACAAGTCAGAGAAGGACCCAACACATATCCATATCCCAAATTTACGGATCTTCCCAATCCTAGTCACATTCCAACACTACAGAGAAGCATGATCCATAACCAGTCTCAGTCTTCCAAACGCACTAAAGGCTCTCACACTTCCATTTTCGGACAGCCATGCAGCATATTTCTTGCACTCGTCGGCTCGGGACGATACCCGATAACCCCAGAACTACATCAAGACGGCAAATGATAGGCGCGACAACCGATTGTTGACAAAAGGACTGGACCAGAGCTGCACGGAGGGTAAGCACCTAGTCTTGGCCATCCTCGCTCCGCGCGGTTCTAACCAAGAGCAGAGTAATACATTTTGTGTAACTCGCGTCTCTGCTTGTAAGCTTGGACCCAACACACTGCAATCCAACAATCTGATGTATTCGTCGTGTTACAGTTTACCGTTTTGTTTGCTGTTCAATGACAGTCAAAAGAGCCAATTCTTGGCCCATACGTACGTACGTAGTAATCACCCGAAAGACTAGTCATGTAGCGGCCCACAAAGCATGTTTTAGCTAAGCCTGCCTGATAAGGCGCACAGTCTCTAGTCCCAGTACAGCATTCATGCGCGAATACACCTCACCATCCAACAAATTGGGCTTGATCGTTCAAGTCCACAACTGCAAAATGCCAGCGAGCTAAGCACGCGCGGTCCGCGCGTTTATGCCCTAAGATCACGACACACACTAACAGCGGGGCGGAATGTAAGATACGATACAAAGCTGACGGGTGACAAGCAAGACACGCTTCGAGAAGGTGTTAGAGAACAAGGCAACGTTGCCGTACGACCGCGTACACGAGATCGCAGATCACGGAACAGTAATCCTGCCTCAGACCGCCCTGCTTCTAACCAATTTGAGAGAATGATCGTATCTAAGCACTCACGTGTGACTTACAACAAGATACTTTTCAGGCATCATGTGCAGACTTCAGCCTGACGCGCTACACCGCCATCTCGATAGTATGATATCGAAGACATTCTCAGTCAAGAATCATCCTTCCCGCGGAACCTGTATCGACCGTACCCCTACCGATCCCAACTACCAAACCAATCTGCAAACATAGCACCACCCATCGCCCTGCCTCTAACCAACATAAGCATAGCAGACATTCACGTGCATACAATCCCACGCCTAACACGCAGTCCAAGAACCAAGACCAATCCTGTTCCTTCGTTAATCTCGCGCCCCGCCAACTGTATGGAGGATTCTGTCTGTGGCCCTACAAGGCGAGAAGGATCTACCACACAATCCTTCAGACAATTTTTCCTGGATCCTGCCATCCACTACAGCGGACGGATAATGAATTACCGTTCTGAGACACATACATGATATGACCATTCAAATAAGCCTTGAACGGATACATCCGTCCGTCCTTGAATCCTTTCAAAAGAGGCCAACAGCCTTACGCAGTACAATACATACAGATGCAAAAAGCACATACACGTATAGACATTCATACCTATTGTATACCATTTTTCCACCATCGCTACGCCCCACAGTCCACATCGCATGACATCACTTTCTCTCCCTGCAGGTCCTACCACGCTACCTTGGACCTATGGACCACACATCCCCCCTCCCCAACCCGCACCCTTTCTCCTCATCTTTTTTCTCGTACGCAAGCAAGCACGCACCCGGGTACGCACACATACGCTCGGCCTGCCCGATCACCAACCCCAAAAGCCATGCACACAGACTATACCTGAACAGGAGCTTGTGTCTAGACGAAAAAGCACAGAGCGCGGACATTGGTAGTTAAAACGCGGCACATGTACTCCCTACCAGAGAGTGTACATGGGTGCATTGCTTAGCGTGTTATAGGTAGCTAGGATGCGAACGGAACGGACATGTTGGTAATTCCCTCGGCTAACGCCCCGTCCATTCAGAGACAAAGCGCAGAGAAAAGAAAAGTAACTGATTTGCTTGTCAAACGCATGAGGAGGGGTGAAAGGTAGTTAGGCTTGGTGGTAGGAAGGGTCGGAAATACTCTATAGCTGGTATGGGGGCGAGAAGGGAGGGGCCCCCAACGATATGTATGATATCACCACGGCCCCCAACGGAATAAATCAAGGAAACAGGAAAATTTGAGGCGTCTTGTCCGATGAACTGTCAACCTTTGACAACTTTTATGATTTTCCGAGTATGTAGGTGGATTCACTGGGCCTGAAATGAGTGTGGCTAGCCTGGGCTAGAAGGATGTACTTCGTAGTGTGTTCCGGGGGCCGGACTAGACCAGACCAGACCAGACTAGTACATGACATAAACGGATGGATGCATGTGTAGCTTGAGAGATTGGGTGTTGCAGAAGGGTGTGTAGGTATTGTATGATTGATGCGCTTCTGGGTTCTGGGACTCGAGGGGGGTTGGGGGTGGAAATATGTAGACTGCAAGCGTGACATTGACGAGGCATGTTTTCTCCTGTGCACCTGCATTGCGAACGTAGAATATGCGGAAGCAAAGGACCGTGCGTGGATTTGAAGGTATCTACAATAACTAGACTGAACTGAATTGGTATGGACTAACCAAGTATGATACGATGTGTAACAAGCTAACTAGTCCATCAGTTTAACCTTCTCCATGTCTGATACATGATTCCTTTCCCCACCAAGAATACCGGAATAGAAAGGAAGATGATGTCCTTTTTCATGGTCTCATCCAGAACGCCATATGAGCTACGTCTTGCAATTGAGAGCGGGAGGATTTAAGATATATATCGGGACTCGGGACTTGTGGAAACGTACCAACTACAACCTTCTTTACTCCTCTACAAATCCATACATACCTCCAGACCTTGAACCAAAAACAGGGAAGGCTAAAAGGTAGAAGAGACTTTCACTTTTACTCCCAGTTCGTTTTCACATCCCAGACACACCTATAAATCACATCACGTGCATACAATGTATTCACTCTAGATCTCATCAACATAGTAATTACAGAATCTAGCTTGATTCAGTCTGGCGCATACACAGACAGTCGCAGAAAACACATGCCCATCAATTGCGGAAGCATTGGGAGCCTTACCTTGCCTTAGCCCTCCTTTCTTATCTGAAACACTACTAGGTACATCCCGAGTACATACAAATCTCGGAGTCTCCGATGTGGGGTACGTAGATCTTTCACTATCCTTCTTTCAAAATCCTCAATGCCATTTCCCCTTCGCGGAGTAGTAGCTCCTTGGATTGGATGCCTATGTGACCCGTGACCACGGACTTGTCCCCTGTATCTGTACATATCCACTATAGCAAGTACATGCTACTACAATAAGGATCCGGGATCGGAGATTTTGTATCTTTTAGGCTTCGTGGTCCGTGATTTTCTGCTTGCTTGCCGATTGATTCCTTTCTTCACTATTGTTGTCGTCGCAATGTATTGCCGCAGCGCAGATCATGGGGCCAGGGTAAGTTTTTTCTCTCTCTTTCTGTGGGGTTTCCAGGATGCGCCTTGCCTGAGTTACTGAGGTCCTTGCGCATGCTCTTGTTGTTGGGAGAGGTGGGAGTGTGCATGATGGCAAGGTTGCATTGGGTGATGATGATGATGATGATGATGATAATGATGATGACGATGGAGACTTGCGAGAAATGAACTGTGGAGTCGTCAAAAATACTACGTTGCCTTTGACGTGGGAGCAGACGATGGCGACTGTCTCGGAGTCATCCATGTTCGTCTGATCTTCCGACCCGAACCTGCCCTGCCTCGGAGTTGTGTGGATACGCGTGCGAACGTACGAACGTACGTGCGTGCGTGCGTGCCTGGCGGCTCGCACAAAGTCCTACCTTATCTAATCAATACTGTATCTGTTTGAGTATGCCGGGATTGGGGCGAGAAAGTTAATTGAGAAAACACACTGTCCCATCGTAGACGGGATTACAGACACGCTGCACATGCGTGGATTTACTTGTTCCGGAACTCCGTAGACACAGAGACAAGTGCAGAGATTTTATTCTCTCGTTTTTCGTTTACGTGCTTGGGTCGATGTCAGAACATACATGGTGTGTGCCAAGGGTGTCATGTCGGCTTTGATTTCGTCTTTGCGAAGATTATACCAAAAGTAATTAGACCCTGTCGATCATCCCGTCTACCTTGTGATATGCCGGATTCATGATGATATGTACCAGGTAGTGTTCTATTGCTCTGGCGTGTTCTGTGAAATCCGAAAGCCCCCAAAGTTATTCGCGAATAAAGCGAATGCGAGTCTCCGCTGTAAGGATTGGGAATGGGCTCCGAAGACACACCCATACACAAAAAGGAAAAGAGAATGATGGTATTCCAAGAGGGAAATTCAGAGCGGGGTACCTAAGGCAGGTTAGGATAAAAACATGGAGCCGTGTACATGTACTGGGTAGGGATATGAAATAAGCACTAAGACAAACCATCACCAACAATCTGTCAAGGTGCTCAACTGTCGCAACCCTGCATTGATGATGTTTTTGGCATTAGCGCGCGTCTGCTCGTATGGTGACGCTACTACACAATACAAACATGGCGAAGTGGAAAATGTACACAGAAGTTGTAAGACGGTGATATTTGGATTGTAATTTAGTGCCTCATGCAAACTTGTACATCCGCCAAGGCTGATGATGCCGCCCCTTCGCTTCCTCGTCGCGTTGGATTGGCCATGTTTCAAAGCTGGACATATATGATGACGGCTCTTTGAGTTTCCGAAAGCGGTTTGCGGTTGGAATCCTTGTTCCGTGTCTCCATGCTGGATGCTGCACATGTTCCCGTAAAGTACGTGCATATACCACGCTGACCCAATCAATCAATCACCGCCAAACTAGACGCGCAATATGTGAGACACTTGTCAATGGACCGGCCAGAGCAAGCAAGTCTGCAGTGCAACTAGACACGAATATGCGAAGCCTGATTTTGGGAATCCTCAATTTGGGAAGACTTAACCCCATGCTGATGTACTCGTTTATCACCACTTACCCCTTCCCGCAACCTGCGTTCACAGCCAACGACGCCCGTAAGCATGAAACATATGGCTGACAGGCGCGTGTGCGTGTGCGTGGGAATGTGGGAGATACTCAATGTTCGAGCTAGCACATCGGACTTGCTTGACTGTTCGCGTTGCTAATGAGAACGAGGTGCAGATGTACCTAGCCCGTTCGGATCGGTATTTTCAGCCGATCTAAGATCTGTGTTGTACAACATGTTGTCGATAAGTGATTGCGGTAGTAAGATGCATTCCCTGTAAGCATCTTTCAAGTGCGGAGACTTGCGTCCTCCATCTCAACGGCGGAAGCTGCAGCATATTCCTCCCGTCCCGTCATTGTCTGAGATGGTGAATCGGAGAGTGGAGCGGAGTAGCGCCACTTTGACATGGTTAAGATATCGAACCAAGAACGAATAGCTGATGAAATGCGTGGCAACCATTTGTATTGGGTGAAGGGGCGGGGCAATGATGGGGGATTGACAGGCTATTATTGGACAAGCAACAGTTCGGACAGCAGCTGACGCGCAGAGACCGGCATCATGGGGCGGGAAAGAGAATAAACCTCGGGAAGATAAATCGATTTTGATTACGCGAAGTGTGAATTGATAGGATAGAGTAGACTGCTGAGAATATTTGTGAAGCAAGGACAGCAATAGCTCGAATCCAGTGATCAGAAAATAAGACAGAACCGACTTGGAGAACCAGTTGTGATGTTTCTTCCAAGTTGATTGACGCCCGCCGCTTATGACACCAGTAAATGCTTCAAACCATCCCAGATTTAGTGTAGACTGAGATTGACGAACACAAGGTCCGCTCGAGTAAAGAACAAAAAAAACGCCGTCATCAGTCGTGTATGATGTGCTATGAATTCGAGAAGGCAAACTCTGATGAGCTAAGATGAGATCAATAAACGCGGTGCGACGTAATATAGAGAAGTATAGTCGTGAGCGGGATGGTATATGCAGAATCCCACAGGCGAAAATGGGTCGTCCACGCCAGGTTGAACAACTTGCGGAATGAAGAAAAGAAATGCAGGCCGTGAATCCGACTGAAGATGGAGTCTAGCGATGGCGTCAGAGGTCTGGTCGGATCTGCTCTCCTCTGTCAAAAATAAAGAGAGCATGCAATATGCTAATATGAAATGCAAGAATTATGCCCTCCGTGATGCTTTTTAATGCTACGCTTATAGGGTCACGTTGAGAGCAAGGTTTAACGCCTCATGATTCGTCGAGTACTTCGTCAATAACATTTGGTTTTGGCGCGAGGGAGGCCACAGCGGAAGATCCGACCATGGATCCTATTGAGCCGACGCGCTCCTTCGGTGGGGGTTCATCTTTCATACACGCGTTCTCCAGCATGTTTGTCCACTTGCCGCTAGTACCTGCGTGACTGTGTTTGAGATGCTGGCGAAAATGATCGGCTCGGAAGAACTTCTTGGCCTGGTTACACTCGCCGAATTTGTGCACGTGATTCAAGTGCTCGGATCGGACATCCCAGTTCGGTGGGTTTGGGAACTCCTCACCGCAATAACCGCACACATCGGCTGCAGCAGAGTGGGAAGGAGAGGGGTGAAACGCCGCATGTGGCCCCGCAAGCGCAGCGCAGGACCACGAGTGACGGCGCAGATGAAGGGAATTTTGGTGTCTTTCGGCCTCATTTTTATTTTTGAACCGGTTCGGACAGTACTGGCAGGTATACTGCTTTTCTAGCTCGTGTATTCTGAAAACTGGTCAGTGATTTGCGCTATTACTCGGATTACAGCACGGCCGCAAATGGCGGTGGGAGAAGTCCCGCTGGCACCTACCGCAACTCGTCCTCACTATCGAACTTTTTGGGCTTTTTTGGACAGCATTCACAGATGTAAGCGCCCGGTATACGGTTTGAATTTGAAATCGGGCGTGATTGAAGGATGCTATCGGTCGACATTTTGCGAATTTGGAGATGTTGTTCGTGCTCAGAGGGTCCCCGCTGGTGGTGTGGTCTCGATAATGAACCACGCGGGCTAGGATTTAGTGACCTACTAGCTGCATACGGTAAAACGGTGCCTAACTCCGCTTCCGCCGATGGGGACAGGGCACTGGGCGACAGCCGCTGGTCTCCGCTGTAACTGGTCATGCTACTTGCCTGCGAGAAGCCGTAAGATGAAGCAAAAGAGGCCGTACGTTGGCTCAAAGAAGAGGCTGAAGATAGTGATCCTTGGTTCCCTTGGAAGCGTGACACCGGCGAGTTACGGCTGACAAGCATTTGCGCCGAGCGACGGTGGTACAAGTCAGTCTTGCCGCCGGCAGTGGTCGGGCGATCCTCGCGCGCAGCCTCCGAGGGAGGTGACGAGGCGCGTCGTTTCAGGCCGGCCTTGGATCCCTGATACTCCTCGGAGCCTAGTCGGTCGTTGATGTCCAAGTCGCGCATGCCACTCTCCTCCATACTGAAATCGGTCTCGGAGAACATGCCATGATCGTAGCTACCTCGATGAGCGTGGGAGGATGCACTCATATCTTCCAGGGTCCCCGAGGTCGATATACTTCCAAATCTTCGCTGGTGCGATTCGATCGAAGCAGAGTCCGGCACAGGGCTACGATATCCAGAATACATGGGGGATGTTGCGCCGGAGGATGGAGGCCAACGCGAAACGGGCGAGTCTATCGAAGGACCCAGGCGGTCGGGGACCGACAACGGCTTCAGCTGTCCATTGAGCTTGGTGAAGGGAGTATTCTGGCTCGAAGGAGGGTCCTGGGCGCTCACGGATAGAAGGGGAGGTGCAGTCGTTCGAGTGGGCGTATTGGGCGTGTTTGGACCTCCGATCTTGGACAGAAGCTGCTTGTCGTAGGCGTGCGATGAGCTCTGGAGGCTCTTCTGCCCGAGCTGCCGTTCACTGGTCAACCTGTCACTCATGAAAAATCAGTAAGGGATTCGAGGGTGAAAGTTATTGTTGCTCTGGATATTAGGGCAACGACCGTAGGACAATCTGCCGGAAAAGAGTGGACTAGCAAAGCAACCAATGACCACTGAGATGGACTGGTGGCCAATTGGGCCTTCTTTTCTTGTGCAGCGCTAGGATTTCGTGCCCCACAGAGTACAAGTTGGTACTGACCTATAGTTTTCGATTTTCAGCCGAGGCTTAGAGATTCCGCTGGGAAGGTAATCCTCATCGCTGTCCGGAGGGCTTGCATCATCAAAAGACTGAGAATGTGAAGACTTTCGAGAATGGAAAGGAGTTGGAACATGGACGGTACCACCCAGCAGGCTCGACCCTTCCTTGATGGGAATTCGAGGCCCGCCAAAGCCAGTGTTTCCCCATTGCCATCCAGGATCTTGACCCTCGCTGAGGCCATTGAGGTGACGGGGGGGAGGTAAGGGCGGAGGTACATCTTCGCGGGCTCGAGGAATGGCCATGGCACCAGACGGACTCGGGAACGAGGGACGACGATGATGGGGAATCGGGTAGCGGTGCACAGGAGCAGAGTCATATATCCGTATAGACGGAGTCGAGGCTGCGGGAGACATGGTCATGGTGGTAGGAGGTATGTGGTAGTAGCGGTGATGATGTAGAGCGACAGGGGCTCGCCACCGGCGGTGGGAGAGGCGTCCCAAGAATGCAAGATTGCCGGACGAGTGGCAACTGCAGCAGTGAATTGCAGAAGGCGTGGACCGTAGTGGGACGACTGGATGTCTGAGCGTTGGAAAGTTGTGTGGCCGAACAGGGCAGCTGGAGTTGGGATGTTAGCCGGCCGCCGACGACGGAGAAGCCGAAAGGGGCAGGGGAGCGGAGGAGAACCAGGACGACATTGGAGGACAAGAACTCAGAGACTGGAATCTCTGTGCGAGAACAAGTGCCAATGCCAGGAGGACCCAGCGCGCTGCGACGGCGTGCAGCAGGGCATCATCGCGAAGGACGGCCCCATCTTTGGGGGGGGGGAGGGGGGGAGTGGAGATGGAGAGGAAGGGGGCGGTGATGGGTTGTGGTGTGGTGGGAAGTGCGGGAGCCTCCTTTGGCGATGTTGCAAAGAGAAAAAGTGGCTTTAGCGGGGATGGGGGGTGTGGGAAAAAAGGGCCCTAAACGACGGGGCTCTCGCTGGGCTGTAGGGCTGAAAAAAAAGAAGGGAAGCAGGGAGGCTCGTGCGAAAGACAGCAAGCAACAGTTCCCTAGGGCGCAATACGACCACTTGAACCACCAAGCTGAAAGCTGAAAAAACATCTAGATAGCGGAACAACGTACTTGAAGCAAACACCGCCACACGCTTGAGTACGCAGGATGCAGAACTCAGTGTGCGTCTCGTCTCCACTTTCCTGTGGCCGGTCTCAATGATTCGTTCGTCGTCGTCGTCGTTGTCGTCTCCGTTGGCCTTGGTGTCGAGCAGTTCGTGGTCGTGGTCGGTGTCGTCGTCTGCGGCTTCGAGGGCGCACAACACATGGTATTACCCAAGGGCCATTCGCAGTAGAGTGGAAGCAGGAAATGCCCTAGGAGAGGCGAGGGGGTTGAACAGCCTCGCGGAGGCGTGCAGCAGGGCCAGGCACAGGTGCGAAGGAAGAGGAGCGTTCCGAGCGAGACTAAGGACGCGGGACAGGTGCACAAGCAATGGCGGTCTGCCTGGGACGAGAGAGAGGCAAGGAGGGAAAGAGAAACTGGTCCGAGGGTGGTGAGAGCGAGAGCGAGAGAGAGAGCAGAGAGCAGAGCAGAGAGCAGAGGGGGTGGTGAGACGAAAGCTGGAAGCACTGGGGGGGAAGGTTGAAGAATCAGCAACGCAGCAGCCAGCCAGCGGAAGCGGAAGCAGAAGAGGCAGAAACAACAAATGACGGCGGAGGTGGTGGTGAGTAAGTAGTATGTAAATAAGGGTATGGTAGGGTATGGTAGGGTATGGGTAAGGTATTAGTGGAGAAGAGAAGAGGGAGTGCTCAGTGGCCTAAGAATGGGCTCTGGTCCAGGACTTGCAGGACTGCTCCCCTAAGACGGGGACCCTCGTAGCATTAAGCTCATCAACTAGTGGACTCCCTAGCCGTGCTAGCCCTAGGAGCCCTGGAGCCCTGGGAGCCCTGGGAGGTCCTAACGCTGCACATACGCACCATCGCACAGGACCCCCGTTGCCAAACCCCGGTCGGCTGTCCGCCAAGCAAAATGGAGGGAGACGGAGAGAGAGCGTGAGAGCGTGAGAGATGCACTGAGGCATGGAGGCATGGAGGCAGAGAGGAGGAGATGCACGACTACGCCCACCGCTGCCACTCCTCGCAGGGCTTCCAGGGCTGGCTGTTCAAGGCTTGCCCCCAGCCCAGGCCTCCACCCATTTTCTTCTTCTTTCCCCATCAAGGGTTGGATATGCGGTGCGGGTGACGGGCGCGGGCGAGCGTTGACCGTCGAGCGTTGGTTGCCATCTCATCCCATCATGATCCGCCTTATTGGTGCGTGCCAGAAGGGAGTTTGCCGAAAGTCAGCATGTCTGCCATACGTAGACACACTGCACGGTATGTAGGTAGGTAGCTATGTATGCGTGCTTGTGGTGTGCGTATGTGTGTTTGTGGTGTGCGTGTCTCCCGCGCTGAGCCTGTGCCTCATGTCATGTCTATGCCCATCTCCCTCTACTATCTCTCCCTGCCGCTCTACTCGTATGTGTCTTGTCAGTGTGTCCGATGTCGTGGGTGCGGTGTGCCATGTGGAGTCAGTGATGGTGGTGGTGGTGGTCGGTGTGTTGGCTTGTCGTGCCTCCGGCTCCTCTCCCTCCATCCCATCCACCCATACCATCTCTTCTCTCCACTCTTATGGCAGTATGACAGCTCTCTATGCGCACAGCCCTGCGCCGCTCGCGTTTGCAGTCTCCCCAGGGTGCCTTGGATCGAACACCACCGAGCTGTCCCAACTGCCGCCGCCGCCAGCATCAGCAACGATTTGCAGCAATAGCAGCAGCGGCAGCAGCCCTAGGCAGTGTCTGGGGGCGTTTCAAGACACGGCCGCTATTGTCCACAACGGTGGGACGGCTCAACTGGGCATGGCCAGTCTCCTCACCATAGAATTGAACCCAACTGTCTCCGTAATTACCAGACAATCTACCGCTTCTACAGGTGGGAGCACTGAGAGCCCGCTCATCCGCCAACAGCACACACATACACATTACGTGCACGCACACACCACTGGCACCAGACACCACACCACCTAGCAGCAGCAGCAGCAGCAGCATCTAGCCAGCCAGCGGACAGGCTCCCAGCCCTGCCAATACAACGGTTCCGCTGTGCCCCCCTCCCTATCTTTGTGTCCCCCTATATAGTTCTCGGGAATATTGTAATATCCCCACCAAGACTACGACGACACCACCACAACGTCAGACCGTCCACGCAGCAGATGGCCTGCATCGGCGCCGAAGGAGTGGGTGTGCGGGCGACTGGTCCAAAATAACTTGGAACGGGCCGCCATGAATATGTTTGTCCAGGAGATCCGTCTATTATGGGGGCAAAAAGTCGACTGGGGAGAGAAACAGAGTGAGGGCAAGATGAGCCGTTCAATTTTCATGCCTGGCGGCTGGCCAGGTGCGTCTTGCGTCGTGCGTCTTGCGTTTTGCAGGGCGGTCCAACCCCCAACTCGTGACGATACGGCGCGCGGGAAGGTGAGGAGCGGGAAGACGGCGCAAAGACCGCCCAACGATCGCGGCGCTTTTGGAAAGAATCAGCCCTATCGAATTCGTGAAAGCGCAAAACAGCTGCCACCCATGGAAGCCGTGGGAGCCATGGGAGCCCTGAACAGCCCGGGAGACCGCCCTGGGCCGCCCTGCACTGGCGCGCAACCACCTCCTCTCCAAGTGCTCCCTCTCCCGCCAACAAGGCTCAAGCTTAGCCTCGCGATCCGAGATCGCGCTCTCAAATGCAACAAATCCAGCAACCATCGACCATTGTCCATTTCGTCCGTCAGTCGGCCTGCTTCTGCACATTTCCCCCTTGTTGCCCGAGAGAAGTGTGTACCGGAGAAAACGGCTTCTTCCCTCCCCACTGGTGGCTGCACTGGCCGACTGGACGAGAACTTGTTTACACCCAGTGCTTATCTCTCTGTCTTCCTGGGCCGTTGTCCGACGTGTTGCTGATCGGTTGCTGATCGATGCATTTGTTGCAAAGTGGGTGGCATCCGAGAGAGAGGGGGGTTTTGCCCAAGCGGGGAACGAGTACATAATCAGCACGCCTTGGCACGCACGTTGAAAGCACATGAGGCGCCCGTCGTCGATTGGCCTTGCGGTATCGGATGTATCTTTCCGTCCTGTTATTGGATACAGCACAGTACAGTAGAGTATGCACATCACATACGGTAACTCTTTGAACCATTGCGATTAGGTAGAAGGCCAACAGTAGAACGTTCCTTGAAGAGCCATACGGTTGAGGCCCTGATTACGTCTATGCAAAGCCCGTAACCCTCACACTGCCTAATCACCTACTATTACCTAACTAGGCCGTACTGACTCTTATTTCTTGACGACATTCATATTCCATCATCTCATCCCAGGTACTACCTGCGCCTCTTGTCTCAGGGAATAAGATGCCCAATTGTCTCTAGACGATTCGTCTGCTACTACCCTGCCTTGATCATTGACAATTAGGAGCTGCACGCGGCCATTTCTCCGAGCACAGGCGCAGCGTGTCGTTCGCTGGATGTGGCTTTGGTGTCTTTGCCTACGCTTGTCTCTGCCCTTGGGTCGCTTTAGTGGCTCACCGACGCCCCAACCCACTTCGCCTGACTTGTCAGTGCAAAGACTGCCCCCTCGTTGTCCCTATCCCGATCCACCGTCAATTAAACCTCGCCGACCTCCAGATTTGTTAATCCACTGAATCCTGGCCGAGGGTGCTCTAATTTAAAATCCTGCCTAACCATTTGTCCGCATCTTGTCGTGGGGCGCCACCATCCCCCGACGGTTCGCCCGAGTTGGTGGTACTTCTTCCCACTACACTCATACCTCGGTGGAATTGGCGAAATTCTGAGCCTCATCGCCATCACTACTGCACTTCTTGCACCACCTTACCACCACCAGCACCTGCACCAACACCAGCGCTCCTCCGCCCCGTCCTTGTCCCAGACAGTACCGTCGAGCAAGATCCAGCTCTCTTCTCGCCATCATCGCCCCGACGGTTATCGGATCCTGCCCGCCAGGGACGTACGCCTGGGCAATTTTACCCAGTCCCGACTCCCGACTCCCGCCCTCAAACCTCCACCTTTCCTCACAATGGCGCTCCTCGATAAAGTGCCTGGGGATATCAATCTCTACATTGGCGGGTGCGTCCAAAACACTGCGCGCCTCCGCCCATATGGCGTCTCTGTTCTTGCACGCTGACGAATGATGCATAGCATGTTCACATTGCGTCGGCGTGACGCTCTTCAACAGGCCAATGTCACCCATGTCCTGTCGGTCCTCCGTTTGCCGCTGGACAAGGACCTGTTCAGCCCCTTCAAACATATGGTGGTCGAGGTTGACGACACCGAAGATGAAAATCTTCTTGAGCATTTTCCTGCTACCAACAAATTCATTCAAGAGGGCCTTGACGGTGGTGGCGGCGTCTTAGTGCACTGGTAAGTTATGGATCCCAGCGCAGCTGAGTCTTGCATACACAATACGCACCACCAACCTGTTGCCGTTCACCTAAATTGCCCACCTTGGCAGTATTGCCTTCCTCACGCACAACTGCTACATTGGCCATGGCATCCAGCATCCTATACACAATAGTCGCCTCCTGTCCGCGCGTACAGCAGTTTTTCCTTGCTCAAGTTTTTGCTTGTCTCTCCTAACCTTCCGCTTTCTGAAATTTTCATTGCTCACACACACCGCTCGTTTGCCACTCCATTTCTTTCCCAACCACTCAGGCCAACATGCCAACCATTCTTCTCTTAGTGCCATGGGGAAATCGCGATCAGCCACCTGCGTGATCGCCTATTTGATGCAAAAACATGGCATCAGTCCATCTGACGCCCTGTCACATGTGCGGCAGGCACGTTCCATCTGCGAGCCAAACGAAGGTTTCATGAAACAATTGGAACTTTACGGCGAGATGACGATGCCCGATAACGTGGAACATACGCCAGCCTATCAGAGGTGGATTTATCAACGGGAGATCGAACTCAGTCGGGCTTGCGGTCAAGCTCCCGAGCCAGAGAAGATCCGTTTCGAAGACGAACATCGCACCGATGAAGGTTCCGCTTTCGAGTTGAGATGCCGCAAATGCAGGTATGTGGACCCTTGTTACATGAAAGCGACCACGACCGCCTCCGTGTCGTACTGTGTGCCGTGCTTGTATGATGAAGCGCTTACAGATGAGCAGACGGCCTCTCGCGACTACACAATACATCCTGTCACATCAACCTTCTTCTACCGTCAACAATCAACCGTCACCGGTCCGTACGCCACAGAATTGTGCCCATTACTTCCTGGACCCTCTCTCATGGATGCGGCCAGAGCTTGAGCAGGGGAAGCTGGAAGGCCGCCTTGAATGTCCCAAATGCCATACTAATGTCGGGAAGTACGCTTGGCAAGGCATGCAATGTAGCTGTAACGAATGGATTGTTCCCGGTATCAGTCTCTCCAAAAGTCGTATTGATGAAGGACGCAAGTCGACAGCGAGCATCCGTCGACCACCAGGTGTGTCGACGACACTTCAGCCAGGCCCCGAGAAATCGAGGCAGAATCTATAGGGCTGCATTGATGGGCTGAGCATTATAAGAAAAGTACCTGGCTGAACGCCTCACAAGGCGTTCGAGGAGTATGGTCCTGTACTCACCAGTGTCGCGCTTCTGAACTACGTCGATTAGGTACTCGGAACTTTTCCCAGTACACTTTAAGTCAGCCCACAGGATTTCACCGGTCTCCGCGCTCTATGTTACGCTGGTGGACCCCTAGGCTGCAATAGATCACCAACTTTGCACAGCCCTACCGTCCAACATGGTTGTCTTGGCAGCTCGCTTTGCGTCCGCGACATGAGCGACTGATGCCGATTTTGTAGAAGCATTACAAGCTTTCCAAGTGCTCGTATTCTGGAAGATCGCGACCCAGCAATGTTCTTCCCAAAAATCCTATAGGCGGCTTCGGCACGCACAAATGCACCATCTCCGCTTCCAGCCTAGCAATGCGCCCACTTCACTTATATTATTGAATCTTGAATCTCTAGCCCAGAAACGAGTCCATCCAATGGCCTCTTACTCATTGACATTGCCTCCTCCAGCTAGCTATTACCTATTTAGTCGTCCGCTCCTGGAGCATTGCATGGGCCAGAATATCAATCTCCAAAAGCGTTCATCACTCCGACGAGTGCTCCCAACATAACATGACCCTCCAACCATGCTTCTGGCTCAGGTATTTTGGAACGACGCTTTCGTGTCATCCAGGAATGTAATTTCCCGTGGGTTGTGTCCAGTCGTATTCCGAGCTGACTGATATATTATTCACGCACTAGAGTACGAACGTCAATTGTTAACTCAACATTGGCGTTTCCACAGATCTAGATGTTTTATCAACTTCATGGGTGCATGCATGACACAAGGCATTGACTCGCACGTACGGACTCGATCATGCGCGTCAAACACTTACCGGCAACGAGTAATAGCCATGCATACGCCTTATAAGGCCACAGCTGCAGCAGCGTCACCGCTCCAATTCCATTGCAAGCGTGACTGTATGTCGATTGGATATCGTTGATCTGACCGAGGAATCTAGATCGTGAGCTCCAATCGCTCTGGCCGGGGCGGAACATGCAACGCCAAAACTCAATCAAGACAAGCTTTGTCCGAGTCGCCGTGACAGCCGGTCGCGCTCTCAAACTATCTCCAAAATTTACATAGCTAATTCCAGGCGTGAATATGTAAGAAATGACCTCAATTTGCTTTGTGGAACATCGGCAATGTTAAAGCTAATCGTAGAACACGTTCTAGACTGTTACAAATGCCAACTGGAATCGAAACCATTTTCGCAGTCATGTGACTATCCCCTAAATTCACGAATTGAACATTTGAACAACCATTGCAACATCTATCGATAACATCGCTTCTAATCCTTATTCATATCTGCACTATTTACTCAGGTCCGGATTCTTTTCATTTCTGTTCATTCTGAATGACAAGCCGCACTGATTTGACATTAATTATCAATTCAAACTTAAATGGATTGCATATTTTGTTTTCCCGTCTTTTCATCACCACTCTGTTCATCTTTCCGATACTCATATAATGCATGCCATATTCCTAGCTTCCTTCTACGAAGTCCCCATCCTTCAAAGCTGATAGTCATAAACCAATCCCCATTCCTCAGTTAATGACACTTGCCCCCCTGCCCCCCCCCCCCCCCCCCCCTCTCACCCTACTTGACAGTCGTCCAATAACGCTCTTCCACCAAGCAAGGATGTAATTTAGACTTTTCATCGCACTCTTCTATATATTCCCAATATCATACCAACTAGCCCAATTGCTCTTTCCAGTCTGATGCAATCCTTCCCACCATCAGATAATCCCGTCAACAAAACTCCGCTTCTATCCTCTACCCACCCCCTCGACCAATCAATTGCACACATATTTCCTCCAACCAACCAATGAATGTCATATCCCGTCCTCTAAACCCGCTGTGCCGCTCTCGTCGCAGTCCATCCCCAATAAATATACACGAAATTCGGAAAAAGAATATGCGTGCAAATACGCCTATGCGGCGTAGATGCCCCACTCGCAAGGTGTACCGTTAACGTAGACAGCCTCGTGGTGGCCCCCGCCGCACATCTGCCTCCAACTGCATCGATACCGACTAGCAAGAGAGGTATGAGTACATTCATCATCGGAGAAATCTATATCACGCCCCACCAACACTTGGCCGCACAAGACAGGCCCCCTCTTTCTGCTTCCCCACGCTCGCACGAACTTTCATATCCACGTGCATCATCACCAAAGGATCAACTCTCGCAATCCTCCCGCTGTGCCGCACACGGGCATGCATTGAAGGATGGAAAATGGGAAACCACATCCGCGTGCGTCGTGTGTTCGGTTCGTGCACGGACGAAATCCCACCCAGTGCACACCCGTCCCCATTTATCAAACACGCGTAGATGGTATTAGCTTGCTTACTCTCGTCTGCGCGTGCATGTGTGGGTGTGGGTGACTGGATCCTTTGAATCCAATGGAAAGTGAGACAATGCGACGAAAAGCTAGGGCTGAATACATAATCTGTTCATTGATGACATATCTCTTTGGTACTGATTAGGGGCATGGCACGAGGGTTAGGTTTGGGGGGAGGGTGTTTGAAAAAAGAGCATATGTCTTTGATATAGAATGACTACTTGTATTGTAAGTGAGCAGAGAATGGAATATATTTGATATTCCAGCATCGAGTATTGACTTTCTCTATCTTTGAAGTTAGATATAATAGAACGTTGTATTAGTGTATGTTCCGATTGAGTGAACATTTCCTCCTGGAAACATGATTTTACATCTCGTCCTCTTCTTCTTCTTCTTCCTTCTTGTCCCACATACTATAAACCTCTCCATCAATAATTCATCCAAACAATTTATTGTTCTCACACAACAACGATTCCGCGCCACGGCATAGGTACCGCATCGCATCGCAATGCAAGGCAATGCAATGCGTACTTTGCTATTGCCATAGTCATTGTCACTGCACCTGATTGCAGCACTACCTGCGTTACAATCATCAAACCGGACATTGAGGCGGTGCATAGATACCTCCGCTTTTTCGCGTGGCACCGTCGCTGGGGTCCATAGCATACACAGCGTGATGGAAATGGAAAAGGGCAATGGCAGATACGCATGTACCGTAACTAGCGCTTGCGAAGTAGTTCAACATGATGCAATACCATTTTCCTAATTCGAGCATTGAAAAGAGGAACGCACGGATCACTGCAACGGCTTCGGGGTTCACCTAGTTAGATGACTAGCGGACAGGGCTGAAGGAGGCTGGATTCTGAAGAGGGGACGGAAGAAATTGCGGCTGTGGGTTGGTGGTAGGGCTGCATGAGTTTTTCGCATTTATTCGGCGTTGATGTTTTTCGGGGTGGTCGTTGACGAGGGCCGGAAATGGGGGGTTGGTGGAGACATATTTGTTGGTTATTAGTGGGTCCCGAATCTATACCTCTTTCGTACCTAGGTAGCGCGGGTACCTTCATCCATCTCATCCATCTGTGATCTCTTGTCGCGCGAGAAAGATGAACTAGGGATGGAATGCGAAGCCTTTTCTTTCTTACGGCTTAGCGATCGGTCCTGATGGAGATTGAGTGCGTGGGTACATGGGTTTGTCGCGCGGGACGGAGAATAAGCGTCGGGTAGGTTCTGTATTGTGGGAAGGTGAGAATAGTGAGGAAGGGGTGTGCGTTGTGGACATTGTGGGTTATGGTGGGGAACGGTGTGTTGGGACTTGGCTTTTTGGTGGGTTTTCGGTTTTCGGCGTTGCCGTTGCCGTTGGGAGTGAATGTTCCAAGGTTGGTTGTGAGGCACAGTTTGGAGCCTAGACGAATCGAGGGTTGGGATGTTTGGATCCGAGCTATGAAGGCGGTAAGGGAGGGTGGAGGTGGAGAAGATTGAACGGTGGGAAGATTGACGGACAGTTGTGGGGAATCATGATTGAGTGTAGAGATGGGGCGGGTTTGTACCTAGGTGTGTTCTACTCTGTTCTCATGATTGCATACTTTGTAAGCTGTAGTATTCGAAAGTTATTATGTTTATATGTTCACTATCGGATTTGAGGTGGTTATCTCATGTTCGTTGAACTTCGGTAGAAGGTTGTACTTATTTCTGATCTCTTCCACACTTCTGGGTAATAATGATCTCTGAGCTGTTCCTATGTTGCTGAGATCACAGCAGAATCTTAAGAAAGTCATGACGAGCATATGAAGGGAGAGTGATCATATACAGGTATGTCATGGGCATGTGATAAATGGACAGAAGTGAAACTCAACATCTAAAAGACATATTAGTAAAACAGGTTTCTCTCGTGTTGCTTGTTCATAACCGAATGATCTGATTGCCAACTATGGAAGTCCCTCTGCTGTATACACGGTAAAAAGCCTTCTCCTCCAACCAATATGCTATTGCTATCTTTTTATACTCTTGGCATGAAATGTTGGGCATCCTTATCTTCCCTGCTTGCGTATCGCGATGGTGGCGGTTCTTCCAGGAACAAAAGCATATTGATGAATGGTAAGGATAGACGAGAATTCATCCTATGACATATCAAACGTAGCTGTCTACTATGCCTTGATCTTCTTGTTTCATGGAATTTGATGTGAAGTGTCATCAAAATGCAACACCAATCTTCGGCATCAGCAGTTCGGAAATGCCCATATGTGATGCCCACACCCATTTGGTAAGTTCTAGCGAGAGAAATTTATCATTGCAGGGCTGGCAATAACAGGATGTCTTCCAAATCAAGCAATGGCCATTGGTTCCGGGCTCGTTTTTGAGTCTCCTGGTCGGTGATGGTTACAGGATACATGTGAACACCAGGAAGTCTCCGTATTCGGGTGGAAAGCCGACTCTGTGCCTACAGCCCACGATAAATACTCAATATCAGAGACCAGGCCTTGTTTCAGTACATATTTTGATATTGATTTGTTACTGAGATACCAAACATGCTGATGTTCTGCATGAGGTGAAGTGATGCAAGAGCGTTGATATGCTCCTTTTCCAATTCCTGGTTAGATATTGTAGCGCATTCATTTCCTTTTCCTCACATAGAGAAGACCCTGTGGCGTGCAGAATTTGTTGATCTCCTACGGTTATTATCGTGATGGATAAATGTCGTACCCCACAAAGATGTTTGATTATCCTGTACCTCGGATTGTTGGAACCACTCAAAAGATGCTCAATACGGCAGGCATGCGGAGAAACGAACGGTGGCCTGAACTGATCATGAGCATTTTTCACTCCTCATAGTAACACAATCTTCATAACGGTCCGGTCTCCGCGGTGGGCGCTTACAGATAGGAGGCCTGATGAGTCGGAATTAGCCATTCATGGTTCGGGATAGGCGAATACCGTTGGTGTGACGTTGGAAAATCAATAACGTATGCTAGAGGTATTAAATACAAATACATGAGGATACATGGGTACCCGTAAGGCACGGTTAATATACACGAGACCGGGTCTACCCCCGGACCTCACAATTCCCGCCTTTGTCCCCGCATTTTGAGCACCCTCTTGCGCCGCCGGCATTAATTTTGGTATTGACATGCCTCAGAACTGTTACTGCTCCAGTTTGTTTTCTTCGGACTCATACAGCCCAAATAACTTTGCGAGGTATTCGCTTGTAAGGCCAAGAGCAATTGCTCCACCTGTAAACCAAGCCCCATTCTTGAACCACCACCAACAGTTCTTGACATCTTTCAATTTTACCCTCCAGATCATTGTTCCGAGCGTCAGTGCGGCACCTCCGCATGATCCGATGAAGAAAACGGGGCCCATACCTGCAGCGACTCCCGTAGCAGCTAAAAGCCCCAGTTGGACAGTAGCTAACCCAGTCAGAACAGCCTTAGTTTCTTTGTCGTGCTTGAGTGCGATGCTCTTGATACCGGCCTTTGCATCATCTTTAATGTCCATGTGTGCATATATCATGTCGTATAGAACCGTCCAGGCGATGTTGCTGGTGTACAAACAACTAGCGGCAACCAAGGCGGCTTGATTAGAAAGTAGATCAACTCCCAATGCTGGGAAGCCCATCATAGCACCCCAGGAGAAAGTGAGTCCCAAAACGAATTGTGGATAGTTTGTGATTCGTTTTGCCAATGGATATGTGGCAACCAAGAGTAGCGATGGCGTTGCGTACCAAAAGCACTCAAGAGGAAATGATAAAAGTACGCCAAGGCCGACCAGAAGTTGGCCGCCAGTGAAGACAATGGCAGCTTGAGGGGTGATGGCTTTACGTGCGATAGGGCGTAAACGGGTGCGCTCAACATGAGGATCCAGATTTCTATCCCAGAGATCGTTGATAGTACAGCCCGCACCTCTCATAACAAGTGCGCCAGTGAAGAAGAGCGCAGCAGTGCTAGCTACAGCAAGCGGTGATGAAATTGGGGTTGTCATAGTCGCGGCAACGAGGGTACTGAATGCACATGGGAAGAAGAGATAGTAGGTCCCAGTCGGTTTGTCGAGCCGAATGAGTTCGGCATACGGAACTATAGGTTTAGGAAGATATGACAAAAGTCCAGTGGTGGGAGGAGAGTAGTCTGGAAATTGTCGAGGAGAGTCTTCAATCGATGATGTTGCTATAGTGGAGTTGCGACATATGAGTTGTGTTGGAGGCTTAAAACTTGAGCCATTCTTAAGACAGAAAGAATTGTTGATTTTTGAAGCTATTGAGGATTTGCTCCCAGCCTGGCACCTTGTGGATAGAGAGGTGGGCGGGAAACCAGCGGTGAACTCTCGCAATGGTGATCCAAACCGCGTATTGTGCAGTTTAAACGGTCTTCTTACGAGAAACCGGGCGGCCATGGAGGAATTGGTCAGGTACGTTGAATTTGAATCAGTTGGGATGAGAGGTGAGGTTGAGGGTTCACCCAGCCCTGGAGCTGTCAAAACGGAAAGTGGTCCGTGCGTAAACTTCCGCCGCCGCCAGAGCTCCAGCTTGAGCTCTCTCCGCAAGTTGCGTTAGTACCGCATCCGACCTTATTTCTCTCGTTCAACAGCCTTCACGCTCCTCCGATTCTACCGCCCGTTTCACTCCACGTCGCATATAATTCTAAGCCTGGACCACTATGATATGAACTTCTACGCGACAACACCGTCACGCCTCACTCGATCGTCTGCGCCATCAGCGAGAGCAGAGTGGTGGAGGCGGACACGTCCCAAGACCTCCGCTTCACTAGCGACGCATACATACCGAGGATAGATATTCTCTGCAGGATGCCTGCTGCACGCCCCCGCGCGTCTTTCGAACCGATCCCACCAGACTTTGATGTACGGACCTTCGTCGAGACGGCGGACAACTTTCAATATGTCGACCGTATTTCCTATGAAATGATCGCCAGTAACGGCATGGAACAATTTGAGAAACTGGTGCTATTACACGTCATAATTGGCGGAAAGCCTCTAGTTATTGATGGGTTTGAGGAAGTGTTAGATCCATGGACTTTCACACCATCCTGGTTGCGTGATAATCATGGCGACAGAGGTGGGTACTTTTGAGGTCTAGAATATTCGTATGGAGCAGAATGATTGACTTTATCTTAGTTGAAAACGCGTGCAATCTGACCATCAAGGATAATATTCCCCTGACTATCAAACATTACCTTAAGCATCTAGGTAAATTGACGGAGCAATTTTTCAACGATCCCGAGCGATATCGTGACAAGACACGACAGCGAATTTACCTAAAAGATATAGATTGCCCTCAGGTTTGGGAATCGAAGTTGAAGGAGCACATACCATCGAGTCTCTTCTATCTCAATGATAGCACTGGCGAGGTGGGCGGCCCAGGCGCATTGGATGAGCCAGGCTTCCGCAAAGGACGGGGCATCGGACGGGCAGGAGATCTCATGAGCAGCCTTCCGCCAGAGATGCGAGCAGAGAATCTTATGTGCTATATCGGCCACGAGGGGACCTATACACCGTCACATCGCGAAATGTGTGCTTCGCTGGGTCAAAATATCATGGTGAATGCGTCTGCCAATATTAGCGATGATGGAAAACCCGAGCGTCCCGGCTCCTCTATTTGGTTTATGACCGAAATGAAAGATCGCCACATGGTGTCGGAATATTGGTTGTCTGTTCTGGGTCACGATATTGAGGTGGAAAACCATTTTGCACAATTGATAGCATGGAAAAAGGCCCCCTTCAAAACCTATGTGGTCGAGCAGAGACCTGGCGATTTCATTCTAATTCCTCCACTGGCACCTCATCAGGTCTGGAACCGCGGAACTCGGACCGTGAAGATCGCATGGAACCGGACCACCGTCGAGACACTTGAAATGGCCATGGCAGAGGCCCTACCAAATTCTCGTATAGTCTGCCGCGATGAGCAGTACAAGAACAAGAGTATCGTTTATTATACTTTGCTCAAGTATTCCAACCTCATCAAATCGGTAACAGCTCAAGTCGAACTGGGAGGCGAACAAGCGGAAGCAATAAAGGGGGCCATCAAAGTGCGGCACGTACAGCGGGATTTCAAAAGGCTTTTCGATCTCTACAAACAAATTCTACTATCCGAAATGTTCTCACCAGATTCTCGAGAGCATTGTGAATTCCTTCCATATGACAGCAATGTCACCTGCGCGTATTGCAGATGCAATATCTTCAATAGATTTCTCAGTTGTAAAAGCTGTAAAAATGCGTTTAGCGAGGAGATGGATGAACCGTATGACATCTGCATGGATTGCTATTGTATGGGTCGAAGCTGCTACTGCCAGTCTGGCTATCAATGGGTGGAGCAGTGGAAATGGAAAGACTTGGTTCACAAATATGAAAAGTGGCGCGCCCAAATCATTGATATCGACGGCCAAATGACAGATAAAACCCCTCTCCCATTGTCAGAAGAGCGAAGGTACTTGGGTAAAAAGACACTGGCGCAAGTGTGCCAAGAACAACTTAAACTACGGCCATTCAAAGATCCAAACGCACCACAGCCCGTGGAACATGAGTCGGACGATGAAGAGATTGAGGTGAATGAGGATGGTATCCGGAAACCTCCTAAGAAGAAGTCCAAACAGTGGCTCCAGGATCACAAATCCTGCCATGTCTGTCTGCATCGGCATCCGAAGTGGAAAATGGCATTTTGCTCGAATTGCGATTTGGCGTATTGTTATGGCACACTGTTCAGGGCACATGATAACATGCCGCTCACAGTGATGGAAAATCCGAACTGGAAATGTCCTCATTGCTGGAGGACCTGCAACACCGGTGCTTGTCGTCGGGATCCTCGTCAACATCCATACGAACCCAAAGGTACTCTTTTGGGCCATGACACAAAAAAGGTTGCCGACCCTCGATCGGTAGAGTGTCTGGTTGATTTTAGTGTTTCGAATCTGAACTGGTTGCGGGAAGATGAGTCTACCGGTCCAATGCAGCGCCATCGCGATGAGGCTGAGAGAAATAAGCAAGTGGACCCTACTCAAGACGATCGTTTCATGGATGAAGAGAATCATCAATCAAACCGCAATGGCATTGCATATTCTCCTGTCGAAGATAGCATGGCGGATCCCCAGAATCGCTCTGCTTTCGTCAATCCTAGCTCAGTACAGTACCAACCCGACAACACTATCCATGATGATGATTACGATCCATATTATCCCAATCCTGACATGAATGGTGACATCCCTCGCTTAGGCAAACGAACTCGGGACAACGAGGAAGAAGATCAGGAAATGCACAAGAGGAAGAGATCAAAGAAACGGAGGACAAAGGACGAACCCAGTCAGCGTCTCCAACCAAAGAATGTTTCTGGGAAGCAATACCAAAAGGAAATCGAGAAGAAGTTACTAGATGAGGCAAAGAAGGACAACCGTTTCATACTTGTGGCCGCACGGATGAAAGGAATATCTAAGATTGTGAAGCTGTCACTTCCGATATATTTGTTAGATGAGATTCGAAGTAGATCGGGCCCTGATCTTCTACAACCCGAACTCCAGGAAGCGTCTGCCCAGATGGCTGGATCAATCTTGGAATCGGATGTTCTGAAACCCAAGCCCGCTCCAAAGGCTTCTGGGATTGTAACGAAGGCGCCAAAATCTTTCCGCGTCCCCATCGACAAAGATGAGAGTTATGGACACAGAAGGCGTGATGGGCCGAACGGCGCTGCTGGGAAGGCGGGAAAGCCTCATCGAACTACTAAGCATTATGAAGAGGTTACTATTAATTCCGACGGGGAGTTTGATGAGGATGACGTCGAGTATACCGGTCCCCGAAGGGGGCGGGGCAAAGGAAGAAGTTCAGCTTGGCTAGCACGCAAGAATGAGGGCGAAGACGAGGATTTACCAACGGAACTTCCCGCGGATTTTAGAGACGGCACTATCAATCATCGTCCCCGAGACCGTGAGCGGGACAAGGAGATGAGAGAGCGGCGGAGGACCTTGCCAGAAAAGCAACAGGCAGGCATTCGACTGCCAGGGCGGGCTTCTCGAAACAGCACCGGGAACATGTTAGGCACTCGCTCTGACGATGATGGCCTGCGTGAGGAAGACGGTGGCAACGGCGAAGCCGCTTTGATGCTCGCACAGTCCGCAGCCGCAGCACTAGAAGCCACTCGCAAAGCCGAAGCAGAGAAGGCAAGAGCTGCCGCTGCTGCCAAAGAAGCAGAAGAAAACCTTCGAGCCAAGATGGCGATCTGGGACAGCGGTTCCGAAGATGAAGAAATTGGTGGTTTCTTTGACAGCTTCGCTGCCGAAGACGATCCGCTCCACGAACGAGAAGATATTCCCGTCGAGTTGTCACCTGAACGCCTTCAAGCCCCAACCCGTTCTGGACCACCACAAAGCGAACACTCCCTATTCTCACGCCCGGGTATGGCCGGAAAGAAAATCAAGGTCACCGCTTCAAAACGGAACGGCGAGAACGGAGCAACGATGACAATGAGGACTGCAACTATCACGGCTCCTGTCCCCAGCGTCAGGAAAAGTGCAAGGGCGGTTGATCTATCAGAGGAATCTGGGAGCGATAGTGATGATGAAATTCCTGCTAGAGCGCTTACGCCGAAGAAGACTGCTAGTCGAACTGGTAGACCTTCGTTGGTACCGACGAGAGGTGGCTCTGCTGTTGGTGCGAGGGGGAGGGGGCGAGGGCGGGGGCGGGGGAGGCCTCGCGGGAGTTAGTGAGGCATGAACTTTTGGACTGGTTGAATATGGTCACATGCTCGAAGTTTACATTAAGCCTCGGATTGAGGCCTGATAGAGCGTATTGGACACTCTAATCAAGGAAGCAATGGCGGTGGGATTTGCTTGCATGTTCATTACACTATAATTTCAGATTTGATAGCCTTTGGGGGGTTGGTTTGTGTCTGATCCTTCTTTCAATTATACCCACTTTTTCTGATTCAGTTATTGAAAACAACTTTTTTGTAAATGAGGAGAATGATGGTGATGTAGGGTTTTTACTGATATTTACGCTGCTGTCTTCTTCCGACTACTCCTGCGGACTCCTTCGACCGGGACTTTGACATCCTCATCCTTCTTCCTCTTCACGCCCTTCTTTACCTCGCTCGTCTTCTTCTCCACCTTACTTTTCTGCCCAGCCTTGTCCCCCTTCTTCACCTCTGCCACCTTACTGAACCCCACCTTCTTCCCCTCCCCTTCCTCCCTACCCTCCTCCCCCTCATCATCCCCTCATCATCCCCCTCATCATCCCCCTCATCATCCCCCTCATCATCCCCCTCATCATCCCCCTCATCATCCCCCTCATCATCCCCCTCATCATCCCCCTCATTCTTCCCAACATCCACCCCCTCCCTCCCCAAAACCCACGCCACCCTCTCCATCTCCACCGCTCCAACCCCCAACCTCTCCCTCACAACCCCCATCCTCTCCACCAACTCCCTATACTCCTTCACCGAATACTTAATCCCACGTTTCCATCCACCCTCCTTCCCTCCATCCTCCCACATCAACCACCGGAACACTTCATCCGAGAAGAAGGGGCACGTGTCAGGAGCATACACGGATAGGAGTAAAGATGCAGTTGCGGGACCGATGCCTTTAAGTTGCGTAAGGATTTTGAGGGAGGCGAGGAGTGTCGATGGGGAGGTTGATGGAGAGGAGGAGGATTCAAGGGTATTGAAGGCGTCGGATATTGTGGTTTGGATTAGTGCTGCGGGGTTGGAAGACACGAGCGCGAGCAATTTGGGGCGGAAAGTCCCGTGTTTTCTAGTAGGTATTATGTATCAACGTACACGTCCAAATAAGGTCACTATAGATCTCTACACTCAAGGAGAAATTGAACAACAAATGTTGTATAAGTAGAACTATACATACAATTTCCACTCTACGAGCTTCTCGACTTCGACCTTTTCTAGATGCGCGTCTTCGGCTGCGCGCCGTGATGCGAGCGCGTCAGGGATCGTCGTGTAGCGGGATGTGTCGAGGTCTTGGAGTTTGGTGGGAACGGTGGAGGGGTAGCGGGCGAGAATCTTTTGGAAGGCGGAGAGGGAGATTGTAGAGGGGGTGAGGGAGGGCATGGTTGTTTTGTGTGGAAGATGTGTCGAAATTGGGAGTTGAAAGATGAGGTGCTTGGATGGGGAAGCGCGTCGGGGTGATGCACTTGCGCGCTGTCACGTGGTTCATGATCTGGATCTTTATCTCCAGATATCTTTATTCTTGGTCACTGAAGCGCTTCGAATATTCCAGACTGACTAGATCAAAATAGGGATATACTGACAGGCTTGAAGGGGGATTTTACAAATATCAAGATTATCACTTCTTCTTGATTAATTCGAACAAAACTGCCAGCCTGTTTTGGTCACCATCTAATATGGCGTAATCAATACGAGGATGTCGTTTGCTGCTTTGGATTCCAGCAAACGATCCCCTGGGAACCTATGCAAAAACCTCAAGTCCTGTTACATAGCAACGGCGCGCTCGTTTCGTTACTCGTTAGTACCAAATATACCACTCTCAATCCCATAATATACCAATAGACGCCTGAACATCAACCTTGGAAAACACCGTTCATACCCTGGGTATACCCAATAACGCCTTGCTAAAGACACTACACGCCGGGAACTGCACCCTTTGCCCGAATTCTGCCGTGTCGGACAGCGCCGTTCGTTACGCCTGCTTCTCCTGTCATCCAACCAGGCATTTTCTCACCATCGATCACGCCCTGTTCGACAAGCTCTCTAATGCCAGCGAACACGTGTGGACCTTGGAAAGAAACACGGACATCTGGTACCCATGCTTCACCGCCCTCTTCAATCTCTTGAATGTCCTCGATCGACCTATCGAGTATTGACGGTCTTCCCTTTCGCTTTTGTGTGGAAATCTGGACGTTGGGGTCGTCAATCTCGTCTTCCGCTCCCTTTCCTGCTGGAAGAACGGGAAATGGATCATCGATGCGGACTATGAAGTGGTCTATACCCTGGCCGTCGTTTGCTTTCGCGGAGTTGCCGAATCGGCCGGCGGCCACTTCCCTTCGTCTCTTCACCTCTGGAGTTTCCTTATCGTCAAGAGCACGTTTAGGTCGACCTGGCCCAGGTTTCGATACTCCTCCGCCAGTTGTATCCTCCTCTTCGTTTGTTTTGCCTGTTGTGACGAAATCCAACGCATTCTGACTGAAACTATGGTCTGCAAAGACACTCCATCCTCCAGCCGCAGCATTGCTTTTTCCAGGACCGCGATAAGCGAGAAGCGCACTTAGGGACTTGGTTGTGAAATTCGTTGGGACAAGCTGGTATCGAGACGATGGCCGTGAGAAGGCTCTTGGTATGGCTTGGAGGACGACATCACGGAGATGTCGGCTTTCGTCTCCTACAACCTGCCCGAGGTGAGTTGCCAACGAGTTATAAACGAATGGTGTACCATTTGGCCATATAAAGAGGACAGACTTTGCACTGTCAGAAGAACTTGTGTCTGCCGCAAGTGAAGCCTCGGAGTTGTAAGGTGAATCATGGATGTAAACGCGGAGGATCGTGAGGGGTAGTGTCTTGAGCCTCGTTATGAGGTAATGCGCCTTCATCAATGGACCCAGCTCCCTGGCCAGGTTCATCATGAAAGTCTGCGCTTGAAAGCGCGGCAGATGATCTGAGTCATTGGTGACCTCCATGGAGTCGTCTCTAGATATCTTGCCGGTCGGGATCTTGGCCATGCGCTTCGCAGTCCATCGCAACGAACTAGGGTGGTCCAAGAGGTGTTGTATCTCCGCAGTAGCAAGCTGGTACATGGATATACCAGTACGCCAGTCGCCCTCGAGTATGCGATCCGAGATTTCCTTCTTTCCACCCTTGCGCGACAACAGCTCCTTGTAGATCTCCTGTAGCTCTTCATGGTTGTGTGCAGCACTGAATGGTGCCTCTTCGTCCTCATCGGCGTCGGGGTCCTGGTCGCTTGCAAGAAAAGGACGGCAGAAATCGCGATTCTTCTTTTGGAGCCATTGTTGCGCCAGTGAAATGAGTGATTGGCGCGAGAGTTTGCTAAATGTTCGGACAACGTCGCGATGAGTTACGGGGAGTTTATGCGAATGGGGGATATTTTTGTAAGTAGGAGTGGTAATTTTCACTTTCGCTTTGGTTGAAGGCGCCATTTTGGACTACATGGGGGAGGGTTGAGGGTGTGCTGATCGAGAGTGTTGTTTATGCCATGGGTTCTATGAGTGAGTAGGCGGTCAGGGAAGTCGCGCTGGCAGCTCAACGCGTCTCTCACGTGATTGTATGGCGATCTGGACCGGGGACATCACATCTGGAGAGCGCGTGTTTATTTCATCGAAGATGGGTGCAATCATATTTTTTGCTACACTTCAAATGTATCTTACTCATAGGATCTCTCCTCGGACATAGTCCACTGGTAGTTGTGCTTGATTGCACTTGTACATCACGTGTCTTCCTTCCGACCCCTCCCTGGAGGGCTCAGGTGGGACATGTTCACGGCTGGAGCTACCTTTGTAGCACTGCTTGATCTCGAGACATGTGAATGTCCCCATGCAAGAATCGAAAAGTAGCATCCAATGCAGCACATCATTCATTGCATACACTACGTCATGATCCCTCGATGCTCCGAGTCCCCATCCCGCCACAGATGGCAGCCATAATACACAGTGTTGTAACCTGAGCAGGACATGTTATTCCAACGCCATCATCCATCAACCCGAGGTCGGGCGGGATCGGGGCGGCGAAACTTCGGGCTGAGATTGGCCCACTGGACTCTTTGGCCCTCTTTGGCATTGTGGCCTGGTGGCCTTTTGGCCTCTTTGGCGGGCGCAGAGTGAGTGGGCCCAGAACTGGGATCACCGCCGAGTGCATGAGTGCATGTTCCGACGAAACCCATCTCTTTTGATTACTAACTCAAACTGGCGCACACACGCCCTTTTGCCTTCTGGTTGATTCACAACCAATATCCATCAGAAAGAGGGGTTCAATCAAACCGTCGGAGGGCAGGATAAAGACACAGATCCCATCTGTGCAGCGCGAGAAGCGCCACTTCCCCAGAGTTCTGGTCCTCAAGGGACTCTCAATACGAACGCAACAAAGGCAGAACCCCACGCTCGGCAGGGTCCGCCGCGGCAAACGTGGGCTGTTGGTGTATTCAAGTGGTCATCGGTCATCGGTCATCGCAGCCTACTCACCCCAAAAAGAGGGCCGATACGCGGGGCGCGAGCAAACCCTTCAACCACCACCAAAGCGCACCTCTCTCCTCAGTGCTGCGTCACCATTCTCTCTCCTCTTCCTCCTCTACACCCAAACCCAAATCCAAATCATCCTCACTGCGCCCGCGAAAGCATTCCTGCTTCGCTCTGCACAATCCTTTGCGGGTAATGACACCTGCCCGTCAGACGCACCACCTCTGAGGAGCCCTCCACTTCATCCGAATTACTCATCGTCCCACGCAACCCGCTTCGGACAAATACAACCTTCTGGAAGGTCGGAATTCGGCCACAGACACCACATACCCAGCTCACGAAAAAAAAAGTACGACTCTCTTCTGCGCGCTCTCCACGACGACAGTCGCCCATGTCAGGCTACAACGGCCGGCGAGGGCCCAATGTGTCCCGTCTCATTGCAGACTTGAACAACCCAACCGTTCCTGCCTCATCTTTCGATCCACTCGCTCCGCCCACCAACCTCGACCAGGACCTCTCTCTGTTCACGGAAAACGATTTCATCGACTGGAATGCCGGCTCAGAGTTTGATCCCAACAGCGCTTTGGACCTAAACTTCGATCTCGATCACAAGAACATCGGCGGGGCCAGCACCATTGACACTCGTGCTGCGAACTCTGGCGCTAGCGAGGCCAATATGAACTTCGGTAAGTGAACATCAGCCTTGTAACGTCCTGGGTGTGTCTTTTCGCCTACGCATTTCTTTTGTCGCTTTCCTTGTCCAGAACGATGTTCTGTTCGTTGTTGCACGCACATCTTGAGCCCAATAGGCGCTCGGCCAAGGTTCATGCGGGCCCCGCCTGGTAGCTGCATGGCACCATCGCTCCCCACGCCCACTGGCCATTCACGGCCTGCTCTCGCGGGCAGCAAGATGCCTTCTGTACAGGGCGCATCATGCCTGCTTGTAGCCCTGCGTCCAAGGCGCTCATTTTCGCAGAGCACGCAATCCCCCGTGATACTTGATGAACATCATCACCTCTCATCCTGTCTTACACCAGCAATCTCTTCTTCTCCTCGCTCAACCATGGCTAATTTTGATCCATTCGCAGGCAACTTCGAATTTGCCGATCCTCTGGGGTTCTCGGTGGATACATCCATGCAAGCGTTCTCTCATACTCAAAACTCCGCCTTCCCCTCCTCCCACAACTTCAACTCGCCTGTCAACTCGTCGGTCTCTCCCATCACGCCTGGTTTCGACCACCTCAATGGTAAGAAGCGCAAGCTGGATCTCATGGATCTCGAGGATACCCATAGTGAACAACATTTAGATGAGCCCGCACGGGTCGCTGCCGAGGAAGACAAACGTCGACGCAACACAGCTGCCAGCGCGCGCTTCCGCGTTAAGAAGAAGCAGCGAGAGCAGGCGCTAGAGAAGACAGCAAAGGAAATGACGGACCGTGTCAACGTGCTCGAGACACGCATTCAACAACTCGAAACCGAAAATACCTGGCTCAAGGGACTCATCACAGAGAAGAGCGGCGAGAAGTCCTCTTCTTCCGAGGTCAGCGATCTATTACGAAAACATATCGAGCAGAACACAGCCGAGCGGAGTCGCAATGGGCACACTGACGGTGTCGGCACCAAGAGCGAGGAAACCAAGGCCTAGGCCAAAATTCGTGCCGACTCCAAATTTCCCTTCTATACTAGTACCCAGTTCTGAAGCCTTTTCTCTTTCTGCGGGCTAATCCCCTGCGTGCGTGTGCATCTGTTTTGTCTTTCATGTCTATGTTTGATCGTGCTGGACGAGGTGCTGTGTGAGTGAAATCACCAGATGGAGGCGATGATGAACATGCGATGCTCATGCTATTATGAGTAAATGGATGATGGTTCAGGTTAATACACATTTGATTCTAGTCTTCATATCTTTTCCCACATGTCCAGTCTTCAATCAAGTCTCAAACCCACGACATTATTTTCATCCGTGCTTCTGATCCCCTCCTCCCTTACCAACAGCAAAGGATTTTCACCCTCTCTCCCATCCCATTCCATCTCCGTGCACTGCCATCCAGGGTCCTTCCAATGCCAGGTAAATTGCAGCACTACCAAACAAGCTTGCGAGCGGGCCGTCCGTGATCCAGCCCGCCTCGAACCTTCACGGCCGCGCAGGGCCAGAAAAAGCCAAACAAGTAGCGTTGACATGTTTCCAGGGCCAAATCACGACATGTCCACGTGCCCAGCTGCCACCACCCACCCAGCCACTAATACAGCCGCACCTTAGACAGTGTACTGTATTGTAATGGCAACCCCACGATGATTTACGGCCTGCGATCGAGGCTTAAGGTTTCGGGTAAGGGACGTCTCTCGGGTTGTGCGAATCCGAACGAAGCTGTGTGGGAGGCTAGATGGGGGAGGGATTACCGAAGGATCTGTGGTGGGTGGTGAGGATGTGTTTTTAGGGGTCCGGGGTGTTTTGGTGGATGGCTCCGGTGTACATATGGGGGTTAGAGGGATGGGGTTTGGGCGTGGTGAGATGAGATGAGATGAGGGTGGGATGAGCTGTGTACTATGTACATTGGCTAGATTGGGTTTCTCCTGTGAAGATTTTCTATTCCCTGTTTTCCCAAACTCTTTGTTGGAGGGATGGACGGGAGGGGAGCTATTCTCATTTGACCTTGGCTTGGTCAATCAATTGATGACGATGTGTGTTCCCCCGACTGCCGGGAATCGACCTCATCAAAGTAGACGTGCAAAGCACTTAGATCATCGGATGTTGGGGTAAGCAATAATAGCGTAAAGCAGGTAATATATCCTGCACACATTTCCTTTGTCTCATAACTATTCTTTCCTCGTAGCAAAAACACGACGGCTCCCAATACTGACTTTTGTCCGTAAAGAATCATGCACTGCAAATCCTCATAAACAACCAAAGATAGGAGAGAAAAAGTAAAGTCTGAACCTCTAGACCCGGCCCGTTCATCCCAATATACACAACGACAACGACGACGACCTGCTCCTCTAACTGCTCAACCAATCCAGGAACTCCGGTGTGAAATAGCTCACTACGATTGACGCGCCTGCCCTCAGAATACCCTGTGTGGCTTCCTCGGCCATTTGCCGCAGGTCGAATACGCCGGCTGCCGCTGCAGCGTGGATCATGGCGTACTCGCCTGAAACCTGATATGCGGCGACTGGGAGGTCTTTCCCGATTTCCTTCGCGTCACTGATGATGTCGAGATACTGGCTAGCAGGCTTAACCATGATAATATCCGCACCTTCGCCAATATCGCGCGTGATAGCTCGTCGAGCAAGGCCACGGCCACCGGGAGGTAGCTGGTAACATCGACGGTCGCCGAATGAAGGACAGGAGCCCGCAGCATCGCGGAAGGGTCCGTAGAGACAGCCAGAGAACTTTGCGGAGTAGGACATGAGGACGACTTGGTGGGCGATACCAGCCTCAATGAGCTTGAGCTTGATGGCGCGGATACGGCCGTCGTTCATATCTGAGGGGGCGACGCAGTGTGCGCCGGCTAGAGCGTAGGACATCGCCACGTCGCTGATACGTTCTACGGAGAGAGCATTGTTGAGACTGCCGTCGTCTCGCAGGATACCACAGTGGCCATGTGAGGTGTATTCGCAGAGGCAGACATCGGCGACGATGAAGAGGTCTGGGAAGGAGCGGCGGAGGAGACGAATAGCTCGAATTACGGGGCCTTTGGGATCGTCCGCGCTGGTCCCGAGAGCATCTTTTGCACCTGGTGCGATGGGTACGCCGAAGAGTATCACAGATTTGAGGCCCTTTGATACGAGCGGAGTAAGGTATGGGACGAGCTTGTTCAAGCCGCGGCGGTGCTGGTTGGGCAGCGAGGGAATGAGGGTTTCTTCGTCGGGTTGGTCGGATACAAAGAGGGGGTAAATCAACATTGACTATAGCAGGATATGTTAGCGTTTTTGTCCTGGTATCTGAGATAGCGGTTCTCCGAAGCGCGGAGTAATCAGGTTCATTCCGAACTCACTTTTGTCAATTGTCGCTCCGCCTGCCATGCCCTTGAGAGTGGGTGGCTGTATCCTCCGTGCAATTGACTCGATATGTCGCCAGTTATGCTAACACTCGTTGCTGCCGTACTAACGTATGATTGAGTTCGAGATATGACCGAGCGACCGTCATCTCGAGATACCTGTGATCGTGCGTCATTGCGATCCGAGTTCCGATAGGCAATGTCTGAGACGAGGGCGGAGAAGGACATGTTGAGCAAGAGGGTGATGTACGGTCGGTAGTAAAATGCAGGAAGGGGGTATCTAACAGAAAAGGACGAAGGTTGACTGAGCAATGCGGTTCCGGCGCAGGCGGTCTTTATGGTGCTCGAGTTGGGAAAAAAGTGCTTGGGTGTTAGGGTTAGGTGGCGGGTTGTAAGCTAGACCGGCTGCCGAGGGCATCAAATATGTTTCGGAATCACCACCCACACACGCTTTTGGTAGCAAAAGCGGTTAGTTGAATTGGGGTCTTGTTCGCTAAAGCAAGTCAGGAGAAGATATGAAGGACTACAATATATATCCTCACTTTATGGAAAGGTGGCCTTCGAACCGAGTAGATGCTTTTTGGAGTGCACGAGATCAGACGTCCAATTAAAACTTGCGCTTACTCACGGCCGAGATTCGTCCGCTTTGGGTTTAGTGTCGTGCGGGTGGCCATCCATGACAAGTTACGACACCACGATTCGACTTCCATGCATCACCATCTCCGACTCTACTTTTGTATCTTTGCAAAGCTTTGTACTATGATTGATACTAATCCAAGATGTGCATTTATATGGTCTAGAACTCCAGCCTAGGTTTCGAAAGTCCTTCGTAACAAACCCACTACGATTCCTGTTGCCGCCAGAAACAACCAAGAATGGTAGCCAAACCAGATTAGAAGCATGTGAGATCATCTTTATGGCCTCCCGACCGGACCTTGATATGTGTATGAGAGGAGCTTCCTCGGAAAACTCTCCGGTATCTCTACCACTGGTCCTCACAGCCTATCGTCCCAAGCCAATCAACCTCAGCCATCCCCACCAGCTCGATCGCCTCGCTGGTCACCGCTGTCAGACCTACTCTGCAAATAAAAAAGGTGTACCATGAGTAACTGGATGCAGGGACCACAATCTTAGCTTGGGAGTGTTTGCATAACATTTAGACCTCCCCTCCCTGAGCTCCATCTTCCTTCGCCATGTGTTCTTTCGTCTTGCCATGCTGTGGCAGAAGTATCCTCGTTATAAACTGGGCTGGCTCAGGAATAGCTCTGTGTACTCGCATTCTAATTGGAATATTGCTATTATAACCCATATCGAGGATTATGGGGATATCGTAAGTCACTGTTTGCTTATGCTACTTTACTCGAGACACCAAGTGCTATTCGTGAAATTCTTTCCTATTGTCGTTATTGTCCTCTCTTGTGCCATTTTCGCTCTTGTCATTGTTATTGTTTTTCTCTGCTGTTGACGCGTAAACGTGTCACTTAGTGAAGGTGTTAGGAGGCAGCAACTCCAAAGCTATACAATTTTTTGTCGCCTTTCTCCCGCTCGTCTCCTTCTTCTCCCTGTGGACCATTGCCATTCACCTCCGTCGTCTTCAAAGTTAATCCTTCTCCTGAAGCAATTCCTCATCATGTCTCGCGAGAGCCGTTACGGCTTCTCGCTCCCGAGCGTCATTTGGCGCTCCCGAACACATGCTAATCTTCGTGGTGCTTCGCAGGCCCCGCTCGCGCCATATCACTCCAACGCGACCGATACAGCTCTTCCGCTCTATCGAAACCATCTTCAAAGCCAGCATGTCGATCGCGTAGACGACAGCATTACGGCTTTGCCACTTTCTCCACCGCCCTCGCCTCCCCCCACCCCTCCATCTCCGCCAGTGCCAAAAAAGCTCAAGAAGAAGCAATCGGTCTCCGTCTTCAAGAAAGGCCCTCGAGGCAAGTCTAAAGTACCTCCGCGAACGAAGACTCCGTCAACTTGGTCGCGATTCGCCACCCGATGCAAGCGTAACTTCAAAAGCCTAGCTTGGAAGAAGCGCGGCGGCAGCGGTAGTGGCGGCGGTGAAGGCAGCGGCATCCGCAAATTGGAGATCGGAGGCCCATTCGACTTCAGGCATGTCGGTGGAGTCGAGGTCCTACAGGATTCTCTTCGGCAACAACAGCCACCGGCCCCGCAAGTCGTGGCTGTCATCCAGCAGCAAGAAGTGTCGCCAACCGATTCCGATGACGAGTACAACTCTGAATCAGAGTTCGAAGAAGAGAGCCAGTGGGAGGATATCGATGAGTAAGTGAAAAACTTCTATTCACTGTTCTTATTCTCTACTAACACACACAGCTACCCATTCCGCCGTATCTAGGTTTAAGAAATATTCGACTATACTCTTTCCGTCTTACTAATACATAGAAGGGAATCCTCCGCCACTCTCTACTGCCAGTGTCTGGCAGTCTTCACTTCGAGCATCCAAGGTTCTTCTCTTCGGGACATAAGGGGGCGTTAGGGTTTACAAAGGCGTTCACGGAAGCCAACCTCCAGGGGTCATAATGATACATGGTAACCTTCAAAGGCGTATACAGAAATCCGTCCAGCAGGAGAAAAGTGTGTGAAATCAGGAAGAAAAGGAAAATCAGATAGCATGAACATCAACCTCTTTGCTGCTCCTCGAAGCCTCTTCCACAGTGATCGTATGTTGCACGCGTACTTGTGTAGGTTGTAGCTCCTCAACATAGACCAGACCGTGGTCTTCCATGCTATCTCCACTGCTTCCCAAAGTGCGTGGGCTCGATGGGCTCTTGAACCATTTAGCGAAGTTCTGGCTGGCACGGCTACGTCCGCTTCCGGCAGTGAAAGCAGGGGACGGGAGTGGAGTGCTTGATGGCGTAATTCGGAGCTTGTCGCTCTTGCGTGTTCCACTTTCGAGGTCGTCGGTGCCAAAGTGAGGGTGGCTGGAGGTGCGGGAGCGAGAGCGGGAATACGAGGGGGTAAGACGAGATGCGACTTTTCCGACCGACGAGGCAAGTCGTGGGAACACGAGGAGTGCGATCACTTTAACACTGGGGGCGCAGGCGACGATTATGGCAAGATGATTTTCGAGAACGGACCAAATCATGGAGTTGGAGAACCACCCTGCAGGGCCATGTCAGCTTGAGTACAGACCGGGGGGTGCGTTGCGTAGGGCTTACATGAGAAGTCATTCTGTGTGTTAAACATGTGCACAGCATAAACTCGAGCAGCGCTGACAGCCAACACGCTAGGTAATATGTCAGCAAGAATGTCCGCATTAGTTTCCATCAGCACCCAGACTTACAGGCCACCAAGAGCAAAGAGACAGTTGAGACCGATCCGTTGAGCCCTGCGAAGTTGAAGATGCCATGTGAAAACAACGGGCATGATGTAAAGGACCAAGTCGGTTGCCAACATGAAGTTGGAATTAAAGTAGAAGAAGTAGTTGAGGTTGACGCAATACCCTTCCAGTTCTGGTCTCCAGGCTTTGTTGAAGGGGCGGCACTGAAATAAGTTGGCGAGAATGCTACTGCTGCCAAAGCCAAATGCAATGAAGTGCATGAAGTAAATGCTGCCGAGAAACTTCTTTTCACGGGTGATCTCTGCGTAGAAGAGGAGAAGGGCATGCTTAACAGCCCAATTGCAAAGGAAGTAGAAGACGTTGGAAGCGAGAATCAACTATGTATTGTCAGTGTGTGGGCCCTTTCTGTGATAGAAGGCGATATTCACCTTCGCAATCTTTATCGAATTATTGGGGTCGACATCTCTTTGATGGAGACCAAGACCCAGTGTTGTGCCAACTATCTGAAAGATAGAGAATACAAAGGCGGATACAGCGGCGAGCGTAATTAAAGCTACAGTTCATCAATATTGAACACCATCGAAGGCGGGGTAAAACTTACCATCATGCCATGAAAACATTCCAACCACGAATATTCTTCGTCCAACTCGTGCACAGAGTGCAAGGAGCGTAAATGCCATCAAAAAGCCATTGAGCCATAGGATGATGGGTTGTTGGCTCTCCATGATGAACCTTTCGGTGAAAATCCACGTGAACTCAAGTTAATGGTACGTGCACAAATGCTTCGAGCCTAAGATAGGACGAGCAAAATGTATAGGGAGCAAATTAAGGGATGAAGATAAGGATAGTTGGTCAAAGACCTGTTGCGAAGAAGGAATGACTGAAGCGTGAGGAGCAAAGTAGTTGAACTGGAGGATTCACCTGAAGTTTAAAACCTGTAGAGAGTGATCAACAAGAGCCACAGGAACTGCGTGTACTCACTGTAATCATGCAGACCGCGCCAGGAATAACGTCGAACTGCCGCGTACGGTGGAAGCTTACCGTAACACAGCTTTGGGAAACCCAATTTGGACGCAAGCCCTTAAGCGCCGTTGAAACATCTGCAGGTTGTGAACCAATCACTGCCGCCACGAAACATGCGGGCATTGTCAGCCAGCAGTGAGACTAGGCCTGGCTCTGCCCTACAAAATATGGGTGCACATGTCGATCAAAAACGTTCACAGGTGGTGTGAGTTTTGGTGACACCATGTGGCATAGTGAGGCACTGAGAATCGCCGATATTGCTGGACATCCGGTCGCCCCGAACCCCAATAAAATATTTTGCAGTGTCTACTGCCTGCGTTTGTATACTCTTCATATGAGCATTGACTTCCTATATGATCTCTATTGTATCCTCGAGGTCCGCTTGGTAAGTTGAACATTCGATAGCTTGCCTTCGACGCCAATCACACGAGCTGAGAGATGACTACGAACGGCCTATCCGTTCATGACAGCGGAAGGACCCTTTCGAACCGTTCGAACCGTTCCGTCCGCATTGGCGTATGCTGTAAATAAGTAAGTGGAGTATGGCCTCAAGCACTGTATGGTGTACTAATGTCGAGCATTCGACCGATCGGTCAAAGTCCCAAGTTCGTGGCTTCCGGAGCACAACAGAGATTGGGCTTTTGTGAGTTGGCTTCCTGTAAGGCTGGCGCGGGGCCGCGTTAAGCGACTTCATTTATCCTAAAGTGATCAGCGAATGGTTCACGCCTCCAAGCCTTGACCCTGGTTCCATAATCCCCAAAAATCTCCAAAAACCCCAGCTAGGCCAGTCAGCCCCGGTCTTTGAACCTGAAGGAGGCGACGTGCATGGCGTGCTGCCTATGGTTCTAAATAAAACCTTCCTTCTGTAAGAGTGTCGGAAGGCTCTTCGCTAGGCTTCTCATGTGTGGCGATCTCTCAGGAACATGCTGGTGTGTTATGTACGCCCCATGAGGCCTCCAACGAGGCCACTGCTCCTCTGGGCTCCAAGTCTAAGAATAGTTGGTAGATTTTTCCCACGTTGTCAACCTGCGTCTGAAATTTCGATCCATACATGACTGTGAGTGGTCGAATACAGCAAAATTGTTTCCCCCATGCGTTCCCAACCTTGGCCCTGGACCCCATGGTACCTGGGAATAGACCTTTGCTCTCCTGCTATCTCCAGAATTAGTGACGAGGAACAAGGTTCTTACTCCTTTTCGTCGGGTGACCGCACTGGTTCATGTTGACCTCCAGAAGATATCGCTTTGATTCGACACACTACGATAGATGTCAGGACAAAAGGTGCGGATGATATGTAAGACCTGAGTTCATCTACAAGATTGTTGCCTTCTCGATGAATATGATAATTGCTTCTGAAATTAGTATCGTGATGATTGCCATCTGCATTGGCTTGGCGTGACATTAAGGCTTGCCTGCAGCGGAGTGATGGTGAACCTCGTACAAGTACGGCGGTTGATTTAAAAGGAGACATCATACTATTAAGTTATTTCAACATCTCCTGTCGATCATACGCGTCTGGAGGAAAATTCCATGTAGTGAACATCTTACGCCTAGAGGGTTGATTCATACAGAAAATTGGCGAGGCTAACATGAGAACTCCTGAGTTTGGTGTCATCTTTTAGATTAGTGTCATGACATTCTTGCAGTAAATTCAGCCTGTATACATGTATTGTAGAAAGTAGAACACGTACCATAACCTACTCCTATAGCATTATCACGTGGTCCATCGGGTATGAATAGCCGGTCTTATGCGGAGTACCGGTATCCACATGGTGCGTAAAACCAACGGAGCATAAAAACATGTGAAAGGAAAAATTGTCAAATGGTTTGTCTTCTAATGTCTTTTGCTCTTCAGTAGCTAGATTTCGCTGCCTTTTAGCACGTTGCAATGTCTACCAATTCCGAATCCTGGAGTGGTCCGGGGTTGATGCAGCTAGCCTTTTCGATTCCGTCAACGTCAAAGCTCTCTCAAGAAACCTTCGACACATGGCTTAACGAAGTGTATCTTCCGGCCCTTATCGATAGTGGAGTTGTTCTAAGTGCATGGAGGTATAGAGCTGCCAATCTTGATTACCCAAAGCAACATATCGCATTGCTTAAGATCGGCGATCTAGCTCCAGTCCAAGACGGAGCTATTCAGAAAATTTCAAGAACGAGCGACAAGTTTCCGACCAATGGACCTGTGGAAGAATTCGTCGATTCCGAATCAAAAATCTTTGCTCTCGATCAACTTTTCGAAACCGAGAGACAGCCTGAAGGTGGGTTGTGCCTACCCGATAGCGTGTCGCATGGGATCGACTGACAATAATTAGATGTTGCGAAAACAATCATTTGGGCCGCTATGGAACCTCAGCCCGGCGGAGAAGCCGATCTAGATGCCTGGTACCGAGACGAACATAATCAACAGATGTCGGAGCAGCCAGGATGGAAACGGACAACCCGCTTCAAGCTCCTATATCAACACCGTTCGGATGGAAGAGAACCAGAGTATCTTTCCTTTGTAGCTATTCATGAGTTTGGTGAGGGTCATCACCTAGGAAAGAACGTTGAGCCACTAGATCCTATGACCGAATGGACGAAGAGATGTATGAGTGCAGCAAAGGGGATTGATGCTGCAATTTACGAGAAAACGAAACACTTCGGTCGGAAAACGTAGTGATGACCATGAAATCACACGTAGGTATAAATATAACCATGAGACTTAGTAGAGAGAATGCTAGTATATAGGTACTTCACGCAGAATTATTTATGGAGTAGACTTAGAACAAGAGATGACCCCGCAATCGCATGTGGGATGAGATATTTTGAGGCTAATCTATTTAAGGATTAGCCCCATCGTTATTCCTATGAATGACGGCATTGTTACGGCTTCCGACGGAACTTTGCGGCAGCTTCTCTTTCGGAATGAAGGCAATTCAGTCTTTCATGACCTTTTATCGTACTTACACTCAACTATTCCCATCAATTGCGCACAAGAGCATATATTCTACAACTTTCTGCCAATCTAAAAAGTCAGAAGCCTCTCAAAATGTCCGTAGAATCATTGGCGGCTTTCCGGAGTCACCGTTCGCAGGAGCTGCAGCGTCTTGCAGAACAGCACCTGCAGCATGAGTATGCCACATTATATGATATATTCTTTGGAATTCTGCTGATGCTTTTAGTCTCAATCAATCAGACCGTGACATTCTGAAGAGCGCTGGAGGTAAGGTGTCAACGCACGCAACAATCGGCTCGCTGCTAGGACTTGGGTTAGGAGTTTTCTGTGCAGTTCGATTACGGCGCATGCGTCTGGCATATTTCAATGCATTCAGGGCAATGGAAAAACCTGTCGAGATCAAATTCGCAGACGGAAGGACGCGTACGCCAACCTGATCCGCGATTGCTATCTGAAAATCTGACATCTCCTCAGAACCGGTTCCGGATATTTCATCACAGCTACAGCCATCCAGGTGGGCGGATGCTGCCTCTATATTTTTCTTCTCGTTCGGCGGCTTGTTTCTAGGAGGAGAAGGCGGGTTGCTCTCAGGCGCCGCATCGGCTTCGAGGACAATCACAAAGGATCCAGAAGCGAAAGCGCGGATCGAGAAAGCATTTCGGAATTATCGCATCGATGTTTTGAAGCAAGAGTTACAGGGGCTCGAGAACAAGAGCACACTTGCGAGCATCTTTAGTTGAAGCTATGAAGTGGGTCGATTAAAGAACAAAAACGGGCGTCGTATAGTAGGATGTACTATCCATCATGGCTTACAGGAAACATGTTTGGATGATACATCGAGTTTTGAGTAGATATTGACATAAAATGGGTTCCTTTATACGCTCATAGGTTTTGCATAGTGCAGAACAGGAGATGGTTTGTAGTAATGAACTATTATAATTAAGGCCTCTCTTTGCTTGAGCTTGGAGGGACTGCTTGGCCTCAACACTCAAGTGGCACCAGCGTCTTGACAACGCGTGGTCTCTGGGCGCGGTTGATCCACCAAAATACACTCGGCCCGGAGATCTGCTCATGGTTGGCTGGCCGTAGTGGCAGGAGAAAAGCTTGTGCCGTCCAGCGCTCCTGAACAATTCGCCGGCGCCCTGGCGAGTGGGGCGTGACGTCAATTACGCTCTTGTCTCCAAACGGAACCCCGTGCCATAGATTTTCTAATGAAATGGAACAATTCCCCGGGTCGTAGTTTGTTCACAAATCATCCATCGCTTCGTCTTCTTCAATTTTTTTATCGCCTGCGTTCTAGCTATCAATTTGTCGATACCCCCCAATGCGTACGTGGATACATATCCCTGATCACCACTATTCACGAAGCCTTTGCACATATCCCCCTTACGGTTGTGCGCGGCACTATTGCCCGAATCCTTCGTAAACATACATATTGCGTATGATAACTGTGACACCACATTGGTCTAATTAGACTCATATCGCGCTCAACGCACGGAAACCCTGGTGAATCCGCCGATATTGGAATTGTCCAACAGGTTACCCGTAACTCGGCAACTTCCTTCCAAATATCCTTCAACGAGAAAATCACTAGCATTAAAAATGCTCTTTCACTTACTCTGGCTGGTGGGCCTCGCAACGGCCCAGTCATCTTCATCCGTACAAAGCATTCGCACACTCACTGGAACGGAGAGGAGGCTCACCGGTGTGACCGGATCAGCCATTACTCTCCCATCTGATTTCGAAGGTAGCACTTTCGCAACCGGCACTGCGTCAATAAGTACCAGTACAGGAGCTCCGAACGCAACGGCCTCTCTCACAGGCTCTTCATCCGAGAATCCACTGACAAACATCATCGGCGGATCTCGCACTTTGAACATTTCGGGAATAGCAACAACCACAACCACTGCTGCACGCCCCTCAAATACTCAACCATGCAACAACTACCCCGAATTCTGCACTCGCCGATACTCTAATATCACCGAAGTCTGCGCCCACAACTCTCCATTCGCTGTGAGGAATAATGCCGGCAGCAATCAAGCTTTGGGCGTCACTGCCCAGCTCAACGACGGCATCCGAATGTTACAGTTCCAAACCCACTATGTAAACGGAACCATGTATGCCTGCCACACATCGTGCGATCTCCTCAACGCCGGTACGGTTGAAGCCTACTTCACTGAAGTTGCACGATGGGTTTCCACCCACCCATTCGACGTCATAACCATTCTCATTGGAAACTACGACTATGAGAAGAAAGATGCTAATGGCAACCCACTCGTCACATCCTCCAACTATGTCGCCCCAATCCAAAACTCAGGCCTACGCCAATACGTGTACCAGCCGCCCAAGACAGCCATGGAACTGGAAGACTGGCCAACGCTCAGTGAGCTCATCATCGGAAACGATCGCGTGGTCATGTTCATTGACTATAACTTCGACACTAATGCTGTCCCGTGGATGCTCTGGGAGTTCTACAACATGTGGGAGACACCGTTCTCGCCTACAGATCCTACGTTTCCCTGCACGGTGGACCGACCGGAAGGTTTGAGCGACCAGAAGAAACGCGATATGATGTACATGGCGAATCATAATTTGAACGTCGAAGTTAGCATTGGCAGTTTCAGCCTCTTGATCCCGAATACTGTGCAAATCAATGTTACAAATGGCATAGAAGGTCCGGGAAGTCTGGGGCTACAGGCGAATCATTGTACCGGTACGTTTTACTGCCTTCAAGGCTATATGTTTAGAGGGGAGCTTTCGCTAACGCACTTGCAGCGGACTGGGGTCGACCGCCGAATTTCCTGCTCGTCGATTATTACAATGAAGGACCGTCTAACGGCTCGGTCTTCGAGGTCGCAGCGAAGGCGAATGGCGTCACGTATAATAGGGAATGCTGTGGATCGCAGTCGCTTGCTGTTGTTGGCGTGCAGCCTTCGGCGGCGTACCTAGGCCTCGTCATTGCGGTTGCAGTGGCGATGATATTGTAGCCATCATGGAAACAAAATGATTTAGCTGGGCGTTGAGATCAAATGGGTCATGGTGTATTGGGTACTGTTTTCAAGCCATATATGGGATCGGACTAGGGCACACCGTACAGGTAAGGCGTTCTACGGGCATTTACGGAATGTTTCAGGGTTGCATATGGGATAATCAGAGAATAGAAGTGACGAAGGGTGTATTGTTTTACGAGGTCACTCCTGCATCATGCGAAAAATGCGAAATGAAACTTTTGATCTGAGCCTATACGCCTCATACATTTACAGTGTTTTTAAAAGGGATATCATAACCGCAGACCACTAGCTTTGGCCAAATGATGAGATAGGGATGCAACTACTAGTGAAGTCATGGTCGTTTATAATCCGTCACTCTTGCCATACCGCGAAGCAAGAAAGCTTATTCATAATTTATGCCTCGCAGAACTCGATATGAATGTTTTCAGACCGTCCTAAGGAATCGAAGAACGCCGTAATGCAGACAGCGGGGTGACCAAGATCAATTACGCTCAAGCCTTCGCCTTCTTGGCCTTCTTGAGCTTTCCACCCTCAGATACGCTTCGCTTCTTTTCAGGAACGACCTTGTCAGCATCTGCTGCAGCCTGCGACGAACGCCTGGTCTTCTTGGGCTTGAGGCCTTCCTCAGCGCCAGCAGTTGTGGTAGGCTCTTCCTCGAGCTCGGCCGCAGCACTCGACCTGGTCTTCCTGGTCTTCTTTGGTTTGCTTTCGACAATGGTCTCGACAACTTCAGCAACCTCAATGACTTCGGCCTCAGGTTCAGACTGGGCCTTGGCAGCCTTCTTTGACTTCTTCACCTTCACCGTTTCGGTCACCTCCACGCCATTAGGCTTTGTCTCGGTCTTAGTAACTGTTGCGGTTACCTCTTCGGCGGGTGCCTCGAGGAGCAATTGTTGGGCAGCGCCATCGATCAATGCAGCCACCTGCTTTGGTACCTCGTCCACACTCTTCAACTCGGGGGCAGCAAAGTCATAGCCAAACTCTTCCTTCAAAATCTTGGCCTGGTTTCCTCGCTTACGCTTCTGTGACTTCACCCTCTTCTCCCATACATCACGCGTGGCACCGCGTTCGAACTCCATTGCGGCAATCTTGTTGCGAGGCACATGCTTGAATCGTTCGCTGGCTCCCTTGAAGAGATTTTCATGAACGTCTTCGGGTTGAATGATCTTGCACTGAAGGATGTGGCCAAACATGAGATAGTTGTTCATAGTCTTCGCCACGATTTCTGCAACTTCTGAAGAAGCGAACTCGACAAAAGCGTAGTGTTTTGAAGCTCCAGTCCTCTTGTTTCGAGAGAGACGAAGTTGCGTAACGTCGCCAAACTGCTTAAAGTAGGCTTTCATCTGGGGTTCGTAAAAACCATGAGGAACTCGACTAAGATATGTGTGTTAGCGCGGATGTTCCAGTGATCCAGAACTCATACATACCCGATGTAGATTACACCTGGCTTATCGGACTCTATCTGGGAAAGTTTCGCAAGGCTCTTCCTAGCAGCATCAGGAATTGCGCTAGGAACGATGTCACCCTCGTCCTCCTTCTCAGCGTCGCTCTCGTCGCGATCACTTTCGAAGCCAGCAAGTAATGCGGCAGTTTGGTCATCTTCATCCTGGCCATCTTCGTCTTGCTCATCGTCGATGACAACCTCAGGCTCAAGGCTAGCCTCCTTCTGCTTCTTCGTAACCTTAGCCTTTTTCAATTTTTTGTCCGTAATCGCAGAAGGCTCAGCATCCTCTGTGGGTGCTGACTTTCCCTTCCTGTTCTTCTTTGCTTTGACTACAGGTTCTTCGATGACATCCACAGGCACGGTGACAGCTACTTCGACGACCTTGGTTCTCTTGGACCTTTTTGGTTTCTCGCCTTCCTCAGCTGTTACAGGCACATCCTCTTCGGCTGCTATTTCTTTCTTGTTCTCCTTCTTTCCCTTCTTGCTTTTGGTTGTCTCTCCCTTTGGTGTAGGTTTCTCGTCGAAGAAATCAGCGGCTCGTTTGCGGGTCGCCTTCACTTTGACGGCAAGGTCGTCGATTGGCGCAACAGCGGCTTTGAGGGCTTTAGCAGAAGATTTTTGAGCAGTATCGTCTGCCTTCTTTTGCTTCTTTGCTTTCGGCGAAGCGTCGGTCGCGCCTGTACAATGAGAAATGTTAGCAGAACGCTTGGTTGATGTGCGACAGCACCCGTTTGCGGGTAGAAGAATTGTTGGCAGAAGTCTGACACAAGTCAGACTGAGCTCATATGACTGACCTTTACGCTTTTTTGTTTCGGGAGCCATTGTAAGGTATGTGGGATGTGTAGAGTGGAACGATGGTTGAGGTAGAGGTGCGGAAAAAGTTCGAATGTGAGCTTGGACCTTCGAACATTTTGGCGCTAGTCGGCAGGCTCAGCGCCTCAGTCTAGGGAAACACCGACTCGGAACCATCAACCTGCACGAACAACAGCAATAAGAGTGCAAAAAAACTTCAGATTTTGCGTACTTGGACATAGCCCGAGTACGACTGAGCCTGGTATCTTGGAGTATCTCCCCTTGCTCGTGGAAGCACTGCCACAAAGTACCTGTTAACGAACCTGGTCTTTGCTTGCAACCATAATTGCAACTAAGTGCCATCTTAGCCGTTGAGGTCAACAATCAACTCACCGCGTGACTTACTAACGATCTGATTGTCACGACCGGACATTCTTCTCATCAAAGTTGCACACTGTCATCTATTTAGTAACTTGCAGCACAAGTACCACAAAGATAATGGCTCCTGCGATTAGTCTGAACGATCAACATGATTGGGATGATTCGGCACTGATCGATTCCTGGGAATCAGCCCTCGATGAATACAAGGTTCGTTGGCTCGCTCTCTTTTGGTTGTTGCGTCGACTCTTGTCAATACTTAGCTGACCTTGGGCGCAGAAGTATCACAGTATTCAAGCACAGGGTAAACGTCTGGAAGATGTTCTGACTGCAGAGGAACTGAGCTCATTGAAAGCGTACGCCTCCCCCTTTCCCTCTCCCTTGAATTCAAGACGCCAAGTCTAATATTCACAGGGACTATGGCGATCTGGTCGAGGACGTAGAAACAACGACCAAGGCTGCCGATGGCGGTATTTATGCGGGACAAATAGATACCGAAACTCCTGAGGCAAGTGGTAACGCCAACAGTCAGGTTCCTCAGGACGTAACACAAGTAGAGGTATTATTCGTTCCAGATCGGCAATGATCCCGGCTGTCACTGACCGTCATAGGAAGTAACGGCTCCCACAGACCAGGAGTCTTCGACAAAAACGGTAGAAACAAATGCGCACACACATGATGAGGCTCATGCCGCCTCGATGCCACAGGCTATTCTCGGTACAGGTGGGTATCCGGCTTGACAGCGTCCGAATCAGGATGCCTAGAATTGTCTACCCCCTGTTAGAAACAAGTTGACAGTTTGACAGTGCAAGACGAGAACCTGAAGAACTTGATGATGGCTTGGTACTACGCTGGTTACTATACAGGAGTTCAACAATCACGCCCCCTTCCTGGCGACGGAAAGTAAGTCGCTTTGCAGTGGAGGACATAGATGCGGTCAGCTGGTGTAATCTTCGTATGTGACAACGGTCGAACAGTACGGACTCTTGAATCCATGTGATAGCTTTCTTTCAGCGACTTGATCACAAACACTCCGCAAAACTAAATGGCTGGGCCAATTAGCGGTAAGACGTCTTTCCGCCTGATGTTTCGTGGGTTGCTGATCCGGCCTAGCCCAAGAAATCATCGCTTCAAAATCCTCGGACCCTCAGGCTGCGAGATGAATTGCCTCAAGTTTTCAAGCCTAAGACCCTCCCCCACAGTGCCCGTTGAAGGGATCCGTTGGGCGTTCCCATGTTTTCCTGTGCTTGGTGAAGCTTGGTGGTCCATTTCGGGTCGTGCACCGCAAGCGAGACAGATCTGCGACACTGTTGCGACACCCCTCGAACCCTCCTCAAACCGTTGCCCCTTCGAAACCCCCCCGCCACGGCCGCCACTAAGGTCTGCCTCAGTAAAAATCGGATCATTTTGTAGATGCATTCCTTATTTTTACGGATTCATGCCAAGCCGAGGGGCGGCCACGTTTCGCCCTGACTCCGTCACAACTACGCTTTCTTGGTATCTCAATTTCATGCGTAGATTTAAGCAGAGCCGGTCCCTGCGACAGTACTTTTCTCACGCATCTCCTCCTCCATAACTGTGTCGGACCTGTGCCTAACCTTTCCACTCTCTTTTCTTTACACTTCGCTTCACCATCTTACTATTCCCGAGCCGGCCCTCGTAGTGAGCCATTCAGTCTTTGCCTTCTACCTATTCAGTTTTATTAGCTTGCAGCGCAGGCGGATTACATTCCTTCCAACTTTATACCAATCTATCACATAGTCATAATGAAGTACTTCACCACACTACCACTGGTCGCTAGCCTAGCCGCTGCCCAGATGAATGTCATGAGCCTCGCACAAGCTCCCACTGGCGCGCAAACACATACTGTAAGTATTGCGCGATACAGAATCATCAACCAAATTCTAACGTTCTCCAGGTTGTCGTCGGTGGCTTGAAACCCGTTGCAACTGGAATGGCGCCTGTCCTCGGATATTTCCCGGAAGCAATTACTGCTAATGTTGGCGACGTCGTCCTATTCAAGTTCTACCAGAAGAACCACACCGTTACCCAATCGACTTTCGCGGATCCCTGTAAGAAATTGGATGGAGGACTTGATTCTGGATTCATGCCCAATCCAGAGGGCAAGGAAGGAGTGGAATGGAATATGACCGTTCCCACCACCGAAGCGCTTTGTGAGTCGTCCCATGCCCGCAAGATTCTCTCAAGAATACAAGCTAACAGAAACTCAGGGTTCTACTGCAAACAACGAACTGGTGTTCACTGCGGAAAGGGCATGGTTTTCTCGGTTAATGCGAAATTCGATGGCGAAAAGACAATGGCTCAATTCAAGCAACTCGCTATCAACAAGAACGGAACAGAACAAGCCCCCCTCAGTCTCGGCGCTCTCCAACAAGTTGCGCCCGGAGCCGCAGCTGCCCCTACGACCGTTACCATTCAAGCTGGAGGAGGCGGCGGTGCCGTCGCGACGCCCACAGGCTCTGGTGGCGCCCTCGCCACCGCAACCGTTGTTGCTGGAGCAGGACAGGACGGACAAGGCCAGGCTTGCTCATGCCAATGTCTTTGCGGCATGAACTCATTCCCGCAGGCGGCAGCGGTGAACAACTTTGGTGGATTCCCTGGACTGTTGACAGGTTAATTATTTTAGAGGATCAAGAGAAGATACAGTTTTGGTAGTGTAAGGGGGGGGTACTTTTGATGACAGTAATCGATTCGGTAGTTGGACGATTCAGTTCTTATGATGGGTTTCGACGCTTCTGGGTTCGCAACAGCAACGACAACCCTTATACCACTTTTTATCCTTTTGGCGTTCGCATTATACCGTACTGAAGTAATCGGCAGCCCCCATGGTCAGGAGGGTTGTGGTCAGTTGTAAAACTAAAGATAGAATCTTTAAAATCGATCCAAGAGATCTTTTTCAATTCTCAAAGCTCAGTTGCATTTTCTTATGAACGATGAATGTTGTGAAGAGAAGTGGAATGGCGCATAGTGGGATGGGAAGTTAGCCATCACAGCAGTTTTAATAATCATTTCATTCTAGTCATCTGCAAAGTGACTGCAGTAGACGTCCCAAGTCACACCCCAGCTCCACGAACCCCTTTAAAGAAATAACCAACCTAGGATCTCCACCATCTATAATACCCAAAAGTTCTACAGAAAAGCCCGCTCAGCGCTGATGGGAATATTGAGCTATGGCAGCGCCAGGCAGTGATAAACATCCTCTGAGTGAGCAATTTGAGAATCGGAGGAGAAAAGAAGATAGCGCCATATAGAGCTCCTATTTGGTGGCTTGGCCAGATTTCTTCGCTTCGGCTGTTCGCATGTCAGCACATGCCATCCGCATTCCGCTTTGACATTCATGCACATCTAGGAAACTACGCAACCCAACACCCGGCCGCGGCCAATCCGAAACGGTTGGGGGAAAGCCAAATTGAGATGAGTGATCGGGAAAAGTACGTACCGGCAGCCTGTTTGGCGCGCATGATAGCGGCCTGGTCTTCCTTGGTTTTGGCAAATTCAGTGCCGGTTTGCTGTCAGAGTCAGAGTCAGAATAAAAGAACTCGGCGGTATGGCTGTAAAGGAGCAGGCGCTTGAGCCGACAGTTTTTGGTGAGGGAATATACGTACAGCATTTTTTTTCTTCTGTAAGGAGAATGTTAGCATGTGTTTGACGGAGAGGTAGACGTAGAGATGCGTGTAGATATGTAGGGGATTGCGGGAATACGTACAGTGCCAGCGGCGGCCTTAAGGTTCTTTTCACGAGCCTTGTCACGTTGGTTTCCGCGCGCCATGTTAGTGGTGTTTACTCCGAAGTATGGGTAGTCGTTCAAAGTGGCAAAGCAGTTGTCGGGATGTGTTGGGTTTCTTTCAGCGGTGAGCGGCGAGGGTTGTGGTTGAAGAAGGAAGTGTGGCAGTGGACTTCAGCAGCTTAGCGGCCGAGTTTAAAAATAGTGGCGTTGCGGAGGGCTAGATGCAGCGTTCTTGTTGGCCTGGATTGGCAACGACATTCATTTACTTAGCTCCGTCAAGAACGGCCAAAATAATCATTAATTTCTAACAGATTGAATTAAAAGAAGGTTCAAGGAACTGTCGCCAGAATATCTCGATCAAATGGATGGAAATTGTATTGATCACGTGATTGCTTTGTGAGATAGCACATACGTCCATGGATACAGATGCAATTTTGGAAAAACGTGGCAACCGCCTTTCGAAAATAGGTATGAGACCAACAGTATCAAATTATTTTGCTAATCTAAATGTGAAGTGCTCAGATTTATGTGGCGTAGAGACTTGTTCAATTGCTATTGTTTTTGTCCCTTTATACAAAAAGGCGACCAAATTTCCCCATGAGCTACGGTTAGATAATTCGATGATACACCATCAGGTTGATATATTTTTCCAGTTCTTCAAATATTGTTTCGAAATACGTATGCTACTACATTTTCCTATTCGGATTGATTCGATACAGTCAGGTTTCTATATAAATAAGTGACTCCCGAGTATATATCGCCAATGGTATACATTTCGTATGCGAGATCATTTTGCAAAGCTGAAGGTTCAATTTGTACAAGTGTGAGAATCCTTCTAATGCTCACACAGCTAATAAGCTCTTTGACCAGACAGCCATGGAAAAGAAAAAGAAAAAAGTAACTTGCGCGCACTTTACTTCCTATACCACATTCTAGTGATCTTTGTGTGCCTCATCTTCTTCTGCAGCTGGAAGATACCGTACATAAGAGCCTCTGATGTAGGTGGACATCCCGGAACGTAGATATCTACTGGGACAATCCTGTCACATCCCCTCGTAACCGAGTAACTGTAGTGATAATACCCTCCTCCGTTTGCGCAGCTACCCATAGAAATAACCCAGCGGGGATCTGGCATTTGGTCGTAGACCTGTCGGAGGGCGGGTGCCATCTTATTTGTGAGAGTACCGGCCACAATCATAACGTCGGACTGTCGAGGGGAGGCACGAAAAATTATACCAAGCCGATCCTGATCGTATCGGGGTGTTGAAAGATGCATCATCTCGACGGCACAGCAAGCCAATCCGAAAGTCATGGGCCAAAGAGAGCTCTGGCGCGCCCAATTCGCGATTTGGTCGAGGGTGGTTCTATAACCAAGTCAGTCAAACACTTTCCAATGCCATGTTATTCATCGATTGAAGCGACAAATCTTGCCAACTCAATATCTTCCAAACGTACAGTGCATATTGCATAGCTCCCTTCTTTCCCTCTTGACTCGGTAACGGTACCTCTCGTCGCGCAAGTTTCATCGGAGGCGGTGTTCCAGGGTTTCCTGCAACGAGGGCGGGCTTCTGCATTGATGTTGAGGAATTCGAGGAGGTAGACGAGAGAAAGGCCGCGGATCCTGCGCGATATGGCAGCAGAGCTGCTGAGGGTTTGACTGGCCACAATGTTAGTTCCGGGGAAAGGGCAAGCTTTGAAGAGGTGGCAGGTACGCACCACGAAGTGCCATTGAGGCAGCGAACCTTGTTGTCGACAACATTCTGGCGACAGTGACAAAGGAAAGCTACCGTGAGGGAGTGGAGAGGAAGTTAACTTGAAGTGGCGATGGCGGAGGGGGAGGTTTGCGAGGTGACGTTCAGGAAGAAAGCACGCCAAGCCTCACCTAGCGAGGTTGATTACGGCTCGACTCGACCGAGCTCTGGTTGGCCAGGGCTGCCCTCCACACCTTGCCAACCTTCACCATCATCAACTATCGTCGGACAGCATCGAAGAAAGCAATCTACCACGCAGCTACTCAACCAGCACCAGCAGATAACCTGTATAACCAAAATCTCTTTGAATCCCATCGCTGTTCCACCTTTTTATAAACCAGAAAGCGTCCTTTCCACGATGACTGGAAGAGTACCATCAATAGCGTGCATCGGCGTTATAGGGAAGCACGTGAGGATCCCCACGGCAATGGACCCCCTTGTCAAGTAGCTTATACTCATACATTGAATAGAACAACCCGCTTCATATATCACTCTTTCCTGCCGAAGAGCGTGCGCCACTGGAATTCCAGTTCCTGTTGTCCTCATGTTTGGACATATTTGAAGCACGTCTACCATATAAAACAGTCGATCAAGACTTTGGACTTCTTCAAGCAGTTGATGAGCGGCTCGCTATGTATGGCTGGTTGACCAACACGGGCGTTAAGCTTGTCATAGTTGTGGACATGGAAGGCCGTCCTGCAACAGCTCTTGACAGCAAAGCATCAACGGCCATAGGGCTCCGCGACTCCGATCTCAAGCCAGTAAGCATAATGATGCCCAATAACTTGTAAGTATTCTAGCAGGCGGCTTACATTACTAGGCTTTCAGGGCACTGCAGACGGCCTACATCAAGCTACTGCGTAACCCTTTTTACAACCCGGACGAACATTCACCACTTACGGCAACTGCAGAGAACAAAGTCGGTTCGATGCAGATTACCAGCAGAAACTTCATTCAAGAAATTAAGAAGATTGGGGAAGCATGGGCGCCTGGAGTAACAAATCTCTAATCACGAACACTCCTCTCGATTTCTCACACATGTGGGCATTTCTAGGCGTTCAATTCTTATCGAAGTCAAAATACCCAGCTACGAACAATTATTTAATTCATTTCGCCTCTACTTCTATTATATGCATCGTCTTCCACACAAAACCACATATCTATCGGGTAATTCATATGTCCATCGTGCTAAATCATAAGAGGTTAGCGTCGATCTCGATCATCAATCCACCTCGGTCTTTGAATGCACGCATCAACCTCCATTCCACCATTAACAAAACCCATTTCTCGATGCCTTCCAGCGGAACCGGATTGGCAATCACAAATCCACTCGTGCTCTATCGCAGCCTCCTTGCTACGAATCGCATTAAACCAGATCCTGCGCAGCATCGTTTAGGTGACGTCTACCATTCTAGCCCGCCAAGAGTACAACAACTGACTGGCCATACAGCACTCCAATTGCAAAAGCTGTACGAAACGCTTATTGATTATGAACCAAGTGTGGAGTATTCTCAACGACTCAAGCAATTGAGTCGTGCAGTGTCAGCCAATCAAGATGCGCCAATCACTACAACAAGAGCCTCCGGCCAAAGCCGATTTGGCACTCGAGGAGTATGGAGCTCTCTGTTGGCACAGAAGGAGAAGAGAGACTCTCTAGCTCTGACTCGTGTTCTGACCAGTCACGAAGCCGCCATGAATCTTCAAAGCCCCAAAGGCTTCATGCTGCACGGCGAGGTCGGAACAGGGAAGTCCATGCTGATAGATCTCTTTGCTGATTGCCTTCCGAATCGAAAGAAGAAACGTTGGCATTTCAACACTTTCATGCTCGAGACTATCTCGCGGCTTGAAGCTCTCCGGAAAGCACAATTAGAATGGGGCCACGATGGTTCACACGACGAATACTCTTTACTGTGGCTTGCGCGGGATTTGATCGACAAGTCGCCAGTACTATTCCTGGACGAATTCCAACTTCCCGATCGTGCCGCCTCAAAGATTTTGTCCAATCTTATGACCAGTTTCTTTCAACTCGGCGGTGTTTTGATTGCAACGAGTAACCGTATGCCAGAGGAACTCGCCAAAGCGGCTGGTATGGAGTTCATGCGACCAGTCTCGAGAATGAGTCGATTAGGATGGACCCTTGGGCTTGGGGGTGTAGTAGGACGGGATGACGGACCAGGACAAAGAGGAGAATTCGCCCAATTCCTCGAAGTCCTCAGAGCTCGGTGCGAGATATGGGAGATGGAAGGAAAGAGCGATTATCGAAGACTCTCTAGTGAAGAAGATGGACTAGTCATCAAAACGTCTACAGTCGCAGCATCAGGCTTAGCATCAGCATCGACAACAGGAACATCACATAATGTATCAACATATACGTCAGACGAAAAGACCAAGTCGACCACCACCGCCACTCTTCCAAAGAACTATCTCATAATCCCACCCCCCAACGCCGACCCAGCCACAATATCCCAATTCCACGAAAACCTCAACATCCTCATCCCCCCATCAACCCCCTGGAAACCCTCCGTTCTCACAGTCTACGGCCGCAAAATCCCAATCCCGCACCAACACTCCGGCACCGCCCTCTTCACCTTTGACCAACTCTGCGGCGCCACCCTCGGACCCGCCGACGTACGTATCCCATCATTATGGCCCTTGACCCTGTAACCGAATCACTAACACCTCCATCCTACAGTACATATCCCTTGCAGCGGCCTACCACACCCTAATCCTCACCTCGATCCCAACCTTAACCCTTCTCCACAAAAACGAAGCCCGCCGCCTCATCACGCTGCTAGACGCGCTGTACGAAGCACGATGCCGTCTAGCCATCACAGCAGCGACACATCCGGATACGCTTTTTTTCCCGGAACCGAAACGTACTATATCGACACCATCGGCGTCCGGTGAAGAGAATAGGAACGATGATGCAATGATTTCAGAGGACGCCCTCCACCCAGAAACTTACTCCGAAATCCACCAAGATCTCACATCGCCATTTCGTCCCAACGTATCGTCCTATTCCAATTCCCCCGCATCATCTCCACTCCCCTCCCTCTCTCCCGACGCCCTCGAAGACGATCCCCCGAACCGCATCCGCAGACCGGGGACATCGTTTACGGATGAGCGGCGCCGTAGCGGCGACAGTGGCGGTCCCGATTTCAGTAATGTAGGCGGGCTGACGGGAGAAGATGAGAGGTTTGCGGTTAGGAGGGCGGAGAGCAGGATTTGGGAGATGTGTGGGAAGAGGTGGTGGGGGCGGATGGGGGAGGAGGGGTGGTGGAGACCGGTTGGGGTGGAGGAGAGGTTTTGGGAAGGTGGACGGGGTATTGTTGATGGAGGACGGGGGGTGAGGATGCAGGGGAGGGAGGAAGATGTGCTTGGGAGTGGAACTGCGAGTCCGTTTCGGACGAGGGAGGACGAGCCGCCCAAGTTGCATTGGACGCATGTTTGGGGTACGGTGAAGTGGGGGAAGAGGGCGGGGGCTTGGGGTAAGGGGGTCGAGGGGTTGGAGGAGAGGAGGAGGGAGGCAGAGGCAAAGGGAGAGGCGGGGGGGAAGGGTGGAGATGCGGATGGGGGAGAGAAGAAGGTGTGAAGTATGAGGTTGCAGAATGGCGGATATAGTCGCTATGTATAGATTCAATTGGATGCATGAACGAGTTCAACATCTGTCCAGCACATATTCATATTGCATACATCACAAATCAAAATTTTCATCAATGGCGGGAAATATGAACCAAGATGTCATTCATTCATATCTGACTCAAACCACTCAGCTATTCGCCGGGGCAAAGCCAGCCCGCCATAACGCCATCCATGCCGTGCCGTGCCATGCCAGCCATGCCTTCCTTCCATGATATTTTCTCCTCCTGAGCCCCCTTTCCTTCTTTCTTTCTTTCTTTCCTTCATTCAATCCATCTACGCGTCCTCAACGACGGTAGTCTGGAGACCCTTGGGGTCCTTGACGTTCACGGCTTGGACGTAGCTGTACAGCTTCTCCTTGGCGCCCTCCTCGTCGTTACGCTTACGCGAGACACGGACACGGAGACGGTATGGGACGCCCTTGATGCCGGACTCCCAGACCTTCTTGTTGAGCTGGGGGTCGAGGCGGACGTCGGAGGTGCCCTAAAAAATCGTTAGCATAAAAAAAATTAAATATCAAATATCCAACGTCTAGTTGGACATTCTGTATGGACAGATGTGCACTCACCATCGCCTTCTCGGCGAAAGCGCGGATCTCCTTGATAGCCTTGGGTGCCCGCTTCTTGAAGGCCACACCATGCACCTATATCCGCAAAAACCATTTATTAGCCTATGTTCTTTCTTCAGTCTTCCGCCCGATACCCTTTCCGCAGCGCGCAGTGTGTCGTCAGGTGCTGCGCGCTGTGGAGAAGAGGCCATCGATGGACTTCACAAAACTGAATCAACATACTCGCTTGTGGAGGTGGATTGTGTATTCGCGGGCGACGACGTCAGCGATGGCGCTGCGGGTGGTCTTGCCGGCTGGCTTCTTGCCGCTCTTTGCGTTGGGCATTTCTGAGGAGAGAGATGTTGGTTAGTGAAATTGTTCAAGTTTGGAGGCAGAAGTGCGATTGGAACTGGGAAAGTTCTGGGATGGGCTCCTCAGACAGTATTTTTGAGATCGCAATTAAAAGAATGTAACTCACTGAATGTATTTGTCGCTGGTGGTTAGTCGTCGACGGCGTTGGTGTGGCTTGAGGTCGGAGGTTGAGGTTCACAAAATGAATTTCCTGTGGGTTACGTTCGCTTAATGGATCGCTTGGCATACATGGTCTGAGCGTCAACTGCCAAGATTTTGTCCATCTTAAGCCTCATGAGACTTGATGTTTGGAATGATCAAAGAAGAATCGAATATATATTTACGTGTACTCGTGAATAACAACAATAATAATGATATAGTAATACAAGATGGTATCAAAACGCCGTCCATGCATGTGCCGAAATTGCCTTTTCCTTGTTATTGTTTTTGCCCCCAAACACCAATCAATCAAATCTCATGGATGACCAGGAAGGTCGAATTCTCTGTCGTCGCCCTCACCGTCCCCTTCATCTTCATCATCTGCCTCGTCCACGCTTTCGTCGCTACTGCTGTCCTCGTCGTCGTCCCCTTCGTCGCCTGACAGGAAGCGATCGACTCGCCCCCTGTCTTCTCCCCAAAACTGAAGTCCATCAAGATCCTGACCTTCCGACAAATCTAATTGTGGGATGTTGTCCATAGCGGGGGTCCAGTAGTTCCTTAGCGGTAGGAAAGATCTGCTGAATCTTTCAAGAACATATTGGGGGAGGGAAGGCTGCTGCACAGTCGAGCCATCTGTTGCTTTGCACTCTGGACGTTCTTCTCCAAGATCAATGATGGGAACGTTCTCATCGGCAACTTCCCCAGTTGGGTTGAGATAGTTGCGAATCTGGGGAAATGATCGACCAACTCGTTCCAGCAATTTATTCGCATCCGGCATTTGGGGCATCTGGGGAAATGGCGGCAACTGCGGCATACCAGGAAACTGCGGAATCTGGGGCATACCAGGAAACTGCGGAATCTGGGGCATACCAGGAAACTGCGGAATCTGGGGCATACCAGGAAATTGCGGAATCTGGGGCATCTGGGGCATTTGAGGCATTTGAGGCATCCCAGGGAATTGCGGCATTTGGAAGGGAAAGGAAGGCAGTTGGCCTGGAAGCCAAGTCTCCTCGGGTTTGTCTGGTTGGAAATAGTATCGAGGTGATTTCAATGGCTGTGATGAGGGGGAGCTTGCGCTAGCAGGAGACCTAGACCCGGATTCCGCATCAGCAGCAAGTAGAGCATTGGCTGCTTCCTCGCTCTGTGGACCATTGAGTATACGAAGCTCGTTCGTATTATATGAGTCGCAGGTGTTACACTTGTTCCCAAGCCAATGGTAACTGACCGATGATTTTGCGGAGCAATCATTGCATTGAATGACGGCTCTGGTATTGGTAAATTGTTCCGGCATCGGTTGACTTTCAATTGCCTGTGTGAGTTTTCGCCATTGTAGTTCCATATTTACGGCACTCTTCTTGCACATGGGGCATTTGTACGCCGTCTCCATATATAACTTATAGCAGCCTTTGTGAAGATAATGGCCACATGGCATGGCGACAACAGCGCTAGATGAGTTGAAAAGGTATTCACCGCATATTGGACAATCGCAATCGGTCGCTCGCTCGAGACACTTATGGGTGCTGGCATGGGAAATGGATATGCAAACATTGCAACGCTAGATATGGTTAGAATTCCCACCAGTAACAAGTAGATGTACGTACCTTGCAGTGAAAATAGTCTTTTCCCAGGCCTTCTCCTTTTCTACAGATACCACAATCCATACAATGATATATTTTCTTGCTGTTGTCATCATCCCAGAGTTTACAGATATCACAGTAGTACCACGCTGCCACGGTATTACATTGCACACAATGCTCACCGGCCTTCTGAGCTGTTCCACAGGCCATACAAAGCATGTTCTGTGTCTTGCTGCGCTCTAAGTTGTGGTCCTCTGCGGCATCATGGCAGTTGCGGCATGTATACCATCTCCGACAATGAAAACATTGTACCTTGACATTGCGTTTGTAATGTTGGCAACCAAAGAATGGTCCATCATCTGAAGTATCCAAGTCCTCCTCCTCACCATGATGGTCCATATTGTGATCCAGGCTATGAATTCTGTATGTGGGGTCCGTATCACCAGGGCGCAAGTTGAATGGGTTATCGGGGTCGATGTCAGAGGCCAATGATATGGGGGACGAAACGTGAATATCTGAGAAGATAGACTGTCCCGAAGTGGGCGTAAATGGTCTGTCATTGGAGACAAAACTATTTGGTGATTGTGGGCGAAAGAAGTTGTAACGTTCCGTCATCAACGAGTGCATCATGCGGGCCTTTTCCACGTCACCAACAGTGAGGCTCCTAATATCATGGATGCGTGCTCTAAGATGGCGCATGCCATCGTCGGCTGGTAAGGATTCGGACACGGCGACGGGCGCATTCTGCGGAGAGGGAATCGGGATTGTTCTGCTCTGGTTTTGTGCGGTCGCATTAGCAGGAATGTCGACGGGCGAAGAACGTAGGAGATCGAGATGCCGGAGTTCGTTTTCAAGAGAGTGGTCTGGCGTGGTAGGCATGTTTACATTGACGTGAATATTAATGGGCAGGCTTGGTGTAGAAGGGGATGCACGCGACGGGTTTAGCCGCGGTGCATGCGCCGTGCCGTCATCCTCATCATCGACAACAGCAACAACAGATTGGTGGGGACCTGCTTGCGGTGAGATTTGACGAAGCTGGTCCAAGAAAGTAGCGGGTTGGGTGTCAGCCATCAGGCTTTGTTCAGTCCCTGCGTTCACATCCTGGACATGATGGGTGGGTGTTGACAGTGGGGAACTGAGGGGAGAGAAAGCGACGGGATTTGCATGTGATGGACGTCTGCCAGAGCTGTTCTCTTCAGACGGTGGAATGGCACCTGAAAAGCGACGTGCCTGGCGAACAACAGGATCGATAATAAAAGAGGCGAGGAGGTTAGTCATGAGTATCTCGAGGGTAGAAGAGAGAAAAGAAAAGTAAGGTGGAGGAAGGAAAGAAAGAACCTCGGTGGCCAAGCGCAGTGTGGTAGTGGTGCTGCTCTGGTGGTCTCTGGTTCCTGCTCCTGCCCAGGTGGTCCAGGTGGTCCAGGTGGTCCAGGTGCTGCCCACCTGATGACCTTCGTGCCACCCACTCTCGGAGAAGCCGCCACGAACGACCCCCGCAAGCATTACCAGATCTAGAGACACCCAGACCTCCTACTTTTCAAGAATCATCCCTACAACATTCATACCCACAACAACAGCAACAACAAAAACAATAGGATAATGTTTTTTATCCAACGCCTGAGTAATACCTAAACAACTTATTAGCACGAAAGTTTGCATTGAATTTCACTCTGCGAAACTTGTGTTCGGCGGTAAGGCAAATGAGCGATTTGGTTCCTAGACCAACCTGAGAGCTCCCGTCACACACGTTGAACCATGGACCATGACCGGTTGACTCCCATCGAATAAGATAAAATGCTTTTTTCAATTGTGACTCTTTCATTCGGCTAATTACTAGAGTAATCTCTCTCTCTCTCTCTCTCTCTCTCTCTCTCTCTCTCTCTCTGCCCGTTATGCACACACTCAAAGCTCTGTAGGTATACAAGCCTCCTCCTCTGCGCGCACGTCCAGTGCTTTTGACTTGCATAACCTCCTGGCAAGGAAAATCGAATGCTTTTGTTCAAAACCAGCGAGATGTTACCCCGCCCGTCCTCCGCTGAAGAACGGGGATCTCGATATCGTACCGTGCAAAAACTCCTATGCACCCCCAGTGCCCCCCTTGAATGTTTTCCAGCCAAGTGTGCACACACATACCGAAATGAGACCACCAAAACTCCGAATGCATCCGCCTATTAAAAGACAGTAAAAGAAATCGCTGGCAGTGGTATCTAAAAAGCAAGGAAACCCAAATAAGAAGGACAACCATGGGAATCGTAACAGGCCGTAAAGGAAAAGAAAGGAAAAAACAGATAGCAGCGCTGTGGAACACTGCTTGTGATTCCAACATGCAAAGGCACATTGGCTTTTGTCCATTAAGAAAACAAAAGGTAAGGCGCATTGAAGCGCAATGGTCAAATCTATCGATCTTTAACAGGGTTCGTGGAGAAGTGGAAGTTCAGAAATTCGAAACGGTCTTTCGAGTTCGTTCGACTGTCGGGTGTAAAAGCTCCTTGGGAACTGTTATCGCCGAGAGGAGGCGTCGACTTGAAGGCTTGAGGAGCTTCGCGTGGCTCGAGGAGAAGCGATCGCCGGTAGTAGCTCTGTACGTTGGCTTGATCGCTAGATTGGACTCGCAGGATCTGGGACTCCATCCACTCTTGCATCTCGGGGACAACCGCAAGCCGATAGGGCACCTGAAAGGACTGTAGTTGGCCGATAATTCTGGCAGTCTTCATATGCTTGTCGAAGTTTATAACAGAGACACCGTCACAACCATCCTCTCCGGGAAGTTGTCGAGTTGTACCATTGCCGACATCAACGAAGGTAAGATCAGTGAGATAGATGCCGACAAAGGGGATGCAGGGCGCGACGTGGTTCTGAAGGCGTTGACGAAGGACTGCGTAGTTGCGGCCGACGTCCGTGATGGTCTTCAGTTCCTCAAGACGAGCCTTAGTCTTCGCAGAAACGAGTTCCCAAGTTCTCTTGAGCCTGAGAACCATTGAAGAGTTGAGAGAGCAAATAATCGCCATGAGTGAATCGTAGTTGTTAAGTTCAAGGCATCGAATGGCAATCTTGACCCACTGCTTAATTATGACGGCTCTCTTTTTGGCATCTTCGAGTTGCAAGATAGTGTCGGCAACAAGATTGGCCAAGTCCGTGGAGAGAGTCGACATGGCACGCACATTGACAGCTTTGGAGCCGTTCTTCTTGGTCCACTCGGAAGCCAAGAGCTCTTCCGGCTGGATCGCGCAGAATAATTTGGATTCGATCAGGGTGAATTGCCTGGCTAGCTCGAGCGGGTCAAAATCAAGGATGCTGCATTGCAGTTTTCCATCTTTGCTGTTGCGCAGAGCGTTCAGCTGGCCTTTGGTGACGATGGGATTGGGAACATTGCTGTCCGCTGGCGTAAACAGTGTGTTGGAAACACCAGTCTTTCCCAAGGAGGAAACGAAGCGCGGTACTAGGGCTCCAGCACGAATTTCGGTGACCTTGGACGTTAACTCGGCGAGCCGTTTACCCGCTGCCGGAAGGGCATTGCGCAGCTTGCCTGTGGCAAAGGTAAGGATCACTCCAAGAGCAGCATTGTCACTGTGGCTGATCCAGTGGCTCTCCAGCCAGCCTTTGAAGACATTGTAGACGCGTAGTCTGACTGGAACCCCGACGGACGGGCTGTCGCCAATGTAATCGAAACGAGCGATAAGGCATTGTGCTAGTTCCACTGGCGTCGCAAAGAGTCGGAATGTGAGGTAAAAAGCCGTAACGAACATGGCATCAGGAGTGGACTCGTGAGTGGTCAGTTGTTCAACCAGAGCAGGAAGGGAACCTCCGGAGATTTGGCCGTCTTTGTTGTATATGAGCTCGTGGGCATAGGTGGTTTCGAGTAGATGTTCTTCGACAGTCGTAACGTCTTCACTGGCCATGGAACGGAGCTCGGAAGCACTCCCAAAACTGCTCGTCAGAGTCTGGGAGCTATGTTGCTTGGCGGGGGAGTGGTCGGGGGTGGTAGCTCGGGTTGAAGCTTGAGATATGACGCTCGCTGCATCGCCACGCATGCTGTATCGGTAGGTACTGCTGGAGTCGGCAACAGAGACATTGATACTATCCGCTCTTGTAGTTTTACCAAAGAAACGTTGGGTTGCACTTGCTGGGCTGGCAGAATATTCAGATGGGCTTGGCTGAGGTAGGTGGGGTGTTGGCAGATGATTGATAGGGGGTAGAGATGATCGGGATGACCTGAAGGACGCTGCTGTGGGGCTCTCAACGATCCCGGGTTGCGCTGGCTGTAGACTGATCCCATCATTGCCCTCAGGTGACGGCAAAGGGACGTCAGGAAGGGGCTTTGATTCCGAAATGACCAGAGGTGGCGGAAGCTGCCGAGCCGATGGTGGTGGTGCAGGCAGTGGTTTGTCAATCTCCAATGCGGGTTCGGCTGGTTTTGGTGGTTCTTGTTGTTCAATCTCCTGGCTAACGGACTGGCTGATTTCCTCGAAGACAGTGTCCGAGAGTCCAAGTCCGACATTCTCAAACTCGAAATCGCCAATCCTTTCGATCACAAACCTAGCCTTTGTGACGCAATCTCCAGCGGAACGGACACAGCTCGTAGCGGCAGCAACCAACTGCTTTCCTGAGTCTGGCATGACTACGTCTTCACCCAAAGCCCCATCGGAATTGTTGAACATGTCCTGCGTGGCCTTGACCAGCTCGGTTAGGCGGGCGTACATTGTGTCCCTTGCTTGCTCCAGTTGTTCGGATCGTCGAGAATCGCGTTCCCATACTTCCACGACGACGGCGAGGAGTTGTTGGCATGCAATAACTGACTGTTGGGTGGTGACTGTAAGTTCTTCAGAAGAACGGGACTGCAGGTGCAACCCGATAAAGGATCCGATGAAACCTAGGAAAGAATCGTGTGCAGCATTCAGCCGCTCAGAGGCAAGGTTCTGTTTTCGTGGGCCCTGGGACTTGCCAGTGTACGACAGGCGGTGGGTGATGGATAGACGCTTCGCCTGACCATAAGACTGAGGAGGGAAAAGTGGTGATTGGAGGGAATCCGACTCGGAAGGTATCGAGAAGGCAACAGACAGGCGGGTGAGGTTACGTGATGTCTGAGACGTTGCAGTGTCCGTCACTTCCTGTGTTGCCGGACTCGCTTGTGCTACAGGCGCTGGGTCCTCATTCGTCGAGGCTTGGCCTTGGACGTTCTGATTCGACGTTGCCGGCGGTTGCACAGAGGGATCGACGGAGTCAGATGGTGGGGTCGGCGGTCTATTATTACTCGTGTCGTTCAAATCGAAAGATAGGGAGACGGCGTCTTGAGCCCATATATCAAGGAAGCGCACCGCTCTTGTCACTAGCTTGAATGACTTGAGCACGAGCTCGTCTAACTGGTGGATGATGGGTACAGAGCTATCGTTTGCCTGCAGTGTTTCTTGCAGTTTCTTTGCGGTCTTGACGAGTGATGAAAGATCACCCAGCAGTCCCTTTCGCATTCGTCGCAGACCAACGTGCGCAACGATGAGGGGCGAATCCCTGGTCAGGCACTCTGTTCGTTCCTAATCAAGGGTCAGTCGCGTTTTACGTGTGCATATCGCGTGTCGCGTATCGCCCTTGGAACTTACCAGAAAGAATCGCACTCCAGCGATCATGCCCCTTACATAATCCTGCTTGGTGAAGACAACAACGTCACCGTTTTCTCCATCGCGAACGAGATCCCAGAGGTGAGTGAGAGCGTTCAGGAGGTTGCGAATTGTTGGGTGATCATAGGCCTCGCAGTAGTTGGTCGGAAGCCAGCCCCGGGCACCAGAGGCTAACAGCGTACCGTCCGCCCAACCATTGGGATGCACCGAATGGACTAGGATGACATCGCCTTGGTTGATTGGCACAGTGATTGAGGATTCGTCCGTGGATGAGGATACAGTGGAGCTAGGGTGGAAATGGTAGAAGGCTCGCAGGTAGTTGTGGAAAACGGGCGTGTTGAGTGGTTGGTCATCGCGAGGCAGGGCCTCCTGCGAGGTCCTTGGAGTGAGAGGCGGAGAGGGATGTGATTGTGAATGCGACTGTGATCGAATGGAAGGGGTCCCTCTCGAAGAGGATTGTCGTGAGTGTCCCAGTTCGGAAGTGTGTGATTTCTTTGGAGATTTGTGGATGTTCAAAGGCGCGACCAGTGCACTCGCGTGCTTATCGACCTCCTCTTCCTCTGCTAATACGAAATCCGCCATGGAGACCTGTAAAGAAAGGCAGTGAGACAGTCCGGTCCAGGTGGGTGTTTAAGGGAGATGGAAGATGGCTAACAGGAGGTCGCTAGTTGTGCAACGCAGCCTTCACCCCGCGCCACAAAATCATCGAGTCAAGTTAGTTTAGTTGGCGCAGACGTTGGAACAGAAAGCTGAAGGCTAGTCACAGACGTTGGCCGGCCGATTTGAAATGAGCAAGTCTTATCGATATTGCGTCTGGCGATGTGTCAGTCGGCAGTTTGGATTTTAGGTGTTCAAGTGTTTTTTTTTGAGGGGGGGATGAGGTGAGGAATGGTTCGTGAGGAATGGTTTGGTAAGAATGGGGCAGAGCTTGGTGTGCGAAGAATGTGACGGGCGTAGACTGGACAACGGAAGGCACCTACCCGTATGTTGCTTCGTGATGTGCAATTGGTGAGCAGTTGGTGAGTAATTGGGGAACAGTTGGTGATGGCGCTGGCGGCCAATGGGCGGGCGGACGGGTCGCAACGGTGGAGGGTGATGCCAGAAGGTTGCAAACCTATTCTGGAACACGATTGTTGCAAGATGACGAATTGGACCGAGGTGGTGATGCACAGTGGACTCGAGAGACGCGGGTTGCACCTTGTGTAGGCCTGTTACAAGACGGGTTTCTGTTACGCAGGGCAGGAGAGAAACGACGTCGAGCCAACACACGGACTGTTTCTTGTCGGAGGTGTCGGGGATGTCGGAGCAAGACCAGGCAGGGCAGGCGAGGATTATAGACGAGCCTAAGGAAGGGAAGTTGCTTTATGGAGCAACGAATGGAAGTACAGTGGACGGTGGGGGACACAGTGTGGTTGGCGGTGGTGGTGTAGATGAGGGGAAACGAGGCGTTTGAGGAGGAGGTAGGTTGTACTCGATGGCGATGTCCTGGCGATGGTGGTGGTGATGATGATGGTGGTGATGGTGGTAGTGGTGTTCTCTGCAAGGGTCGTGCCTGCCTTTCACGTTCACAGGGACAGGGCCGCTACTCCACAACGGTTCTTCTCGTTTCAAAGCGAGGGACGGAAGGAGCAAACGGAAGGAAAGGTAGTGAATGTGGTGCAAAACGCAGACCAGAGAGGGAGAGAGGGGGAGAGAGAGGGAAAAGGAAACTAGGTGAGGTGAGGTGAAGCCAAAGCAAGCAGAGCAGCGCAAAGTAGCAACAGGATCGGAACTGAGCAGAAGTGAGCAGACTGAGAATGGATGGCCACCCGGGTCAATAATACTTACCGCAAACGACAACGGTGGAGGATGCTACGGCCCGCAGACAGCCCTTGAGAGAAGGCTCAGTGGAAACGACATGGGCGTCGCTGGGCGTCGTCGAGGAAGCTCCAGGGAGTCTAGGGAGGCCAGGGAGGCCAGGGCGGCCAGGGCACACGCAGGGGTTGCCCAGTGGGAGCGCTGGAAAAGACGTTGGTGGGGACAGGGCGAGGGCCAAGCTGCGGCCTTTCGTCGCGTGCAAGAGCTCCCCAGGGCTCCTTCCACGGGGGTGGGGGAAAGCACAGGGCTGGGGTCATGGCGCTGGCAGCGTCCCTGCCCTTCTCGTGCCCCCTAGGAAACCGCCCTGATTCGGTCGGGGACACCACAACAATGGGCAGAGGGGGGACGGGGGGAGGGGGACCTGCGCTGGGCTCCGACTGCCCTAATTCCACTCTTCTTTTCCAACTCTGCTTGCACGCTCTCCCCCCCAAATGCCCACTGGCAACTGCCCCCCCCTGCGTCGTCGATGGTTAAAACTACCTCGACCGCCATGGCCCTGGTAAAAGCACCAGTTCGTTCCCCCATTCACCCAGCCAATGTCTGACTTCACGGTTGCGGTTGGCGCCGTTGCGAGGGCCGTCAATGGCTCCCGACGACCCTCCAAGGAACGGATTCGACGGAGCAACCTCACTGATGCGTTTGGCTGCCCGTTGGACGGTTGTTTGTTCCCCGATGGGCTTGCAGTTGGCTCCAAGGCAATTGAGCCAGTATTGGAGCAGTATTGAAATTGGAACCAGCAACAAAAGAGTGGCAGCGCCCCCGGCATGAGGACCGTGGCCGTGTGTCGTCTAACATGCGGGCTGTTTTGGCTGTCAACGAACACCCACGACACACACGCTGAGCATTCGCTGAGCATTCGCTGCCGGCCTCCCACTATACGCCATGAGTGCTAGACCCAGACTCGCTGCATGTGTATTCACGGTGCGGCACAAGTCACTGCCCACGCTGCCCACGACCAAGACGGCCGCTTGCATGAAAAGTGTCCTGGACAGGCCCCGTCGGCAGACGCGAACCAGGAGCGTGTGCTGGTGGCTTGAAGTCCTTGAGGGGGATGGTCCATGGAGGCACTGGCACGCCTGGAGGGCTGCAGCGTGAGGCTCGAAGCGGGAGCCAGATCCCGGTCTCGCTGCTCCTTCTGCGTCTCCAGATGTCTGCTTCTTCCCACAAGGACACTTTCACACCACCAACCATCACCACCACCTCCACCTCCATCACCAACGTCCAAGAGGAAAATCCGGGACTAGTGGTGGAAAAAGAAAAAGAAAAAAAATCGACTCCACTTTTCCCCGGCCCTTCTTCTGCTGCTTCTTGTCGTGGCTCTCTCTACGGACCTCTGCGGGTTGCGTCTCTGGCTTCAGACATCGACTCAAAGCATCAATTGTCTAGGACGGGCAAGGATCATCAGCCCACGACCCCCCACCGGCCACCTTCTTCCAGGCCTCCTCCCGACCGGCTTCCTCTGTTGTTCTCCCCGCCCAAATGGCGCACACCTATTCACACTATTGGCTGGCTCTGGCCTCTTTTTTATCAAAATGTCCGGAGGAACCACCACCAGATTTATCCCCTCCTCTTAATTCATCCCACTAATCTCCATGTCGACTGCCACACGAGATAACGAGAGCGTTGTGCGTTGCCGACTTGCGGCCTTGTCCGTGGCCGTCATCGCTGTGGCCGTGACAGTGGCACCGCCAGTGGCAGTGGCAATGGCAATGGCAATGGCAATGACAATGACAATTCTAACCATGCCCCCCTCCACCGTGCCCTCTACCCTTTCAACTTGTAAAGGCTCCTACACGTACACGGAACGCGTGCCACGAACGTTTGATTGTCAGCGCTGACTGAACCAACAACGTCACCCAAGACAAACCATGCCTCGACCGTGACAGGGACGCTCCCCAGGGACTCTCCAGGGAGAGACACAGTTCGGGTTGCGGGAAAGCACCCATCGTCGCCCAGCACTGCACACTACGGGCCCACCCCCACTTGCATCATCCAAATCCATCCATCAATTGTGCTTGCTGCTCCTGTTGCTACGTTTGCACCTAGGAACTCTACTGGTCCACGCACACAATCACATAAACTGCACATATCTTGTATGTACGTACACACACACACATACATACACTTCGCGGATTCGACCGAAGAACCCACCGTCTTGGTTCCCGTCGCCGAAGTGGCCCGTTCGTCCCTCGAGAGTTTGGAGCTTGGAGATGGCTTGGACCGTCTCTCGGTGCCCATGTGGACCTCCAAATTGGAGCTTGGAGCTTGGAGCAAGTCCTGGTAGGTTAGACACTGCCATGTCCCTCCCTCACGTGCCCCCAACCCCTCTGTCTCTCCTCTCTAGAAAGAGATATGATCTGCCTCTTTATTTCCCCTGGGCACAACCTTCAACTACCACCTGCTTCTATCAGCACCCGCTGTGTAAGCACAGAGCGTGGACGAAGGGAATCATCTACTTTGGCCCAGCATGCGCGTTGGCCAAGCCTGCCAGAACAGTACCTAGTCGCGCCTCGACAACATGCTTGTCCCTTTCCGGCGTCACAGTCCCGATGGCTGGCGCTGCAAAAAAAAAAAACCTCACTCGCCTGTTCTTCTGGGTTTTTGGAGACGAGCGCACACGCGTGCTGCAGCCGGACACGAGAAGCGCACCCGTCAACTGGAGCCGAAAGCAATGCAAATTACATCCTCCCGCATTGCATCTTGAGCCATCATCAATTCTCTCATCGGTCGGGTGAGCGACATCACGCTGTACATCGGGAACATCCCAAATGGTTTCTCACCAATTCCACTCATCCTATTGCCATGATACAAATGCCTGCGTTATCGCCCAACTCCCCACAGGTGTCACAACACGTTGCTCCTGTCAGGTCCCGGCTGCCGTGTAACTCGAGTGTTGTTGAGCACAGATGTGAATCCAAGTCCGGGCGGGATGCACTGTGCCTCGATCCGACATTGTCTGTGATACAACGATTCATCCTCCAGTCGAACTCGAATCGTTGGAACCTTGGTCTTCCGCGGCGGTTCGGCCCATTTCTTACAGGATAGAACTTCTACATCTCCTGCAGGCCAGATCATCCCACAACATGTCCCACGTTAGGTTTTCCACCAGGGTTCAGATCACAATTAAATTACCACATCTTTGAATGAAGACTCTCTGGGTGCTTTTGCTTGATGCAAATCTCCCGCTTTCCTGGCGCCTTGGGCTTCGTTTGGCTTGTGAGTGGCGCTTTATTCGGTCCATGACAATGCCTTCAAGGACGCTCCATTGGACACTCTTCATTTTCGTGGTTGGAGATCTTCAATTCTCGTCCCCACAAAACCCTCCACGAGACGGGTGCTATCACAATAAGAGATTCCCGCGGCGCCACGATAGATACAGCATGTGCACTTGCCAAGGATCGCAGCATTATGGCCACTATTGTCTCATTACATGGTGTTCCACACAATCATAACCCTTCATGATAGTTGATCGCTTGTCGAATACTCAAGTCCACACAAATAGGTGATTGGGGCGGTGCACAGATACATCTTCCGGCTGTCAACGTCATGTCGAAACGGAGCAGAAACTGTTCCACCTCACTGTCAGTGGAATGAAATGACTGATTACGCCAATGTGGTTCATATTCTCGCTGCCAAAGACCGGTTCCATCGTACCCGTGTCGCTAGGAAGTGCCGTCGCACACCAGTCTCCGGCTCCCTTGTTTAGTGCCTACTCCCGCCAGCCACCTCGGCGACTAAGATTAGTACAAATTTGATTCAAGTACGTTGCGACCAGAGATGTTCAGACCTGACAGCCCAAAGAGCCCTCACAGGCTTGACGTTACTGGAGTGTGCGTTGCACTGTCGATCATATCGAATTCGTGCCTAGATATTTCCTAGATACGGCTTAAGGTGGAAAGACCCCTGTTGATTTATCGATGCTTATTCACTTTCGGCTGAAGATCCGCGCAACTTAGTTGTCCACCACGGCCCGATTCTCGATTTTTTCTGGTTTCATCAACACAAGGATGTCGACGACAGTGCAATGACTTTCCAAATCGACTCTATGAACGTCTCACTTCCAGCTAGAACGAACATCAACTTCGGTCAACAATGCCGTGATTAACATATCCTCTCACAGAAAGCGGTTGCTTTCTTCGCCATCTTTGTCGATCTCTCACTCTGCGCTTTGTCCACTATTTGGTCTAGTCATTCTCTCCTTTCATAATTGCCTCTCCTTGGCCCGTGGGGGACTAGAGTCGGCGCTATCACTGCTGTGTACGTTGACGTATATACCACAAGAGTGGCCGATGGGACACTCTACATACATACACAGTAAGAAGGGAACCTGGATCTGATCGCCCCCCATCACCACGCACGATTCCGAGCACAGTTGGGCCGTGAAGAGATATATGTCGTCTTCAGATAGTAAACTCGGGCCGAATACCTTCCCATGTCCACCACGTGCAACCTACTAGACACAAATTTGATTCCAAAAGAAGTTCTTCTTCCCAAACATACGTACGCAAGATACACGTGCTACACCATTCTATGGTGTTTATCGGTCCGCATTTGCAAGAAACCCCACCGACCGTTTTTATAGCCGCTTTCGGCCGTACTTGCAATAATTTAAACTGAACCTATAATACGGTGGGCGATGGATGGATATATCCATACACAATCCTTCTGGACGCTCAAGAAATTTTCAAGCACGTCTCGTACAAGGTATTAACAAGGCCTCAAATCACATCCTATTCGCCATAGGCTACATTGATTTGGGAACAATCGATAGAGTAAACCTTGCCGGCCTCGTCTCGGCACGTCCTGAAGGAATACTCAGTGCACGCTCCAACATGACCCGGCGCCGAGGTACAACGCCGCTTTGACAGAAAACGGTTATCGCGGCGGTGAAGAACCATCAACGCGGAACTGGCGCTTTAGACACTAATGCATCACCTTCAATTTGACTCGCATACACCGTGACGAGTCGTGCGAGTACCACATGACAGGAAACCACACGCATACCATTATGGAACGGAGAGTGAAGAGTGGGACATAATCAAATTCGATTTCTTACTTTGCTGATGAACACTACCGCAACGTAATAGCTTCTGAAGTCTACTCTACGTCTATGTATGCCTGGGCTTCATGATTCCAGATCATGAGGCCGACCCACATTTATACGAGTTCAATTGTGGGGCTTCCTTCATACCATCACCATGGATGATCCCACTCCATGGCCATATTCCTCGGGACAGATGTCGTAAGCCCTCATCAGCATAGGTAGGTAGGGGGCTCTCGTCATTCGGGCTACCTTCACCTTTCTGTATATCTTATCTGTCCTGGATTGCGCAAGCTCTGTTTTCTTCTAGTCATTTATGGATTGAGTATCCCCATAAGACTTTCTCTATTCTCAAGTCGTGCCTCAAACATATCTAGGCGCAGTTCCCGAATTACTGGATTGTGTTACATGCTCTGAAAACTAGAACTGTCAGTGCGCCTCGTTGGTCTTAATTTATTTCCCAAGTTCGAGAACCACGTCGCTGTGGAGTTTGCCTCAATCAATGCGCATGAACGACATCTCGTCACTTGGCGAAAACAACACTCATGCCACGCCGTCCCTCATCTGGTGCTCTTCATTCTCGGCCCCCCCTGCATTTGTTTCAATTTTCTTCACTTCTGCTTTTTCCCCAAATCCTCTTAACATGACCATGCAGTAGTGTGTGTCATGTATCGTTCAGGTAGTAATTTTGGCAACCACGTCAACAGGAGTTACGATAGTCTCAGGACTGCTTGCATCATGCATCAAAAAGACATACTCATACGACTCGATGCGACGCTACCGAATCGTGAGCCATGCGCAAGCTCGATTTCTTGTAGACGCCAAGGACCAGATCTACTGTGTACTCTTTTCGTTAGTCTTACTTTCGAACCTTTCGTTACTGTAGACTGTATGTGATTCAAACTCCAAATACGGATGTATGCACGGCATCCTGGTCGTGACAATCGATTCGGCATGACTGTGTGCATAATAGCATGCAATCAACATCACATCACTCTTGTGAGTGCATCAATCTTGCGACTCTTGCATTGAATAACAAACATGTGACCTTTCAGTAAACATCCTGCTGTCGATCTCTTCACTCAGCGAGAACATAAACAACTGACACCTGATCGACTGGGTATCCGTACTGCTAGCCAAGTTCGCCGTTCCATACGAATACATTAATTAGGTTGGTGCTTGCCATGGACATCGTGGTCGGATCATTTCCGGTTGCGCCCTAGTATAGTCATACCGAGTCATCGAAATCATATGTCAAGTGCCGCCTTCATTACACTTCCCGCAATGTCACCTCGGAAGTGTACCGTCTCTTGACATGTTGACAGTGGGATTTTCACGACTCACCTAACATGGCTCATCCTCGTCATCATCAGCAGCAGCAATTGCAACATGATTCAATTCGCATCGAAATAAAGAAAAGCATTTGTCCATCCTTCCTATTCCATCCGTACCTGCATATTCAATGCTTATAGCGTTACACAACAACGCGTGTGGCCCCCGTAACGAATCATGCTACACCCACAACCTCTACGCTAACAGTATTTCCAATATTCAACTTGCTTATTCGTTTGGCCCCAACGACTCCACGTCTACTGCCATAGAGCTTCTCTCAAATCAACAAAACACCGCGCCATGCCTCCCTCCAACGTCGTCCCCGCCGCCGTCCCAAATTGTGTTCACCAGCCTCGTCGCCGTGGCGTTGCCCTCGCTCGCTCGCTTCACCCGCCTCGGTTTCATCCTCTCACACACCCTCCTCCCTCGGATCCCTCCCCAGGCAACCCACCCCATTCGCGGAAATTCGCACCCGCAAAGGAACGCCATCCCACGTCCCCGGGAACCCTAGGCTCATTTTTTTAACCTTTGGCCTTGGTTTCCTCGCCCCATCCGCCATCCGTGAACAAACTTTAACCTCCGTTGACGCCCGTCTCGCCAAAGAAACGAAATTGGATGATTTCGTTACACATACGAACAACGGGCTTGCAGAGGAATTTGGCTTCCTTTTGGCTTCTAGGAAGTTTCAGAGGGAGGATCGTGGGTCCGTATCATTTTATTTATTGCTCGGATGGGTAGGTTGACGGTGTGTTGTGGATTGCTGGTATATGGGCCCTGGTAATTTATGAGCAGGGGAGAGGAGGGATATGAGGGTGTGGCGGTGGGATCATTGGGGGCTTTTTGGAGGGGGTAGTGTGGTTTGTTGTGGTGTGAGAATTGGGGATGTGGATAGTAGTAGTAGTAGTAGTAGTAGTGATCAAAGTGGAGGGCGACCGTGCTATCGAAATATCGAAATATCGAATCTTCGTATCGATATGATTCGCATTGCAATGCATAGCTGGAACCGGCATATAGTGTGTTTGTTATAGTATATGATGGTTTGTTATACCGCGATGGCTGTATTTGTTTGTACTATAGATGCTCTTCTCGGATTAGGATGTATTTGGGAATTCTTGGGTCTTGTGATGTGAGAGAGAGGACCGACCGGGGGGGGGGTGAGTGGGTGGGGTTCAGGGCGCTTCGGTGGGTGCGAACGTGAAATGATGCACGTGAATGGGATGTCGTGTGCCATGCGGGTGTCTCTGGAATAGGATGGGTCTGCATGGTGATTTTGGGGGGGGGAGGGGGGTTTCGATGTTGGGGAAGGATTGTGAGGGGGGAGGGGGGTGTGGGATGGAACGGTTTCGCGTCAGATGAGTCTGTTATTTATGTGTTGTGTTGCGGGAAGCGAGACGGCGGTGTTGACTTTACGATTGATGCATTCGGTGTTGGGATGGTTGATGTTTGTCTTGGTTTTTTGGGGGGGGATATAGCAAGTGGTGCCGTGTCGCTACCATCCACCGCGTGTAGCTACCTCGCCAAAACGGAAAATACTGGCCTGGAATTGAGGTCTGGAACGAGGGTCTCGATGGAATGGGACGAGAAGAAGTGCTCGTGAAAATATGGTTACATATTTTGACACGATTGTTGTTGGTTCTGCTGGCGTCGGGCAACAATCTTTCACGTCGAGTCACCTTTGCTTGTTCTTTCACGTTTCAGCTCGGTATCTTTCTCATCTGGTTTTGGTATCGTGCATATTCGCCTCCAGTGACGCGTCTCTATTCTGTCCCGAATTGATCGAAATAGCCTGCTAACTCAAATTATTTCCTGTATTTGATATGCTTCGGACACTTTGGTACCTAGCATTCCAACACTGCCTCCAAACATCGCCTGACCACGTGTACACAAATCAATAATTGATGGTATCTTTGTTACGATTGGCCTTGCTTTCTCATGGTGTTGCTTTTGTGGGTATTTGTGTGTGTTCACGTGGCTGGATTCTCTTCGTGAGGGACGAAGGGCGGGTAGGTAGGTAGGTAAGAAAGTTGAGATGGGAGGGGGAACGCCTCGTTGTTGCGAGCATTGTGGCGTCGTCGCTTGATTGAATAATTGGGAATTATCCCACGCGGTTTGGATGGAGTTTGGGGGGATGTGAGTACGTTGTGGTGAGATTGTGGGGATGTAAGGACTCGGGATGCGTATCAGATTCTAGACGATCTCGGTGGATAGTTAGTCACTCTGGAGTCCTGAACGGTGCATCAAAATGGAAAATAAACAAGTTCGATATTTGCAGGAGAGCATTGATGTATTATGTGGTGCTCTTGTACCGCTGAGTATGCCAGATGCATACTCAGATGGGGCGCAGACATCGGTACAGGTATCCTACGATAGGTAGATAATTGTCTAACCCATTCTCGACAGCATCACTCGCACATCAGTCAAAGAGTCCCAAATTTCCATAGTCTCACTCACCTTCTATCTCTCACATGCCACGTATGACTCTTCGCAACTGTCGTCTAACAAACGCTTCTCTCACCCAATTTTCACCAGGAGAACGAGTGTTCCGTCTCCATTTCCCACTCACTTCAACTTCACTTTATTGTTATTTATTCCACGCTTATATATTTAATAAATATACAAATACTCCAAGTAATTCAGAGTAGTATAAAGTGCGCTCCGGACGTATGAACTGCTGTGTGCCTGCTATTCTGTCAGTATGCAATTCCGCTTTAACATGAGTTTCGAAAGTGCTCATGGTGGTGACCTGGCAGCCTAAAACTGGATTACTTTCTGTGTTTTTTTTTTTTGGAGGGAGGAGGGAGGGTTCGATACTGGGGTGGTGCATAATCTTTTTTGGGGAATATGTGATTTATTTGTGCGTCTGATGGATAGCTGCGATGTTTCCTTTGAGGGGTGTGGGTTCATATCTGAGCAGTGACATGAACGAAAAACATAAAATAATATATGTGTGTGATGGTCACAATTTTTTCTTCTCTACTAAATAGATGGATGTCAGGTTATTGTAGAGCAGGAGGCATGTAGGTGGTCTGGAACTTTATGAATACCTTTATAGCTTGCTTGATTGGTCTTCTCGTACCTAGTGAGTAATATTCCTGTTTCCATTGGTCCAACAGTTGTTGCAATGAAGAAGGCGTCTTCGTTCAAATATCGACATGATTCAATTTGCTCTATGCTTTCGACCGCAATTAGAGCAAAATTCAGTGCTTGGAGTGATTGCCAAGTCCCGTCACTTTCTGAGTTCGGCATTTATAAGTACAGAGAAGAGTGGGTATGGACCTGAGATCAACATGTGGAACCCAATTGTAGTAAGTGTATGGATATTAGGTGGCTAGGTACTCACATGTTACCTGTTGTCAACGGGTTGCTATTTCGCATGTGAGATCAGAGTTCAAATTGGCTTCCGGGATTTCATCTGACTTGTACATAGTGGACATGTAGATAGAAATTAACCGATATTTCCTTCTCGATCCTATGATGGTCAATCATGCCACTGTTCGAAACTGGGGAAGAATAAAGGGAGATAGATTCCATTCATATTGTGCACTGATTCGCAACAACCCTAGGAATGTAGTTGAAACACTAAAATGTGATTTCTATATAATCTGTATCACGTTACTAAAATGTTCACTGTGAATACAGACAGGTGTATTTTATTGGCATACACGAGAAACGAATATCGAACGTTTTTCCTAGCCAGGATCAAGCCGGCAGACGAAATGAGGATACGGCGTGGGCTTGGAAGAGTGAACGCCAATATTTTGAACACCTGCAACTCCTGAAATATCACCGGCGGAACGAGCATGTTAAGCATTGCTGTGGAACAACGCAATGTCAAGAGGTTTCCGTATTGAATGTGTGATTCATTGATGCCAAGCGCTATGTACCTAGGCAATCGTACATATTAAATGAAAATTTGTTGTAGCTGTAGTGATGAAGAAAGCCCTAGTCCCCTACCCAGAGTATAGGACTCCAGGTTCGCCTACCTCCACCCCTATCTCTGTCTATCTCTGCCCACCTCCCTCTGCCTCTATTTCCATCTCCATCTCCCTAAGTAGTCTTGAAATAGTGAGTATTGTGATATATGTGTGATACATATGGTGCTGCTATAACACTTCCCACTTTTTACCACAACCCCTACGCTTTCAAAGAATCTCACCCAACACCTAGGATGTCAGACAAATGAAGAGGTTCTTATTAGCATATGAAAAAGGATAGTTTCGTATTCCTAACACCTCTTGATCTAATCCACATCTATAATATATTCGCCTGAGCAGATGGTGCTGGATTAAAATGTGTTCGAATTTTACCGACAGGACAGGCTCAAGATCCTCAAAGACAAACCGCCAAACGCACTTATAACTCTAAAATGCAGGATTCAATCTCCTAGCAGAGACAGTCCAAGTTAAAATGGTGTGTTTTTGTAGTGTAATATTGTTTGTTCTGTTGTTATAGTATAGAAGTAGTGTTTATAGTGTTTTTGTTGTGGTAAAAGAATATCTCTGATAGGATGTGGCATACACAGTGAACAAAGCGTGTAGCTAAACAATTCTACTACAATGCGAAAATATTTATTTCTTGTTGGATAGGATCATTCTTGTAAGTACACAATACTCTGTCTAATTTTGTACAGATTGATATCATGTAGTTGTGGTTGTGCGATTTTCCAATGAATTATGAGTGTATGTGGGTGTATGTGGGTGTATGTGGGTGTATGTGGGTGTGCTGCCCTTTTCTTTTTGGCACCCGCGGGCTGGGCTAGGTACTCTCCAATATAGTCCATCGCATATCCACGCCTTAATCGACCCAAAAAGTCATAGCTCTTCTACATTCCATGATGCTTAGTTCGTACGCACAACACATATTCCAATACCCCAATGTTTAAGACCAGTATCCAATTCCCAAACGCCCATACCAATCCATCCATCCATCCCATCCTTCCTACATCCCTTCTCATAAACTAGGTGTCAGTCCGACCACAGATCGCCAATCCGCCAAAGTCTAAAGTGGCAAACCCGCTCCAAACCAAGCCGACCTAAGTCAAATCCACTCCAAACCAGCCCGTCACCACACCAATTCCCAAGTCCCAAGTCCCCGAACCCCATAATTTCCCAAACACAGCCACCCTCTTTTCGCACAGAGCCATCTTGCGCCGTCGCACGCCGTCACGTACCGCGATACGCCGCGCCTCACCACCAACCCGGTCCGAGAGAAGAATCAAAGACCCAAGAGTCTAAGGAATCCAAGGACCAATGATGAACTAGAGAGACTTGCATCATCGATTTCTGTTTTGGGAAGGACGGCTTTAGTTTTTACCCGACGATTATCTGAACCTATGTCTATTGGATTCTCATTTCCCTTTTTTTTTCTTTCTATTCACGTGCAATCCGCCACAAGAGTGTTTCTCTTATCCCCTTAGTAGCAACCTTCCTCCCGCCATAATCCCCCCAAAGTTTGGAGGAAAAAAACTCAAAAAAGGAAGGTAGACAAAGCTCTATGGAACACTCCCGAAGGAAACATGTTGACACAACCAAGACAGGAGTCCGCACTGTGCATGCAGGGTCATCTATGGTAAGTTTTACGAAGACAGATGGCTGTCCATCTCAACAGGGTCCATTTCAAAATTACTTACCAAACTCTAAATCTCGTTGCATACATGTAAACAATCATGAAAACGGGAAACGAACTATCAAGAGGAGAAATGTAGTACTTGGTAGAGGTAGAGGAAGAGGAAGAGGAAGAGAAGAGTAGGTTGAACATGAGCGCATGGTTCAAATAGATGGTATGGTAGGGTATCAATCTTGGAAGAAGGAAATACATATCATGTGATATGTACGCATTCCAAAAAACCGTGACCGCGTAGTGTTCCGCACCCAAGCGGAAAACAACCAAGAAAGTATACACGAAATCCATTATGCATTACCAATATTTCTCATTGATTACGATTAATATGAAGAGTAGGCCATCTGATCACAGAGACTTGTCTAGACTGCAGATTGTAGGTTTTTGACTGTGTTTGTGATGATTACTTGTATGTATATAAGCCCTTTTAGCTGGGCGATGGCCCGACCAGCCGGAACACTGGTGGTTGCACCAGAAAACAAATGTGGGGCGCGCAGGCAACACGAACAAACGCAGAAATCGGATTGGCAGGGATGCTTGCCGACAGCCGCCAATGATACATCGAAAATTGAGAAATACGTGAACAAAAAAAAAGTACGCCGCCAGGATATATGAGTGAATGGTGTGAAATGTACAAGAAGATAGGAAAGAAACAATGACCAGTGACAAACTAAAAGTTCTGCGCAATGCCAGAGTTGCCTTGGTGGTAGACTGTTGGGTTTTCGATTCTCGTATTTCTTCTTGCTGACACGTCTCGTATTACCGGCTGCTGACTTGCGGCATAAGGATCGTTTCCATATGGGCTGGTGGCGTGATAGTAATTGTTGTTATCGTAGTATTCTTGTGGGTTGTTCATTGGTAGTGGGTATTCGCCCGAATTATCGGAGTGGTTGGCTGCCGAGTAATGCGACGAAGCGTTGGATGGACCGCGATGGATATTGGATTGCTGCTGGTTGGCATTGGGAGCGTGTCCAAGGGCGGCAATGCCTTCCGAGTCGAGAGTCTCTCGTCGGCCGTTCATCAATGGGTCATTGGATTGCACGTCGGAATAGGCTTGAGTAGGAGATCCTGGGCTCTGATAGCCACCTGGGTTGCTGTTGCTGTCGGAATGTCCTGTCATGCCGCTAGTCAAAGTAGTCGATGCCTTTCGGTTGGAGCTGCCAGTGCCCACGGTCGTGTTGCCCCAGCCTCTGTATCCGCTCTGGTCCTCGGCCATTTCTGAGGTCATTCCTACAGCGGGCAGTGTCGGATCATTGTTGGGATTGAAGCCATACTCCTCCACCTCTTTTCGGCGAGTCTCTTCGGCAACCTTCTTTTGCTTACGTCTCCTCCATAGCAAGATGCCACCAAATACCAATAGAGCGACCACGACCACCGGAACCACGACTGCAATGGCAGTTTTTCCACCTGTGGATAGACCACCTGCTTCTTTCTTGCCTCCTATGTTTTGAAGGGAGGCGGGACCAGTTGAGCTTGACGCTGGGCTGTTGGTGGTTGCACTTCCTGAAGGTTGGTTTGATGCGGGGAGGATGATGGTGACGACAACAGGTGTTGGTGTTTCGCCAGGCCTGGTTGCACTGGGCGTGATAATCGAAGTTACCAAGATAGTGGAGGGTGGAGGCGTGGACGCAGTTACGGTACTCAACTGTTGCGAGGAAGAAGATGGAGGAGGCGCAGATGATGATGGCGGAGCCTGAGAGCTGCTGGAAGGTGGTGGCGGCGGTGGTGGTGTTGAAGAAGGGGTTAGAGTGATAGGCGTCGAAGAAGGTGGAGGAGGAGAATTGGACGTAGGCGGAGCTGAAGATGGTTCAGTATTCGGCGGGGGGGCAGAAGGAGTAGATGGCGGTGACGAAGGCGTGGAAGAAGGAGCTACAGAAGAGTCGGTTGGAATTGGACTCGGGGTGGAAGTGGACGCAAGGCCCGAGAGAGGAGGAGAGGGAGATGAAGGAGAGGAAGGAGAGGAGACAACGAAAGACGACAACGTACTCTGGGTATTGTTGGCCGACATTGTGACTTTTCTCTGATGAACAACAGGAAGAAGTTCAGAGGTGTGTCAAGCGTCAGGCTCAGAAGTCTACGGACAGGCGGCGGAGAATGCGACGAATTGGCGGCGCTATAGTAGGTAATAGATGTGTGGGCGTGTCAGAGATGGCTGAGATGGCTGAGATGCTAGGCACGAAATGTGTCAGGCAGGATGTGCAGCGCCGAGGGTGAAGAATGACGATTGTACGGATGTTGAACGGAGGGACAAGCAGCAACCCGGCGAGGGTCTTGAGGGTCTTGTCGGCCTCTGTGCAGGACGAGTGGTCTGCGGAGGCAAGATGTGTGTATGAGTGGTTGAGTGGTTGGGAGGAGCGGACTGTGTGGGTTGTTGCGCAGGAGAAGAGTGGAGAAGGGGAAGGGCGGGAGCAGTGACCAAGGTCGCCCGATGCACGCTTCAGGCTCTCAGGCTTGTTGATCCACCGGCGATGGCACCAGGGAATCCGACCAACCGAGGGAGCAACCAAACCTTGTTCGGTAGGTAATAAGGTCGGATAGGGGACGGGGGTTGGATATTAGACAATTAAAAAAATAAGGGCAACGTAAAATATTAGTTGAATAGAGATGAGAGGAGGAGAGGAGGGGAGGAGAAGGAGAGGGCAGGAGGCGCAGAAGAAAAGGAAGAAGTAATAGGGTGGGCAAGGTCCGGGTCGAAGACTATTGAGGCTTGTCTGCGCTGCGCTGGCCGGTGGCTTTACGAAGAGGGGGAGCTAGGGAGCGAGAAAGCGAGGGCGACTGGAGGAGGAGGAGGGGAGAGAGAAGAGGAGAGACGAGCGACGAGAGACGAGAGAAGAGGGAGAACAAGAGGCGCGACGACGATAGCGACACCACTGACACTGACACTGACATTGGCTGATGGCTGCCAGCGTGCCTTTTCACAAGCCCAGCGTCCTCGCATCTCATTCCGCCAAGGCCCCCCTCACCCAAAAGCTACCAAACACTCCCTCGCTCCCTCGCTCGCTCCAGTGTCTTCCCAGGTCTCGCCTTTCAATAAAGGCTGCCGGACTGTCGCTCTAACCATGCACATCAGCCTCTTTGAGCTTCGGCCTGCCCCAAACGGGTGCCACTAGTCCAAGGGAATAAGAGAAATACGGCCCATCAGGCCTGTGGCTGTGAAGGTTTGCGTTACGGGCGCCAGCCTTGCCTTTGCCCCCCTCCAGCGCGACCTTCTGCAGGAAACGATACACGGCAGCATACATACATACATACAATGGTACACACATACCGACAAGACACACAGCGCGAGCCGACATGAACAGCAACAAATCTGCATCCCTAACCGTCATCGTAAAATGACATGGCAATTGGGTTGCTTTGGCCATCCCAACTACCCCGTTCCCAGCTTGCATCCCCGTCCATTCTGCCTCGGACGACATCATTTTCCGGAGGCTCCCTGTCCTCTCCATGAAGACTGCGACGCGCTGATTGGCCGCTCTAAATTAAGCCCAACGGGAACAGTTGCAGTCGAACACGATGGCGCGTGCAACGCTGCCGCAACATCTGACGAAAGGCGGTGCGGTGGAGAGCTGCGTGCTGCGCTGGCCTCGTTTCTCCCACCTCCTCGAGCGAGGTTCTTGCCTGCTGGTTGCTGCGGTTGTGCTTCTGCATCCAGTAATTCGAACAATGGGTTATCCATCTCAATGCCCATGCTCGTTCTTTGAAAGTTTGTCGCCACGATGACGACGGTCGATCTCTGCAGGGCGCTTTAGGTTTCAACAGATTCCCATGGGCCGAAAACGAAATTACCACGCGGGATTTGATTTGGTCATGATTAATATTTGCCTCGTTCGGTTCCCCTTCGAATCCTCCAACGACGATTGGACCAAGGAGACCCAGAGCCCTGCATCGCGAAGGTTACCATCAGCAGCTGTTCGCATCCCGTCAGCAATTGTGAAGTGATGATTACATGTGGTCATGGTTGCAATAGCATTTGCATTCTAAAAGCTACATGTACCAGGGTACTGCGAGACGAGCTGCAGTAATTAGGGCCTACATTTCTACCAAACATGTCTCGTAGACCCAGAAAGGCGAGTTGTCTTAGCAATCCACCTAACGCAAGCCTATCCTACAACACACCGGGTATCACAGCCTTCCTATTGCCCACCTTGTCCTTGCCGAATGTCTTAACATACCACCTTTTGCCCTGCACAGCTCTCGGCACCATGGTCGCGATCTCGTTGAACAGGAACGCTCTCGCAGGGTGGCAATTCCAACCACCTACCATCCAAAAGCCCGCCCACTCGATCCACTCGCAGAAATAGTGCGCATGGAGAGCATACTGGAACAATCCGTTCTTCGGCAGCATGTATATTTTGTCCACCTTCCCAATTGGCTTGCCGCTCTTCTCTGCCTCTTTGCGCTGCTTGCGATCTGCTGCCCGTCGAATCTCACGCAGGTCGTCGTCGTGGAACATGTTGCCCAAGAGCCCCCAGGCCCATATCACAAGCCCGATCTCCATAGCCCAGTATCGCCCCGCCCAGTCGTTCACAGTAGTAGGTCCGTAGCCTGCGAGCCAGCCACCAATCGAGATGGCGTTGGTGATCTGGAAGATACATGCGAAGAGCCAGATGAGGGGAAACATTGGCGACATGCTGGGGTTGAGAAACAGCGGCGATATGACCGCGCGATAGACATAGTGTATGACCTGTGCGGATGATGATTAGCATAGCTCCATCGCGAATGCAACTCAAGGGGAGCACCTACAAAGCATCCCGCCATCGTCCAATTCCCCCACGGAAGCTCGCGAATCCCCAATTCACCAGGCAACGTAGTCATGATATAGAGCAGCGTGATGAAACCCGCCGACTCCATGGTCGCCCATCCAATCTTCCCAGGAATGTTGAACCTCGACTCAATCGACGTCTTGCCCTGAGGATACCAGTCCAGCGTCCATTGTATTGCCGTAATCTATGTCATAATCTCATTAGCACACAAGGCGCCCAATTTCAACATATATCTGCTTCACATACCAAAGGAAAGAATTGCCAGATCCAACACACCAGCTCCCAGTTCTCGCGACTCGGCGGCATCCAATTCTGGATTATCGCCATTTTCGGTACTTTCCAGTATCTGCCTGGCTCGTCGTGGGTAATGAATCCAGCGTCTGACTATGTGCAGTGGGCGAGGTAATCTCGTAATCGGAGCCGCGAGTTGCAATGTGGTGTGGTGAGTTGTGGTGCGGAGCGGCTGGAAAGAGTTTCCAGTCTCGCGCAGATTCGCCGTATTGGTGAGGTCATGATGTAAACAGATGAAAATTGAAAAATCGTAGCGTGGTCGAGAGGAAAATCAGGGGACATGCGCCGTCTTGGAAGATAGATTAGCTTCCGTAGATACGCGAAAGAAGGATCGCGAGGGATTTTAAATGTGTGATTTTGCAGAGGGAGGCGTAGGTGATTACAATCAATGCTTGAAATCGAGATCGGGTTATGCTGCTTGGCGTTGTTGGGGAATGGAGCTGTGACAGGATAAGCTTTCTCCAAGGTGGTGGGGTTGGGAAGGGGCACAGAATTGGGTGGGATGGTGTTCATGACTTTAGATTGTGAGACCAGATACTTGGTTTTTTTTTTGCATGTTGAAATTTAAAAGTGCTCTTTGTCATGGAGCAATTTTTCAACTTCGTCAATGCACGTAGCTCATGGCGTTGTCATACACATACGCATACCTTTGCAATGTCAAATGTGCACGAGAATACCCATGTGACCCCTTTGAGTAAATCTTTATTGGACACTCGGATTGCGAAATATAGTTTTGCTTGATGTATTTGAAGTCGTTATTCGGGGTTTGAGTTCTGGGTTCATATTGTGGTTCTTATTCACACGTACGCTGCCGTTGTTCTAACAGATTGCTCATCCTTCCCATCACCAACACCTTGAGTCTCAGGCGCCCACGATCCATCTTCCTTGCTGTGAATAATTTCATGCACATCAAGTCTTCCTTCAACGATTTCGCTCCCATTCACGAGGTCATTCTCGTCTGCACGTTTCCTAGCCTCTTCCTCATCTTTCGCAATCCCAGCCTTCACATGCCTGTGAACAAGTCTCTTTCTAGCAACGTCAAAATCAACTTCGACAAACCACAATTCATCCATCAGTTCTGCAGCGTCACTCCAAGGGTTCTTGTTCAGAGACAGATAGTTCCCCTCAAAAATGATGATCCGCACGCTGGGAGCAATGGCGATATCGTCCGAGACAGGATCTTTGAGAGCGTGATCGAAGCTTGGAGCGTAGAGAGTTGAGCTCTCCGGACATATAGGCTCGCGAAGTTTCTTCACGAGGGTGAGGAATGAGTCTCCATCAAAGGTAAATGCTGCCCCTCGACGCGCATGTGCTGTCACCGGATCTGGCAGGGCGTCTAGTTGGGCACGCGAGAGGTGATAACCGTCCATGGGGAGGAAAGCGGAAAGAGGGCTACCATTATGAGTAGCTGGAGATTGTTGGGCATGTAGCTCGTTGAGACCTTGGGATACTTTGGCGGCAAGTGTGGTCTTCCCTAATGAGACATCAGCTTTAGAATGCGGGGTTGGGACGAGGCTTCGATCGTACCTGAGCCGGGGATGCCAGATACGGCGATCAAAAGACGCTTCGATGCTGAAACATCTTGGAATTTGTCTATATATGTTAGTTGTAATACAATGAGTGGTTCGAATTCTGGAGAATACCCCAAGTCTTCTGTACTAATCTATCCACTTGTTCTTCCATTGTGAACGACGATTCTTAGCTTCCTTCTAAAGATTTCTTAGATTTTGCAAAGCTTTATACAAGAAGCGAAGAAGGCAGATATAAGATCATCGGATTTACAGCGCCATGGCTTGCTTTTGGGCGGGCAGGATGCTGCAGCGCGTCGTAGATCGTGGGGTTACACTGGTGTTGATCGGAGTTCCTTTGCCGGTGACGTAGTTGTGGGGGACATTGGCATGTCTGTCTGTGATTTGATATATATCAACGATGAGCAAGAGTAATTTCGTTTTGGACTTCGTTATCGCATTTTCAAATGAAATTGACATGTCAGAACGTGTACCGATTTTTTTGGAAGTTAAAAAATGTTGTCTGTTCTGGTGAAGAATAGATCGACCAGGTTGGACTCCAGGGTTGTTGGATGAGGCTGCATTGACCAATGAGCGGCAACAGATAAGATGAATGTCAGAAACTGGGGACACACAGCTCTTTCACATCCCCCTATAGCCAGGAAACTTTTTTTACGGGCTTAAAACGCGTCAACTTGTTTGATAACTAGAAGTTGATTTACGGTTCAGATCGCGAATGGGGAACGTCTCTTGAATGTTCTTGCGCAACCGGCTTCGTCAGCGACAAAACAGGGAAAGCGCGAGAAGCTACAATGGAGCTCCCGACAGCTCTCATCTCTCTCCTCCTCGCTCTTCTCCAGCCTACCCCCATAATCGCCGAAAGCTTGCCTTCGAACAACGCGTCGCTGCTATGGGGTCCCTACCGCTCCAACCTATACTTTGGCATCCGGCCAAGGGCTCCAGAGAACCTGCTCCTGGGTCTTATGTGGGGGAAGCAAGGGGCTAAAGAACAACGTAAGGCAAAGGATTTCAATTATAACACTTATGACCGAATATTGATACTTTATAGAGTTGCGCCATGATTGTAGCCAAAACGATGGAATGGCTGGCTATGGCTGGACCACCTACGATGCGAGACGCGGCGGCTCACAAGTCATCCACGATGCGGAAAACATGGTGGATATATTTACCGACTTCGCGAAACCATACGAGGAGAAGAATGCCGGTAATTGGGGCTTCAGAGTGAGAGGAAAACCCAGGGTTGATACCACGTCGGTATTGAAGACATCGGTCGTTTTCTACGTGGGCACGGAGAGCAACACATCATGCCCCAAGTGTTACTTAAGAGCTACAGTCGAGGAACAGGGACGGGGCGACGACATAAGCATTGAGAGTGTAAATATACAGCTGAACCATCCTAGGTTGGGCAAGGCTATGTTGCGCATACCGAAACCAAAAGTGTTTGGATCCGAAGAAATGGCAGAGGAGAGGCCAAGAAATCCTGGAGATATCTTTGTAAAAAGTTTCAATGCCACAGATGATGAGCTTTGGCAAGCTAAGTGTTCGTCTACTCGACTTTTTTGCAGGAAACATGAAATTCCCCCAGTTCATTTGATATGTAGTTGCTAACTTCTCTTGCTTCCGACAGCTCTCTTTATCCGGGCAACAAAAGATCGCCCAGGTCAAACAATATCCATTGAGCCAGGACTGGGTAATTTTCAGATGGTACAAATTGTATTTACCGGCGAGTTCGAGGTAAGTCTCAAGTACATGGGCTTGACTGATGAGCCCAACTCTACACAACAAATAAGTATAGGCTAAGCTGTTCTAGTTTGACGTTCTGTATTCTTCGGATTCCGCTGCTCAAGACTTCACCTGTAGGTTATTTCAGCCATTCAATCGTGGCCAAGCTGACAGACTATAGCTTCTGACTTCGATAAAGAATCAAAGATAGTCAATGAGTCATTCCATGAACAATTTCGTTCGGTATTTTCACCAAGAAGGCCCTTCACCAATCTTAGCACATTTGCTGAACACATGACATCTAATCTATTCGGAGGACTGAGCCATTTCTACGGCAAAAGTAAAGTCGATGACTCGCACGATCCTGCATTCAACGAATCGGTACCACACTTCTGGCAGAAAGTAGAAGAAGCACAGAGACGATCGAAACCCAAGATGAAGGGACCATATGAGCTATTCACGCATGTCCCCTCCCGTCCATTCTTTCCAAGGGGCTTCCTTTGGGATGAAGGTTTCCATCTCCTGGCAGTGATTGAGTGGGACGTGGATCTTGCAATGGAAGTCGTACGGAGTTGGCTAGCACTCATGGATGATGATGGTTGGATAGCAAGAGAGCAAATCCTAGGTGCGGAGTCTAGAAGCAAAGTACCAGAGCAGTTTCACGTCCAGTACCCTCACATCGCAAACCCACCAACACTTTTCTGGGTTGTTGAGAAATTCGCCAAAATGCTCTCTGGAGACCTACACTACTCTGGCCATGCGTCTGTCTTCCTGACGCAACCAGAGACTGGCAGAGAATTACTTAAAGAGTTACACTCACTCTTGAAGAGACATTATCAGTGGTTCAAGAGAACCCAATCGGGTGATGTTGAAGCACATTCGGTACACGATACTTCAATTGAAGGTTACAGATGGCGTGGCCGCACGCCAGAGTATGCATTTGCCAGCGGTCTGGATGATTATCCACGCGCCGAGCCTCCCGATATCTCAGAACTTCATGTTGACGCATTATGCTGGGTCGGGCTAATGGCATCTGTACTTGTAACCCTCTCACACCAACTTGACAGCGGGCCATTCTCGGAAAAACAAGTTTACGAATCTCATTACCAAGATGTTGCCCACAATCTCGAGCTTTTACATTGGTCGGAAAGCGAATATACCTATTGTGACGCTCGCATTTGGGAAGGTGCACACACGCTCTGCTGTCCCAAGGGTTATGTATCTCTGTTTCCATTTATGACAGGATTTATTGGCCCGGAGCATCCTCACCTCAATGCTACGCTCAATATTATTCGCGACCCGCATCATCTCTGGTCGCCCCACGGCATTCGAAGCCTTGGGTTCGAAAGTACTCGGTATGGCCAGGGAGATAATTACTGGCGCTCGCCGATATGGATCAACATCAACTACCTTATCGTGAAGCAGCTCCTCGATCTTGCACAACAACCAGGCCCAGAGCAGGCTCGGTGTAAATATATGTATAGGGATCTGAGGGAAAACCTCGTGAATACGGTGTATAAAAGCTGGGTAGATACAGGATTTGCTTGGGAGCAGTATAATCCTTCCTCGGGACATGGTCAGCGCACTCAGCATTTCACGGGCTGGACAGCGCTCATAGTGCTAATCATGGCAATGCCTGATTTGTATGCCGAAGAAACGGAAGAGAGCAAAGAGTTTGGCAATCGCATAAGCGGATTACTCGAGCAAGCGCGTCAAAAGTCTAGCTGGAGCACCATTTCCTCCTGTGTTACTTTGTTTCTTCTTGTCGTTTTGTTTCTAACGAGAAGGAGGACCGCAAAAATGCTTCGGGGCTTTGGCGGTTACTTGAAATCGTAAAGACAGATTTGTACAGAATATCGAGAGTTAATCATTCTATAACACTACTCTTCAACTCTTTTAATCATTTGATTAACTAATCTTAGTACAAAATCAGAATGTCTTGGCTTTGGGGCTGCTCAGAGAACTTCGGTCCAGCTGAACTTTCAGCTGCGTTCATCCGATCAACCTCATGACACCAGTTCAAAACACTAATCTTTCAAACTTTGGATTCCGGAGCTGAATGTATGTTCTTACCTGATAGACGGAAAAAGTCGGAGTAGAGATTTGTTGGCTACGTATATTCTAGGGTTGTGGTTCACATAGCGAGAACTGCCTTAAATTCATCGTTCTTATGACTTGACTCATCATGGCGGAGGACAACGATCCCAACTACAACACCAGGCTTGAATTCATTCAAGATACGTTGAAGAAAAGATTCGATCTTCAGGTACACAGCCATCACCCGTAGATGACATTAACCCTATAAGTGCCAAATAACCCCAACTAACACAGTGCCCCAGGAACTGCCCACGATCACGCCTAGTCAATACTACCCAAAGCACGCCTACAGATGCAAAAACTTCATCTACCGAATCATTTTCTCCTCTCCACCATCTCCACCCTCCACCCTCCAACCAGGCTGCACACCCATTTCCCCCAACACGACAACCTTCATTATGCGCCTCGCCAACCCGCTCACCACAAGCCCAAACTCAAGCAAATCCCTCATCGAAAACGAAGTCGCCATGACAACTCTCGCCTCGTCTGCCCTCTCTGCATTCACCCCGTCCATCGTGCCCCAAATCTATGCTTGGTCCAGCGCAACTTCTTCCGACTACGGATGGACGCTCCAACAACTCATGCCCGGCAAGCATCTCGACCGAGACTGGGACTCCACGGGCGCCTATGCGCGCGTAGGCCAACGCGTGATGCTAGCTCAGATTGCGAGTATTGTGAAGGCGCTACAAGATTATGAGTTGCCGGAGAGTATTGTAGGGTTTGGAGATGTGGAGTTTGACGATGGGGGCAGGATTGTAAGTGTAGTGAAGAAGGCGGGGGAAATGGCATCGTGGGGATCGTTTGAGGAATTTTATAGGGAGAGATTGGAAAGGGCGATTCGGAAGGCGGATGGGAGTAGGTATATTGAGGGGTGGAGGGCGAATGGGGTGAGGGAGAGGTTGGACGAGTTTATGGATAGGGGGTTAGGGAAAATGTTTGAGGGGTTGGAGGATAGGGAGTGGAAGACAATTGTTCATGGGGATTTGAGTAAGTTTGTTCATGTTGGATAAGAGAATGGGGATAGCGCTCTGGGCTAATGAAATGGGTACAGCGACGGAGAACGTGATGTATGATCCTGAGACTGCACAGGTTACAGCACTGCTTGATTGGGATTCTGCGGTTGTTTTGCATCCGTCGTATGAGTTTCTGCGCTCATTTGGAGACTTGGGAGGTGAGTTGAATGGATGGTATGAAGAAGAGGCGTTCAGCGAGCAATCGTTGCTGAGAGAGGCAAAGCTGTTTGGGTTCCCACCAGATGCGTACTCAACACAGGATCAGCCATTCTGGGATGTAGCAGTGGCTTGGGAGGAGGAGCTGGAGACCCACGATGTGAAGCGGCCGAGGATAATGAAGGGGATTGAGCAGGTAGCGGATGTGGAGGCTCTCTTGAGGGGTGTTTTGCCATGGAATATTAGTGATGAGACGGCCAGACTTCGGTCCGCTCATTCTGTGTGGAGAGACAGGAGGACGTTTGAGGATAATTTGAGTGACTTGCTAGATTATTTGGGGTTTTAGGTCGGAATGTTCTTAGCTAGCATTTGTGAGGCACCTGGATGATTGAGCCTCTATCAGTAAGAGACATCGTACTGGGGGAGCGGTTTACATATATACAAAAGCATGGAAGTTTACGGCGGACCGTATGAGTTGTCAACACTATTCGACTCGGTATTTCAATCGCACTGGACACTAGAGACTCAATGAAGAGCCGTCATGTCAATTTGAACTTTTTGCACGTTGTCACAATTCACAATATGCTCCGTGATATGCATTTTCGAAGTCTTTCATTCAGAGCCTGCCAGTCATATCTCGTGACGCCTCCATTGTCCCCCCCAGATAAATAGGTTATGCCGACAGCGTCAAGGGCAGTTTGTGACTCGCCCTACCCAGCAATGGGAATATGCATGAAAACCGGTCGCAGATCCTCTTTTGTAGAACCTCGACAAAGGCAAAAGGCGAAGGAAACGGGAAAGGGAGACGTTTAGTCGAAGAGGCCGAAACCCATGTCGTCGTCTGACTCCTCCTTCTCTGCAAAGCTTGTTAGCACAATTCTTCGGGAATGTAAGTGAGGATCCATACCCTCTTCCTTCTCCTCCTCTGCGGGAGCAGCCTCAGCGGCACCGCCAGCGGCGGCACCACCGGCAGCAGGAGCAGCAGCAGCGCCGCCTCCGGAGCCAACGTTCAGGAGCAGGTCCTTGACGTCCTTGCCCTCAAGAGCCTGTTCAATAATCAGATTCCATTCTCGAATTTTAGTATTTTCAATTGCCGCTATGTGCGCACCTTGGCGAAGAGAGTTGTCCATATCGGCTCAACGTCCTCGATCTTTGCGGCCTTGATGAGAGATTGGAGCTTGTCGGCCTGCCACAATGATTAGCAACAGTCCAGGAATTCGAAATTCAAGTTCGGGATCCGTACGGTGATATCGACGCCGTCATCAGCGAGGATGAGAGCGGCGTAGGAAGTGGCGAGCTCGTTGGTAGACATTGCGACGGATGGTCGAGGATGTTCTGGTGGTGGGAGAGATAACCTGTCGTTCGAGATGTTGCGAGGAGTGTTTTTGGAAGTTCAACGCATAGGGTATGTGGTGAATGCCAAGTCCCTAAGCGATTCGCCGATGCCCGACTTCAGCCCCGCAGTGCAGGCCAGTGCGACCTCGAACCAACCCCAACGTCACTTCCGATTTCCCCACTTACCAGAGAGCGACACTGCAGCTGGGATCAACCTCAAGTCCGATAAACAATCTTTAAAGCTCCGTACACCTTCACTTCTTGGCCGTTCTCGCCTCTTGCTGTAGGTTACGCATTGTTGATCGGGGTAGCCGAAGCTGGCAATGATCCCGCTCTGCCCTCGCCTCTTCCCTTAGCCGTCAAATATCTCTGGGCAAAATCCGTTTCCTACGCCGCTCTCTGCCTAAAGCACAGGCATATAACTACTGCAAGTGAAACCGCCGGCTCGAGTTCTTTTGGTTTCAATATCTCAAAATGACCGATTCTCCCGCACCTCGGATCCCGCTGGACCCGAAGGAGCAACCCATTCTCGATAAACTGTTGGCCGTTCGAACGAAGCTTGAATTCCTCAAGCAGGATCGGTCCACTTATGTAAAGAGCCAAGATATTCTTGAACTATACGAAGAGGTTATCGAGCAAGTGGTAATACTGAACGATATACGAACGACAAAGCGACTCGAGCAAAATCGGGTTGATACGGTACTGGATGACTGCTTCCAGCTTATCTCACTGGCATATCTCACTGTCGGCAAGAACCATGAAGCGCCAGCAGTGTACTCATTCCTTTCAACCACGAACCGGTTACTGGATCATCTCAAAGAAGCAACATTCTATTCTCCCAAGGACCTTGAATCCCTCAGCGCACGTCTGCAAGATTGTAGGCGGTATATCGAACGAGGGCAAGAATCTTACAGTCCCCATTTACTTACTCTACTCGAGAATAAGATTGGGGTTTGTGAAAAAACCCTCTCCGAACTAGAACTGAATCTCTCATCTCTGACACCAGACCTATCAATCAAGTACGACAAACTGGTGTCTATACTCAGATCTCTTTCAGCACTAAACACAAGATCAAAAGTTTGCATTCCAACCATTTCCCATTCGACTAAAGCTAACAGATTCCACCAGTTTCCAAATGATGAGGTGGACGAGTTCTTAGAGCAGCTCAAAGAGCTTCAGGAGGAGCTTCGAGAATACAACATTCATGCATTTGAGAGCACCGGGACACGAGAGGAGAAACTGGCAGAAATGACCGAAAAGTTACAGTTGGCGATAGAACACCCCGAGCCTGCTCCCGAAGCCAAAAAGCTCATCGAGACTCTCTTGCAAAGATGCTTCGTATGGGTGGCAAAGATCAAGGAGAAGTAAGACATGTTGATTATATGATAAGCTTGCCGCTGACCTATGGTAGGCAAGGAAGAATTGCCCCTGCATTTCAGGAGACATACGATAAACTGCTCGGAATTCGGAATAAGTTGGAGAAGTTGTCTCTTACCCAAGCCTGGTCTTTGCGTGAGACAGACCTTTGGAGTTTCCAACGACAACTGGACAGAGTGGACGAGTCTCGAGTGGACGGGAACTTCTTAGATCTGTTGGGCAGACCTGCTGAACTTTACGAGCAGAGGGTACGTGCTCTGTTATTTTCGTATTCTCAATCTAACTTTCCACAGACGCTGCTCTATCTTCTGCGCAAGAGCTATGCCATAATATACCATCTTATTGTATCATCGGAGCCTGTTTCAGAAGCCTTGCTGCCGATCTACAACCAACTCACCACGCTGCGAAAGTGTCTACTTGAGGTCAAGAAACTTGGGGGCGTTTCCTCTCCAAGGGAATTATATCCATACAGCATGAAGGTAGAATTCCCGTCCGATGACTACGTAATATGTGCATGTGTTGACACAATACAGCTGAATTCGATCGACAACATGCGAGTAGACGGCAAGTTCATGGTCGGGACTGAAATTCCAGATGGCCAAGGCAGTGTAACACAGCTGCTTGAGGAATGCTTTGAGCTTGCCTATGACCTGAGAAATGATGCGGAGAGTGGACCAGAAACTTGATGATGCTCTTTTACCGTTACTATAATTCCTGCGACTTCAGTCTTTCGAACTTGATTCAACTGTATGCGTTCGATGTGTGGTCGGTCTCCAAGTATGGGTGGACGTTTAATGCTTCGATGTACTTGTATTATCGCGCATAGCTTAATAGATATTTATCTGGTTCAGTTGCTCTAGACCATCTTCCATGGTCTGAGCTTCGTGAACGTCTGTATCTTTAAAAGTTAAATGCGATCCGTATGATATACCTGTTGAATGCATCAGTAATATATCAAAACACTGGCACGTATCAAACTTACAGAGTTCCTCCCCGGCTGGAATGTCTCGAAGGGCAAGATATGTGACTATCAATCGCTCGGTATCTCGCTCCCAGACCACGTTTTGCTCCTGAGAGGAATGATTGAACATTGATCCGAGTCCAAGTATCACAGCTTGTGCAGTTCTTTTGATACCAGCTTGGTCTTTTGTTGGCCAATTACTAAGGTATTGATAAGTAATTCGAGTTTTGATGCTCAAAAAGTCCAACAAAACGTACTACGTGTAATGATAGAGCGAAGTATGTTCAATATGATTCACGTTCTCCTCAAGGCCTAGAACGAGGACAGGGCACACATCGATCACTGTTTTGGCGGGGATGGTTTTGGTCGCAAAGACGCCGCGGCCTGCAAATTAATCAGAGGCAGATACACAAAACACGGGACAACAAGCCCACCTTTGGGGGTATCGCTTATAATCACCAAGTCGGCGCAACGCTGAAGTGGGATGTGGGACGTTCTAGATGTAAGCTCCATTTTCTTTTGGAGGATAACAATACGGAGGATTGGTGGTGGGGCGTCTCCCGCAAGAGATGGAATTTTTCTATGTCACCAAAAGGTGTGGTGCGCAATGGTCTTGGACCAATGACTGCCATGGTTGCGGTGCCCCGGTTCGAGCTCAAGGGGGGGCTGAGGCCTGGCTTGTGCCCCACACTTTACCATCAGATCATCCGTCATCTGTTGAGCTTGCAACACCTTTCTGGCACCTATATGTGAATTCACCATGGCTCATCAGCGCAACTTATCGGTGGGCGAAAGTCTCAAGTCGCCGCACTCTGTATCCCTAAAGGTTCTCCGGTTGGTCTCTACTCCTGTCCGCCGCTGCGCTCGTTAATTGACACTGCTGCAGGTTGTCTCGTCCATCGTTCGCCCAGCAATATCCCCTTCCCGATCCCACGAGCCTCGGAATCTCGCCCAAGGCCTCTCTCGCGTACCCTTCAGATAATGCAGACGACCAGTTCATCATTAGTCCTGTCCTTAATCTTCCGGAGGCCTTCGGCAGTGCATATGTGGGCGAGACATTCTCTTGTACGCTTTGCGCGAACAACGAGCTAGAACCTGAGGATACATCGCGGAGCATAAGTGGGATCAGGATCCAAGGAGACATGCAAACGCCCTCAGCACCTGCCGGCACTGCGCTTGAGCTTTTTTCGGCAGACTCCGAAGAGTTGAACGCGTCGCCAGGCCCAGGAGGGTCACTTCAGAAGATACTAAGATTTGAGCTTAAGGAAGATGGCAACCATGTGTTGGCAGTCACTGTTACGTATACTGAAACTATTTTGGCAGGTGAAGGGAGAGCCAGTGGTGGAAGAGTTCGGACGTTTAGAAAGCTCTATCAATTCGTAGCGCAGCAACTACTGAGTGTGAGGACCAAGACCGGAGAATTAACTGAGAAGTCAGGAGTGCCAAGATATCTCCTCGAGGCTCAGCTGGAAAACATGGGAGAGGTTGCGGTGTCTTTCGAGGTGAGTTACAAGCTTGAATTCACGTGGTCATCAATCTCAAACACATTTGGTTATGGATATGCCAGCCTTGCCAGCCTCAATATCTGTGTATTTGGGCAAGCAAGCCACTGTGTGGTTTTGTCTGCGATGGGCATCACACATCCCGATCCTGCAGCTAGATCTTGCGGAAGCCACTCCGACATTCCACACATCCTGCACCTTGCCATTCAACAACCAAACCTTTTTTGGAAGACCCTTTGAGCTGATGCGCCGAAAATAGGCAGTTAATCTCAATTCGAAACCTCCGTTCAAGTCAACATCCCTGAATTGGGATATGAATTTGTCCAGCACCGGCCCGCTCAACGCGCCGATACTCAATCCCCACGATGTTATTCAGGTGGCCTTTTTGCTTGAACAGCAGGCCGGGATGGACGAAGCAAATGATGAGGTGGGGAGACCGCCTCCGGGAGAAGCTAGGAAGATTTTAGGCCAACTTGCAATTCAATGGCGGAGCGCACTGGGCGATCGTGGATCTCTTACCACAGGCCTGCTCACAAGCCGTCGATGAGTATGAGAAACCTTCCGCATGTAGCGACACAACACTCTAGATCGTGGGGCTGGCGAAAGTCTGGAACCATGATATGGTTTCAATTTCCCCGAGGCTACGACACCTGAATACAATAGGAGGCACTCTACGAACCCTTAAGAATGGTACACCAAATGGAAGGTGACTTGCTCCTTGGATCGGCCCGTTGATGGTCGCAGAGATATGTACCAGCAATTTTTCCGGCCAAGGCTTGTATTGTTCCGTACCTGCGTCGCTATCGCATTGGTGTACATGTCGTTCCGCCTGGGTCTCGCGTTGTTGGCAACATGTTTCTTGCCAGCGAAGCCATACGATCTGAAACAAACCCGACTCGGCGGTCGCGCTATACGATTGGAGGCCGACTGCTACGGTACCGATGTAGACTTATATCGCCGGGTACATCGAGTGGTGTCAGAGTTTCTTCTAAATGCTAAGGTTTGCGGAAGATTAATTGCGTAATCAGCCATATTGACTTGTGTCTATTCGTGCAGACGGTGCGATGCAGTCAGCCGGAAAGGGATCAGGGATAATCCTGATCTTCCGGCGAGGCGCCAACACATGGAGATGTTGGTACCTATGTGGCGGCCGTCGGAGTCCATGAAATATTGAACCCGGAGACTGGTAATTTTTTTAATAGAAACAATGGACGGATGTCGCTGGAAGGAGCAACGAGGGACGGCCTTGCAGAGTGGGATATTCGCTAGCAGCGAGCGTTTTAGGAAATTCGCCAGACCGTTTTGGTACTACACGAACAGGGGAACCCGGATAGTGAGGTGAAACTCCAGTGCGACGGTCGTGGTAGCCTCGCCCCGCGTCCGCATCAGGATGGTACATCAGTAAGGTGTGTCTTCAAAGGGGTGTGTGCTACAAGCAAACCAGTCGAGGGTCCACGGGACAAACTATGTGGTATGATCAGCGCGCGGGCGGCACAACGAGTCCCTGAGAGAGAAGCAGCAGAGAAATTACACGATTACCCACATGCACAGGACTAAAGATCTTCTTGCTCGCCAAGGCTAATCTCTCTCGGTGAATCGATCACAATTAGTGTTGATAGAAGGGAAATAACAAATTAAAGTTTCAGAGACAGCGGCGCCGAGCAGGTCTCATTGCTCTCGCACGGCCAATACGGTGGATTCCAAGTGGCAGATCGGAATCACAGCCAGATCGCCGAGCCTTTGGAACAGCATGGCGTTTGGAACGGATGGTGTGCAGATTACGTTACGAGCTGTAATAAGTCAATGCAATTGTGCGGTGTGAGGGTGTGGGATCATCAACGGGCAACGGCAACAGATCCTTCAGGTGGGAAGGCTAGATGTCGCCCGTTTTGCCGTCTGAGAGATAGGCCTGCATAGGGACTTTATCCTCATCCCGTGTCTGGAGGGAGAGCGGGAGCACAGCTGAGGGACAGACAGGAGACAGGAGACGGGAGACGGGAGACAGGACAGACAGCAACGAGAAGCACACACGGGAGAGGGGCACATGTACATGGACATATGTCTGCATGCATAAGAAGGGGGCAAAAACGAGGCAAGACGTGGGAAGACGAAAGGCACAAGGTGGTGCAAGCGAGGTCGGTCGAGTAGTCCCAGACTACACTGACAAGATTGACAGCGACTTTGACAGACGGGTTTAGAAAAGAGTGGAGGAACGCATGCATAGCCACGGATTGCGGGTATGGGATGATTGAATGGTTCGATCATGGTGTTTTACACGCAGGACATATTGCGGGCAATGATGATATGCGCTGGGTATGCGGCTGCCCCCTATTTCTGCCCTGATCCGTTTTGCCATAATAGATCGCAGGTATTAGCAAACGCCAGGCAGACATAGGCGCTGCTGCATCACTGCATGTAGGTCGACGGGTGTAATGTTGAATGGGATATTGGCATATTGCATGCACACCATTACCGGCGCAGGTTGGGGATGGGATTTGTGTTGGAGGGTGTGGAGGCCGTGAGGCGCGGGGCCAACCAGGGCCAGTCGCCCTGAGGCCGAAAGAGGCTAGGGGCGGACACAGTAGAGGATGGCAGCGCATGGGGGGCGCATGGAACTGGCAGGCGGTGGCAGCTGGTCTCCGAAAAAGGGTCTGAAGAAGGAAGAGAGGCAACTGGGCGCGGCCTGTGCGGGCGACGACAGCTGGGGTGCATCCTGGCCCCGGGCCTTGCGAGTTCTGCAAGTCTGCAAGTCTGCAAGTCGTTGCCGGGGGCAAGGCTGCTTGATGGCCCATGGTTGTTGGTGGTTTGTTGCGGTATTGCTCGGTGCTCGATGAGAGCGACGGTTTGGAGGCGCATATCGATCGCAGGCCGTGGGCGATGATGACGACAACTGACAATCTCCATGAGATGGGTGGATGGATGGAGGATGGGCGGTTAAGGCCAGCTGCTGTTCCTGCTGGGAAGGTGACGAGTTTGCCAACAGGCAAAGCCCCAGCTTAAGCACAATCGCAGCAGAGCTCCGAGTTTGTATTGGCAGCCGGTGCCTTGCAGCAATATGCGGCGGGCCATGGTGGAGAAGACGAGCCCATGAGCCCTAGAGGAGAGCGAGAGTCTTGGTGCTCAGAAGGAGGAGGAGGAGGCGGCGGCCGTGGCCCAGCGCGAGCTTCAGGGCTGGGACGCGGAAAGGATGGGCGGCCACTGGCATCTGATGATTGGCATTGTTGCGAGGCGGGAGGAGGAGAGCGAGGGGGCAGTCTGCACAGGGTGGTAGAGGGTGTGGTAAGGCGTGGTTACCTGGTACTGTAAAGGGTGTGGTAAAAAGGCCCTAGACTCGTGTTGTGTGCACAGTGTAGGCAGAGGGTGGAGCGCTAGCCTGGCCGCGATAAGGTCGTCGCGCGGGTCTTTTGCAGCTGTGTGGCCGTGTGAAGGGCTTGTTGTGGGCTTGCTGTGGGCTTGTGTGGGTGTCTCTTCTGTCTTTCCCAGCTCGCCGGACAGCAAGCCTGGCGTTGGCGTTCCCTTTTTTTATGTCTTGGGACTAGGACCAGGACAAGGACCAGGACGGACTGACTGATTGAACTGACTGCTCTCGACTAACCTCCGCCCTCCACCACTCCCACTACTTCCTGCTACGGTGCTGTTGCTGTTGCTGCTACCACTACCACTACCACCTACCTTTTCTTTCTTCACCTCCACCTCCGCCTATACTACAATAACAACCACCACCACCACCACCACCACCACCATTACCGCGCACTGCTGGCAACGGACACACATTCACTTGGCACGCAATCCTCCTGCATTTCGCATCTCGCCCCCCTCTCAAATCCACCAAGGACCTCCTCCCCCCTCGTTCGCTCGCTCGTCCGTTCTATATACCTCCCGCTGGCTTTTTAATTGCAAACTACTACTACCGTCCTCTCTCCACCAACGAACCTTGGATCCCGTCGCTGCTTCCCCCCTCGAGCACGTCCTCCACCGTCACTCTCTATCTCCTTTCGACCACACACGCACACGCACACATACACACACACTTTCTCTCTTTCACGACCTCCCACACGCTTTCTCTGCACCCAGGCGGCGCAGAGTTCCACAACCAACGGCTCGCATTTCTCCGTCACCGTCGTACAATCCTTCAAGCTCCCGTGCATAGCGCCTGCCTCGCACACCGCGCACAAACACCGTTGGAGAGGGCGTCCAATCCCAAATGACTTGATCGAGTGGCCGGCTTCGAACGCTCAACAACTGCTGTCGACGACGACCTCTCGCCGCTCTCCTCCACGCCCTTTTGGATATCATTCTATGTCCTAGCACTAAACATGGCTCCAATCCCCGCAGCAGACAGCTCCTGCGCCCCGCTTGCCGATTACTTCTTCATCTCTGGCATTGAGTCCTCCCAGGTATACGACGAGCGCACCCAACCGAACGGCCTTACCTCCCCGCTTTCGTCTCCCCCGCCGGTCGACGTAGACGAGACCATAGAGGAGGATCTTGCGCTCGAGACCGAGTCGATTCGCCCCACGAGCCAGGAAGGGCTGTCCAATGGCGATGGGAATAAACGCAAGTCAGCAAGGCTAAGCTTCGAGCACCGCAATTCCGTCAGCACCATCATTGGACCCGAGTCGAAACAATCACAGTCTGCAAGCAACCGAAGCAGTACCACGATCAAGGGCATCCAAATCGGGGGCTCTGGCCTGAACGACGTAGACTTTGAGAATGCTCTGCGGAAATTCGCATCAGAGCGGGACACATTTTTAGAAGAAATTCAGTTTACCGCTGGAGTTGCGCAACAGAACCGTCCCACGCGGCCGGCACGCCCAAAACCCACGCGCATCCAACACGCACCGGAGGATGGTGTCGGGAATCTGAGGTCGGGAGTTGGTAGTATACGGCGACGTTTGTCGACCATGCAAAGCAGTCTCAAGAGACAGCCTTCAATGGCACGTCAAGGTAAGCACGCGCACGCGACTCATGGGACGCGTCACTTTGACATGGGCGTATATCCCCAGTTTCGGGATCTGTTATTTCCTTTTTCGATCGCCAGATCACTGACATGGATCCAGCATCAATCCGAACATCAAGAAGACTATCAGGATACAATTCGGTAATTCCTGCGCCGCAGCCATTCAATCAGGATCCAAATATGCACCCCCTATTGCGCCGATATGAACCCGTGCTTTTGGACCGATATCCGCCCAAAAACATGGTCGAAGAGTTGAAGCGAAGACACCCGTTTCCAGATTACGTTCCCATGTTTGCTTTTCCAAATGACGTAAATGTTGTTTCATCGGATGAGCGGCCGAAGACTTCATGGCATGGATTCGCCATGACAAATGGTGACAATTCCAAGCTGTATGGCATTTGCATAATTGTCTGGCTACCCTTGAATGCAAGCGCTGCGGAGGGCATCGAGCGCCAATGCGAGGAATGGCGGAGATTGCACATGAATCCAGAAGAGCGTGAGTTGGCGAGCAGCTTGGGTGAACGTCTTGCTCTGGAAAGGGCTAAGTTGTCACGTCTCTTGGCCCAACTTCCTACGACCATTTCCGAATCAGAGGAACGTGAAAATTTGGAAGAAGAAATCAGTGCAGTCGAAGAGAAGATTGGGCTTATGACCGACCTTCTACGTCCGGTCAGGCACGGAGCTGCGTCCAAAATCGAAGGTCTGACTGATGGAGAGACAGGACTCTGGATGCCCCGCTCATACGGGGTTATGGGTAGAGATGCAAGCATGACGCCCTTCTGGAAAGAATGGCTGAAGGCCGTTGTAGTTCCCATGACCAATGGAGTCGTACAGCGAGTACCTGCCAGCTCACCGCGAATCGGCATGTGGCAACCCCTGGAGCGATACGTTGTCAACCTCTGCGCCGAGGCTCTTAGTCCAATCACCTCCATCACGCAAGTCGAGGTTGCAGTACGAGAGTTGAGATTGTATGCACGGAAAGAGGCTGTGAATGAGATACCGGGTTCTCGTAACATCGATATCTACAGTCTCTTCCGATGTTTGTCAATTCCCAACATCATTACTTTGTTCGAGTATGTATTGCAGGAGTCTAGGATTATTCTTCTCTCTTCGCATACGGCAATGCTTCATTTGGCAAGCATGGCCATAGTAAATTTGCTCTACCCCTTCAAGTGGCATGGCGTTTTCATCCCCATCTTGCCCTCTCGCTTGGTCCAAACAATCGAGGCTCCATGCCCCTATATTGTCGGTATCGAGCGGAGGTACGAACCAGTGGATTATCCCGAGGACGAATACGTGCTCGTCGATTTGGATAACGACGTGATTGGGAGCAATGGCCCTCAACCCACGTCTCTGCCCCGTCAACAACGACGAAAACTCATGTCTCTGTTACAGCATTCTGCTCCTCATCATATTCGGTATGGTGTTCCCACTGGACCACCCGCTTACGCTGTAGAGTCTTATCCCTTCGACTCTTTTTCTTCTGAGAATCCTAACGTATTCTCACATCGTGCCCAACCCAACACCATCTCCACTTACGTTGGTTTAAATTCTACGTCGTTTGGAAATACCCCAGGTGTAACACACACTCGACCCCTAATTTACAATGCATTTTTGCAATCAAGCGCCCAGAGTCGTGGCAATGATAGGCCTTCAACAGCAACCACAATGAAGACTAACTCGCCTCCGTCACCCAAAGTCTCTCCAATTTCTCAGGTATTCCCTCCACTACCCAGCACACCCATCTCACGAAGCGATTCCGCTTTCGCCATCCAAGCCAATCTGCGAGAGAAGCGTTCAGGACACTTTGAAACGTCTTCTCGACGGAGCTCTTCGGTATGTGGAGTCTTCAGTGCGATTATTTATACAACAGTGCTAATTGACTAATAGTTTGGTTTCGAACGTGCGCATCCTATGCGTCGACCCAGTCAACCGTTCCTCGGCCATGCGCCAAGCGCATCGACATCCTCGTTGAGTCACGAACTCCGCGCCCCCTCATCCTATGCACCTTCAGTTTACGCTCAATCTACTTTGGCTGCTTCTACTATTATGCCAGGAATGGCAATGCAGCCGGTGCGGAACACAGATACCACACTATGGCAAGAAGGTCATCAACTACAGTGGAAGCATTACGAGGATAAGGCGTCATGTTCTGTTTGTGATGAGAAATCGGATGAGGGCATGTATCGTTGCATGGGTAAGTCAAATACCATGAGTTCCAGAAAGCACATTCTAACCATCAACAGGATGCAGCACATATGCTCACCGAAGATGCGCAAACGATATTTGTATAGTATGTCCCAGTGCTTTCCGACCAGATCAGGTCCGAGCTGCTTTCGTACGCTGCTTCGCCAGCATGCTGTATACCTACCGACGATATCTGGTCCCTGCCAGCGGTGACCAAAAGAAGTCAGGTCTGATTTATCACTTCAAAATGGACGAATTCGTTAAGAGTCTACCGAGCGAAAATGTCTCATACATGGCATTGCTACAGCAAACCCAAGGGTTTAACGAATTCATTCACGAACGCGAAAGCACACGGCCAGACGATCCTTCTATCAAGCTTTTTGATGAAGTCATCTTGGCCAAGCGCAATCGTGGAAAGACGTCATTCTTCCATAAATCGAGGGTGGACTTCCTTTCGGATACTACAGACCATCTATGGAGGACGGCCGCAGCCAATCCACCTAATTCACGCTTCCCTGGTGATTATAGATCAATTATTGCACGAAGTGAGTATCTAGGTTGTTGTGCACAAGGGTGTCACTAACCAGTCTTTAGTTCCTTCAAAGCTAGACCCATCTTTGATGAAAGAACCGCGTGTCATACAAGGTGTTCCTCGCATCCCCATGGCAAAAGCACGCCGTAAGCCCATACCGTCCATGCTTGGGCCCAACAGTAACATGAAAACGACATCCTAATGATACCCTCACCAACCCAACGTAACTGTTACGACTATCACATATAATCATGCCCACTCGCCTTACTGTCCGCTCCTCTTCTTTCTTTTCTCTCTTGTGTATATTATCAGCGAAGGAGTCTTTGGAGTACAATAGGTCTGGGCAGGTTGACTTTCTGGGACAATCATCTGCATTTACGGCTAGGGGTTTCGGGTATAGGCTTGCTTCTTTCGAAGAAAAAACATTATCTCCGCGTGCTCAAATGGGACGGATGAAACCATCAAACAATTGCGGATTGCTGGAATGGTGGACATCTTTCCTTGCATGCAATCACTCTTGATTCTGGTACTTTTGTTTCCTGCATCTAACGGCATGGAAGGCGTCTTGCTGTGGGCTTACCCTTTGTACATTAATGCTAAGTCTTTGGAGCGGGTATGATGGGTTTGTTTGATCCAGAGGGCTTCCTTATGGAGTACCTTTTAAGATAAACCGCAGCTGGTGAGAGTGTGAGCGTATGTGCGTCTTCCAGATATCCTCGACGTGTTTCTTGGATTGTATGAATAAATTATCCAAAACTGCTGTTTTGCAACCTGTTCACCAATCATTGCGATCTACAAATATCATAGCGGCAAGTGAAGATCTCCTAACTGGCAATCTCGAGGCTCAGCCACTCAGCCAAACGGACTTTGTGGTGCAGGATGTTCTCGTACGTTTCATGCCCGGGGTAGTTCTAACCTGTTTAGGCAAGCGCGTTTCTGCTCCGCGTTAGCACGGAACGCCCCCTATGCCTGAATTGCGGACATCCGCACGGCGCAACCTCATCTCACCACTCTTTCACGCTGTCTGTCCTTCACAAACCGTGACTTTCTTTTCCTCACTCTTTCACCCACACTCATTCTTTGCTGCTTCCTCCTTACCAGTCACTCTTTAACTCACGCTTTATACCCCGATAACCCATCACCGTCCATTATCCTCCCTTCGCTGTAATCTAAGCCAACGCTCTCTCCTCAAATTCCAACCCGATTCGAAACACGCATCGTCGTTTCCAAACACAGGACTTCTTCCAACCTCTCAATCACCAGACTTCAACTTTCAACATCATGCTTTCCAAGACCCTCTTCCTCGCCTTCGCTGCCGTCGCCACGGTTGCCCGCGCCGCAACACCCCCCGGCTGCCTGCTCGGTGCCGTGAACCAGTACGAGGACCCGGCGGACATCAAATCTGTGTGCGGTAACAAGGATGCGACAAGCAAGATTGCGAAGATGTGTGGTGACGATGCTAAGGCTGCGTTGAGTGCCTATGCTGAGTTGTGCAACATTGCCGGTGTGAAAGTCGGTATGTAAACTTTCGTTCATTTCTAAGCAAAAGGGGAGAGAAGCTGTGGATGGAAAGGGTCTGCCTCCTGGAATGCGGAAGATTGGATTTCGCGTCCTTGGACGAGCAACTATGTCACAAGCGCATGATGACAACCTGGGAATAAATGCTAACGTGCTCTCATAGACACCACCCTCCCTTCGTCAACCGGCTCTGCCACTGCATCCGCCACCGGTAGCCCGACTGGCAGTGGTCTCAATGTTGCTACGAGCGCTTCAAGTGCCACCGGCGGCGCTGCCGCTGTGACCACTAGAACTGGCGCTCCTCCTCAGTCAACTGGTGCGGCGGGCAAATTGGAGATCGGAGCTACTGTTCTATTTGCAGGCTTGGGCATATTTGCTGCCGCTTTGTAAACGAACGTAGCTTGCGTGATCGAGATTGGAGGCAAGATGTGAAGAATCAGGAAGTGCATCAGGGGGAGAGATGCACGGCATAGCGTGGCAAGGCATAATTGTACCAAGAACATAAAATTTGGAAATGGTTAGGGTCAGGGATTTGACGGGAACGGTTTGCGAATTCCTGGATCTCGTGGACTTATATGGTGTAAACTTTTCTTCTCTTTCGACTTCCTGCATATATACATGGATTCATTGGGTTATATTTTCAGTGCAAATGATGGTCTTCGGGTCTGTGATTGTGTGATTTGGTGAAATTTCCCGTCCGCGTGATACGCATTGCTAACACTTGTACGGGATCTTTTCGGAGTAGAAATATTCTTATCGGAATAGAGAATAAGTGTGCAAGGCTACAGGACTAAGTACGACGATGCCTATCTATTCGAAACGCATGTACTATTATGAGTACATATCTTGTGTAGTCATCATGTAACTGAAAAGGTAGCTCAGCTTGCTCTATTGCTATTCTTGCAATTGATGATGGTGAATAATGTTTAGGAAACAGGCATCGTAACCAAGATCGACCAAGCTCCTACTAAAACCACCTTCGTCGAAACATACTCTAGGTTTCATTGTTTCATGCAAAACATACTTACATATGATCACAAAATCGAGAGAAGAAACCAGGTATACTTCACCAAACATGTACTGCGAAATCACGAAATGATACTGATCTAGCTAGGACTAGTTTAGCGCGGGGGATTACTCAATAACGTCACCCTCTCTCTTATCCATCCCACCAGTCCAAGTCTCACCTAGATATATCCTCTCTCTTTCCCCTTTTCCCCTTTCCTTCAACTATCTCCCCGAAATGACTATCCAAAACGTAGCGCTAATCGGCGCCTCCGGCACCCTAGGCCCCTCTATCCTGCACGCCCTCCGCGCCTCAGAATTCACCCCCTTCGTTCTAAACCGCCACACCTCCAAATCCGTATACCCAAAAACCCGTGTGATAACCATTCCCGACGATCTAAACGTCACAGAACTTTCATCCCTGTTCAAATCCAACGCTATCGACGCTCTCGTGATCGTTATAGCAGGATCTTACGTGGAAGAGCAAAAGAAACTCATCGAAGCCGCATACAACGGCGGCGTGAAACGCATCATCCCCGCTGAATTCGGGAGCTGCGACTCGGCGGATGACAAGACTGTTAAGTTACTACCGCTTATGGAAGGCAAGAAGAGGGTTAGAGAGTATCTCCAGTCCTTCGAAGTCAAGGAACGGGATGGCGAGCGGGGAAATCTCACGTGGACGAGTCTCGTAACGGGGCATTTCTTCGATTGGGGACTCGACACCGGGTTCTTGAAATTTGATATCCCGGGACGCAAGGCGTATATTCTTGATGGTGGAGATATCAAGTTTTCTGCCTCGACATTGGGATTTATTGCGAAAGCAGTGGTGAAGGTGCTTGAGAGGGAGGCGGAGACGAGGAATAAGTTGTTGTATGTGCATAGCCATTATGTGACGCAGAATGAGGTTACGGATGTGTTGGATAGGGTTGTGGGCGAGAAGTTTGAGAGGGTGCCGCAAGATGCCAGGACGAGGATTGAGAAGGCGAGGCCGAAGATGTTGGAGGGGGATCATGAGGCAACGGAGGAGGTGGTGGCTGTTCACGGGATTGTGGCAAGTGATTGGGAGGGGAAGGAAGGGTTTGCGAATGCGGTTTTGGGGCTGGAATTGGAAAGTTTGGAGGAGACGATTGAAGCTGTTACTAAGAAGAGTTCGAAGTAATGGGACCTGAAAGACAGGAAATCGAAATATAGGATCACCTCCATGCAGAAATAAATAAACGGGGTTTTTGCTAGACATTTATTTATTATGTGAAAGATTTTGTGTGAGAAATCTCTTACAATAGCAGAAAAGTAGCTATTAGGTCGAAATAAAACCTAACATGTCAGGCTACTTGTAGGTGACGACCACTATCTTATGGTGTAAGACCAAAAGGAACTGGTACTGATCCTTAGTGGAATTGGTGAATTGTCGTGGTTTTATTCCTCACATAGGGAATGGTGGGGGAAATATCGGTTATCTAAATCTTAGTGGCTGAATTTCATCCTGAAGCGAGAGGGTAGGTAGATGTGTGTAAGAGTTTTGGAGGTTGATAACCTTGGAATTTAAGCAGAAACCACTCATTTCTTTCTGTAGTGAGTTGGGATGCCTAAATTGATGAGTGTTAAAATAAGGCATTGAGCACACGGAAATCAGCTGGAAAATGTGATTGACTGATTGATTGATTTGGAAAAGAGTTCGATATATATCTTGAGTGGATTGGAGTTATCAGAATTGCCTCCTTATCTAAGAAGGTTTTTTCCGAACAATGGGAGCTCGAATTCAAGGGGTCATTAAGAAATGTTACATTCATTCAATTGGAAACTGTGGTTGGTGATCACAAGAATCACCATGATGACGATATTGATCAATGGCGTGACCGTGATTAAAATACAACTGTCTTACTCAATTAACATATATTGATCACATATACACTATTGTGGGTCACTCGGTCATTCGGCCATTTCACAGAAAGTTACCGCATCGAGCACATGGTCATAACCGAGGCTTGACGTGAAGTTGGAATAAGGTAATTACCACACGCCTAGGAAGATAGTTTAGACCAGATGCACACGTAACCGAGGTCTGTGGGGTATGCTGCGTATCTGAGTAACGTCTGTGAGGAGAAGGTGTGGTTCGTCTTCCGATTACTGAACGTGCTGCAGTTTGATTACTTAGTCCCTGCAGTGTACATATCCATTTAAGAACGTGAATTCCGGACACTGTAAACAAGACCATCATATACCAAACTGTTGAAAGAAACAAAATCGGACCGAATACCAGCTCAATATCGTAACTTCCATACGTCACAAACTAGAAATGCCACTTTGGATCATCTACCACCCTCATAATACCTTCACAGACATTGCTGAAAGATCTAGCCTCTCAAATGCAATCACAAAAGTCTATACTGCAGGCAACCTCCCAGCCTTCTATGTAAATGTAGTCTTCGTCCCCGTTGCACCAGACAACTTCTTCATTGGCGGCGTACCCCGTCCATCACCCCACACCAGTGCCAACGAACCCGGACCCGACTCCTCGAAACCATTCATCCGCATGTCAGTATCTCCATCTCCATATTAAGAATCTCTCCTATACTAACATCTCCTAGCACGATCCAAAACATAGCTCGCAAGATTCCCAGTGTGAAATCTGCCAACCGATTTCTCTCCGTTGTAGATCAAGCGTTGAAGCCGTTTATTGCGGATAAAGGTTACGACTGGGAATACTCTGTAGAAGAAACTTCTCGCGATCTGTGGAAGATAGACGGCTTGGTGCCGCCGATGCCGAACACGGAGGCGGAGAAGGAGTGGGTGAGGTTAAATCGCGCGGTCGAGTTTGAGCCGGAGAAGGGCGGTTTGCCGAAGTTGTGAAGTAGTAGGAACTTACTCAGTAGATTATGTCTATCTCTTTTGACTAATTGGATTCGTGTATTGGCGGAATTTACATTTATTTGTAATAACGTGTGAAAAGTGTTGTTTATTCTGTCATGAATTTGACATTTGTGTTCTTCGCGCTGATCCGACCTCAGCTAGAAGCCCTGGCTTTGCTTGTTACACAACGAAAAGCAAGGTGAGTTCCATGCTGAGCACATCTAGGGCGTCCATTAACAGCTTGCGCTTGCACCGCGATCGAATTGTCCTTGAAAAGATTTCGCGATCGAGGCAAAATAATTCCAAATGGTGCCCTTAAATGCAAACTATGGCGTAGCCACGCCTGTAGATGGAAGAGGCTAGCTTGTGATTAACCTATTCAGTCCATGGTGTTCCGCAATATTCAACCTCCACCATAGCCTAGGCCATTCCACAAAGATTATTTCGCGTGTTGTAATCCTAATGAGATTAACGAGTTCAGAGATCTCCAGATCTTCACCAGAAGTAATAACATCACGTGTATTAATTGATGACTCATCAATGCAGGACAGCAGCTACTTTTCAGCCTCGGTCTAACCAACTTTCTATCTCTTGACACTTCGATGACAGCATAGTTAGGCACGCGTAGTCAAGCCTCCTGAAAAACACCAGTAGCGACGAAAAAAATGCAGGGATCCAAAGATAGTCGCGCAACTACATCGTGTAGTGAATGCCAACGCCGAAAGCAAAAGGCAAGTTGTTTTCAGCTCGGTCAACCTTTCCAAACTAGTAGTCTAATCTTATAACTAATTAGTGTTCTCGCGAATGGCCTTGTAACCATTGTCAGGCACGAAAGGTGCCTCATCTTTGTGAGTTTGTGCAGAAGAGATCGGATAGCAAAACGACGTCCGCGTCGACCTCGAGTGGGTATGTTCGTAACACCATCAATCTACAGGGCTAAAAACTCGATATTGATGAATCATTAGCGAAACACGAGGCCAAAAACGGCAGGCTCCTGAATCATCTATTGGAGAGCCCGCCCTTTCTCAGGACGGCTCCGAAGAAGGTGTGGAAGACGGCTTAAAAGCTTGGGGGTATATGCCCGGGCACGTTCATTATATGTTAGCGAGTGTTGAAGATGCGAGTACAATCCCGAACCACCCGTACTGCAGCTTGGTTGATACCAATTAGGACGTTCGAAGGCCGTCGCCTAGTACCTCGTCAGAGCAATCTAGTGAGGTAGAGAAAATCTTACATGCCATCCCGCCGCGTTCGATCACTGGTAAAGCTAGATATTGCTTCGCGACTAAAGGAATTGAACTGATAGCCCGCAGATACGTTCGTAAACCACTTCCTAAAAGTTGTTAACTATAGGTACAATACCATCTATGCCCCGACGTTCACAGGAAACTATGTACAATGGTGGACCGATCGAGCTAGTGGTAAGCGTCTTTCTCCGGAGTTCACATGCTTACTGCTCCGTATTCTGGCGTACACTGTGCAGTACTTGACAGCCAGGATGCGAAAAATGATTGAATTCGAGTTAGCTTGCGGCTCGCAACAACTGACCGAGCGATTTGCTAATGCGGCAGAGCAACTGAGCCTGACTTTCTCGGCTGCAAACTCTTGTCTCGAACGAGTTCAAGAGCAATTCTTGAAGGGAGTGTGGCTGAAGTCTGAATCCCAAATTGTAGAATCCTGGCACGCCCTGGGGTCTACTATCCGTGAGGCTCAAGAGCTGGGGATTGATAAAGGGACGGGCACTGAAGGTCTCAGTCAATTCGAAATTGAAATTCGAAAACGAATTTGGATACTGCTTTACATCTGGGACTGTCAGTATCAATATCTCCTGATCCTGTTTTTAGTACTTACATTACTAGGGCAAATGTCTGCCTGGCTCGGGCGGCCTCACCTGATCAACCAGAAGGAATGTACATTCGACTTTCCGAGTCTCAAACTTGATGAAGGAGCCCCTGAAACAAAGCTCCTATCTCCATTTGCTCACATGTGTCTTCAAGCCATGTTAGGCCGGAGATTGGGCCAGCATCTGGAGAATGTTCAAAGTGTTAGCGATCTAACACCGGAACAAATCTTCGCCATCGAGAAAGAATGTGAAGACTTCATCGATGAACTACCTTCGGTTTTTAAGATCAAGGATCCTTATCTAGAACTCGACGGAGAACATCCATATTACGTCTTCCAACGCTCCCAGCTGCATGTCGTGATATACACAACACAACTCGACTTTCTCAAACCTTTCCTCACCCGATCTCCCAAAGACCAGAAATCATCACATGAAAACGAGTTACGGACCATGGGAGTCGATATGAGTCTGCAGTTGCTCAACGTCTCCCGCAAATTGTTCGACCACGAATTTCCCATTAATGCCAAATTCCACTTGGTTGTGTTTTGCATCTTCGATACCGCCACTATTCTCTGCTCTGCAATTATTCACGATGTAGACAAGACACTACCACGTCGTGAGGAAGTCCTAGATGCTATTGACCAATCGCTCACCATGCTCCACCAGCTGAGTCTGACAACGAAAATCGGCGCCTCATCTTACAATTTCCTTTCCAAGCTTATCCAAGCATCGCCAATATTATCCGGTCATGGTCCGATCCGCAAGCGTCAACGCATCAAAACCAGCGATACAACCGCCGCGGAACCATATGTCCCCGTTCTCGCTCGGGTTGTCGCCGATGATACTCCTTTGATGGAGACGCTTTCCACGGCAACTTTCACGGCCATGGATCCAGTTCCACAGGAACCGACTACGGATGATTTGAGTTTCGATCTAGATCAATTTTTGATGCAGAATCCTTTCGGCGACGAAGCACACCCGGATATGGGTGGCTTGGAGCAAATTTGGCATTGGGAAAATCTGGAACTCGATCAGGGGTGGCAACAAGATCCAAATGTCTCCGAACATTCTTAAACATGCGCGTTTTTTTAGCGGGAAATCTAGGGGTGAAGAGTTGGTACTGGCCTTCGAGCCAATTTCGCATACAAATTGCGATGTCGTTTCGTTGTTCTATGATTACGTGCAACTCTGAGTAAACAATCGCATACAGAGAGCCATACATCTTTTTCCGATCCAGACTGTCGCTACCGTGGGATCTAGGAGGTCATGTTGAAAACGCAATTGCGGCACCTGGACGTGAAGCTGCGTTGGTCGATAGAAGAGGCATTCTTCCAGTCAGATAACCACGGCTTGCCTCGGTGCAATTCGATAAAAGGCATCCGGAGGATATTAGCAACATATAGTAACAGATAAATCATTGCAAAACAAAGGAGCCATCAGAAGGGGAGGGGCGTGGCTGACGAAGCAACGGCACCAAGAAGGACAGCTTCAAAGGGCACCAAACGACATATGTACCTCCACATGTAGATACAACCTCTCAGCTGAGAAAGAAAACACGAGAATAAATCAAACATTATACCATGAAACTTCACCAATCATTCCCTCCCTCTCTAAGGCGCAGTCCCGAAAATCGTCGGGAATTTCCTTGCAACTGGATATGCGTTCGGATCGGAGGACAAGATGCTGTTTCCCGACGATTTTCGGAGGTGACACGAGGTAAGGTTGGAGGGTGAGGGGCATTTGGCACATGATGAGTTGGCTTTAGAGAATGGGGATTTGGAGGGCTGATAATGTATGTTTGGATGTGTTTTTGAGTAGGTGGAGTGTTTTTCTGGTCTTTTTAGGACGGGGGTTGTGGGGGATGCTTGGACATCGGGAAGATGAGGTGCGCTAGGTGGGTTGCGCGACCCCCGGGGGCCTGTGCAGCACGTGAGCTGGCAGTTTCCAAGGTATCAATGATGGCTTGATTGTTGTTCGAAGGAAGCTATCTCATACATATCCATTGTTTTTCTCTAAAGGGTGTGGCTGCAAAACTTGCCAGAGAAGTTGCGAGGAGGCGGACTGGAGCCGTCGGAGTTTTCCACACGAGGAGATATTTAAGTAATGATTTTGAGTAGACACGGGATGGATACGGTGTTGGCGTTATTCGTATCTAATAGAAGGTACTAAAAATGAATAGGTAGGTCTGTGTTTCTCATTTGATGATTGAGATTACGGATATGATTGGGCGATGGGGCGAAACGGGTTGCAGTGGTGTCGAACGCTACCTTAGTATTCGATGACACTTTAGGGGAATCGCTAGCTGTCTTTTGCCTCCGCACTGTCTCCATGTCTAGCCATCGATGTGTTTAATAAAGATGTGATGTCAGTCGCGCGACCTATGTACCTACGTAAGAGCGGACCTATAGCGCATTCATTCTTCAAAATTGCAGACCATATATTTTAGACTGGACACAGTATATGCAATTATTACCCCCGAATAGCATGCTACAAGATTAAGTTGTCCTATAATCTCCTGCGAGAAAAAGTTTGCCGACGGATGGCGACTTCAAATTGCGGCATCCGTCGGCAATGGAGGACGCCTGATACCTAGGTATTCAAGACAAAGCGCTAGCCTAGTACCTTCTCACTACGGTGGGACCTACAAAGGTACTGATGATGAGTGTGATCTATGAGTCGCCAAAGGTCCTTATTCGAACGGTTTGAAAGGCTGTACAATCTGTCTTGCGCAGACGAACAATGGTACTTTAAGTTTCTACTACGTACCTAAAAAAATGCCAACGTAAGTCGTGATTAGGGATGTTCTCTCGTGGTGCCAATGGAAGTGATGGCGATTGCTAGATTGCCATTATCCATGTCGGAGTAACCATACGAACGGGACCAATCCGACGTCGCTTTTACGTATATTCTGTGGAGATTGTGGCACGGCGGGTTCATGGGTGGTTGTCGGACCCTTCAACGTGCCGAGGAAGAATGTTGACTTTGTCTCCACAAGTGAAAATTTGTTGAATTGCACAGTAACTGAGCTCGTAAAGGTCCGTGTTCCCAAGTAACAATTCTAGAAGCTCGATTCTGGAAGCTTTAAACTGATCGGAAGACAACAATGAAAAAGAGCTGGGAGATCCATTTTGAAATCCAAATCTCGGTATAGGGAAGTTGAATGGTCACATCATTTGGCTTCACGATCTCAGGTCAGATGCCTGTAGGTTTTGCGTCACAACTAATGGGAATTCAGAGATCGGATTCCGGCACGGTAGTAGGCGAGATATGGATGCAAATTACGGACGGAAGATTGGACCGGGCGAACCAGCACCACTGCGCCTTACCCTTTCAACGTAATGATTATCGGTTGCACGTGAGGTTTACTGAACTCCTCGTGTGAGTCCCACGTCATAGTCTCAGGCGGCTTCATTGCTTGCTCAGGCTTCGCTGGGGCGGCGAATCTTGGCACTAACGTCCTTTCCACTTCACACACCCCAATCTCAAATCTCTATCACTTGTCGAGAAACGGTACCACATCGGTCTACCCATGGTGTTCCTATAACAAGCTCTCCCCCCCATTTATTCTTTCATCTGTTCTTTCCTTCACAAAGATCTTTTGTGCGACCATCTACAGTTGTTGAACGGTATCCACCTATATCTACCGAGCCAATCAAGCTTCAGCATCTCACAGAGCATCCATTTGCATAGTGAACATCACAACGTGTGAAAAGCTTTCGACCCTCCCGACGCGATCGATATATTGTAGAGCATCGAAACGCTCGTTCTGCCTTGCGACCAATTTTCCAGCGCAGCAATCACCCACCAGCGACTTTCCCTTCCCTTCGCACCACTTTCATGCCGTTGCACCGTTGATCTACCACGCGCCATTCGATCCACATTTTTTCAACATGCCGTACTTCACGAACCCATTCAAAAAACACGATGTGTCTGAGTTTCCTGGTGTTCTAGTCCCTCTAGAACAAGCCCACCATCGAGCTTCGATATCCACCAAGCCCGATCGACGGGCATCCCTTGCGTCATCTCCATCTCACAATGGATCCAAAGAGGATGAAAAACGAGACAGTGACTCTTCGACTGGCGTGACTACTGGAATGACTTTAGAGATGCTAAGAGCAGAAATAGATTCGGATCTATCAGCTTCTGAGTTGAATACGGCCTACGATCGTATGTCACTCAACCTCATTTTATTTCGATCTTACTGCTGGTCGATTGTTCGATGTGTATAGGCAGGAATATGCAGCTAATCAGAACAGGTAAATCAAAGGTCATCAACAAAGCACTTACAGATATTGGTATGGGACGATATCAGTGGCAGCTCTTTGTGTTATGTGGTTTCGGATGGCTGGCTGATAAGTAAGTTCGATCTTAACCAAACTTTTGAAGGTCTAATGCTAACAAACTCCAGTTTATGGTTACAGGTAAGTGATCGGATCTGATCCATCTCGTATTCGATACTTATCTAGTCTTATAGGGTGTGGCTCTCACGCTCCCTCAACTCTCTGCGGAGTTTGGTGTGAGTTCCAGTGAAGTGCGATACACAACTCTTGCTCTGTTCCTTGGTCTTTGTATAGGTGCAAGCTTCTGGGGCACTGCTTCTGATATCATTGGTCGTCGCCTCGCTTTCAACGCTACATTGTTCCTTGCTGGCGTTTTTGGTCTGGCTGCCGGTGGTGGACCAAACTGGATTGGAACATGCGCACTCTACGCTGCACTTGGTCTCGGTGTTGGTGGCAATCTCCCAGTGGATGGTGCTCTATTCCTGGAGTTTCTTCCTCAAGCTTCCGGGAGCTTGTTGACCCTACTTTCGGTCTTTTGGCCAGTTGGGCAATTGATCTCATCTCTACTCGCCTGGGGATTTATCCCGAATTTCTCCTGTCCCGAGGACACCCAGCCCGGACAGTGTTCTTCGAGCGATAATATGGGCTGGCGCTACCTTGTTCTGACCCTTGGTGCTATCACCTTTCTTATGTTCATCTGCCGCTTCTTCTTATTTCACCTGTTTGAGTCGCCAAAATTTCTCCTTTCTCGGGGTCGTCAAGCAGAGGCAGTCGCTGTTATTCACGGAATAGCATACCACAACAAGGCTACTACTTGGTTGACCGAAGGTACGATGTTTCGAAATTCCAAACAGTACATATGCTAACTAGTACCACAGATATCTTAAATGCGATTGGTGGTGACCCCGAAGTTACCGAAGATGCAAAACTCAGCACAATGCAAATCCTTCAACGCTCACTTCAGAAATTTTCTACCCAACGTATCAGCCCTCTCTTCAGCAACAAGAAGCTTGGTCTTACAACTGTTCTCTTGTGGTTCCAATGGACCACGATCGGAATGGCATATCCTTTGTTCAATGCGTTCTTGCCGTAAGTGTTCCAATTTCATCCACTGTCCCATATTTCCATTCGCTTTGGGTGTCCAATATAACTAATCGATACTAGACAATATCTCCAGAACTCAGGAAGTGGAAGTCCTACTGCTACCAACATCGTCTACCGTAACTACGCAATTACATCCGTTGTAGGAGTTCCCGGCAGCATAATCGCCTGCTATACAGTTGATATCAAACACATTGGTCGAAAAGGGACAATGGCTGCAGCCACTCTCATCACCGGAATATTCCTATTCTGCTTCACAATCTCAACCGATCCTAATTTCCAACTCGCATTCACCTGCCTGGAAGCTTTGTTCCAAAATATAATGTATGGAGTACTTTACGCATACACACCTGAATGCTTCCCAGCTCCAAACAGAGGTACAGGCACCGGTATTAGTAGCACCTTGAACCGCATAGCAGGGTTATGCGCGCCGATTGTCGCTATTAATGCTGGTAATGCTAGCCCTAAGGCTCCTATCTACGCCAGTGGAGGTTTGATCTTGGCGGCTTTTGTTAGTATGTTGGCATTGCCTATCGAAACTATGGGCAGGCAGACTTTGTAAGATTATCCTTACATAGGAAGATGAAAATAGATGGCGGGTCTCAAGTTATGCGACAATGAGGCAACCCCAGCTCGAATCTTTTTCGGATCGGTCAGTCGGACTGTACATATATTACCATGAGTTGTTAGCGTTCAAGGTCTACATAATGAAACATTCAAAAGTTATAATTATTCTTGGTGTTATTAAAACAAGTCCGTCCAAAGTCCAGTAAGGCTCGATTGATTCTTAGCGGTGGCTACATTAAGAACACTCCGATTATATTGGCCACTTGAGTATACAAGTAGTATTGATGCATCATACTCGAATAGTTTGATTCATTTGTCTTCTAGCTCCACTGAAAGACTGTTAAAAGGCAATGACTTTGAGGGAGAATTGATCGTTGATGATACCAGGTATTGAAAATATGACAGAACTCTTCAGAATGTGGCTTTGGTTGAATGATTCGATCTTTGTTGTGATAAAGCGGAGAAAATCAGGGAGTGGAAGGGTAGTAAGTCTCAAAAGGGTGTCGGTGGGGTTAATTAGGCGCTAACCCGGTTTAAGCCACCACTGAGAGGACAGACATGGGGTTTATTACCTTGGGCATCAGAGATGTCGCCGCCTCAGCCCCCACATTCACAGCCGCAAAACTGCAAACTCGGTGTCAGCTTCGCCTGGGAAGAAATATCCAAAGGTCGACAATGATCTGAGCAGACTGCCCCAGACGTCCCTCGAAATCAGAACGCACATGCTGGTTTGTTCACACCCTCGAACTGGTAGCCTTCATGTGATGCGACGGCCATGGCTGAGATCGGGCTTATCGCATCCGTCATACAAGTTGCTGGAGCAGGCTTGAAACTGTCCCAGACGCTGTATCAATACGCCGAAACAGTAGCATCTGCGGATCGCCGTGTTAAGGACATCGCTGCGGAGGTAAAACACACATCGGATGTAATCAAGGAACTGGGAGAAATTTTCAGGCAGGACCAAACTTCAACATTGTTGTCCAGGAGTGCTCTCAGAACAGCAGACGAGACCATCCAAAAGTGTTCCACAGTCTTTACGGAACTAGACGTTGCGCTTCAAAAAACCAAGAAGAACACGATCGGGCGATTGATGCTACCATTCCGAGAGTCGAAAATCGATCTACTTCGGAGTCATATCGACAAGCTTACTTCGACATTACAACTTTTGATGCAAGTTCTGATACATGCACATCAGGTTGCCTCCCAGTAGGTGCAGATTTCCAGATATTCTAGTGCTGAGTATTGACCATGACGACAGGAAACTCAACCGAGAAGCAGAGGCAGCCCAGCGTGAAGAGATCAAAGCTCTCTTGAAAAAGAAAAACACTGCCACCAAGCGATACGAACAGTCTGTGATGGATTATACGAGGTAGATATAGTGTATTCTTCATGCTTGTGACCATCTGATCATATTCGTAGTGAGAACAGTGAGGTTGAGAATGACTCAACCCTGGTTTCTATGAGAAGTTCAACGGTTTCTGTAGCTCAAGTTGAAACAACAGTCACAGCAGAAAAGCTGGGAGAATGTCTCCAACACGTTCAGAGTCTCCTCCAAAATATCCAAATCTTGCAAAAAGCGCTCTCTACAGCTGAAGTCACTGAGCATTCTGAACACCAACAAAGACTAGTGAGTGGAGTCTCAGTGCAAGCCTTGAATGGAACATATGCTAACGTTGGGATTTGGAGATTGGATCTTATTTTAACGCTCGTACGCATCTAGACAGCGTCCTCCTCGGAAACCCACAAGCCCCTGAATACAGTAGTAGCGAAAGATCTACACGGAGCAGAGAAAAGAGTCAGAGTAGTTTGGCGTTGCGTCACACGCTTACTGGTTCCACTTTACAAACCACCGAATCTCATATTTTAGAAAACACAGCGGCTCTAATGGTCACCTTAGATAACTCTATTTCTGATAACGAGCCTAACAAAGCTATTGAACAAGCCTCTGAGATGCGCCGAAATGAGGAAAGGGCGATACTTGCCTTGGAGACCGAGAAGAGAAAACAATTTATGGAAAGGCTTAAGGCCGAAGAGCTCAAGGCTGTCAAAGCAAAATCAGAAGATGAAAAGAATTTGTCGACTATTCACACAAGGTTGCAAGTTGAGGCCGAAAGAAAGGCTATGGAAGAGGAACTTGTTAACCTGGAGCGAGCTAAGCAGGGTTCTGACGAGGAAGATGCGAAGTCGGGAGCAGACAAGGGAGCCGCTGCGTTGGCGTCATCCGAGGATGTAAATCCGTTCCAGGTACAATCATATATTGATTTCAAAGATGCAATAGGAAGAAAATTCCACTTCCCCTACCATCTTTGTAATACATGGCAGGTAAGTTATCGGAGAAAATTGGGCTTCACTAGAATTTCTGGGTCTCTCATCTACGCTTAGTCGCGATTCAACAGTATGGCTATTGCGATTCCTCTAAGACTTCAAAATCTTTCCGAAATAGAGTTGTATAGCTGACACGTTTTAGAGCATGTATGGCCTCATCAAACAAGCCTTCTTCCACGTCGAGTCACTGAACGAACACGTAAGCGCCGGCAGATTCGACCTCATCGGACCGGAAGGAGACGTCATACTACCTACATCCTACGACAGAGTCCTTCGTCCAGGATGGACTATTACAATGCGGATGCAGACTTTGCCCGAACTTCAGGAAAAGTCGCCGGTGCCAACTAGGCCATCTTCCACGGTATCTATTGAGGGAACTCCAGCAATGCAGAGACGGAGCGCTCCAGTTACCAATGACCAGGAGTGGATATCTGAGCGTCGTAAGGCCTCGAATGTGAACAGAGTAGAGGATACTGTGAAGACGTCAATCGGTCCACCGCTGGACTCTAATACAACGGAACAATATCCTTTGGATCCCCGAGGCTCGGTCACTTTCCAGTCATCACGGTCCGAACGAAATAAACCATCGCCACGTCGCTCTCCTCAACCAGTGAGTAGCAGTGGAGATAGAATTGGTCGAACTCCGGCATATGTGTATGACCAACCGGCACTTCAGACATTATCCAATCTCCACTCATCCAGTCCCGCTTTGTCGTCGAGACGAGCGTATGAGGAAGAATTGAGCAGCCCAGAATACGACATAATCAATGAAGGGTATTCCCAATCAGGTCCTCACAAGATAGGATCTCGTGTTGATCCGAGCCACACTGTTGCTAATGAAAAGACCTCACAATCCATTACTTTATCGGCTTCGAAAAATAATATGAATGCCTCCAAGGAGTCCCGAGGTAAGGAAGACACTCAGCTTTTGGCTGAAAGCACTGAGGGATTGCCCCTTGAGCAGGCTGATGTCGACACACACCCATTACCCTTTGAGAATGACATTGAATTTACTGGGACTATCGCAACAGGTCTTCAGGAATTTGAATTCCATAACGACATTGTAATCAATGATCCATCGCTCCTCCACCGTCTATCTTCACGCGATTCTGAGAGAACCTCAACAAGTGATCCCACGGCATCTCAGCCAGAAATTTCCACTGAGGAGCACGGTCAAGTTGGAAAACAAAGACCAGACGAGTCCGTAACCGACAAGACCAATGTTGCTGTTTTGGAGCCTAGTGTTTTGGAGCCTATTGAGCAAGAATCAGTTGAAGATGACTGGCCAATGTTTTCACCACATAAGTATGGCAAGAAAAAGAAGGGGAAGAAGGGGAAGAAGGGCAAGACGATAGACAATATGCAAGTAGAAGAAGATGCACAATACTATAATCCTCGTGGAAGACCTCCAGTTTCTACTCTTCGGACAAGTTCTCCTAGACGTCGCCCACTCAGCTATCAATCAGCACGAATCAACGATACTCCAGGGGTCTTACAACAGGATATCACTCAAAGGACAGCCAATACCATGCTGCAGATATTGCGGCAAGATCATTCCGAAATATCGGGGAGTGAAGCGGGGGGGATTGCCATACACGATCCGCGTGATGCCCACCCGTCCAAGGAGGTTCCAATCACCGTAACGAAACCGTACAAGATTTCCAATCCAGAAGAGATATTTTCGAAAACACCACCGGGGAAATCAAGTATCGACAACAACTATGACAAATCCGCAGCAACAGTAACATACGCGGACTACGACTCAGACGATAAGAAACGAGCGTTCACCGGCCGAAGTTCTCTTACAGAGAAAGTACTTCGAGTCCAATCTCCGGAAAAGGGCATCCTGAAAGCAAGTTCAGACAACAGTTCGCAAGATGTATCACGAAGAGAACTTAGCCTGGTAGTCCGAGACGCAACCAAACTTTCACCACCAGCCCAGAAGGCCAGAACCGAGGGTAAATCGGTTAGGTTTTCACCCATAGAGGAAGCCACAAGCCCCGTTCCCGATTACACAAAAGCTCTAGTACTGCAGAGCCCCGGAAAGGACGCACGTTTCCCAGTCAAAAGTTATCACGAGAGGGATGATTGGAGCCAAAACGACGCCGATGATGACTGGGGTGATTTCTCTGCCATCGAAGACAAAGCCAATCGAGAGAGAGCACTTACAAAAGCGCACGACTTCGCTGCAAGAGCCAGGCATCGTGTACATGAGCGGGAACAGATAGCTGGTGCTACGGAGCGAAAGGGACCTAGGGAGACGGCGAACCGTAGGCGTTCCATATCCACAACGTACTCGAGGAACACGGATAGTAAAGCTTTAGTTGTAGTGGAGCATAGCCAGAGAACCAGATCATCTACGGAAAGAGGAAGATTGGAACGAGAATCTCGTACGCATGAAGAACCGGATCTCTGTTCACGTAACTCATCGTCTGATTCGGCGGTACAAAAGGGAGCAGGAGGGAGTCTTGTACGATACAACAGTAACCCTTTCGCAAAACAAGATCAGGACGAGGATGAGATCGATGAGTTATTGAGAGAGTGGACAACAATTCTGTAACGATTGATTGGATTAGACAAAAGCACCAGCACGTAGTCGCTAGTAACGAACATCTACCACAGGCCCATGTCCATGTGAATCTAGGGCATCTGAAACATGTTATAGCATGCGATACACACCCCCCACACCATTCATAGCACAACATAGCGGAGAAGTCACAACTGTAGGTAGAATCAAGCCTTCCCAAGCACCACACCACCACGCCATCCCTCCACACTAAACCCACACCCCAGATACACATACATAAACACATACATACGCAAACATAGAAGTACATAAACCCCATACCCACCAACCAACCAATTACATCCCCAGGGTTCCAGAACCTCACAACTACGACCCCCAATCCCACTCTCCCCCTCAGACCAAAACCCCCCAACCCCCCATACCCCAACTCAAAAATCTTACGTACACATTCCCTCCCTCCCTCCCAACCAACCAACCAACCAACCATCATCTATGCCCAAGAGCCCTGCACGTCCTCCGCCCTCACGCCCCCTCCGAACCACCGCCCAACACCTGCACCCCTACCCCCTTGTACACAAGCAACCAGCCTAATTACCCTGCACACCCCCGATCTCGGAATCCGCGCAGCGCAGCGCGCAACAATGACATGCGCAAACACGCGCACCGGACGGATGCCGCCGCCTAGCCGCCTTCCTGCGCCGCTGGCCAGAAAATTACTCGATCGGCTCACGCGATCGTGCAGCGTGCGGCGGCGTGCTAGGGCGGTTCTGGTCTAGCGGGGAAGGGGTGAGGGGTGGAAGGGGGGTTTTGGTGTGTCATGGCGTGGATGGAGGGGTTGGAGGCGCCGGTTGCGAGTTGTTGTGTACGTGTAATAGTGTGTACATGTTGGTAGGGAGGGCGCCGGTAACGAGGCACGATTGAAGGGAGGTTGTGTTGTGCATATTGTAATGTGTGGAGGTGGAGGTGGAGGTGGAGGAGGAGGAGGAGGTTGCTTGGAGGGGCAAACGGAGGTTGGAGGGGTAGTGTCGCGTGGTGTTTGTTTTTTGCATCATGTACAAATCTATTCCACCATATATACATGTGTCCAAAAAGAGCTCTTTCATGAACACAGTCTCTTTTCAACCAGAGTTTCCTCTCTACTGCACTTCCAGTTCCTTTCATCCATGCCCGGAAAATGCTCGTGTGAGAGTGGGTCCACAAGTCCATGCCAAACCTCCAGGTTAACCTCCGAGGTACGAAGTGCCGTACTGCTGCCGAATCAATGCTCGTGCTCGTTATCTATCGTCGGATCTAATCAGATCATACAAACGCGCTAACGTCAAAGGTCACACAATTCCACGCGTCATGGAAAATGGACTTAAAAGTGGAGACTGGATGGATTATAACAGAATTTTGTATGCATTTGTGAGTTGCAAGACATCGAGGGTGGGATGTAAACGGATAAAGTATGATAGTCGTAATGCCATTTCATTCATGAGTGTATAGAAAAAAATAAAGGAAAAGAGGTATCTAATATGTACAATTATGCAAGAGAGCTCCAAACCCATTTTCTTTTTTCTCTTTTCTGCCCCAGATTCTTCTTGAAGAAGCAGTGAAGAAAAGAGACGAAAAAGAGATGGTTGTATCCGCTCGACCCTTGACAAATTTCCCATTCCCGCCCCGTTCGCCTTCCCGATGTATCGCAGAGGTATCATAGATTGTACACGAAGAAAGCAAGTCTAGCCAGCTAGCTCTGGGGATGAAGCGTTCACCACCAATCACCAAGATCGTGCATGGCAGCGGCAACCTTGCTGAAGCCGGCAATGTTGGCGCCGGCAACAAGGGACGGGAATTCGCCCTCGGCGGGAGTGACATAAGTCTTGGCGGTGGACAGGGAGTTCTCGAAGGCGTTCTTCATGATGCCCTTGAGCTTCTCGTCGACTTCCTCGGAAGTCCAGCTCAGACGCTGGGAGTTCTGAGCCATCTCGAGGCCGGACACGGCGACACCACCGGCGTTGGCAGCCTTTCCTGGGGCGTACCAGATGGCGGAGCCCTTGTTCTCCTTGCGGTGAGCCTCGAAGACGTCAATGGCCTCCTGTGTGCAGCCCATGTTGGAGCCCTCGGCGATGAACTTGGCACCAGCCTCGATGAGAGCCTTAGCCTCATCCTCGGAAACCTCGTTCTGGGTCGCTGAGGGAAGAGCAACGTCGACCTTCTCAACCTCCTTCCAGGGGCGGGCACCCTCGACATAGCGGAAGTTATGGTTCTCGAGAGCAGTGAGGGGCTTGCGTTGAAGCTTGATGTTGGCAATCTCGTTGATGATATCGGGGTTGAAGCCCTTGTCATCAGTCGCGATTAATGCACCCTTGCTGTCGGAAAGAGAGATGACGGTTCCGCCGAGCTCGATAACCTTGAGGGCGGCGTACTGGGCAACGTTGCCAGATCCGGAAATGGCGACCCTCTTGCCGGCGAAGGACTCCTTACCACCTGAGGCGTAGTTGATCATGTGATCAACATACTATTATCATGTTAGAATTTTGTATGCAGGTCGGAAATATATGGAAATTACTCACGTAGACGAGACCATAACCGGTGGCCTCAGGGCGGATCAAGGATCCGCCCCACGCGCCACCCTTTCCGGTTAGGACACCCTCCCACTTGTTGCGCTCAGTGCGGTAGGTACCGAAGAGGTAACCAATCTCGCGACCTCCCACACCAATATCACCAGCCGGCACATCGGTGTCAGCGCCAATGTGCTTGCTGAGTTCCCTCATGAAAGAAACGCAGAACTTGCGGATCTCATTGTCGGACTTGCCCTTGGGGTCGAAGTCGGCACCACCCTTGCCACCGCCCATGTTGACTATTTTCTTTGTTAGTGTCAAGTTGTTCCTATTGTAGTCATTGGCGGATACTCACGGCCAGTGAGGGCATTCTTGAAGATCTGCTCAAAGCCCAAGAACTTGAGAATGGACAGATTGACGGTAGGGTGGAATCGGAGACCACCCTTGTATGGGCCGAGAGCGGAGTTGTACTGCACGCGGTATCCTTTGTTGACACGGCAGACGTTGTTGTCATCTTCCCAGACAACACGGAACTGGATGATGCGCTCGGGGATGGAGACGACCTCGAGGGCCTTCTTGTACTCGGGATGCTTCTCGAAGAGCTGGAATGGGTTAGAATTTGTAGGTGTAAGTCGCGATCAGATGTCAATCATACGGTGGAGTTCTCGAGAGTGGAGACGAGCTCTGTACATAAAAGTTAGCAAGTTTCATTCATAGGGATTGAAGCTTCTGGAGAAGTTCAAGTGGCGGAGGCAAAACTTACCCTGGCGGGCTTGCTCAAACTCAGGCTCGGCCATTGTTGATGTGGATGGGTATAATTGGGAAGATTGTAAGAGTGGCAAGGAAGATCAACAGCTCTGTATGATATTGCAGAGTCGAGGGGAATGTCTTGTGAAGTGAAGCAACGAGGAGCAGCAAGCCGTATATATACCTCTTTCGGAGGTGTTTGATGGCGGGGTGCTAGAGCTGGAGCTGCGAAAAGAAAAGTTGCCCGTCGCCATCTCGAACGTCACCGCGCGGTCGGTGAGTGGTCAATTCGATTCAGATGTCGAAAGAATGGTGTATCGATTCAAAGATAAGGAATTGAGCCAATGGGAGAGGCGCCTGCGGGCAAACGCAGCGCGCAACATACGGCGAGCGAGCGCTAGCGGAGGGTAAGTGATGGTAATTGTTCAGGGTCACCTCCGCCGTAGTTTTCCGATGTTCGGAATGACTTTTACGTAGCAGAAGGTCGCTCAGCACGGGGTCCATGCGCCCCGAGCGGGATGTGGTGGGAGGATTTCCGCAACCAACCTGGGCGGCGGTCCGAGCTTCTTTTCTTCCTCCACCCCCCAGTGCGCCCCAGTGCCCCCCTCCACCTGCGTCAATAGGTGCCCGACATTGCCTAACACGCCTGGGCATTTGATTTCTTGTGCTTGTCAGTGCCTTGTCAGTGCCTCGCCAGTGCCTCGTTTGCACCGGGTTCTCCGTGGGTTGTACGCGCCCATCGCCCATTCCAGCCTCTCTATCCTACCCACACACACACCACACGTCCAACATGGCCCCCCACGCGCACCTTTGTCAAAGCTGGACAGCAAGCAATCCATCACGAGGGTGGGAGGGAGGGAGGGGAGCGTAGCCTACTCTATTGATTCCTACTGAACCCTCAGGCAAAAACATTCTCACCCGTAAACTCCCGCCGTAACATGGTACCACCACCACCTCCACTACCACCACCACCACCACCACTATCCGTGGAGAACCTCTTCCCACACTTCCCACCCTTTCCCCCTCCTGCAGTCTACCCACATTCACGGACAGCCCGTTGGATCCCAGTCTACGCATCAGTCAGCAACTGAGGTGGAGATATCAACACGCCGAAGTCGCTCTTGCACTCTCGCATACTCGCACACGAGCTGCCCACGGCCGGCACATCACCAGAGCAACACTCACCAGTGACCAGATACTCGTCCAACCCGTCCATCGTTGCAATATCCTCGTCCTCTATCTCGAACCCCTCAATGTCCGCGTTCTCCTCGATCCTTGCCTTGCGTGTACTCTTGGGCAGAGGCACATAGCCGTGCTGCAGACTCCATCGTACGAGCAACTGTGCCGGCGTGCAGCCGTACTTTTTGGACAGCGAGACAATGGTAGGATGCTTCATTTTGAGCGCCCGGACAAGCGGGGCATATGCTTCCACCACGATATTGTGCTTCTCGCAAAAGGACGTAATGTCGGTTCGAGTGTTGAACGGATGGACTTCTACTTGATTGACCGCGGGTAAGATGGCCGGTTTCGCGTCCAGAAGCTCCTGCATCTGCTCGCAAGTTAGCTTTACACGCAGCCTGTTGAACGGTGAGGTTATATGCTGGCACCGACAAGCTACTGGTTGTCTGTAGATGCTGTCTTTGTTCGTGAGTTTGACCGTCGCAGAGGATCAGCAGATGTTAGAGGCGATGGTCGCACAACTCGCCTAACAGCTCTGGATTAGAGAAGAACTGTGTCATCGTCTGCGTTGGTTGCTTCCGCCAGTACGGCGCAGCGTTGGAACAGTTAAATACCAGCCTGATTCAGACCCTTGTGCAGGTCGCCAATGCCATAGATGGTATATGCCGTTGATGTGGAGAAGCTGAAAGGCAATTGACCTACATGAGCTACTCCGTAGTTCGAAATCCCACCGCTCTTGACCTCTCCATCCTTGATGGCGTCCTCTAAAGCTCGCCAGCTCTCGAGGCGTTGTTTTTTCCCTCCATATGGGCTGTGGAGCAGGAAGAGATCAATGTATCCAAGTCCGCATTCCTTGACGCTCTGCTTGATGGATGCACGCGCCCGCTCATAGCTGGAGTTAGAGGCCAATTTGGACGTAAAATGGATATCCTCTCGTTTCAGTGAGTGGGCATTGGCGTCGCTCTTGAGAAAGTCGAGTATTGCCTTTCCAGTCTCGGCTTCATTATCATACATTTGGGCTGAGTCGACACTGTGGAGTTGACACCCATATCATCAATATTTGCATAAAAGTCACATAGTCTGTCAGACGTACGCTCGGTAGCCAGCTGCAAGGGCTATTATTGTTCGTCAACACAGTCAATCAATAGGTCCACATGGGCAATAAATGGAGGTTGCGAACCTGCAAGGACAGCATTGTATGTCTCACGCCCAGAAGTCAGGTAGCTGAAGAGAGAATAAGCAATTGTCTCGGTTGGGCATGTAGTATAGTCTGCTTGCGTACACTCCCAGATGGATTCGAGGCATATCGAGGCCATTGGAAAGCTGTCGTCATCAATCAATGCGGGGCTCTGCTGTGCAACAGTGGAAGATACGTGCTTTGATGCGCGAGGCCAGCGAGAAGGACGGGGAAGCCATGTCGAAAAGCTGAAAGTGGTGATTTGAATTGACTGGAAGAAAGCGATGTGTCTAATTCATCGACGTTGCAGAACGGTGATGGTGCGATTGCCGAGGCAGCAAGATGGGCAGACGTGGGATGAGGAGTCCTGCAGCCGGATTATCTCGGTGTACTAGTGGGCTGTTGTCAGAGGTCAGAGCCGTCCTGTAAAGAGAGAGAGAGTGTGTGTGTGAGGGATAGAGGGACATGAGGGACCAAGCATTTTGAGGCGGATCGGATACGTCACCTGCTCGCTTCCACGCTTCCCTGCCCTGGGTGCTTGCCCCTCGGGGCTGCTGCGGGAGGGGAACAGCCTACAGCCCTAGAGAAAAGACAGGGGACCGAGGGAGTGGTTCGAGGGAAAGGGATAAAAAATGCAGTCTACAGTCTGCAATCTGCAGCCTCCGCGCGGTTAACGCATGGGCTGTGCAACGCGTGGAAAGAAAATCTACGACCCTCGTTCAGCTGGAGACGAGCGTGGCTGAGAAATTGAGTTGTGCCTGTATGAGACGTTGTATTGGTTGTATTGGTTTTTGTATTGGGGGGTGGCCAAATGGGGGGGAGGGGGGCTGTTGGTAGAGTTTGGTCGGCGATGTTGGATTACGTGGAGGAGAACGCAGGCAGTATGTACGAAGTAGACAGCAGATAGCAGATAGCAGATAGCAAATAGCAAATAGCAGGTTGGAGCGAATACTGTGAGGTGTCCATCTGCTGGTATAATTGGGTGAGTTGGAAATTTGATACACAATGGAAGTGATGGTCTCTCGGTCGCAGGTACAGTAGTAGTCTGTAGAATGCGCCGAGTAACGACAAGAGAACGTAGAAGTGCAATACGGACAAGACAAGCACGTCGTCGCCGCGGAGGTGGTCGAAGATATTGCTCGAAGAGGCAGGACCTTGCCGCGTTTGGCGATGTCGACGTCGAGCCTGTCCGGTTCTCTCTGGATCCGAAACGAAACATATGGCGGCGCCGTATAGATGCAGTTTGACGCAAAGTCTTGGTTCTTGGGAGAGTGGCTTCCAAGCCTTCCAAGTGAATGTACCCAGATACAATACCCCGGTACGAATCCGAGTACTGCTCTTTGTATGGTTACAACATTGTAGGGCGACAGGGCCGAGGGAGCCCTGAGGAGGGAGAGAGAGAAGGAAAGAAAGAAGCGTTCACGCTTCCGCTTGCGCCTCGTCTCGCCTCGGCCCAAATGTACGCAGACACCCGCATTTGTATTCCCCTGCCCAATCCTTCCCATCCATCCCATCCATCCAGGGCCGTCAGGGCCGTCTTTGCAGCAACCAGCACGAATCCAGATGACAAAGCTCGCCCCCGTCTCCCCCCTTCCCGCTCGAATTGACGTCGGAGGCATGCATCCAAGTGACCCTTCAGGGACCGTGGACGTTTTCCCGCATAGTTCGTGAGGCGCGGTCGCGGTCCAGGCCTCGAGGACCGAAAGCCAGATCTCGGAATCCCCGTCCGAAGCGAGACGCACGCACAACAATCGACCCAGCGCCTGGGGAAACGTGCATTTACGACGGCTGCAAGGCCTCGTCGATTTGGATTTGGCCTGTTGCGACGACGTCGACGGGCAGCGCAGAGCTGAAACGCAACGCCTCATGCGAGCCGATTGGGGGGAGGGCAGGCCGTGGCATGTCGTGGGGAGGTGTGCTCGTTGAGGCTCTACTGAGGTCCACTGAGACGCTTCCTCCATGACGCGCTCTCTTTCCACCAAGTGTGTGAGTCCCCTCAGTGGCCTCTGGGCCTCCCCCTTGCCCTTACCCAGCCACAGGCGCGGATTGGTCCGGCGTGACCAGAAGATGTGCTCCAGGGGGGGCACTTCTTGCCGATGCTTCTCGACTTCGAGGATATGTATTCGCAGGGGCACCGGGCAGGGCATGGCAGACGCATCTCTCTAGGAAGATATGTAATTGTAGGAGCCCGCCGAAGCCACTAACTGGATGACCCGCTCGCTACCTCGCTGTCTTTAGGAACCTCATCACCACTGCCGCCCTCGACGCTCACTTCTCGAGAGTATAAACAGACTGCCACCCTCTTCTTGCAAGACTTGCACATGTGCCCCTCTTCCAAGGAAACTTCTCCAAAAGCCTCTCACGACTCCTCCAACACCTCCAACACTTGCCATCGCCCGTCATCTGCCAACAGCATCATCAAATCATTGTGTCTCCAATCGGCCTTGCCGTCCACTTCTACCTAGGTAGCTTTCGTTGACAATACACGGCGTCCACGTGCCCGTCTAATGGTCCTCCAACTTAGCCAGGTATGTCATGTTATGTTATGCTATGTCGTCTATACGTCGTCTGGGACGCTGGCCAGTTACCCACCATTCAACGATCCACACATACAATATCTAAACAGGCGTTCGCCGTTGAGAGACTCGCTAACACACACACCTTGTTCCTGCAGTAGTCGTGCTGCCACCACCACATCCTCCAACATGTCCAATTTCTTCGCTTCAAATTTTCCTCAAGGCTACCCTACTGGACCACCCAGGGGAGGTGAAGGGCCCTTTCCTGAAGTCAGCCCGCCACCGGCCGAGTCGAGTTCCGGAATAGGCCAGAATTCCACTGCCTCTCCCCAATTCGACGTCTTCGAATGGCATGTCGCATACCAGAGCTGCCAGCGCTACTTTCTCGATCACGCACAGCATGACAACAACGTCCAGGCCGTCGCTGCACTCGTCAATATCCAGCTCCCTTTCCAATGGACCACTAATCCCATTGCCAACTCAGCAGGCCCTCTGCCTCATGCCTCGGCGGGTGGAGCGTACAATCTGCCATGGCCAAGAAATGCGCCTGTTACCAACAACAGAGGCCAACCCGCGCCCGTTTGGGTTTCCCTCGTGCCATTCATTCGCCGTCTGGTCATCACAGGCATGGACAGAGAGGGAGTTATGCACGGCTTCTTTGGGGACGACTGGCGAAAGGGCGTAGGCCCCGTCCACGAATGCGAGCGACGCAACTACCTGTTCGCAGCCAAGAGCGGGGGTTGGTCAAAAGTCAAGATCCAATATGACATGTCTCCGCACGAATCGGTGCCCTTCCTCAAGCCGCTCCAGGACGTTCAGATGCCCGAGATCGAGGCTGCTGAGAAGACGTGGAGTCAGTGGCTTGCTATGGAGGATTGGATGGTGGGCCCGAGAGCGCCTGATGCCGAAGATCACCAACCGCGAGGAGAGGCCGGCCGCCGCCGTTCTTGATTTTTGGGGGGGCTTGGAGTTTATGGCGTCGGTTCGTCGGTTGTCATTCTTCGCCTTGGGCTTCTTCTGCTCGTTTGGCGGATAAGGGGGGATTTGCATGGGATCATGGAAGCAATGGCAAGGCGTTGGTTTATGGTGGCTATGGTGCCTTTGGTGGCTATAGTGGCCCCGCTTGCAGGGTAGACGGTCTGTCGTGCTCCGTGTCTGGAACATGTGTTCCTTCCCATGAGGTATGGTATACCCACGCGACCAAATGTAGTTGTTTTAGTGCAACTCTTGTGCAAGGCTATGTGTGTGAAATCGAGTGTAGGTGATGTGAATAGCTCACCAAGTGATGTGAGGATGTTCGCTCGGCCTGCAGGAAAAGGCAAACCTTAAAGGCTGCCTTTGCAGCCAATTCAGCCATGACAGCCAGTGCATCTCTGTGATACCATCACCAGCCACAGCCGTGAACCATCACTGCCAGAGTAGGGGTTTGAGGAAGACGGACCGGGAAAGGTGGAAACCCCACTCCCAATTGTACATGGCTCGCATTCGGAACCATTGGAATCGGGTCCTTGGATGGTGATTCAACCCCCCCGGCTCCTGAAATCCCTCGGGCCATGGCCAGCTTCTGCCCCCTGTACATCGCTGTATCTCACCATTCATCATTCATTTACTTGCGTCCGGTATGTGAGTCTTGAGTCGTGTGGAAATGTGGCGTCAACTTGACCCCCATTAGATGGTTAGCGACGCCAAGGCATGGCCGCCCTTGACAACCCCTGTCAGCGATCAGCGCTCGGCCAGCCAACCCAACCTCTCTAGCCTGCTGTTGACTCTCTCTTTCTTCCTCCCCACCCAGCACGCCTCAATAAAACTATCTGTCCAGCCGAACCCCGGCGGCGCCTCCAGCCGTGCATCTTCTCATGGATCATGGATCCTTTGGGCGAGGAGTGGTCGCGATTCCTGGATCGATGCCTTCAAGCACGCGTTCGCCCTGACCTTTTTGATGCTGCAGCCGCCCAATTATACCGAAAATCACCAATACCGCCGCAGAAACTTGCTCTGCTGCTCCTGAAACCTCGCCGAGCTGCCGCAAACAGTCTTGACCCCCGCATTATTGTCTATGTCGAGCGATTGCTGGCGTCGAAGAAGCTTGACGCCGCAGATGTACTGTCTGCATCCTTCCAATATTCACGGGATCGACCTCTAAAGCCCGGACAAGACGCGGTGCCATTGAAAGAAGACGAATCACGATGGCAAAACCCCCTTGAACTGGAAGAGATCATCTTCCACCGCCTGCACAAATCATTCCAAACCGGAGAACGACCCGTGACTGGATCAGAGACCGGACGCATTCTTGTTACCGTCTCAAAATGGATGTCAGCCATGGTCACGTCTCACACCAACGACTCCATGATCCAGGCTATGGCCGGGGTACAGCAGCAGCCTCAGCAACAATCTATCAATGTCCGCGAAGGCCTTGGCATGCTTGTGATGAGCCTGATTGAAAACCCTCGTATTCTTGAGTGGTTGACCCAAGACGTCGCAAAGAGTATGTCTTTAGTGTTTTCTACAGCATCGATCATATATCCTACCAATTTAAGTTCTTCAATAGCTGATGTTTCAGCGCAGATATACGCAAAGCCTTTGGCCAATCCCTATCAACATTTATTCCCTTTCTATCTCAGACCGCATTTCAAACATCATTGCAGATTGCCAGCAGGTTAGAGCTATCTCAGAGCCAACATGGCTTTCATGGCAAGCCAGCTGCAAATGCAAATGGGGACATTAATGATAGCCACGGTATTGAAGTGGCCGCCCTACAGTTGGAAGCAGTCATAGATCTACCCGTTGTCAATAACCGTGCCGGTCTTTACGTATTCCTCAACTCTCTTGTAAGCTTGGTCCTGATTTCCACTGTAGAGACAACACTAATATTTCTAGCTCGCTGCGCGACCCCTGACAGATGATTCTACTATTATTAATTATTTGCACGCACGTTACAAGGTTCGTTCAGCAAGTCATACCCTGAAGCACCTAGTTTAACAAATCCAGGTTGACGCCCAAAATATGGCTACGGACTTGATCACTGCTTCATTCGATATATTAGCCAATGCCATGTACCGCAATGAGCCCAGTCAAACGATGTTTTGCCTGAAATCTTTCTTAGTCAACAAGGTTCCTCTGCTGTTAACGCAGGTGTCTTCAAACATCTACATGGTCAACACTGAGTTAAGCATCACTACAGCTCTCGGCCAGGTGGACCCGCATGCGTTTCCTGCATTCTCCCAAGGATTCGACGACATATTAGGGAACAACAACTCCCTAGCCGATGTTAGACAAGATTTTCTTAATGCTTGCGCTCTGCATGCACTTATTCCAGCCAATACGATTGAACGCTTGCTTGGAGAAACCCCATTGCAAGGTCCTCCTGAGACCAAATTCACTAAAAATAATCTGTTCGCTCAATGCAAGGATAATTTTGAGAAAGTCAATATGTATATCGACGAATTGGAAAACCTAGATGGTAATGCTGGAGCCATTGTCGGAGCAGTGACAGAGGTATGCATGCTTTTACAATATACTTGCGTCAATGGCTAAACAGTACACAGTACATATCACATTTGTGCGACACACAGATGACGATGTATCTCAAGACCCTTTGTAATCTATTGTCAAAGAAGCCGCAGGCTCTGGACGTCATGCTGCAATTCACGTCACCGGGAAGCATTCTTCGGCCTCTTTGCCAATTTCTTGATGATTGGCGATATGATGGTGACCAGAGTATGTCTACGACCCTATGTCACAACGATTTATTGACCAAAAGCAGGCGAGTATCAGCCAGTCTATGATGAGTTCGGAGCAATACTTGTTCTGATTTTAGCCTTCGTACATCGATATGATTTGACGAACCATGACCTTGGCATCAGTCACGATTCTTTTGTTGCACAACTTCTCGAACGGGGACATCATAGTGTAACCCCAGACGACCTTACAGATGAACAGGGTAGACATCTTGGCAGCTGGCTACGAGAGCTCTACGACTCCGACAAGGAAGGTTTAAGCAATGAAGTATTTGCTTCTTGTCGCCCACAGGATTTCTACTTCATTGTTCCAACCTTGTTCAGCCAAACCACAATGGCGTGCTCCGCGGGGGTCCTGTCAATCGAATCTGTTAAGGGAGGACTAGAATGTAAGTAGTAGTCAAGTCCTGAACAATCGCTCTCTAACGAGTTAACGCAGACCTCCACGAAACTTTTCTTCTGCCATCATTAGTAGGTGGCCTGACGTGGATGGCGTCCCACGCTCTCAAACAAACACATCAAGATCTCGACGTGTTGATGCAGATTTTCTCCAAACTCATCCAATCGACTCCCACGTCCAGTGATGCACAAGCCATGCACTCGACGATCATCTCGATTGCTTCCCGATCTCTCGAAAAATGTTTCCGCACCCTGAAGCGGCGCCACCCGAGCCGCACAGACATCGAGCCGCTTTTGCAAGCCATCAAAAGCAACCTCCACTACGATCGCTCTATGCATGCATCTATGACAGAACTAGAGCAATGGACAAGCTCGCCTCACAGTACCTTGACCTTATCTTTACGACACACTGTCCAGCAACTCTCGCAATGGGCTGCCAGTGGTGCTCTGCAGCTCACTCCTCCGGGATACACCCACCGGTTGATATATGTCTGTGTGAAGATATTAGGAGTTTCAAAAACACTTAGTGTCACCATTAACGAAGTCAAGGCCCAGACGGAATCCGGAAATGGCGCTGCAGCCGTCGATATCGCAGCATCCATCATATGCGCCCCTACAGCTGAGAACAGTCCCTTGCCTGTAGACCCACTTACTACCTCAGCTTTGCCACGCACTCATATGAATCTTCGAGAGGCGCTCAAGGTCGAATTTGACAACGCCGCAAGCCTTGTCTCAACTGACCCTACTGCCGCAGAAACGATTGTGCGCCTCCACCGCCGTGTCGAGGCCCAACTCATGGTCGTGGCACAAGCAACTCAAATTAATCTTCCAGACGTCAATATTGTCGATGTATCGGCGCAAAATCAAGAACTTGACAACGCCCTAAATGATGCCGCCGCCGTCGCTGCTACAATTGCAGCCGCAGGGGGCGACCTGCAGTCCCAAGACCAAGAAGCGCTACAACGGAGCCTAGACCAACACTTGGACCTCACAGCAGCTGGTGGAGCGCTTGACTTGAGCGGAATGGGTGTAGGAATGGGCGCGCAAGGAACCGGTGACTTGAGCGCTGATATGGGCAATTTGCCTGATCTAGATCTCGGAGATATGGGGGGTATGGGGATGGATTTGGGCGAGGATGACGATGCTTGGGGGTTGGATTTCGACAACATGTAGGACATAGGATAGTGCAGCGTGCTTTGGTGGTTGAGAGAAAGACTTTTCTATTCAAAAGCTGCTTATATTTGCTGCGAGTTGGATAAGTATAGTAGAGTAAAGTAAAGTAAAGTAGAGTCTTCTTAACTGGTGAGTGCACATGGCAAATACAATACAGGTTATTAGTTGATGTGGCATGACCTATCCTATTGCTCTCGTCCCATAGCAGCACTGGAAAGATGTTTAGTAATAGGTATTACTGCCAGCCACCACCCAATCAAGCGAACGCAGAACCCTACCGAGGCAGTCTGGGACAAAAACGGCAATCACTTACTTTTGTAAGCCCAGGGCCTAAACAACCCACTTCCTTCGCACAGCCGCGGGGTGGCCTGCCCCACATGTCCAGATCACTTACTCCCTCGCTCAATCGTCCTCCACCGTTAACTATCCACCAACATCTTTCCTCTACGAATCCCGTCTCACGAAAGAGAAGTTGGTTTCGAAAAATTGCGATAGTCGGAAATCTGCGGAGATATTTGTTAAAGATTGGAAAGAGATAATTAAGGATTTAAGCATCTGACTAGCAACAAACCAACCGTTCATCAAAAGACAGAATGCCGTACGAACTCAAAGGCAGAAATGTGCTTGTCACGGGCGGCTCTGCGTATGTCTACATATTTCTTTCCGAGTCTTTATTCTCATGTTGATTATTGTTTATTTTCTATTCCACCTCTCTGTCCTCCCTCCCCCTCCACGAATGTCCAACACAATCGACAAAGCGATTCCACATCCGTCACATCTACGTCTATCTCTCACTCCCGAAACTCAAATCCCCGCCCTGCCCCTCCTTCCCCTATCATCTATCCATTCACCCTAACCTCTCTCTCTAGTGGCCTCGGCGAAGTCCTAGCCTACACCTTTGCGCGCCAAGGCTGCAATATTGCCATCAACTATTTCAATCGGGTCGAGAAAGCCGAGGAAGTGAAGAGAGGAGTTGAAGAGCTAGGCGTCAAGGCTGTGGTTATTAAAGCCGTGCGTTTGTTCTTCCCTGTACAGTTTTCTTGAGTTGCCGTGGGATGGGATGGATATCAGATATAAGACATCAACTGACCGTTCCCACATGTATCTAGGATATGTCCGTAGTCGCAGATTGCAAGAGGACAGTCAAAGAGGCAATAGAAGGTCTAGGAGGCCTAGACATTATCCTCGCCAACGCCGTAAGTTCTCTTCCCCCCACCACCACCGAAAACCAACAGCCAAACTAATTTCTACTCCTTCCAGGGCTGGACACGCTTCTCTGATTTCGCCGACCTCGAAGCCATGGCCGAAGCGGAATGGGATAAAGTGAGTTTTTCTTTCTTTCTTTTCTTCCCTTCTATAACACAATGCCACTTTCTAACAAACCCCTAGTGCTGGGCCGCCAACGTCAAACAACCACACGCCCTTCTCTCCGCTGCCAAAGACACGTTCCTCGCGAATCCAGATGGTGGCGTTATGATTACTACAGGGTCGATCGCGGTACGTTTAATCCCCTCCTCCTCCCTATCCACCGCCAAAACCCGCAAAACAATCTACCCAAACCTAACAATCCCCCCCCCTCTACAGGGCACATCCCAAGGCGGTTCCTCCATGCCCTACGCCGTGACCAAAGCCGCGCAAATCCAACTCGTGAAATGCCTCGCCCTAACCCAAGCTCCCAAAATAAGAGTCAATACCGTACTACCCGGCTTGCTGCTTACAGAATGGGTACGTCTATTTTATCCCCCTCCTGGCTCTCCCCTACCCTTCCCCCACCTCCCCTGTTCTGTGATAGTTTCGCTAACGCTGTAAATACCAAAAGGGCAACAAATACGGCCCGGAACTAATCGAGTTTCACAAAAACCGCAACGCGCTTAAACACGAAGTCTTTTTGGATGATTGTGCGGATGCGTATCTGTTGTTGGCGAGGAATACGAGTATGACGGGTGTCAAGGTGACGGTGGATTCGGGGGCGAATATTGGGGCTGCATGAGGCGGCGAGCTTAGAGTTGGAGGCGTCGTTTTTGTTGGTGGGAATGTTGAGGGGGGAAGGACATCGAGGGTGGAGGGTGGGAGGGAGGCAGGTACTCGAGAGATTTGAAAGGGAAATTTCATCATATTCGTAAATCTTTTCTTTCCCGTTTGTTCTTCACACCGCAAATTAACAATGATGAACGTTTTTTTCTTCTGAATGCCTGCCCAGCAGGGGTATATCTATCAATCCTCGTCCACATTCTCCGTCTCATCCAACGCCTTCACCACCTCTTCCATTTCCTTCGGGCTCGTGATGCCCCAAACACCACCACCCTTTACCGCGCCCTTCATCCCAACTTCTTTCCCTACGAGATTCCTCCCTACTTTCCCCGGCCCAATACCAATATACCTCTTGATCTTCAGCTCCTCGTGAAGGTACTTGACGCTGCGCCACCACTGCACTGTCTCCACACACGCTCTAGCAAGCAAGTCCTTCAACTGCTCGCGGTCTCTGAACGGTCTACCAGATACGTTTGATATACATGGCATGACACCGGGCCAGGTAATAATATCCCTTCCATCCGGTCGTTCCTGGTACAAGTACCTCTTCATCATCTCCTGAGCAGGCTTCATCAGCGGCGAATGAAACGGCGAATCACTCTTCAACCGCACATGCCTCGGATCATGCCCTCCAAACTGTCTCAAATTCGTCAACAACGTATTTATCCTCTCGATGCTCCCACTGAGCACAATCTGATTCTTGCTATTGATATTCGCAATCAGCACCTGCTGGAACGGGGGCAGCGAATTCGCTGAATCGCTCTTACTGCCGTCGCTTGAGAGGTCGAGGAATTCGTGGATACCGGAGACAAGGGCACGCATGTGGGCTTCGGATTCGCAGACCAGGGCAATCATGCCGAATTCGCCGCCTTCTTGTGATACGGCTTCGCGGGAGCAGCGCGACATTACTTCGGCGCGTTTGCGGACCATGCGCAGCGAGTCCTGGAATGTGAGGTGGCCGCCGGCGACAAGGGCGGCGAACTCGCCAAGCGAGTGTCCGAGAGTGATGTCGACACGTTCGTGGGTCTTGAAGCCGAATTCTTGTTCCAGGATGCGGAGGATGAGGACCGAGGTGGCCATGATGGCAGGCTGGGCGTTTTCGGTCTGAGTGAGCTGGGCGTTGGTGCCAGATTCAATGATGCGGGTTAGGGGGACTTGGAGGGTGTCGTCGATCTCGTCGAGGATGGGTTTGGCGGTGTTGGGGAAGGCCTCAAGCCATGGAGTTGCCATTCCCACTCTTTGGACGCCCTGGCCTGGAAGAAGGGGAAAGAGTTAGATTTTGAGTTGGAACGACTTGAAGATATCCTGAGATCCAGGGGGAATGGGATTGGTACCTGGGAAGAAGAGAGCCGTCTTTGGTCTCTTTCCTCGTGGCGTCGTTGTCGTTGTCGATGTAGTCGTACCACTGCTCATCCATCGTTGTCGTCCCCCACTTCCATCTCGCAGCCTCCCGCATTGCGTGCATGAACGCGGGAGGCTCGTCAGGAGTATTTTTGCTGGCCTGAGGGGATTCGACATGGCTATTTCGATGATATCAAGGTCGGAAGGGCATTGTCAATGTGTTTGTGTGTGTAATTCCAAAAGATATGGTAGGTTATTGCGGGATTACGGAAGTGGACAAAGGCGGGGAGTGAGCTTCGGACGCGCCAGGAGCTTGGAGATGATGCACGGACCCGATGTGGATCGCACCTGCATACCCCGAGGTAGTGGGCCTGCTTTTCCGATGCCATGAATGGCGGAGTAATTGAGTGAAATGGTGGGGATTGTTTGACGTGTCTTCGCTATGCGAGGTGGGCATAGCGTTCCGTGGCTCTTCGGACGGTGAATCATCGTCCCGAGTGTTTTCCGCTGAAGTGGCTGGAAATACAATGAAACAAAACATCACAAGTGATCAAACAAAAGTCGCTGTTCAATACTAAATTTGAATTTGCATTGAGACCAAGTAGCCAATGGGACTAGCATGGGAAATAGTTCTCTCTATCGTGTATGTCTAATCGGATAATGCGTCATCTAATCTTTCAGCACACCAACCCCTCTATAGGGCCACTGAGGGTATTAGATTTCATGTTATAAGCAAAACGCTAAAGTTGACTTTTTGGTACCACCATCCTTCTTTTTGAGTGAAAATAAGCAAATTCGAACGCCGACATCCAACGCTTGGATGGATGAGATGGGAAGAGAGAAACGATCGCTGGGAAACGCAGCAGATATGCGGAGACTCGAGGAAAGTATATACAGTTCGGGCCGGAGTGGACGGAGGTGGGGTCATTAGGCGAATGTCGTGAAGTGTTCATGAGTCGGAGAGCTCGTTGGACGATCATAATGGTATGCTGCAGTCTATATCCGGGCCTCTTGCAAGATCCGTGACTCATGCTGTAACCGCATCATCTCTCTCTGCTCGGCGAAAACCTCTCGAGCCCTTTCTAAGACCATCTCGAAGCCCTCCTTGCCTCGAGCGGCGTTCTGCTGAAATCGCTCGACCGTGAATTGTTCGATGGAGTTCTTGATCTTTTGCCACCCTCCGCACAGCGCGGTAATTTCGGCTCGTTGCTCGAACATCGTTTTAGCACCGGGGGCGGACGAGGCGGGTTCGTAAATGCACGTCTCACGTACTGACAACAAGTCCGACCAGGTCATGTTCATTGAGCACATAGTGACCTTCTTGTCCTTGATATCGACGTAAGATGTTTCGTACACGAGCGACGTGTCCTGGCCGCCAAGGATGGAGTTGATCCATTTCGGCGTTGATTGCTTGCAAGTGATGAGACGTTCGGTTCGTAGCTATGGATCAGACGCGTTAGGAGCTTATCGTGATGGATTCCGGGTGAAGGGAGTCACTTACGATGCCAGTTTCGGGATCCACTGTCCTGCTCAGCGTATCGACCGCGATAACGTGCGGCGTCTTCTCGTTCCATGGGCCATATTTCCTCCAATTGGCAGTTGACACTTCCTCCCACGAGTAGTCAAATTCGGTCCTCTGCTGAAAGATCTTCATGTTGGAATGTGTCGGAGTGTGTGGCGTTGAGGAGGAAGGCCGACGGGGCGGTTGAGGAGTTTTAAACGGTGGCCCAGCGGGGATGTATGCCGTAGCAACGATAGGCTGTAAGGGGATCCGTATAGATGCTGATTGGAGTGATAAGAAATGGAAGACGGTGAGTGAAAGGGAGGTCTACAAAAATCGAGTCTCGGCAAAAGGAGCGCTTTGACCAGTAGGCGGTAAGTCGCAATAGTCGTGGATTTTGGCTTGTGAAAAGCAAGGGTGGGGCGGTCAAGCAAGACTTAACAACGCATTGATTGCAACAGAAGGCTTCAAGGTTTTTCCAAGGGAATGTGTGCGTTTGCAAGCAAAAGACGTGCACGCGACAGATGTATAGATGGAGGTGGAAAGGAAGGTTGGGGTGGAAATAAGTGGCCAGCGCTTGTTGGGAAGATGCTGAGTTTATCGCCAGGGCTTCGGGCGTCGAAACCCGCGGAACGGCTCTAAATGCTTAGGGCTCAGAGTTTTCCGGCACCTCCAGCTCCAGCCCAAGACCCTGTGAGGGCAGAGGGGCCTTGGCCTGTCCTGTGCGCTGCTTTGTTCATCGCTCCCCCACGCCCGACTCCCAACCAACGAGAGGCTTCCGGACTGCCGCAGCGCCGATCCCGCGATCCAGCCACAGCCACTCTCCAGCCAGCCGTTTGCTCTCTTGACGTTGCATCCTGTCCGATTCTTCCCGTCCTATTCGAAATGACGTTATTCCCGACGTCAAAGGCGATCTCTGCTGGTTGTGAGGTGAATATCATCTCGCCTCGGAGGAACGATGGTCCTATGCTTGGGATCGAGAGACGTTCAGTGGTTATCGAATTATTCACTTTTGTGCCCCGTGGGCGTAGTGTCTGTCTGTGATGTTGGATATGACGTTCTTTCTCCCTCGCTTGACTCAGCTCAGCTCCTCGGGCAGTCTGTGAATTGGTGCAGGGCAGGCTTATCATGCATCGCTCAGCATCATTCTCGGAGTTGTCAGAAAGCATCTTGTGTGAGGTCATATACCAATACATTGTCCGAGGAGCCATCTGCGTCCCATCTGCGTAGAGAGGTAAACGCAGAGGCTCTTACTCAGGACGTCTATCTAAACATACAATGTCGGCGGGTCTGCGACGGTTACAATGAAAAAAGCAAACAAATAATAATACAGTCATCGAGCCTCCGGACGTGTATGCCACTAGAGCGGGGTATCTTTCGAAAGAGTTGAGAAAAGTCCAAACGCCATGCCAAGGAAACTGAAATCCAACCTGTCACGTGACTGTCACTTCCATCCATTCTCACTCGTACAGTTCTAGTCGAGGAATGCCAGCAGCACTCAGAGCGCATTCCACAGCTTCGCTTCGATCCCAAAAGTACTCCCGCATCAAGGTAGTAAGCATCTCCATGGCTGATAATGCAGAGCTGCTGCTCCAGATCTTCTCGTGCCGGGTCCAGGGAGCCTGCTGCCAGGAGGTTTCAGGGTAACGTTGTTGAAGTGTTGAGAAAAGAGAAGAGGGCCCAGTCGCCCTCTTTTGGTGAAGGAGTCCCGTTTGTGCGAGAGTCAAGATCCCAGAGGAAATGCTCAAAATGGCAATCAAGTTGTTGTTCGATGCCTGATTCGTGAGAAATGTTGATACTGACATAGGTATCTCGGAAGACGACGAAAATGTTCCAGGGACGATGAGGATGTCGAACTGAGGCGCATCTTCGAGTGAATTCTGTTTGAAACCATCAGCTAATTGATCAATGCAGACATGGCGAGCCGGCGGAGGGAATAGGGGCATGTGGTAACCTTTATCTCCTTTGCCAGCGTCTCTTTCAATGGCCATGAAAACCATATTCGGCGAAACCGGCGTGACCAAGTGCTCTACTTGGCCCGAGGAGCATTGGCATGGGTGATGTTTTCATTTTCACCAGTCGGTGCATCGATTCGTGCGCGCTGATTCCACGTTCTGCTAGCTCTGAGGGGACGCTGAAGTCATCGTGCGACCTATTGGAAGCTGCAGAACAAAAGTTAATTAAAGCCTTCTCTCTATCTCTAGGAATTGCAAAAACGTTCTCCCCAGAGATGATTAGGCGTAGAAAGGCACCTCTCCCTCAAAAAGCGCGCACGAATTAGTGTATCGACTGGTGTCGTGTACTTGAGGCTGCAATTCGAAGCTAGCTCACCGTCACTGGCATCCGAGAGCCAGAGGTGACAGGAAATGATCCTCCGGTCTCGCTGATGTATCGGATGTCAATTTCGTCCACGGCTTCATTCATGGCATTTCCGGAAGCGTTTAGTCTGCTCATCCGATTTCTGCTAATCATAGACAGCAGATCGACAACAGCTAGGTCGAGCAACTGGAGTTGTTCGTGACTCAAGACTAACACTCCAATCTTGAGGGATGATTTTGACGGTGGTGCGTAGTGGATATCAAGATCCTCTTCCGAAGTAGATGATGTTGTACAAAAGTAGAACAGATCTGCCTGTGATGGGAAATGCGTATATCCCCGTGGTGTTGAAGGCATTAGGAGGGGTGAAATGATTGACATTAAAGTTTTTAAGAAAAAGATTCAATGTTTTAAGTAGAGAAGAAAACCCACTCTAGGAAAAGGGTTGATGGCGGAATCTGAAGGTTCTTGGTCTGATGGCCGCAGGTCTCTTATATAGTAGAGAGAGAGTGACCCAGAAGAAGTACACCTACCAAGAGGCCTTGTTTAGGTGTGCGTCATCTGTGACAACAAATGAATCACCCGCTGATTTGGCGCTGCACAATATGGAGGCATACGAGAGGCTATGATGCGAATCCACACGGCTGAGCTCCATGCGGCTGGTCGTCAATGTCGGGGATTCGCTTAGAGCGAACTTGACGGTGAATTGACCGAGCACCGGGGTCCGCGACATACCAAAGCCCCAAACCACAACCGAACTACATAGTTAATTTTTTTGTCCGTTCAGGGTGAACATGACACGGTCGCATCAAGTTCGCATTGTTTAATCAGGCATTGCGTAACCTGCGCGCCAAAGGTACGTACGCTAGCAATGATGGAGGTGAAGGCCGTCAGGCAGCAGAATTCGCACGCGTCTGGTTGGAATAGGGTTTGTTCGCGTAAGCGGGACAGCCGGATACGAAGACACAGGAATTGCCATGGAAGCAGCAAGTCTTGAATCCCCAGATGACTTCAAATCAGATAAGATGGTGGCTGTGCGGCGGTTCCTGAAGGGAGAAGTCGGAATGGCGACTTAGGGGCTTCCTGAAATGGATCACACAGGCACGCCTTGAAGTTTAGGCACAAATCTAGCTGGTCATCTGCCATGTGAGCGATGAAATACCGGACGGAAGCAATGTGGTGGAGATGAGATGGGGGACCGTGGGTTAGTGAGTCAATGAGCTGTAAGATTAGAAATGCGAATCCTCCCGAGTTTCCCCTTGTGCACATGACCTCGCGACCTGACAAGGGCATGTACAATCGAGCGCCGAGAAGTGTCACCCAAAAACAGCAACATTAGACATATAGAGCGTTACATGGCACCTGCGTTCAGTGGACTCAATAGTTCGGTGAGATTTATGAAAATGGAAGGATGCAGGTATGCGCATCGTGGGCAAGTTTCACTATGCAAAGAAGAGAAAGTGAGAAAGGTATAGTTGGTGCCCAAAAACTCCACCAGTATCCACCATCATGTCGATTGCTTCACCCATCTGTTATATACAGGTGGCGCATGTCGACAGACCATGAATAACGAAATCCATCGCTTGCCCAAATGCTAGAAAAAGTATCAAGACAACTCCATCCACTGTCTCAAGAGAATATGTATGTGCACCGGTCCCCCAGGTTACACTTCCTGCGGTACACCGTCGGCCTCTCCGGTTTTGACTGTCTTGCCGGTCTTCTTGATCTTTTCAAGGACAGTCGCATAGTCGAGGGATTCTTCAGTGATGATCTCGGCACTCTGTGTATCGAGAGAAACATTGTATGACTTGACGCCTGCGGTAATGGTTAGCCTCTTAGAATAGCGATTGCGACATCGACAGGGAGGAGTTCGCTTCACTCACCATCAAGCTTCTTGAGCACGCGTTCAACAGCACCAGAGCAACCGCCACAGCTCATGGCGATGTCGAATTTGTAGGTGTGCTCAACATCAGCGGATTGCTCAACGTCAGCCATTTTATCGAAGAGGTAGTTTCTCAGGTGGAGGTAGTGTGGTAGAAGATGTTTGCGGTTGGGTTGGAGGAAGATAGGTGGGGTGGCGGGGTGTTGGTAATGTTAAGGTGGTCGTTTTTAGATTGTCGAGCGGAAGAGGTGGGCCGCGACCGGCTTAAATATGTGCATGAGCACCTTGGTTAGGTGAAAACAAACAGAAGCCGGAAACCCCAAGAGGGGCTTGCGCGAGTTTCGAGATGCTGTTGCAATCCACTAAATTGCACTAGATTGCGGCTTCGACTGACATATCGGTAATCCGACGGTGCACCGCGGGAAGTTTGGTGAGACTTGAAACGCCTCACCAGGGCATTACGGCCACTTGTCCATCTTTTTGGGCTTAACTGTGGCGCGAAACTTGCTCATTCACTGCGGCTGACGGCCATGTATATCATGGATAGCGGAGATGGAGCCACGGAGTAACTGATATTGAGGGCTTTAGTATGAGTAGCGGTAGTGCACGTTCATATGCGAAGACTTGGGCAAATGTTAAAGGCTGTAGACACGGTAGACAGCTACTGCTGGCAGGAGGCATGGCGTATTGATGTCAACAGTGGTCCCCACACATCGATAAGGACATTAGAGGATTGGTAAACATTTGAACATGATCAAGATGGAATCACTGCGAACTCCCATATGTACGGTATCCATGTCTTGCAGCAAATGTGGCTCGTTCCTGGAGGTGCTGGCCCGTGCCGTACATCCTTGTCCAAACCACACCCCTGCAGAAAACGTCACCGCCCCAACTTCTCCTCCCAAGCCTGATGCCCCGCGATATCTCACTTCATAGAGGCTTCGAGCAAACAAAGTGGTGAATATTTTACCTGTATATAGCGCTCGCCATGACTTCGTAAGTACTTTTCTTCGTACAACTCGAATGGACGCGTAAACAGTCGATGACTGGTCGACCAACCTCCTTCCAACTCTCTAACATAATGCGCAGCAATATCCTCTTTTTGCCGTTCCGACGGTCACATACCGTGTCCCTCTCCGATGCTATCAAGCAATACATTTCGACCAAATATGATCAGCACCCTGACATGTTCACAAAAGACCTTGAGATTGTCGAGAAGCTGCGTTCCACAGCCATCCACGCGCAAGACCCCCATCCGAGCAACATCCCAAAACTACTTGCTTATACGGCCCAACTTGTATGGATAAGCGGCAAGTTTCCTATCGATATTGGCGTAGAGTTTCCTTGGTATCCCGCGCTGGGCTACAACACTACCCGCCCCGTTGCTCGAAACAACATCCGCTTTGAGCTCGCCAACATAATTTACAATCTTGCCGCTATGTATTCTCAACTCGCCATGTCGTCAAACCGAAGCACGCCAGATGGACTGAAGGTGGCTGCAAATAATTTCTGCCTCGCCGCTGGGGTCTTGTCCCATTTGCGAGACACTATACTTCCCGAACTTCGAACTTCGCCGCCTGAAGACATGGACACAATGACTTTGGAGAGCCTGGAGAAGCTGATGCTAGCTCAGGGTCAAGAATGCTTTTGGCAGAAGGCAGTTAAAGATGGAATGAAAGACGCTACCATAGCAAAGTTGGCTGCACGTGTGTCGGATCTATACAATGAAGCCAGCGAGGCGGGCATTCAATCCGATTCGATCAGCAGCGAATGGATTCACCACATGTCTGCCAAGCATCACCATTTTGCCTCAGCTGCTCAATTCAGGGGGGCGTGCGATTGCTTAGAAAAGCGAAAATATGGGGAGGAGGTTGCGAGGTTGCAGGACAGTCTGACATGCGTCAACGAGGCTTTGAAGGAGCAACGATACCTAAACAAAGCGGTATTGGCAGATTTAAATGGACTCAAGAACCGCGTGTCTGAAGATTTGAAACGAGCAGAGAAAGACAACGACATGATATATTTACTGCCTGTACCACCCAAAGCAGAACTCAAGATTCTAGACAGGGCAAACATGGTTGTTTCACGTGTTCCGAAGGAACTATCTGATTCAAATGCATTACTTGGGGAGAATAGCGAGCTTGGAGCACCGCTGTTTACTAAGCTGGTGCCATACTCGGTGCACTTGGCCGCCAGCATCTACGTTGACCGACGAGACAGGCTAGTCAATAATACAATCATTGAGGAATTAGAGGCACTTACGACGCAGATCCATGAAGTTCTGCAGAGCCTTAACCTTCCTGGATCATTACAAGCGCTCGAGAAGCCGCTAGGATTGCCGCCTGGTCTTATTACACATGCCGAAGAAATCCGACAGCAAGATGGACTGAATCGACTTTTGCGCTCCATGGAAGATACCAAGAAACTCAAGTTCAGCGATCTGGCTATCTATCAAGAAGGCTGTGACATACTGAAGTCGGAAGCGGCAGAGGATGAGGCAGCGCGACGACGATTTGGAACAGAGCGATGGAGTCGACAGCCTGCGCAGCAAGCAGCACCGAAACTATACGCCCAGATCGCCGAAATAGACGGTTATTTCAAGGCTGCTGCGAACAGCGACAATATTGTCAAGACCAAGTTGAAAGAGAACGAGCGCCATATACAACTATTGAACGGACCTGACCACGATCTCGAGAACTTTGTCCCGAGCGGGCGAAGACCTGCAATTACTGGGGTAGTGGAAAGGGAAGCAGGCAAGCTCAGAAGTAGCTTCAATGAAGTCAGTCGACTCGAGAGCAGGAGGAGGCGAAAGGTAGAGGCACTTCGGACCAAAGCGAAACAAGATGACATAAGTAAGTGCTATGCTTGGTCCTACTCTAGATTTATTATATACTCACAGCCCCCCAGATCCAGAATTACTACGCGAAGCCGCTCGCTTAGAGCGGGAGTACCCAATGCAAGCCATCGAGGCAGTGCAATTCGAGAACCTGTTCGACAAGCGACTCCAGATGTACGACGTGGATCAGGACATGGTGAAAGAAGAGGACACCGAACAGCAGGAAGCGATCAAGCGATTGCAAGACGCCAATGCCGCGTTCGTGAATGCACGCCGTGGTGATCAATCAACAAAGCAACGTGAGCAAGCGCTCCAGAGCCTGGAGAACGCTTACTTCAAGTATAAGGATATCATTTCCAATCTTGATGTAGGACGAAAGTTTTACAATGATCTTGCCAAAATCGTGAACAGGTTCAGGGACGAATGCCGAACCTTTGCATACCAACGGAAGTCGGAGGCATCGCAAATGGAGAAGTAAGCTTGTGTCCAGGAACTCGATGTAACGGTTGGCTAACAGGACGGCAGTGACCTTGCTACTTCGATGAGCTCCTTGAATCTACAGCAAGCCAACTCCAGTTCACTTCAACAACAGCGACAAGCTGATGCACAGAATCCCCAGTACGGAGCAGATGCACATGCTGGCGAGCCACTGGCGGCTCCCACTCCAACTCGAGCAAGCGTTGGGCCTCACACAGGAATGTGGAAACCTGAAGCTGGAATACGATTTGCTGGGGGGCAGGTGACGTCTGCTAATGCTCGACCAGTGAATGGGCCTCCTCAAGATGCGCGATGGGATCCTACCCAAGGATTGAAATTTGGATGAAGGATGAAAGGAGGATATACGTGTGGTGTGGTTAGCTGGCATGATGGGATTCAATCCGCGACATACTGTAGGTACTATCTAGGATGTCGAGTAAATTTCTAGTATGGTGAGTTTTGAGTACGTCAGACGGAGAGGCTGTTATGTATAAAAGCGGAGCACGCAGCACAGCTCGGGTAGAGTAAGAATTACCCGAAGTGGAAACAAGGTGCGAAGAGTGGGGAAATCCCGAGCAACAGTGAACATGGTAAAGGTATGTTCACTAAGAGCACAAACAAAGGTACCCACCTAGGTACGTACTACGGGTAAGACAAGAAGCAGGGAAGGACTCGGAAGTCAAGAATCTATTATTAACATGACGATGATGCAATGCCGTTGTAAAGTAAAAGTCTAAAAATCCTCCGAAGGGAAGTGAATGCATAGGGACAAGCAGACCACAAATCTGCCTCGTAGAGGAAGAAATGAGCCTTACTTTGGGGCTGTGCAGCAACAATTAGCGGACTTTGTGGTGCAACAACAGACGGCGACCTGCAGGTTTTATTGGCAGTTGGCGTCTAATGGGGCGCAAATTAGGTGTGATTTTGGACGGTGGGAGGGTGGAGGGAAGTGGTATCTTGTGGTCTGATGTTTGATTGAATGGTTCTTTTGGCGAGTGTTCTGCGACGGATAGTAGACGACACTTGAGCTGTCGCGAAGTGCGATCCCCGCTGGCGCAGGGCAGACTCGAGGACAATTTGTCACCCGGGTTTTTTGTGACATGAGAGGGACATTACACCTGCTCTCTGTAGCCCAGTTGATGCTCGAAATCCACGGGAGAAGACACGGGATGGAGTTGCAGATTTCCATGGTGCGTTCCGGGTCACGACGTGGGCAAGTTAGAATGGTGATTCTTTGAGACAGAAGCACATGGTTGCATTGGTTGCATTGGTTGCGGCAAGGCTCTGAGGTCGTCGCTTCAGCGATGCTTGTGCGTCCCTTATCGAGGGTTGCTATCAAAGAAGAGAGACATGGTGTATGCGTAAACAACGTGCAGTGGAAGGTGATCCATGGGATGGATGTTCAGGTAGGGCTGGGGGCTGAGCAGAGAAGTTCCTTGAGCAGAGAGAACTTGCGCTTAGGGCATGAGCAGCACAGTGAGCGAGTGGGACCTTGGAGCTTGCCGCCAGCCAGCCAGCCAGTGATTGTGTTTGGTGCAGGGTGAGAATTGTGCAGCTTTGAAGCGCCAATGTCTTTGAGCCGCCCCCGGGTGATGCTGCATTGAGAATGAGGATGAGCGCGGGTGCACACAGACGACAGATTCCCACAAGCACACAGCAGTAGCAGCAGCAGCAGCAGCAGCAGCATCACTGACGGCCAGCATCAGCATCAACATCAACACCACCACCACCCACTAGCATTGTGGATCGCCTTCACACAGTTCACCACCAACACGGGGCGATCCTGCACGCCTTATTGTCCTCAATCTTCTTTCTCTCTCTCTCTTTCTCTCACACAGACACTACCATTTCAGCAGCTCCTCCCCCTGAGCAATCTCCCTCTCCCGCCCGCAGAAAGCCTCACCACCTCACCATCGCCGTCATATACCCCACCGTCGCTCCATCGCCGCCGATAGACGCTGCACATTGATTGTTTCACGACCAGCAGCACGGCTTCTGAAACCCCGACCTTCAGACGCGCTTGATCCTCCCGCCGACTGGCAGCTCCTAGCGATCCCGTGAAAGCTTGTGGTCTTTGCTGTCGTGGTCCTCGCGGTGCCTTTTGGGTGCGGGGTCCTTTTTTTAGAAGCACGAGCGAGGCTGTGCTGTGTCTGTCCTCTGCCTCTCTCTCTCCCACACCCACGACTGTTACGACTTGGACCTGAACTGCGCCTCAACACATCACAACCTTCTCCTGCTGCACCAGCCTCAGGGACGGACTGCGTTGACAAGGACTGTGGCAGCTCTTCCTGGCCATTCATTCGACCTGCTCCGCGCTCACTGAGCACTCTCCACCGTCTGCCAGGCCCATCCCGAGCCTGGTCCGAGCTTGTGGTATTCCCCTCCAGCGCGCCCTCTCTCTCTCCCTCACCCGGGACCCAAGCCAGCTACTCTCTTCTCCAACAATAGCAACCTGAATCATGGATCACCACCAGCGGGGACGGTCGCCTTCTGCTGGCCAGCGCACTCATATAAGACACTCGCCCTCCCCCTCCCCTCATGGGCCATTCCATAATCCCGTCTCTGGCCTGGGCCTCGACCAACAGCTGTCGGCCAACGATCCATACACCACCAGCTTCAATTCCTCCGCCGTCACCACCGCCGGCCAACCCTTCGACCCCTCGTCGTCGCAGTACCTCACCACCTCCCAGTCGCAGTCCTTCTCCCACACCGCCGCCGCCGACCAGCACTTCCTGCAACCGGCCCAGCTCCCCTCGCAGCACTCAAGCCCGCACTTCGGGCCCCAAGGCAGCCACAACCACCTCTCGCCAGATTCGCTTGATATCAACAACCCCAACTCCAACAACTCGGCCGATAACCTCCACTTCAATAACTTCTACTCGGCCAACGGCACCAACCAAGACGCAATCGACCCTACCTTTCTCAGCAGCACCCTCGACCCCCAGCTGCTCGCCTCATCTCAGCCGCAGAACCAGTCGGTGAACCCCTCCGACCTGATGAACCAGATGGCGACCGCACAAGCGCATTCGCCCACTCCTCCCCATATGCTCCAGGCGAACATGAACCACCGGAGCCCGAGCCCTCATGCCTCTCCGAACATGAACCAGGGCGCTTTCCCTTCCCCCTCACATTCGCGCCATGCCTCGCTGGACCCGAACGCAGTCTACGGACAGGGACAGGCAAGTGAGTGGAACAACATGGCAGCATTTCGGGGACATCGACGGGCGCCGTCAGAGACATACTCGGACGTCTCGTCGGCCCACGCGTCGCCATATCTGGGCAACAATGATAATTTTGACGACAATCCATCCCCATTGTTGAATCCTCAGCAAGATCCCTCTCTCTTCTCCGAGGTGATGCAGTTTGGTCAATTTAATCTGAATGACAGCAACGCTCACATCAGCCCTGGCCACAGCCCTCATATTTCCCCGCGTCTGATCCCGCAACAACAATCACTGCCCCAGTTTCAACCTGGCAGCTTTGGATTAGAGCAGAACATGGGGAACCAGTATGTTAACCAAGGAATTGGCATCTACCAACAAGGACCTGGGCAAGAGCCATTCCCGACCATCAACCAGAGCGCTCCTGAATTTGCTGGTCAAGCTGACACCATGTCGCCTCCCGAGATTAACATTGACTTTGCCCCGCCATCGCGGCAAGCGAGCTTTGAGCCGCCCAAACCCCCCAATTCAGCAGATGCTCTTAGCCCACCAGATCGATGTAAGTAAACATGTAACCCCCCCAAAAAGGAGCTTGAATCTGACACAATGCAATAGCACGCAGCCGGAATAGGATACGTGCGAAGTCCGATCCATTTAGCAGTGCCAGCTCGCGTGCGTCGACTCCAGCTTCGGATTTCAATAGGTCGCTCTCTCCTAGTCACGCCAAATCTCGCTCTCCCTCGCCATCAAACAAATCCTCGCGCCGTTCGTCAACCTCGAGTGTCCCTAACCGTGACTATATTCTGGATCTTGCAGACCCGTCAAGGCCCACCAATTCACCAGGCGACGGCTCAGGCCCTAAGCGCACCCAGAAGCACCCTGCTACTTTCCAGTGCACCTTGTGCCCCAAGCGCTTCACTCGTGCTTATAATCTACGATCACATCTGCGCACTCACACTGATGAGCGTCCCTTCGTTTGCAGCGTATGTGGCAAGGCATTCGCCCGCCAGCACGATCGTAAGAGGCACGAGGGTCTTCACTCTGGAGAGAAGAAATTCGTATGCCGCGGTATACTCAAAGATAACAACAATTGGGGATGCGGTAGGCGATTCGCTCGCGCTGATGCTTTGGGCCGCCATTTCCGTTCTGAAGCTGGCCGTGTGTGCATTCGACCTCTGCTCGAGGAAGAGGCGCAAGAGAAGGGCGGTTGGGACCAAAACCAGCAACTGGACAACGGCAATGGCATGTTTGGTCATCCTATGTCTCATCAACAGTTTGGAGGCATGATGGGTGCACCACAGTCAGGCTATGAGCAATATCCTCCTGGCATGGACCCGAGTGGAGGGGTTGCTATGCCCGCGCCCCAGTACGGTCTCCCCGCCGCGCTTCTCGCCCAGTACCCGGCACTAGCGGGTATTCAGTGGGATTCGCTACCTCCAGGAAACCCTGACGATGTCGAAGGCGATATCAGTGGACGAAGCAGCTTCGACGCTTCTAGTGGAGGTGAGCTTTTCGACGAAGACGAGGGAGGAGCACCCTATGCAATTCATGGGGGCTGGGCGAGTGACTATGAGGCTAATGCACGATGATTTCTTTAGGGGGTCAATTTCTTTAATTTTCCTGCGTCTTTCATTTCCTTCTTCTAGTTCTTCTTTCGCTTGCACGGTTTCGCGCGTGCGTGCTATTCCAACATCACGATTTTACACGTCACGACACGGAACGGCCATTTCTTTCCTTACCACTCTTCTCGTATTCTATTTCGTCGTCACATTTGGGATACCACTGTCGTTTTGCCGACAAGACATACCGCTTTGATGTTTGTCCATTCTACTGCCTATCTGGAGGGTCTTTAATACCCGGTGTTGTATTGTCCGCGGGAGCTTGTTCACAGGGAACGGAGGTTGGATATTATGGAAAGGAAGGAATCCCCCTAAATATGTAACGCGTGTTTAAATTCTTTTGATCTTTTTCCCATTGTAATTCTGGCGTTTTTTGCCTTTCTCGCCCGCGCGCACATTCGAAGCGACATTCTTATTATAGACGAATTAGACGGGGAAAGGGTGAAGGTGGTCTAAGGTTTTATCATGAATCTGTTCTTTCTCTTGGTAAAAATCGAAGAAGAATTTGATATCCCTTAACTACCTACCTACCCACAAAGACCAAACCCCCGCTGTTTGAAATCGAATACCTATCTTCCACTCTTTTTTGCACTACATCTTTCTGACGACGTTCTGCTAATTACTCAGTCTTAGTACTACTAGCAGCTAGCTAACTCTGTTCTATCTCAGCTGAAAAAAAACCCCCCCAGATGGAAGGAACAATCTGCCTTGTCTCGTCTCCCTGCGCAGATTGTCGACGTGCCTTCCTATCTCTCATCTCCGTCTACGGACCTGGACGAGATTTCGCCACCCTAGGTATGACGGATATGATGATCAGGGTGGTAGCATGGCTGCCTACACCCATCTCCAGGGCCATTTTGCCTCCTGCCCCCCCCCCCCCCCCACCCCTCTCCGATCCCGCAAATTCGCACCGCCTCAGGTTGGTAAACAGGCGAGCGAGTAGGCCCATGTAACAGGCAGACGGGGGGAAAGGGGGGAAAGTAGGGGAAAAGGTAGTTAATTAGGGGTCTATTTAGGTAGGAAACTTTCAAGCCAATATAATGCAACCAATCTGGAGGATTGTAGGGGCGAGATGCATATTTTGCTGTGTTTTTGGTTTCGGGTTCTCGAGTTTTTGATCATCGCATTGTGGGCTCACTAGGTGTCTTTGTTGTTTGCCATGTTTGGATGTTGGTGGTCTGTCAGAGATCTGGAGTGCATGTCATACATGCACCTCTACTCAATCTTTGCATACATTTCCCCGAACTGGGATTTGGAAAACTCGCATACACGCCTCTTCTACCCCAAGAGTCACGGTGATGATGCATCTACGCCGGAAACCTTGCCCCACAGGCCTTCCCCTTGTAGTCCCGGATCCCGGGTTCTTCAGACCTAGACAACGGGACTCGATCAGATGAGATCTCATCGGAAGCTGACCAGGTCTGCTCTTTCAGTCATGCCGGGCGTTTTCCATCTTCGTATGCGTGTTGTAGGGATTGCCCAGATCGATGTGTGAGATCGATGTTACATACATGAATGCATATTTGGCGACGTGGGGGCGGAAGATGTCTGGTAGATGTGGCGGTGCAGCAAAGTGTTAGACTGACATCTTACGGCCATAGAAGGAACACGGTGGTACGGACTTTTTGAGAGAGCTGAGAGAGAGAAGGATCGACTCCATGTCAGCACTTATTTAGATTGAGAATGGGTTTGGAGATTGTGTTTGGGATTGTGTGATTGCTCAAGTTCGCGTTGGCGAGGTTGGTTAGGATTGTGTTGAGATTTTTGGAGATTTGGTAGTCGGTTTTCGGTATGGTGGCTTCGGGCGCTGGGGTGGTCGAGGAAGTGTGGTAGGTAAGCTTATGGGTGGCGGATTGGAAGCGGTGTACGCCTGAAGGATAATAAGCTGAGGTGTGGCGAGCTCGACTCTCTGAATCAGAATTACTTTCAGGTACGATGATTTTGGCTTGGGGTATCCTTCAGCTACTGAGAGTAAACTTGTAGGATTGTTACTGTGGATTTTGGGTTTCTGCTAGCGGTTTGGTGGACGAAAACTGTAGTGTCTGATGCAGAGCCTCGATTCGTTCGTGGTCGGGAAGATTGATCTGGCCGTGTAGCGCTTTCGTAGTTGTTTTGGTTTCTCGTCGTGATTGACCTTCTTGAGCCGGAGAGGCAAAGTTGTCCAGTCCCGTCTTTTTCAAGTACCTAAACGTTTCCTAGCCGTCCTCGATGGCTTCTTCAAAACATCATCATCTTCCTCCCCCTTGACAGTCTTCCTTTTCTTCTTATTTACCGTCTTGCCCGAGTCCTTCCCTTCCCCCCCTTCTTCATCTCCCTCAACCCCCATCAAGAACCGATCCAACACCCCACAACTCTCCTCCCATTCTCTCACCAACACCATCCTATTCCGCTCCCAAGCCACCCAAGCCGCAGCCTGTAAGAAGCAATCCGTGACATCGTCCAATTTCTTCAATTCGGCCACCCCGCTGCGTTTCGTCGCCTTTCCACCCGCAGTCTTTTTATCCGAACTAAACATCTGTCGAATTGCGTCGGCTTCCGGTGAGAAGGAGAAATCGATTTGGGGGCTTTTTTCCGATAATGTGATAGATGGCATTGGTCGAATGAACCATGATTTCACGATGTTGATTTTCGCCTTCTTTTCCGCTTTTGTTCGACTAAGCTTCACGATACTCTGTGCTGATCCTGTGATACCCTTGAGTTCTCCTACAGAAGCAATATCCAATTCACTATCACTCCTCTTCTTGCTCGCCTTCGCATCCTGAACAGTAGCTTTCACGTCGTCCCCAACCCAGAAATGACCCACGCGTTTGGGGTCAACACCACAGATTTCGTAATTTGACTGCACGCCCCCAGGAGCAGATACTCGGGACTGACCTTCCTCACGCAACGCCGTCAATATTGCCCATAACATCCCCTCTAGAGTGTTCACACGAACAGTCCATTGCTGAATAGCCGGTCCGCTTGATGAGCGCCAGCGCTGACGCTCTATCAAAATAACATTTGGTCTGTACGGGAGCAGAATTTTCGTCAGGAGCGTATATGCCGTGTTGGCCAATGTTGACGGAGCATATGGATCTTGTGCTTCTTCCTCACTCTCTCCATTCCAATCGTTCGCTCCGGGTACCGATTCAGTAGCGGTCAGTTGGGAAACTTCTTCTGTAACGTCCAATTTGCGCCAGGCTTGGACTTTCATCTTCACACTTTCTGGCTCTTTTCGTATACCTCTTTCACTCAATAGAGTGCTTTTGGTTGAAATGTCGGCGACGCAAAATGCGAGATTTCTGATTCCCATGTCGATGCTGAGAACACGTGTGTTTTCTGTAGTCTTAGATCCCCTTGGTGCGTTTTTGGAGCTGTTCAACACTTTTGTAATTCGGGACAGAAGAACCTCCTTCTTACCTGATGTCGCGGCCCCGACGCGTGCAAGAAACAATCGAATTGTCGCGACCGTTGGAACGGTAGATTTTCGTGCCATTATTGGTTGTTAACTTAGAAGATCGGGAAGAAGATAAATGCGTTCGTAGTGGCTTGAGTGTGAGCACGCTCAAGGGGGTATATACGTTCTGGTATAGATCTTCGCGACATCATAATCGTGCTCACACTTTCATATGACAAAGAGGAAGCTAGTCGGACGCAGACATGCTCAAAGGGCGAATAAAAAAAACAGATGAATCCAAGGAAACATTATGAGTTGCAAAGTGCTGATCGGGAAGAGCGAATCGGATATGTCGAAGGAAAGGAAAGAAGTCTGAGGACGCGCTAGAAGGCATTCAAAATGCTAGCGCACCTACCACTTTAGTATTATGTACTTCACTATAGAACCTTACTCATAGAACCCCATACATTCACAGACTGCAAAACCATAAAATAAAAACAAAGTTACAGCTCTCCGAGCCGTAGTGGTATCATATATTCATTACACTAAAATCTACTTGCATATATGTTTCTTGCTCACAGAGCCCCTACACATTGGGTATTTCCCTCTCCTTCACAGGTATCGTCTTTCTGATATCTTCACATGTCCATAATGCACCACCCGAGTAAAAATATCTAAATGTCCAATCCTCTTTCTCAGACTCTTTTTTTTTTTTCACCCTCAAGCATCGCATATTAGATCGAAATCCGGGAAATCCGGGTCTGGGCCTATATTCGTGCTAGCAACACCTGTCTGGAAGTCTTTGACTGGCGCATTGTTTTGCGCGTTATTGCACTCCTCTGCACATAAATAATCAGTATTCATATCCCAACCACTCAGTCAAGAAATCCAAAAACTCACGCTTTTGCCTATCACAATCTCCCACTTTAAACTGTCCATTCCCTTGCTCATTCGCCGACTGACTACATGAGTTCGCTTGTCGATCACAACTCCTCTGCGCCGCTGTGTTGAAATCCGTAAACGTGTCGCCCTCAACTTGAAACGGCCGCCTGTCGTCTCCAGAGCTGATAATGGGTGATGCGCGGATACCGCCCAGTTGGCCGGAGAAGGTTTGGAGGTCGTTGGATTGTCGGAGGAAGAGCGTATGGCGTGGAATTAAGTGGATGTACTCTTCGGAGACGAGCGCGGGAGATGGCGATGCGTAGGAGAGGGTTCCGGGAAGCGCGAGGACAAGGAAGGCCAGGAGGGAGTTGGGGAGGTGCGGTAGCATTTTCGCGGAGTGAGGATGGGCGTCCAGCGCGTAGAGGTGGATGGAGGGCTTGATGGGTGAAGTTGGTGAGAGATGCGGATAGGAAGTTGTGTAATGGTGACTTGCAGCCGCGGGACTAATATTCGGTTTACGTGGGAATTACACGCATCAACAGCCCTACGGCTTCTCTTGCGAGAATGGTTTTGTGGGCTGTCGCACTGCCTGATTGGGGTGTGGGTGGTCGGCGATGCGACGAAGATGAAACCTGAGACTGCACTAATGAATGCCCCTTGAATCTGAATAACTGAAGATGATGAACGCCATCTCAATAATCTCAGGCGACAAGGCAACGCCACATGAAAACTGGAACTTGGGTAATTGCAATGCATAACATAAAGGAGTAATTGGGAGTAATGGGGGGTTGATAATGCTAACTAGCCGTGTAATATGAGAGAGATAGCCCTCGAGCTGATTGTGCTGATATGAATTACAATCTTTTGTATTTCTGAATGCATACCGAAGGAACGACGTGAATGAAATAGTCGAGTAGATTCGATTTCTCGAAAGAACTCTGCGAACGAACATCGCTGTAGCTATTGGTCCGATTGCATGCATCCAATCCGATGTACCTGATACTTGCGCTATTCCGATCTTAACATCTGAGGTCGAGCCAACTGAAAAAGGAAATGTCTGTGTGACTTGCGGAAGTCTCGGAAGACATGATCCGTTATGTTTTGCTTGAGGGAAAGAAGAGAGATGAGAGCACCGATGCTCATGCAACGTAGACTCCAGAAAGAAAATCAATTAGTCAAATGACTATCCATGCGCATGGGTATTAAAGCCGAGAAAGCTGAATATATTCGTGCGAAGGACCAACCGCCACATGCCATAACCTCTTCAGACAAGCGTTCTATCTGGCTAAAATGATCGTAAAAGTCGTGATGTATCAAACCTTACACAAGGCTGATGTGTGTACATATGTATCCGGGAAAGGCTGGCTTAGAAGTTGGCTGCTGCGTTTGGTCGCCCTCCAGGGTTGTGATATTGTTCCAAGTTGGACTGGAATGGTGAGCTGTGGTTGTTATTGTGGGTCTTGTCTCCGAGCGCTGCACCGGTGCCGGCCATCAAGTCGTCGTCATCATCAGCCACACGCTTCTTGCGGCCCCAGATACGGAAGCAAACGATAGCAATACCACCAAGAAGGATGGCACCGCCGACACCTCCGACAACACCACCAATGATCTTCTTGTTACTATCGCTTAGACCACCACCGCTACTCTCGCCATTGCCATTCTGTGGAAGAGGGAGTTCAGTAGAGACGGCGGTACCGGTTGTGATGAGATTGGTTTCGGATCTCAGGCCAGTGCTGATCAAAGTCTGGCCGTTGGTGACAGTAGTGTATTCGGTTGTGAAGACAGTGACCGATGTAGAAACGAGAGGTGTGCTTCTCACGACTGGAGTGGTGATCGGGGTACTCCTGGAGGAAGAAGTGGGAGGTGGAGGGTCGGACGATCGTGGCGACGAGTTACTTGAAGGCGGCGGGTTGGACGTTTGCGAGGGAGGCTCCGATGAGGATTCTGATGGGGTTGGTGTGGGAGTTGGAGTCGGTGTGGGAGTCGGTGTGGAACGAGATGTGGGTGGGCGAGGGGGTTGCGAAGTGGACGAGGGAGTGGTGCCGGTGCCAGCCTGACGCCGCTCGCCGTGGTGCAGATACTGGTTGATGCCGTCGATGTTGAGGTTGAGTGCCGACGAGCAGGCAAACAGCGCGAACAAGGCGAACAGGAGCCACGACTGGCGCATGGTGCTGAGCATGTTGCTTGTTGAAGCCGTGGAAACGAAAGTGGGTTGGGTAGTCTGGGGGAGGCAGGCGACTATATGGGTCGTCGCTGGCGGTGTTTCAAAGAAGGTGTTTGCCTGGCTATTAAAGGGGATATCGATGGAAACGTGCGACGTGCGCCGGTGTGTGTGTATAGGCGACTGGTGTGTGGACGTGAGCAAGATGCAGAGCACAAAAGAGAGGATGCAAGAAGAGCAGAACGAGTGGTGGACCTTCAGCGGGCGGAGGGTTGCGGGAGAAGGAAGATGACTGAGCGCAGGGACTTGTGTACGTGGACATGGGGGGTCGCCCTGAAGTGTTTGCAGGGTCACCGGCGAGGGTTTTCCCTTGGGTGCGGACGCGCGCTATGCCAAGGTGCGTCACGGGAGGCGCCCAAAATAGCGCCAGGGCACGCGGCGGCTTGGAGACAGATGTTCGCTGTTGGCTGTTCGCTGTTCGCTGTTCGGACGCCTCCGCCGCCTGTCACCCCAGAGCCTTGCAGTGTGCCAGTCTGGTCACTTCGCTGCGGCAGACACCAACGTGGGCTTGGTTGGTTGCACTGGTGAACGGCTCTGACCAGCCCTGCAGGGCGGACGTTTCAGCAAAAATTTCCTCTCCGCCAACAGGATTGTCCGGAGCCGTGGCGCACAGCTGACGCTCGAACAAGCAGCAGAAATTTCCATCCTTGGACCAATCTGGCATTGTCTCGACCGGTTCTGTGCAGCAGTTGGGACGAGGTGGCTGTTTTGATAGTTCCCCCATTTTTCCATTTTCTTCCATTTCCCATCTCTCCCGATCTGAGTGGGTGGTGCCTTTGTAGTGCCTGATGATAATGGCCTTGCTTCAGCATCGCAAAGACCGAAGAACCTGGCAAGGCTTGGACGTCATTGACCATTCCCACCGCCCCAAGCCCTCCTCTCTGTTCGCCAAAACACAAACCCACTCACTTCCGGAGACGCTCCATGTCACTCTGGCCACCGCGGCGCACGTGAGTGGATACTTCACCAGAGCCAGCGGCATTGAACATGTTAAACGGATCCGCGGCATCAACACCCCCCGTGATAATCGCCTCCCTCTGGTTGGCTCGGCTGCCCCACTAGTCCCTGAATGGCTTAATCAGCACCCCCCCCCGAATCTCTCCCAGCCTTTCCCCGTCTAGCAAGCACTTCCGACCCCCGTCCTCGCACCTGCGTCATACCACGCTGCAACCCTGGAGCAGCTTTTCCTTGCACTGTCATTTTTTGCTTTCAAGAGACCGGTTAAACAAATCACAGTCCCTCTCCATTCTCCACTCCCCTCATCCGACATCGCATTGTCAGCCTCACTGATATGCCGGACTTCTCTGCGCTGTTGGCCCATGGTCCGCCTTTGACCTCTCGTGAGGCATTGAGCGGCGTCTTTGGCTCCATCTCTTTGGCCTCGTGGATTTTTCTGCTGGTATGTCTCGAGACCTCTCAATTCAGCTGACTACCCTAGCATTCTCTCGGAATCATCTAACATAAACCCTAGGTACCCCAACTCATAGAAAACTACAAGCAGGGCTCCGCGGAGGGCATCTCGCTCGCTTTTCTCGTTGTCTGGTTCATTGGCGACATAACCAATCTCGTGGGCGCCCTCTGGGCTGGTCTTGTGCCCACTGTCATCGCACTTGCTGTCTACTTCTGCTTCGCCGATCTGATCCTTATATCCCAATGTCTATACTACAATATCTTGAATGCCCGAAAGGCGCGGAGGAAGTCAGCTCGAAGCACAAACACCCAGGACAGCGCTGAACAACCACTTCTTGGCCGACGAGACAGCAGCCTTGGACTCCCCGGGAGCCACAGAAGGAAAAGCTCGGCCGCAAGCCGACGCAGACGCGCGAGCTCTCTCCCAAGCATTGTAGAGGACAACGTGGGAACCAGCGAGTGGGTCAAGAACACCCTCAGTATCATAGGCGTCTGCATTGTAGGCGCCGCAGGATGGGCCATCGCCTGGAAAACCGGTGTATGGGTCCCGCAACCCGTCCAGGACGATACCGATAGCACAGAAATCGCCCTCGGCGCTGAAATATTGGGTTACGCCAGCGCCGTCTGCTATCTTGGAGCTCGAATTCCACAGATCATCAAGAACCAGAAGGACCGCTCGTGCGAGGGCCTTTCGCTGCTCTTCTTTATGCTTTCATTGCTAGGCAATGCAACCTATGGCGCAGGCGTATGTAATCCTAATCTGACGTTGTCCCCCGGGCCCCGAGCGCTAACATTGTTTCGCAACAGATCCTCTTCCACTCCCTTGAGCGAGAATATTTCCTCACTACTCTTCCCTGGCTTATCGGATCCCTCGGTACTATGGTCGAGGACGCCACCATCTTCATCCAGTTCCGTGTCTTTGGAAGCGGCGAGGCGACGACTGCGGCCGTGGAATAGAGTCTGGGCATTCCTAGTGGTGATCTTTTGATCACATGTGTATGGAAAATATGAAAAGAAATGGGATTGGGTAAACGCTCGTGGTTGTTTTGAACAGTGCAAGCACACAAAAAGTTTTTGTTTTTGGTATTGTTGGCTCTGGCTTTGTTCATTTGGATTTATGGGTAGTAGGGGCCTCGATACCACCCCGCGTATGCCTTTTTTGCGCTTTAGATTTTTTTGCGAGTACCGAGTCGCCAGATCATCGCAGTCTATGTATATGTATTTGGCCTCGAGAATACAACATAATGTATATACTGAGTATGTGCTTGGACGGTGAGATAAGATGATTGATATTCATGCAACAGATCTGACAGTATGGTATCGACAACGGAACATTGCATGACGTTGACACAGTCAACGGTGAGACCAACCACAATTCCTCAAACGCAATAATAGAGAGCATAAGCATTAATCATACCACACTATTCTTCAATATACAAAGAATGTAGATACATTAACACTCACAGGGACGCGAAAACATCAACTCCCCGACATTAGGAGAGCAAAAGCAGTCTAGATGGCGCCAAACACTGGACGGAATAGTGAAATAAGTCATTTCAAGGGGAATGGACAAGATCAAACAAAGAGATCAGTCACATATTCCCTTCTCCTCGTTTCATCACCATCCTCATGTCTACTCCTCATCGTATTTCTGGTTATGAATCTCAATAGCACTATAACACATTAGCATCCTACTCTCGAAAGGGGAAAAAGAGGGGGAGACATACCGTCCACTAGGATCCGTCTGCTTACTCCAAGTCGGCGTCCACCTCATCACTGTACTTGCACAATAACTCGGGAAATGCTCATCAAACATACACCTATACCAATATGCCTCCTTGGAATCCGGCACATCGCTCCCCCACTCAGGCTTCGGGTTCTTCATCATCTCATCCGTGACATGCAACTCGGCATTGTCCTTGAGCGCATCGATCCATCCGTACCCTACGCCATCGGAGAATTGCTCCTTCTGGCGCCAGAGGATCTTGTCCGGGAGGTAGGGCTGGGTCTCGGGTTCGTCGGTCGTGTCAAAGGCTTTGCGCAGGATGTATTTCTCGATGCGGTCTTTGGTGATGAGCTTTTCGGCTGGGTCGATGTTCATGGATACGTTGAGGAATTGCTTGTCGAGGAAGGGGACGCGGGCTTCGACGCCCCAGGCCGAGGTAGATTTGTTGGCTCGCAGGCAGTCAGAGAGATGTAGGTTCTGGACGCGGCGGATGGTTTCTTGGTGGAGAGCGGCTTTGTCGGGGGCGGCGTGGAAGTAGAGATAGCCGCCAAAGATTTCGTCGCTGCCTTCGCCGGAGAGAACCATCTTCACGCCCATGGCTTTGATCTTGCGGCTGAGCAGGAACATAGGGGTTGAGGCGCGGATGGTGGTCACGTCGAAGGATTCGAGGTGGAAGATGACATCGGACAGAGCGTTGAGTCCGTCTTCGATTGTGAAGGTGAAGGTGTGGTGTTTTGTGCCCAGGAAGTCGGCGACTTGCTGTGCGGCAATAGCATCTGGTGCCCCTGGAAGTCCGATGGAGAAGGAGTTCAACTGGGGGAGAACTTGGACCGTAGCAAGCTCGTTGGAGTCGTCGATACCGACCAGATGGCCAGGAGCATGACCGTCTGCTTCGAAGCCGTTGACTCCGTTAGTGCCACTGGCGCGCTTCTTCGCCAGCTCGTTCAATCGAAGTGTCTCACGCTGGGCGATTGAGGCAACCAGACTTGAGTCAAGACCGCCAGAAAGCAAGACACCATATGGCACTTCAGCCATCAGCCGCTTTCGGACTGAGTTCTCCAATGTTGTCCTCAGAAGTTTGTAGTCGATCGGTGTCGAGGGGATGTTGGTAGGCTCGGTAAGCCATTTAGGATCGAAGTATCGAGTCAATTTGTCGGTCTTTGAATCATATACGTGACCTGGAGGGAAGGAGATGATGTCATCGCAGACTGGGTGGAGGCACTTCAGCTCTGAAGCGAAGAAGACGGCTCCAGGAGTGGCACTCGACCGCCCCAAGTAGAATGTGGTGATTCCAATGGGGTCTCGCGCCGCAATCACACGGTCCTGCTTCTTGTCGTGAAGAACCCAGGAGAACATGCCATCCAATTGCCTTGGAGTGTCCAATCCATGCTCGAGGTACTACAACTTATCAGACCGAAATATTTCCCTTTCCAAAAGGGTTGTTTGCCATACCAGCGGAATAATGACTTCGCAGTCAGAGTGTGTCTTGAAGTTGTAAGGGGTCTTGAGACCCTTGCGGAGGATGCGGTGGTTGTAGATCTCGCCGTTGACAGCGAGAGAAATGGACTCATCCTCGCTGACGAGGGGTTGTGCTCCGGAATCTAAAATGCAAAAGTGAGTTTCATTGTCGAGCCATGGCGCCGTGTGACTGCATACCAACACCAACGATACTCAATCGCTCGTGTACAAGGACTGTGCAATGTTAGCAAGAACCCCAGGTCTCAATTGTGAATTCAGGGACATACTTGTATCATTTGCGATCCAGTTGCCACCTGTCTCATATCAGTGACTGTGTCCGTTGCGGAGAAAGTCATGGGCTGCTCACTCCAATCGGGGCCCCGATGTCGGACACTGTTGCGTGAGTCAGTTCGCTGTGAAGCGTTTCCGTGAAGGGGAGACTCACGCCTTGCCCATTTTCAGGGCCGTCGGCTTGAATTTCTGCACATCAGGGTGGCTGTTCGAAATGTTAGTCACTTATCAACATAATAGCGAGGGGCAATTGGCCGCGTCGCAAAGAAAATGGTGGTAGGCGCATACCGGTAACAGGCGAATATTCCACACATTGTGAAGGAATTTGTGAGGGTTGAGTGTAAGGAGTCAGAAGAAGGGGGGATTGGGAGGTTTATAAACCTAGGGAGGGCGGATGGTGAGTCTTCACTATCAGTATGAAATTATTGAGTCAACCGCGTTCGGTCACAAATCGGAACTTGTCTGGTTTGCCCCACGTCTGGCTGGGCGCAGGCGCGTGCGTCAAAGCCGGCAGTAGCCCTTGTGATCACCCTAAGCCATTTCGGCGGGATGTTTTTCTGCTGTGCAGCCAGAAACGTGGGTTCGCGACCGTGGGATGCATTCACAAGCTCATCGTGAGGGGAAAACCGACATGGATCTATCTCCAGTGACGAGCATCGCAACCTTGTTCCCCCCACACTGAGAAACTCGACCTGCGTCATTGGCCGTCAACATACTTCAGCATGTTGACCAAGCAGTTGCACATAACCAAGCATCTATTACAGTCCGCCAAAACGGACAAAAAATCATATTGTGTGAACTGTTGATACAGGGTGTCCCCTTGCTGTGTAAACCTGTGAACTCCTCACGTCCTCGGCTTCCTCCAAATGCTTCCAAGACAACCCTGGCCAAAGGAAAGAATCTGCCTGCCCACGGATTGAACTGCTGATCACTCACAGACCGTAACAAAAGGAATTAACCTCTCAACATCGCTCCTCCCCATGCGATTGAGATAATTTTGAGACCCCGGTGTGTTCCTTCAACAGCACCCCACACGCCTAACCCCCCAATTATCGAAAAATCCGGGGCCGCCACTGGTGCAACACACGCGAGTGGGCGGATAATTAACATTCTGACTGCGGGGAACTCCTCAGAAGAAGAAATAGGCCAAGAGAAAGCTGGTCACACACAGACCGAACACGATCTGGAGCGGGACACCGCCTGCAGGTGGCTGTCGAGTCTCCAGAGCCGTTGATGCGCTTCCGGTCGACGCGTGGGTAGGCTCCGTCTTGCGCTGGCGAAGGCCAGTACTCGACTCGGCTTGTTGACGAAGCCTTCCGATGGTTGCTTTTGCTTCTGCAAGCTGGGCCTGTAGTTCGGCGGACGACGTGGGAACAGCATTGGCAACCCCTGCGGCAGCTGCTGCAACGGTCGCCTTGACACCACCCGACGTGGCGGGATTATAGGCCGACTCTTTGGCCTCTCCGAAGTTTCTACTATCGGAAGGTCGTGACTCTGGGCGGGATACCGATCCGACAGGAGCCTCGGTGGAGCCGCGCTGGGGGGTTACGGCTTCTGGAGAGGGGGAGGAGGCGAGTAAAGATGAGCCTTCGGTCTCATGGCTGATGCCGTTGGCCTTGGGAGGAGTCGCGGAAGCATCGTCAGCAGGGAGGAAAAGCACCCTAATCTTCCTCTCCTGAATGGACGATTTGGAGGTCTGTTCAATGTGTGCCCACTGCACGTGCGCCTGTTAGTTGTCTCCCACTTTGACGTTGTTTTATTATAAAGGAAAACATACAAGAGATGCAACATTGGTGAACTCCTTATCAGCGGTGACGAGGACCGACTGCACGAGGAATTTGTCGCGGCATCGTGCGTCCGGAGCGGGATCCTCTTTCATGGCTTGGAGGAGAACTGTGATGATACGTCAGCGTCTGCGGGAACCCCACGGGGAGTGCGTATTGAGGGAATTCCATACTTTGAACCTCGACATCTTTTCCAGGCTCGATGCGGCCGGAGTTGGGGCGTACACAGTATCTACATCACTCAACATCAGCAGGGTGGGGGCAATTGGATCGGGCGAGGGATATCCATACTGCTTAGGAGCCGTAGTTTTGACCTGCAATGCGTCAGTTGACCGTCACCATGTAGGGTATGAGATCCAGAAGTGCGCATAGAGCGTATATTTCTTTCCGGATGTTCTTTTGCTCACCTTGAAGGCCACGGGGTCGCTGTGGGGGTTCTTCAGTCGCAAGACTTGCGACACTTCTTGTTGAAAGGGACCTGTCCCATACTTAGTATATGCTCCCTCTATATTCAACTATGCAGTATAGACGAGTAACGTACGCTTGAAGCCAAGCTCGGGAGGATCGAGTTCGACAGACATGCTGGTGCCTGGTGGTGTTGTTGTTACGGTAAGGTACAGGTGGAGGTTGGTAAGCAAGCCAGGCGTGCGGCTGCGGTGACGATGGGCGACTGTAGGAGTGCAAACAGAAGGGCGAGCGACAATATAATGGAAGTTGTAGGAGCTACGCTGAGGAACGGTGTTCGTAGATCAAAGTGGAGTATAGAGGTGTGAGGGTGGAACTGTGGAGGATACGGATCGCTTGCCGCTGTGCAGTCTGGAGGAGTGCGACGACCAAACTGGCCAGGGTGTGTTTCCGCGATGCCGTCACCGCAGGGCAGCTGGGCACTGGCAGCTTGGTTCAAAGACCTCCCCAACTTCCCAAGCGCTTGCAGACCACCAGCCAACCAACAACAACCACGGTAGACTCCGGATAGCGACCTTGCAGCGTGTTGAAACAATCCCACCGCTCATCAAGTGAAGAATCGTTGCGTGCAAAGTTTGGAATTAATCTTCACTGTTCCTGAAAATTAAAGTTGCACGCTTGGTTCCCTACGCTTCTGCGGAATTCCTCCACTATATAATACCCCTCTGCATGACCTAGGTAGTTGCCTACACATCCCTCAAACATCCACAATTTCCTCCACACTCAATTCGCATTCAAGTCTTACAGCAACTTTACACCATCGTCTTCTTCTTCGGCAGATCATACATACCTTCGCCATGCCTTCCGATCTAGAACAACTCATCGACATGGGCTTCGAGAAGGAGCGAGCCGAGCTCGCAGTCAAGCAGAGTGGCGGCCGTACGCATTGCTCCAGCTTCAACACCCACGCCACACCCCTTCATATGCTAACAGCCCACCAGTCCAAGGTGCCATCGACTGGCTAGACAGCAACCAAGACAAATCCATCGATGAGATCAAAGCCGCCCAAGCAAGCAGCTCAGAAGAGCCACCCGAAGTCAAGCCTGGCGAAGAGCTCGCAAAGAGTCTCGTCTGCGATGACTGCGGCAAACAATTCCGATCCGTACCCCAGGCCGAATTCCACGCGAGCAAGTCTGGCCATGAGAATTTCAGCGAGTCTACCGAAGAACTTAAGCCTCTCACCGAGGAGGAGAAGGCCGCTCGTCTCGCTGAGATGAAGGAGCGTCTGGCGGCGAAACGGTCAGCGCAGGAAGAGCAGGACAAGATCGACCGCAAAAAGAACGAGCAGATCCGTATGAAGGCTACAAAGGAGTCGCAGGATATCAAGGAGGACCTCCAGAAGAAGGAACGCTTAAAGGAAGCCCAGGCAAAGAAGCGCGAGAAGCAAGAGGAGGTCGATGCGCGCAAGCGTGTCCTGGCGAAGCTAGAGGCCGACAAGGCGGAGCGTAAACGTAAAGCAGATGCTGAGAAGGCCATCCGTGCTGGCCAGGCACCTCCTGTGATTGCTGAGGCTCCGGCCGTAACAGCATCAGGTCCTACGACTTCAAAGCCGGCTTCGGCATACACGGAGGCGCGACTGGCTCTTCAGACTTCCAGCGGACGTGTGACGAAGACATTCCCGGTCGAGACGACTCTTTTTGAGGTCGCCCATGCGTTGGAAGAAGAAGGTCATGCTGTCAACTCTTTCACAACGAACTTCCCTAAGAAGATCTACGATAAGACCGACTTTGGCTTGACCTTGAAGGAGGCTGGCTTGGTTCCCAGCGCTGCGCTCATTGTCAAATGAGCACACTCATTTTGCTAGCTCAACTAGGGTATTTGGTATGTTTAGCTTCTGGATGGAAGCTTGGGTGGCTCCGCCTTTGGAGGACGTATACGACTTGAAGGTTGTTCATCAGAGGCAAGCAGATGGTAATGGATCTATGTTTATCATGAGCACATTTGAATCCGCCAGAACTTCTCCATTGAGTGGGGAACGGAATGTGAGAATTACGGCATGCATAGGTAACGGCGTCTTTATGAGCTTCAAGACCGCTCATTTTGAATCAAATAAAATATTCCCCTTCAATGTCGCTCACAATTCTCTACCGTAAAACTTCTATCATGTAAATGCTCCCCAAACTTCCCAGACTCCCTAAAATGCCTATTTGCAACCCTTCTCTATTCATTCATACTCATCCATCTGATACCTCCCCATCTCCCTTTGCGTAGAACACCACTCTTCACTCGCCAATCCCTTCTCCTTCCTCTTCACCAATTCCACCGGATCCTTGCACCAATCACATGCATAGTCACAAACCGGCTTTTCCACGTCCCCGAAATACTCCGAAATCATCTTATGTCTACACGCCCTCGTGCTCTCACAATAGTTCACCAATTTCTGGAAGCTCTTCCCCCGCATCTCCAGCTGCCGTTGCAGCGATTCCACACTCGCTCCTTTGGAAGGTACGCGTTGACGATCGAGAGACATCATCGTGATTGCGCGTTCGCGATCTTCGCGCGCGTAGTACAGGATGCAACGACTGCTTTTTCCGTCTCGGCCTGCTCGGCCGGCTTCTTGGTAGTAGCCCTCGAAGGATTTCGGTATCTGCCAGTGCACGACGAAGCGGACGTTGTCTTTGTCGATACCCATCCCGAATGCCGTGGTGGCAACGATGATATCGTAGCCTTCTCGGCTGTCGACCCATCCTGCAAGGGCGTCTGCTCGTTCGGTATGAGGGAGGCCGGCGTGGTAGGGTTTTGCACCTATGCCGTCAGCACGCAGTTGTTGGGCGAGTTTTTCGCAGTCTTTTCGCAGAAGCGTGTATATGATTCCTGAGACGCCGTTTACGCGTTCGCCTTTCTCTTTGAGCTGGGCTTCGCGTTCTGGGGTGGCACGTCTGGCGTATATTTCTCCGAGGAATTTAAGGAAGTTTTTATACTGAGCATCAAGGTCCTCGGATTTGAATCGTATCTCGTAGTGGATGTTTGGGCGGCTCGTTGACATGCTGAAAGTTCGTAGTTTTGACTCATCAAGATTGAGCATCTTGATGATGTCGGTTCGAACGTGCGATGTGGCTGTTGCCGTGAGGCATATCATAGGGACGTCCGGGAATTTCTCTTTGAAGAAGGAAAGGGACTTGAAAGATGGTCGAAAATCGTGACCCCACTCGCTAATACAATGTGCTTCGTCAATAGCGATCCGAGCGAGCTCTTGATGTTGGTGAATGATGGTAAGAATTCGGCGGAAATAGTCTCCCTCACAATATTCGGGTGTTACGTAGAGCAGTCGAATTCGGGGATGTCCACACTGCAGGTCTTCGATTATGCTTTTCTTTGCAGACGGAGTCGTAGTACTGTTGATAGTCTCGACTCGTATATGAGCTTTCTTCAGTGCAGCTACCTGGTTGTTCTATTTTCCTATTAGAATTTCTCATCAAGTTCAAGTGGGTTACCAGACCATGAGAGCTAGAAGTGGTGATATTACAATGGTGACTATGTTAAGTCAGCTATTGGATCGCCATATCTCGTTGGCCATTCGGTCACAATGCCGCAATAAGAAAATCAGATCATTTATCGTGAGAAGATGAGGATAAGTTCAGTACAGGTAACCTTTAACCAGTATCTCAAGGGTGGGATATACCACGACGAAGGGCGAAATTTGGAGCAAAGTATACACTTACTGCCATAGTCAACTATAGCTGGGAGCTGATAACACAAGCTTTTCCCAAACGATGTCGCTGCTTGGAGATATACATCCTCGCCTTCTAGGGTGGCTGTAATCACCTCACGTTGCAGAGGTCTATGCATTTTTCAGCACCAGCGCGGCATATGCTATACCAAGAGAACATACCTGAAAGACCGCTTCCCAAATACTCGTCGCAAGGTGAAGTCGAGATCATAATGTCTTTTCCTTTTCGGAGGCATGCCGAGTGTTTGACAAGTGGCATACGCGATAACCTGCTAGGGTGTGATCTATTTTGAAAACTGACTCCAATGTCTTCCGCACAACAGCCAGCGTGATCTGCCGGGTGCGGACGTTATTCAGAGCGGAAATAAAAACAGGCTAGCCATGTATTGTGCATTGCTAGGTACTCGATAACATAGTGGAGAAATAGAAACAGAGACGCGTCGGTAGAGAAAGCGCGATACCTCGCTGTCAGGTGATTCCCAGCCAATCACCGCCCCTGGGCCATCACAATTTCTCCAGACCGTGCATGAGCAAGTTGGTCCATCCATCCCTCCTCTTGCATCGACCCTTCACCTAGTCTCAATCCCTAGCAAACTTCACTACTTTTTGCTATCACTACAACACCATCTTACTGTCGCTGAACGCCATACACTAAAATCGTATTCCTGCGGATGAATTTTCGTCTTCTCAGTTCCTCTTCGCATTTTTGGTAGGGCTGTATCATGTCGCCAACCTTTCCAACAATCCATAGACGCGATGAAGAAATATGCATCCAAGAGCTGTCTTCCATCCCACTCAAGGATCGCTTGATTTGTCTTCAAAAAGTACATAAGATAGAAAAGAAATCTTTTCCTTCCAGCGAAGCCTTCGATTTCGAGACAGAGCTCAAGAAAAAAAACACCACCTTGATACTTGTCACCAAGCCTGACGCTTCCATTAATGTGATTGGCTACCTTGTATTCTTGAGGATAAAGAGAACGGCACTACTTCACAAGATTTGCCTCACGGAACAAGAAAGAGGAAGGGGGGTTGGTAAAATTCTCATGCTCTCTGTGCGAACGTATCTGGAAAAGGGTGGCTGCGATAATATCCAACTGTGGGTGGACGAAGCACGTACACCGGCAAAAGCCCTTTACCAGTCCTGCGGCTTTGGAGAAATAGACCAATGCGCAGACTACTATGGCCCCGGACGCACAGCTTTGAAAATGCAGCTATTAATCCATGGCTAGATGGCTTAATCGTTGGGCGAGTCTCGAGGTCTCAAATATGTTGAAAGGTGGCAGGAGACTCGGTATCCCTTGCTCGGTATACGCTGGTTGGAATACCTCACCTCTTCATTCCTCACTTCCTTCATCTTGGACGCGAAGACGCGTAAAGCGCGAGTACAGGAAATATTTCAAGGAAAAGATGGCTGTAAAGGAGACGGTTTCCATGTACCCTACCCCATCACCGGCTCTTGAAGCGTATTGTTTTCTACAACATCCCAATGATGACAAAACAGTAAGAGCCCTTCTTTATACCTTGATGAAGCATATTTCACTGACCTTTTGTCGCAGTACGATCGAAATGTGGCCCCGGGTCCTTGTATTGTTTGCCACATGGGTCGCTGCAAGCCCCCAAGTGAACTTCCCTTTGAATTCTCAATTTCCACCTGTCGCACACATAGGACAACCGTACAGCTTTCAATTTGCTCCTACTACCTTTCAGCCCGACTCCGACAAGTTGCAATATTCAATAAACAGACAGCCTTCTTGGTTGTCTCTAAACGGGCAGAACCGTACTCTCTGGGGTACTCCTGGGCTTGGAGACATCGGAACCGCTACATTTACCATCACAGCAGCAGGAGAAGCGGGCGCTATAGCAAACTTGGAGTCGAAATTGGTGGTCACTGATGACCCAGCACCAACAACCAACACCAACGTCTCGGAACTGCTCTCAAAGATCGGTCAGCTTTCTGGATCAACGAGCGTAACTCTTCTACCCTCAAAACCATTCGAATTGAAATTTCCTCCCAATACTTTCCATACTCACGACAAGAGTCTCACCTTTTATGCCACGTTAGGTGATCACACTCCCTTACCTGCGTGGATTAGCTTCGATGCTACGACACTTCGTTTCAGTGGCATCACCCCTCCCGCCGTATCAGCACCACAATCCTTTGAGGTCCTCCTTATTGTTTCCGATATTCCTGGATATGCATCATCATCCATATCATACAAGCTCATTGTCAGTAACCATCAATTACTCTTCAAACCATTACAGCAAACGATCAACGTTACCAAAGGCAAGGAAGTCAGAATAGTGGGGTTGAAAAGGAAGATATTTGTGGATACTTTACCAATTCGCGATGAGGACATAGAAACTGCTACCGCCAACGTCCCGGGTTGGCTGAAGTTCGACAATCATACATTAGAGCTCATTGGAACCCCTCCAGCAGGGCTGATGTCGCAAGGAATCAGTGTTACAGTAAATGACAAATTTGGAGATACTGCGATGCACTCGATCTGTCTCAAATTCCCGTCAGAGTTCTTTCGAGAAGAAATCAGTCAATTAAACATTACTGCGGGCCAAAAGATTGCTCATAAGTTTCCAGGATCAATCCTGACCAGCGATGACGAACAAATCACAGTTGACTTTGGTCCACTTTCTTCATGGCTCCACTTCGATCCAGTAACCATGACGATAACTGGAAAAATACCGGAAGACCATGCACCGGAAAATTTTCAAGTTACAATGACAGCAAAAACGAATGATGGAAAGTCTACAGATATTCAAAATTTCCATATCCAGGTGTTAGGATCGGGAACGCACAGATATCCTGGGGACGTAGTATCGACTAAACCAAATCCGCCACACGACAGTAGTAATGATGATCATGCAACTCATCATTCTCAGTCCACGAGAGCTGGTATCCTTGTTGGGTCTACAGTTGGCGCAATCATCGGTGCGTTGATTGTTGTTACACTTGTGCTTGTGTTGTGTCGACGAAAGAAGGATGTGAAAGGATATATCAGTCCAAGAGTACCTAGGAGCCCACGGAAGACGGACATCTCACGGCCAATTTTAATATATGACGAGTGGGAAGGCACAAAATCATTCGACCGTGATGTAGAGAAAGGCGATATGGATCCCGCACTTCTAGAACGTACTCCTGAACACCCTCCCCAGCTTAATCTCGACTTGGTAGCGCAGAGGAAACATAGTCATTCGGCAGCATGCTCAATCAGTGAACCTGATGAGAAGATTTTATCATCTTTCAATGAATCTGATTTAGGGTTCAACGACGAGGCAGGGCCTTCTCATCGTCCTCACGACTCGATGAAGATTCCCACTGTCATGGCTCGAAGAGAGTCCGAGCGATCGCAAACACTGCACAAAAACCACAAACGACGAACGACGACTGTTTACCGTAATCTCAATTCAAGTTCACCCATCATTCGTCAGATTGAACATAGCCATGACACTTCATCTCCTTCACGTAGGTACGGTCGGCTCTCTAGCATGAAACGCACCTTGAGTTTCCGCTCGGCAAGTAGCACAAGAGCTACGAGCGCGTTGTCAACAGTACCATATACATTCCCCCAGTCTCTAATGATACGACACACCACTCAACTCACCACACTAATGGACAAGCATCAGAGCATTCGCTCAGTGGCATCGCCAGGCAACACACCAGAAGGCAAAACGGTTGAAGATAAGAGGCCGATAGATGAGAGGAGGAAAAGTTACCTTCGAAAACGAGCATCTGCCCAGTCCCCATTCTTCGCTCTTCGAATGTCTTCTTCTAGTTATAGGTCACCGCCCATTTATATCAACAACTCGGCACCGCCATCAAATCCAGCTCCCTCACCATTGATTTCTCCTGTATTGGTCAAGCCAGGCGACGACATAGTAAAAGAGAAGGAAAAGGCTAGGCAAGTACCAGATGCGTTGAAGATCCGTAGACCTGCAGATACACCGTCTCCTCAAGCACTTAAGACATTTGGCGAAAGTTTGCGTAAGCCAGTGACGCCTAGGTCTTTCACGAATCGACACACAACGGCAGCAACTCCTGAGAATAACCGAATACCTGGGCAGTATGAACAATATAGTCGGCCCGGGACTGTTATCTACCCTGGCATAGAGGTCACCCACCAAGGTCTCAAAGCATACGAATTGAAATCTGGTTTGAACGATCTAACCAAAGTAAACATCTATGAAGACTCTGAAATGAGTGAAAGTGCCTATTCAGGAGAAGAAGATGATATTGAGGAATACCCAAAGCGGACAACAATAAAGCCAAATCCACAAGAACTACCCCCGTTGAAGATACACCGTCAGAGATCAAGGAGAGCTAGTAAAAGAGCCAATAAACGAGTCAGCGAGCGCGATCCGACCCCCTTTCACTCCTTAGCGATTGAGCACGGTGGTAAAGAGAACAACTCATCTACATACAGTCTCAATCTATTCTCCTTTGCCAAAAGTAGAGACTCTATAGCCAACGTCTCACGTTCCCCTGAACGCCCCAGAACCGCCATAGCACGACCGATCCGTCACTCACGAACCGAGTCGCACACTGCAGCAAGATCAAGCATTCAACAGCAATCATCAATGCGCATCTCCCGCCAGCCATCGTACCACTCACGTCACTCCAGCATTAAGTCCAGGGTCCTCCAACCAAACCATCAGCACCGAAACTCAACAACAAAGCACACCTGGGACAAGTCCCGTACCCAATCATCCGCCTACCCTAGCTTCGACCCAGCACGTCTCACCTCAACCCTCAGCAATCCCAGTACCAAAGACTCCGCACTCCCAATCCTGTCCCGCACCCAGACTTCCGAAACCCTACGCGATCTATCAAACACGTTCCTCAACTACGGTCGAAAAGAAGAGCCACTCGTGGAAGAGCTAGCCCACAACCGCATCAGTACTCCCGCCCGTCGAAGCCGAACCACTCAACCAGCACCCTCAACCCCGACTACCAATTCTACTACCAATACAACCACCAGAACCGGCACCACCAACGCTTCCCAACTCCGCTACTCGCTCCACCGCCCCCTAAAACGCACAACCATCATCCCCCACCCCTCCCAAAATCTCGGCCTCGGCCTCTCCCTCACTCCCTACGCCTCCCCACACGAAAGCCGTTCCCGCACCCCTCCCAGCATCCCAGGTGATGGGAACACAGAATCTTCACCAAACAGGCTACGTGTTGTGAGTAGTAGTAAGGCGCAGAGGCCTGTGAGCGTGGAAATGGTGGATGCGGAGTTACGGGTAGGAAAGAGTAGGAAGGGGAGAAGGACATGGGGGAGTAGCTTGAAGAGAAGGATTGTGCCGAGTGTAGGGACGGGGAGTAATAGTGGAGTTTGGGGTGGGGATGAGGGGAAGGCGTTTTTGTAGGGAGGGGGAAGGGGGATATATGAGTGATAGCGGATGATTGTTGGAGGATTTTATTCTTTTTTTTTGTTTTGGGCGTTTTGCATGTTTGATTAGAGCTAGCAATCGAGAAACGCGGCGGCAATGAGTTTATTTTTGAGTTTATGATAGACTAAGGAATATTCATATATGCGTTTCATTCGAATTGAATCATGCTGTTCTAAAGTGAGAGACTACTACAGTCCCAAGAATGTGCGCCAGCTTTATGCAATGACCCCCCAAACCTGCCATATTCCCTAATCTATTGACCCGCCAAAGCAATTGAAACTGACCCCTTACAATTGGATATCATTATTCAGCAACCGCACCTCCTCTCCAGGCTTGAACGCAGGGAGACCAATATACGGACACCCATCACAACGGAATGCGTCGCCCAGCGCACAGTTCCCGCAACTCCCCACTTTTCCTTGGACAGTGAAGTCGACTTCTGCTAAATCGTCGGCACCCAGCTTCAATGTATTCAATGCTTGGTCGGCCGCGGAGCGTTTGGCGGCGTCTTCGGCGTCGATTTTTTCCTTGAGACCGCAGGAGCAGTCCTTACAGGCGCGGCGGCGTTTTCCGGCTTTGGGACGACATTCTGGGGCTGGGCAATTGTTAGAGGGTAGAATTTGTTGCAAGGGAGGAGGAACTTACGTTGGATGACGGCGCCTAGTCGGTCCTCCTCGGTGATCAGGTCGTCTTCGTCGATAATATCATCGTCCTCACCGGTGATGACAAGATCGTCCAAGTCGTCGCTGAAATCAACGAAACCTACGCCTGCGGGCGTTGATGGTTCAGGCTCTTTGCGCTTTCCATTTGAATTGAGAGGAACAGTGCCGTTGGATCCATTGACGCCGTTTGTGCCGTTTACTCCGTTCGTTATTCCGTTTGTACCGTTTACTCCATTTATTACTCCATTTGTTCCATTGATTCCGTTGGTAACTCCATTTGCAACTCCGTTTGCCTTCTTCCTGTTTAACTTCAACGGCATGGAGACGCTCTCCACTGCCTCCGGCTTCACCATGCCATCGGCGCCGTCGATCAACCCCGCGAGGATAGCCTCTGTCTTTTCTGCGCCTCCTGTTGAACCAAAAACGCCGTCTTGACTTTTCAGAGTGCCACCAGCCTTCAACGCGCTCACAAGCTGGGCCATTATGTCGCGTCCCAATAATTTGTGGCTTTCGCGCGTTGTGCCATCTGCGTCGGTCAAGAGGAGGATGACTTCGTAGGCCGAGGCGGGGAGTTGGACTAGGCCAGCCGCAATGCGGTCCAGCATCTGGAGATCTGTGGATTGGCGATCATGGATCTGGTATACTTTGTCGAGGACTTCGGGGTGGGCTGATATGGATGGTGGGGCGAGAAGGAGCGTGCGGGGAGCCATGGCGAGGTTTTGTGGTGGATCGCAGGTGCTCTCTGGAGGTGGGAGGTGGGTGCTGAGACTGAAGGGAGGGTAGGTTGATGTGTTTTCAGGGTTGTGAAAGTGTTGAAAAGCGCAAAAAGTTTTGGCAGTGGTTTGTCAGAGGATGGTTTTCTAAGCAATTCCGTGCCGGCCTCGGAGAAGGCGGAATCTTAGATAGCGCGGGGTCCACGGGTGGACTGACTGACATTCGACCATCGGCGACGGCATCATTGGCCAGAGCGACCCGACGATAACCCGCCGGAAAAGGGGCACGTGCAGCAGTCAGGTGACCGAAGAGTGCGCGGCACGACGCTAGTCTGCTTGCGACGAGTGACCCACATGGCGCCGATCCAAGTGGAACCGAAACTCTGGGGTATAGCGCAAGCCTCCATGGCGGAGGTGCATGCAACTCAGCCTACTGAATACTAACAATTTGAGGGGGAAAGGTACGAACACGGGGAGCAGGCGGTCGAGTTGCCGTGGGCGTTGGACTGCACCAAGCCTTTGACCATTCCCGCAGCGTCCATGAGCTCTGCTGCAGCGGTGTTGAGAGTTGCGAGCTTCATAAGGGGGGGCACGCGAGCGACACGCAATCATCGAATGACGTAGCCGGGACCACTTTGTAGGCCTCACAGCTTCAGGAACTGTCGATCGGACCGCAACAACAGCCTCAATTGCAGCCGTCGAGACCGGGAGGGAGGGGTCAACGGCCTCCATAGCTCTAAGGCTGTCAGCTCCCCTGAGGCGTAAAACAGAGTTCAATTGTATAAGAAGGGGCCCAGCCCAGCAACCCCGCTCTTGAAACCAATGCTCACACCATCACGTCTTCCACGAAGCTGCTTTGTCCTACCTTCCACCCATCCAAAACACTCTTCTTCTCACCACCAACTAGAAACAGTTTGCTGTCATCACGTTGCTCTGCTGTTGCCTCCAACTTGACCACGTTTTCTGCAAGGTACCGCTTCCCTCACCGCCGGCCAGTATGCTCATGTGGTTTCACGCCATCATTGGCCCGAGCTCTCCGAGCAGTAGTCACGAGGCGCCATACTGACTTCTCGGCCAGACTTCCTCCAGCTCTCGTGCCTGACTACTTCAACCCACGATCCCCCCTCACTCCATCTCTCATCTTCACACCTGCGACTCCAATTCCAATTCTACTCAATCTACTCAATCCATCATCAGTATGTTATCCCCTGTCCTTCCGTCACTGCCTTCATCTGCCCTGCAACTTCCCGATACATATACAGCTCTGGATCAAGAGCCCTGACTCCTATCCATCCGGCATTTCTTGCATCCTTCCAATTAAAACCCCCCATCACCAATTACTACCGTCAAATATCGACTGACCATTCCAGTGACTCGCTCACACAAGTACACTGATCGCGACCACGCCGGCCTTGCCGATGGTACTGCTGAACCAGAAGAGCATCTTCCTCGCTACTTCGCCAAGTCTGGTCACCCCGGTGAGGATCCATCAAAGACAAAGAAGAACGGCGGCGGCAAGGGTAATTGGTAAGTAATTATTTACGTTCTTCTCAAGCGCGCTCCCTCATGCTCTATAAGCATATCAGGCGGCATATCCCCACAGGTCTAGCACCACGCCACATTAAACTCGGAGATCAGTCAAGCTATCGTAGGGTATCATGGCCATCGCCTACCCCTCATTCCAACAATACATTCCACCCCCGCCTGACGTCAACTTTTGTCACCATGTATCACGTCACTAACAAAATGTGTCTGTCGATAGGGGCCGCGAGGGTGACGAAGTCGAGGACTACGCCTACAACATGGCCAATCCACGCCGTCGAAGCAACTCCAGCACCTTCACTGCCAAAGATTTCAAGACCAAGTTCGAGCACGTCGAGCCCGAAGTCGTCTTCGAGGAGGACCTTCACGGCCCTGTGGGCGCGGACGGGGCCGAGCTCGATAAGCAGAGCACCACCTCCAGCTCCAAGAGCATCGAGGATGAAGACGCTAGCAAGAAATTGTAAACCGCGTCGGCGACACCCCGAAAGGGAACGCTAGGAGTTAATACATTATCGGAAGGCACGCATGGTTCTGTTCAAAAGGTCAGCTGACAAGCTCACTCGTTTCAACGGCCTATGCATCATCGCTGGATGATTTGATCAGATCAGATGGACGGCTTGGTTTCCCGGACAAACGTCATTGTACTATTTATCAGGGATTCATCTTTGGTTATGGGCGGCTGGGTGGAACCGGTTTCTCATGGACTGGGGGATTTAAAGGCGTCTTAAACCTGTCTTGCCCTCTCCTTAACGAAAATTTTGGACCTTATTTCAAGGTCGGGAATATTTTCTCTTTTTTTCTTTTAATGAGGAATGGGTGTTACGAGTATCATGAACGAAATAAAGAAATTCATAAATCAACATTGGTGTGTTGTTCATTGCTCATGCTAAGGGAAGGAAGGAGGATCAATGATTTGTGATTTTTTTTTCCTTTCTAATTGAACGTGACGATCCATTAACTCATAATTATATAATGTGAAATTTAACATATATCCCCCCCATTCTCGCCCAAATTACAAACCAACAGAATTCCACGCCTTCAAGAAAAATTGATAATCTACTCCCCTTCAAGACAAACTCCCGCAATACAGATTCACTCCATCATCAAAACCAGCCACATAATCGTAGCAATCAACACGCATCGTCAAATCGAATATAGTGTTGTACCAGAATCTAATGTTGCTGTAGCCGGTACAAAAACGAAGAGTCCCGTAGATAACAGCGATGTCATAGTTGAAGAAGAAGATTAAAGAGTTGATATTTCTAGGGGTGAAGGAGACAGAGAAGGAAACAGCGACAGCAACTGCAGCGTATTCAGCACCAAAAAAGGATTATACAACCGCCATATGCTTGTACTCGCTATGCGAAAAACAATAGAATCCAGTCCAAATCCAAAAGATCCGTAGAAATACTCATAGTACGTGATTGTTACTTTGAGAAAGGGGATTATCGTTCAACTACAAGTTTTTGGCCAGCAATTATTTTCAAAGTAGGGAGAAGAGAACCTATTTTGAACTGGAACACTGGGAAGTATACATGCGATTACAATATCTCCCGATAAAATTGGAGTCCATCGAATACCGGTGTCCCTGGTTTGCTCGTAGCCACTGCATGCTTGACCGCCAAGAGAAATTTCTAGTCGAGCAGTCGCCGTGCCTGAGGAGTCTAGGGAGTGGTAATATGCGGAACACGAGTACTTGAATGCGAATATGAGAGTTGGCGTCAATTCAAGGGTGAAGGATCATAGCGATTGCCTGCTGGGGTATACTCACAAATCTTGCTTTGACGCCTGTTAGAGTTTGCGTCATGGAGAAAGTAATCCATATCTCTGTTAAGATGATATCATTGTGTGGCGGTGACTGTGGAGCTGGACCGATATTCGAAATTCCCGCCCTGAGTGAGAGGTCGGTTTCCTGTGAAATTCAAACCCACGGCGCTCTTTTTCCTGAATCGAAATTGTCATTCTGAACGAAGTTCGTGCTGCATGGAGTAAGTTCAGATGGAGTTGGAGAAGGATTATGTGTAGGCGCTGGGGTTGGTGTGGGTGTGGGTGTGGGATCTAGGGATGGATCTACTGCGCAGTCATGTACAACCACGGTAACCGAAGCATCATTTCCGCCAATAATCGCCACTTTGTAAGATGCAGCCACACGCATATTTTTTCTCGGTCCGACCGGCAGTGGTGGGTACGTGAAAGTTTAAGTTAGAAAGATCCGACATAAGAACTAGAGGTTTCGGCGACTAGGAAGAATGACCCTAAGTTAAGGGCTGCTGATTTCATTGGCTTGATCTATAACTCTGGCTGATATGTCTCTTTGTACTGAGACTGTGTCCCAACTATTCTGAGTCCCATATTCAGAGCCACTATTTAGAAATCTGTTTGAATTACACGTAAGAGCAGGTATTGTTGACGACGACGAAGAAGAAGAAGAAGAAGAAGAAGAAGAAGAAGAAGAAGAAGAAGAAGAAGAAGAAGAAGAAGAAGAAGAAGAAGAAGAAGAAGAAGAAGAAGAAGTCGATGAGGACTTCGTGCTGCTCGATGAAGAAGTTGTTGTAGAGATTCTGCTCGAAGTGCTGCTCAAAGTGCTTCTAGCTGAAGACGAACAAGTCCGAGTAAAGGAGCTTATAGGAGCCTGCGATGGATTGCTTGATATGGGGCCGTAAGTCCCGAATCCCTTTTGACAATTCTCCGGTGCGCAGTAATCTACGTGAACGTTAGACATGGCCAAACATGATAGACTTGAACAAATCAACCATTGCTCGACCCGCAAATGACCTAGTTATCTTGTATTAGCTTTAATATCCTGTCTAAATTAAGTATTTAGGGCGTGGTCAAACATGCAAAGGTAGCATATGTGGTGATTGTTGCTCTCGGAATGGTTGGTGCGGGACTATAGGAAGATTAAATAGTGTAGAAAGGTTTTTGTAACCAATGCTAAGATAACAGGATGCACACTGTGATGAAAGATGCTAATCAGGCTTTAATACTTGCGGTAGACCAGTGTCAGGTTCATATCGAACTTCCTCCTCCACGTCATTACGCACCAGTAGTACGCAGTCCACATCAACTCGAATCAGTAGCACCACATCCTCGACACCCACTTCTACTCGTAGTACCTCGTCAGCTTCCCCATTTTCACAGGATGTGTCGAAGAATGCTCGATGTGGAAAAGATATCGGCAGCCAACTTGCTTGGGAAGTAAATGGTAAGCCTTCAGAGCCACACCGAGCGTCTTTGGAGGTTGAAATGGGTGGATTCACAGAGCCACAAGAGCCGAATAAACGTTGGCATCCGTTGCCACAATAGTCTGGAATAGATCCATCGTAGGGCGCTGGTGAATCAGCAAGAGCATGACAAGTGTGTCTCTTGTTGAGACCGGGGACTACTTACTACTAACTATACTGTCTACAACATTTACTAAATACTACTGTCGATCGGTCAACAAAATATTACACAACGACTTTAATACATGACCAGAGCACTTACAGGGGCCTAGACAAGTATTGATTTGTTCTTTCACCACACGTGGCATCACGGGAGATCTTTGCTGAAAAGTACTTGTAGCTGAAATGAAAGGAATGCAAATAATATAAACTGCATCTTGGATGACATAAGAAGGGAACTGGGGAATCACGATAGATTGCGTGAAATTGAGAGGAAAGCATGGTTACATCTTCCTAATCTCCATAGACAATAATGCTGAGCGGGAATTATTTGACGAAGAGAACGGCAAGGTCCTCGGCGTCAGAAAGCCAGAGAGAAGCTAAGCACACTGAAAAACCTAGAATCCATATCAAAAGACCTGCAACCTCAAGTCCAATAAACTGTCTCAAGACTCGGAGCCGGATCGTCGTATACGTCCTGGGGCCCATAAGTGCTTCAGGTAGAAGAGAAGGAGAGATAATAGCTCTAGAGTTAAGCCTAGGACGTGCTAAGGCAGTATAGAGAAATACATTCGACCCTGTCAATCCTTAACAAATTTGAGAGTATACCATCAATTCGCTCTCGTGTTGTAGTAGCCTTACGTTTTAAGAACGGGTTTGGTAGGTGAAGACATACAAATAAAATACGGCAAGGCGAGCTAACGCTCATTCGGTAAGCCAACGAGGATGGATCGACGCCACCAACTGAAACATGAACGCTATGGCGTAGGTGGGGACCAATTTTGAGCGTTTATGACATGCAGTAAGGAGGCGAAGCGGCTACTTCGTTGTCGAAGTACTGTAAGACGTGATGAAGGAAAGCACATTGTGGTTCGATGACCAGCACATGATAGCACACTCAGTCCCGATACGATGATCATGCTCATGAAGAAATATGAGCAATTGTAGGAGGTAGTTGCTGAGCTGAATCCAGACTTTTGAGTAAATCAAACAAATACTTGCTTCCCCTGGCTATAGTTTGTTTTTACGTCCGCTAAATTTAAGGACAAGTATTGCTTCACCTCTGGGGAACAACTACCCATTAATACAATCGAAGATGGTGCCTATATCCAGCGGGAGGAACAAGTCGCAGTAGGCGTGAGTGGCCAACATCGTCGATGATATTCAGTCGATGACTTGTTGGATTAAGTAAGACTGTTAGTGGTAATCAAAGAAGCTTCTTTGTAGGTCGAGAAAAGTAATGAGTTATATCTTTTAACAGGCCCGGTAAAGGAATGTTTGGACAAACAAAATCCAGTTGTTAAAAGGGTGGTCAAATCGGGTGTATAGGGAATTAATGAGGATGTATCTCTAGATAATTGGAAACCCAGACATAGCAGCCTTACGCAACATGAATGCATGGGTCAATAAGAGAAATAATATCTTCAAGAGATTTTCGAGTAAATGAATGCGTAAGGCTCACACAATACTGGGGACAGGTAAAGGTAACATGAGGGATGGTAATAGGGAGATGCTATTGCTGACTGACGGGAGGTCCAAGCTTAACTCCGTGCCCTGGCGCCAAGCCTTTGACAACCCCTGCCCAAGCTCTCTGGAAACCAAAAACAGCCATTCTTCGTTGTCAACTAAACAACCCTCCCATCTCGCGCCGACAACAACCCCTCGCAGGCGCGCTTCATCGCGCAGCATCACCTCCCTATTCTCTCCATCATGTTCTCACCGGAAGCGACAATTCAAAGCGCTCGCAGCTCGCAGCGCAACCCTCGGCGCCGGCAGCGAAAGGATTCGGACGGGTTGCAGCAGCAGCCCCGACGAAAGCGTAGTAAAATCACGGAGGATGCTTTCAAGGTGCCCATCGACGCTCATATAAATGGAAATGGAAATGGGAATGGCAGCGCCATAATGATGAATGGCCATGCTGGCCATGTGGACATTGACAGCTCGCTTGTCGTTGTTGACATGCCTGTTCGCGACAAGAAGCCGATCGTGAAGCGCGTACACAAGGATGACGCTGCCCTGTATTTGGTGAGTGTATTCATATGATCCATATAGTAGTATTTGCAGTCGCTAATGCATAACCGCCATTCAGACCAAGAACGATAGCTATCATGTCAAGAAGCTGCCCAGTTTTCCAGTGGCTCTCTGCAATGGTGCCAGTATGTAAACATCTCCTCCCACAATTCTCATACCGCTTACCAGTGTGTATAGGGCCATTTCGAGCGACTGCTCTTCCCGCATCCGGACTTGCGCTTGCGCTGACCTCCAGCCATGCTTTGGCGTGGGACTACACCTCTCTCACATCTCCATCGAAGGTTCTCAGCCTCCCACTACCTTTCAACCTCAAACCATCCGATCCTCTCCCTCTGGGCGCCGTTGTACGTAACGGTCCAACCAACGATTTTGGCATTCTTGCTATCGCACCGTCGACGGGTAAAATATCTTTTTGGGAGAACGTGGATAGCGCTGAAGCTCGAAATCACTTCCCCCAGCGTCACCAGGGAATAGATGGCTCTTTGAAATTATATTCCGGGGAGCTCATCACTAATGTCATAGACATAGATCATGCCGGTTATATCCTGATCTTGAGCAGTGGAAGACTCGCGCAGTTGACATTGAGAGATTCGCAGGGTCGCCCCAACATCACTGCTACAGTCCTGAACGCCCCATCCGGGTCGAGTGGTAGCTTCTTCAGTTTCAAAGGGTTATTGGGCAATGGCATCAGAAAGTCGATCGCATCCGTCAAAGCCCGTCAGTCTGAGTCAAAAGGTCAGATGGAGGTGATCAGTGCAACTAAGAACGGTCTTTTCCAAGTTTGGGATTTGACATGGGCCGGTCAGCAAGTATACAAGAGCGAGATTGATGCTCATGCCCAGATACTATCTGCTGTGCAAAGTGGTACCCCTCCGGAGTCGCGTGGACAGCAAGAAGTCCACATCTTAGACTTCTCTATTCTGGAGTCATCACACGCGTCAAATGCACTAGAACTTCTAGTCCTTGTTGCGCTTGTAGGGCGCAATTCCCTAGAGTATTCCCTTCTGGAACTAGATTTGTCAGAGAACGACGTCGCAGCGGTCACCCGAGCTATCCCGATTCGAAACTTCCAACAAGCACTTATTCCTACCGAGCCATCTGCCACACTCCTGCTACCTCGATCAGGACACACCGCTTTTATACAGTTCGAAGACGCAGTTGTAGTTGCCTCGCTCGCTGAACCTGAAGAAAGTCCCGATGCACAGCTTCTCTCGGATTCTGGGGCACCTGCCTTGCCGTTTCAAGATTCGATCTACTTCCGCCAGGATCGTGCTGTGGTGATCAGCGGTAGTGTTGTGGAAGATAATGGAAAGAAGGACAGGCATTCGAGCATATTGTTGTTTGTCCAGGGTTATGGCATGATCCAACTCGATGCGTTAGCTTCTGTTTCTGACAGTAGGGTAACCGCTAGGAGCAAACTCGAACAGGCTACCTTCTTCAGTGTTGTGCCTGGTAATATCTTGGACTTTTCAATCAAGTCCAGGTATACATTCGCTCAAGAGGAGGTAGAGGCAGCAGTGATCGATATTAGCTCGGGGATTGTCTCGTCAACGTACGAGCACTTCGAGAAATTTGCTTCATCAATGGAGGACCAAATACGGAAGCGAGCTTTTGCACTCCACACACTTATCACACAGATTCAATCGGACTACTCATCGATTTCCTTCCAAGTTCGATGGGAATTGTTGTGCGATGCGGAAAGGGTAGCTGCAGCATTAGCTCTTTGGAACGACTATCAAGCGAGGATCAAAGAACAACAGGCCCATCCCGAGTCATACCCGGAGTCTTTGCTTTTGCCTCATATGGTTCAATGTCTCCATGAGAAGTTCAAGACCATTATCCAACCTGAACTGGGGGAAACCGATCCAGTACGACAATGGTTCCTCAGGGACATCAGCAAATTGTCGCTCCTCCTGCCTTGGGCTTGGCAAATTCTGAGAATGTTCTACATGGGAGAGAGCAACAAAGAACGTTCCTCAGTCATGCAAAGGGTGAGCGAAGCTGTAGAGGTTATCCTAACCGCATTCGAAACGACTTTTAATTTCCGCCACGAGAACATGGAGCTTTATGGCTTGGATTCACACTCGCTCAAGGATGGGATTCTTGAACCCGGCCAAGGTTATGATCGGTTGCCAGAATTTTGGACGTCAACTCATAACATGGTTTCTGCCGTCCGTAGTCTCGTGGATATAGGACGTATATCTGCACAGGAGACCTTTGAAACTGGGATTCAAGAGGATCTTGCCATGAGAATTGCGAAAGAAAATCCGCGTCTCGTCAAGGTATGCTGTCAGCTACACATGGAACGCTTTCAATGGGCCCTTGAACAAAACGACGAAAAGAAGAAGGCTACCGGCCGCAGCCTGAAAGACGAATGGGATACGAAAGTTAGGCCCGCGCACATTTACGGTCTCGTCGACATTGGGCTTGCTACGGAAGGCATGAATCTTGCTGAGCAATATCACGATATGCCTACTCTTGTTCGCCTTATCTGGGACGAGTCTATATACATGGAGGAGAACAAAGCAGCCGCGCATAGCAAAATGGAACAGGCTGAATGTGCCATCAAACTGAATCGGATCAAGGAGCGTATTCAACGCTACTTTACCACGTATGGCAGGGACTGGGCGGAGGCCTTTTATTCTCAGTACATATCCGAGGGACGATCTGGCCAAATCTTCACCAAAGAGCATCTGAACCAACCGGCTCTTACGAAATTCTTCCGGGCGCAAACATCCCGCGCAAGACTCGGATGGATCAATGAAGTTTGTGGCGAAAAACAGTTCGAGGTCGCACATGATTTCCTACATGTTGCAGGGGCAAAGCAAGAGACGAATTCTTGGTGCAAGAAGGTGGAGTTGTCACTGGCAAAGTTGGCGCTGTTGAGTAACAAGGAGACGAAACCGGATGCGATGGAAGAGCCAAGTTTCACTCCCCGTCAAGAACAGAAGTTTGTGAAAACTAGCCGATCTCTCGAGTATGTCAGGATTCAGGACCAGCTCTACGACCGATTGGAACCCATCATATCCGAGGCCCTGGACGACGAATCGGCAGTCAAACTGCTCATGGCTGAATTTGGACAAGGACGCCTCGTAGAAAGACCTGCCCATCAACAGTTACTCCAGCAGGGGTTTGAACACTTGGTTCAGAACCGAGTCCTAGAACCTGCACTATTGATCGACGTTCTAACATTGATGACGCATGATGAGGCGGAAGACGAGGTGGTGTTAGCACTTAAGGCACTTGCCAGCTCCTGGCAAGACTTGAACAAACCTGCTCGAGTCAATCTGGTGAGGCTGATTTGGAAGAGAATCTGCATCAAAGACAATTGGGAAGAGATCAACAACACCAAAAGTCTCTCGGATGAAGAGGTACAGGATTCGCTCGTTCAAACGCATGCTGGGTGGGCGTTTGGAGGCTTGCTCAAGTTGATTGGTATGTATAGTGGTCTATGCGAAAAGATGTGGACTAATCGTGAGGACAGAACAAGACGCTCATTATCGAGTCGTGTGGCCCCAACCGTTCGAAAACCTCCTTGGGGCGGGATGCACCGACGGAGAACTGTGCGTCAGGTTTGGATCCGAAGACCTTCGTCGACCCATCATTCACGACAACGTAATGGACGACGACGTTCTGAAAGCCAATGTAGAAAAGCACAATCTAAACGAGTGGTTTGTAAATGCATGCACAGCAGCACAAGACGCCCACAATGCGATGTACAATCCGGCGGCGCTGGAGGAACCGGAGCTGGCAGTAGCCGATGTGGAGTATGACGAAGGTGAAGAGGTAGATGCAGATGTCGAACAGAGCGTGGAAGTGCAAAGGCAAGTTGCCGAGGATGAAGATGTAGAAATGGAAGGTTAGGATGGAACCGTTCTGTGGGGTGGACCCGGTGGAGGGCATGGACAGGAACTAGGCTAGCATTGGGACGGCGTTTGTCAAAAAGGATACCATTGGGTACTGCGAAGGGCAGTAAATGTTCCTTGCTATTTTTTTTCCATTCGTTTCCTGTTTAAGCGAAGAGGAAGCAAAGCGATAGCTTCCTGAGATGGGTCAGGGCCCGTTTCATGCGCTAGTTTCCTTTTGTACATGTGTAATTTTACGGTTGGGCGGAGCGGAACAAAAACACGCAACATGGCCCGTCAGAACACGGCGGTCAAATAACAAACGTTTGGGGGGATCCGGGATGGGATTCGACCACATGTCCTGTGAAAGTAACCAAATTGCCTCACTATGGTGACCTATGGTTCGAGATATTGCGTGGCAGGTGCCAGGAGTGGAGGAGCGGCGAAGTCGAAAGTAAATTTGCGCGGGCGAGACTCTGGGGAACGGAGATCTTGGACCAGTGCGGCAATGCTTGGCACCGAGGCCGAGACTGTGGCTGGCGAGTGCGGCGATGATGGGCCCGTTGCAAGGAAGAGATTGGCTATCGAACAGCACCGCCGTTGATTCTCCGGCGCCGAAAGCATGAATATGCGAAGACATGGCTACGTCGTCGTCAAGGGAGGCGAGGTCAACGTCGTGTGTCGCACCACAACGGGCGATTGCGTTGCGCATGAAGTGGATGAATGATATCTATGGGTAGATCTATGGATAGATCTAGGGATAGATCCATGGATAGGAGAGGACACGAGAAGGGGGGCGTCTCTACGCCTCACAGGAACAGCACCGCGCCGACACATCTGACATGTGGAATTGTGCCAGCCCCAGGCCAACATGACCTCGGATTTGTGCGACCGGACATGTCACGTGGGATGGTTGACCTGCCTTACTCCAGACAGTGACTGCCAGCAATTGCAGGCAGGGACCAGTGAACATGTACCCATCATGTGGGACGCCGCTCCAGCGCCTCGATCGGAGGCAGGCGCGAGTGAGGGTTAGCCGGGTTAGCACCTTCCCAATCTCTGTGGTCGTGTGTGCTAGCCAGAGCGAGAAGCACACCCGAGAGTCCATTTCGGTTGTTGTTGTTGACGACGACGACTCCTCCTCTCATCGACACAGGAACAACTATGTCCGACGACCGGTGCTACTCTCAAAGAATAGGAGCGCACGATCGCACGATCGCATGGTAGCACGGTAACACGATAGCTCGATAGCCCTCGACTAGAAACTACGCCCCCCGTGGACGTTCGTAGTAATAACTCCACTGGTGATGGTGGTGGAGAGGGGAGATGCCAGGGACAAGAGGGAAGGCGTCTCGTATCACTCAGTACACAGACACAGACACAGGCACAGATGCATGCACATAGACACTCACGTAAAATCCATAGTTAGATACACGCAAACATACACACAACCACGTCCGCTTGTCCGCCCGCCTGTGCCCATCGATCGGTGTGAAGAGCCAAGTCATCCAACGCCAACGCGGAACAAGCAGAGTGTAGTACTCATGTATTACATACAATGCAGTGCGGTGCGTTGCAGTGCAGTGCAGTGCGTTACGATGCGCGATGCGGTCGCGGAACGGGACAAGGACCGTCAGAATCTGCCGTTAGACGCGCCAGGCTTGCGGTGTGTTCTAGCCGTGCTGGCCATTTTGTTCTAGCATACGTCTAGCCAGGTGCGAAGGAGGTTTATGAAGTGTGTGCAGCGTGCAGCGTGCAGTGTGCAGTATGTGGGTGTGTGGGTGTGTGGGTGTGTACATACAGGCACACTCTGGAGTCTGCAGTGTGTTAATAAAGTTGCCCAGCGACCAAGTGGACTTGTTGTGGACTCGCGCACTCGCGCCCTGCAGTTGGCCCAGGTTGTCCTGTCGTACCCCCGGCGCCCGTGCACAACTGGCCTTGGCCCCAGCCGCCCCTTCTCCAAGAAAGCGATCGAGCGACACCCTTCTTCTCACCACCGCACCTCAAGCTGTTTCCTTGTCCTTTAATCCATCCAGTGCTATCTACTGCGAATTCTTCTCCCTCCTCCCCATATCGCGTCTCCCGACCGCTGCATTCTTCCTACACGCATCGCTCCCTCCAACAGCCACCCACTGCCAGCAGAGCCCCCTTCGGTCCATCCTCCGGAGACGGCTGCGGCCTGCTCATCCACTCTCACGCCCTCGTCACCGTCTACCTCAACCTCCTCTCCATCTCGCTGTTTCCCTGCTCATCCATCTCACAATGTCGGGCAGTACTACTTCTTCCAACGTTGTGGGCGTCCACTACCGCGTCGGAAAGAAGATTGGCGAGGGTTCCTTTGGTGTCATCTTCGAGGGCACCAACCTGCTTAACCAACAGCAGGTTGCTATCAAGTTCGAGCCGCGCAAGAGCGATGCTCCCCAATTGCGCGACGAGTACCGAACCTACAAGATTCTCGTAGGCTGCCGTAAGTTAACTCTCTTTTTTCTTCACCTACATATCCTCCAAATTCATCTGCCCATCCTCATTCGGCACTTGCCGGTCCCATGAAAAAGGAACGGTTCCCTATCGGGAAACACGACGCATGGGCCTACACATATCTCCTCGAGAGCTCATCACGATGATGAAATGTTACTTTCATGAGTGTCATTCAACGCTGTCTGCCGTTAAGTGTACCAACTGGCTAGGTGCATGCGTCCCCACATGCTCGTTTGTCATCCGCTCCCGTCAATACTGGCGTATTGGCACGTTGCCGGTCCCCTGTCATCCGCATACCATTTGCTTTCCATCTCTTCAAACCTAGATTACATCCTACATGTTCTTCCACTAACTGCAATGTAGCCGGGATCCCCAATGTCTACTACTTCGGCCAAGAAGGTCTCCATAACATACTGGTCATAGACCTGCTAGGTCCAAGTTTGGAGGACTTGTTCGACCACTGCAACCGCAAGTTCTCTATCAAGACAGTAGTTATGGTTGCCAAACAGATGGTAGGACCTCAATCTTGCATTAACTGGGCAGTCAACTAACCGATCTCTCTTATAGCTCTCGAGGGTACAAACCATCCACGAAAAGAACCTCATCTACCGAGACATCAAACCCGACAACTTCCTCATCGGCCGGCCAGGCTCCAAGAGTGCCAACGTTATCCATGTCGTTGATTTTGGCATGGCAAAGCAATATCGTGATCCTAAGACGAAACAGCACATTCCTTATAGGGAGCGAAAGTCCCTCTCTGGTACTGCACGATACATGAGTATCAATACCCATCTCGGAAGAGAGCAATCGCGACGTGATGATTTGGAGGCCCTAGGTCACGTCTTCATGTACTTCCTGCGCGGTGGTCTACCATGGCAAGGCCTGAAGGCTGCCACCAACAAACAGAAATACGAAAAGATTGGCGAGAAGAAGCAGACTACAGCGATTAAGGATCTGTGTGATGGATTCCCTGGTATGTCTCTTCGCAGTTCCCTTGTCTGAAGTGAAGCTAACATCATCTCAGAGGAATTTAACAAGTACCTCAGCTATGTCCGTAATTTGGGCTTCGAGGATACTCCCGATTATGATTACCTTCGAGAATTATTCACACAGGCGCTCAAGAGCACCGGCGAGGTCGAGGACGGCGAGTACGACTGGATGAAGCTAAACAACGGCAAGGGCTGGGAGAACATGAAGGCACATGTACACCAGATTCAGAACTCAAACGCTCATCAGAATCCGTCGACCGCCGTCAACGTTCATGGGCAAGCGCGCCAGCCAAAGACTCATCTTCCAATCGATCGTTTAAACGACCCACTCCCAAAGCCCGGAGGAGCGAGGGACGCGCGAGGAAGAAACCAAAGGGACTCGCAGGGGAAGTACGGCCATCTGGATGCAGCCAAACGGAAGAGCCTGGGAGGAGAGCCAGCAGCTCCGGAGGGGTCGATGGCTGTACAACACAGCCAGCAAAATCTCAACGCAACCCGAGCGACTCCAGTACAAAGCCCGGGGGCCCAACAGATGCGACAACAGCCTGAGGAGAAACCCAGCTTTGCGAAGAAACTCATGAATATCCTTTGCTGCGGTGGTGGTAATGCATAATCTCGTCGATGATAATGCGCTTGTTCCTCATTTTATGTTGCATTTCGGAGTCAGTCACTGAGCGATTCGCGTTTCATAGCCTCGGTCGCCATGTTTCCCTGTATAGGTAGTTTGTAATGATTCATAGACGGGATCGAAAATCTCCTTCAAGGTATATAAGGTAATGGACGACACACAGCCTCTGGATGCCCTCTTCTTTTCTTCTTTCCTGTCGCTTGGTCGAAATGGGACTGGAACATTTTGCCCGGCGAAAATGGCGTTTGGAGAGATTATATGGGTTTTGCAGTCGAAGATGTAGCTTTCCTTTTTGGAAGGGAAGCAAACCAAGCATGTGAAGGTGTTCTTTCTCGCTGTTGTGTCTTGTCCAGTTGCTGGATCATGGAAATCAACAATTTTCTTTCTCTCCCTCTCTATATCTCTCTCTATCGGGTAGCATTAGCAGTGAGTTTACCAATTCAGATGAAAATTGCATTCTACTAGTTCTGTGCTCGTGAACAGTTCTCTCGATAAGTCTTTTGTGGGCGGTGGATATAGAACAGTTTGAAAGTATGAATGAAAATTTGGTGAAACTATTGAATCACACACCTAAGCTGCGTGTTGAACGTTCTCCCTAAGCCCAGAATTGGACCTATCGGTAGGCTCCCGTAGCATAAGCAAATGTTCAGCCGTCCTACTGTGTTTTGGCAGCCCTGGCGTTTCATGGATGGTCGAGATGTGGAGAGCACACACGTGATCCTAGATCTGCGGAGGTGTCCAAGGTCGTCCGACGCCCGCATACCGCTAGTCGTGCTTCCCGCATTCTGCGCGAACTGCATCTTTACCACCCCCGGCCAACTTTCATCAACCACGCGTCTTCTAGTCGTTCTTTCATCTTCCAAGAAGTGCAAACACATCGCGATGGCGTCTGGTCGCGATGTGCGCGACATGCTCGGCTTGCCTGTCGGAGGCGAAGTTCAGAAAGTTGTCCAGAAACCTCGACCCAAAGCAACTGCTGGCGTTCGCCGACCACGTAAGTGATAGTATCTCTAGATTATTCAAGACCTCATAGCTGACCGAAACTCAATGTACAGAGGGCGTAGCTCGTGAAGTTGCCGCGCTTTACGGTGAACGACCCCCGCCTGTTGCGGTTTACGAAGAAAAAAAGGCATATCGAGCGAAGAGGCAGAGCACAGGGCCAGCAAAGAAATGGTATGCATGCCGGGCATCCCAAGGAAGATGTGTACTGGTTCTAATGTATTGCGCACAGGGTACAGCAACCTTTCACCAACGATGCCCGCACAGATGGCCTTGTTCTTCGACATTGGAGACGGAAACACACCTCTGCGCCTGCAGTGCAATCGGATCAAGATACCCCAATGGAAGACAATGAGAGCACAGAGCCATATATGGAACACAGTTCGGATTTCGCCAAGTACAATCCGGACATGGATATGCCCAATTTCACCGACGAAGAATATAATGCACATCTGCAGAGCAATGACTGGAGCAGGGAAGAGACGGACTACCTATTGGAGCTTGTCAAGGACTATGCATACCGATGGGCCGTTATATGGGACCGGTATGACTTTCAACCGGGATCCTCACATCTTGCTGCACAACTAGGCGCAAATGGCGATTCATCTGCCCTCGCGACAATGCCATTTGCGCCTCCAAAAAACCGTACCGTGGAAGATCTCAAAGTCCGCTTCTACGAAATCAAGGCTAAACTCATGAAACTTCGCATACCTGAGGCGTCAATGGATTCAGAGCAGTACAATCTTTATGAGATATACACCAAGTTCAATCCGGAACTTGAACGCAATCGCAAGACTCTTGCTGCGGCCCTCATGAATCGTAGCCCGGACGAGGTCAAAGAGGAAGAATTCTTGTTAGCAGAGCTGCAACGTATCAACATGGCCGCCAATCGTCTTGATGCTGAGCGGGATGAGCTTCGCGCTCGTCTCGAGGCCCCATCGCCTGCAAAGTCTGGCGACCCCGGTCTCGCGTCCTTCCAATCCTCCCAGGCGCTGGCTGCGCTGTTTAATCAACTGTTCCAGCAGGATAAGAGTCGGAAACGAGCCGCGGGTGGTGCTGCTGCTGGTAATGCCGCTGCTGGTGGACGCCTATCCCTATCTGCCAACGATATTATTAATACACCTGGTGGTACCCAACAGGCACAAATTGCCGCTGCAAACCGTAGACAGAGCATGGCTCAACCTCCCCCACAGACGCCTATTCGGCAGCTCGCACCACAGCAAGAGTATCGTTTCAACGTGACGACTCACGACCGGCATACATCGGGAGTATCTTTTGGTTCAGACAAGCTACTTAAGATGAGGCAAGCGAAATCAAATGTGCAAACTCAAAAAATTGCTGCAGCATTGGCTCAGCTCAGTATTCCTGAGATTATCCCCATTCCTACCAGCAAGGTTGGCGAAGTATTCGAGGCATTAATTGGGAAAGTAGGGAAGTTGCTGGACGTGCGAAAAGTTCGCGAAAAGGAAGAGGCAGAATGCCGTGTCCTCGAAGCCATGAAAGCTCGCCGAGCTGGAGAAGGGCAAGGTGGCGAGGGGTCTGGTGCAAACGACTTATCTGCGAATTATACACCAGGCAAACATGAAGTCCCTGACTCTCAAGGAACGCCGGATGTCGATATCGACGGCGATGATGTTGAAGGCGATGAAGACGGCGATGATGATGGAGACGCTGACGGAGACGCTGATGGCGATGGTGAAGTCGATGAAGATGCTGAGGGTGAAGAGGACGAGGACGAGGATGCTGAAGGTGATATTGAGACGGCTGTTCAGACTCGACAAGGTAGCGAGGCAGTCAGCACCAGTACCCGCGCACTTTCGGCAGGGCATAAAAGGAGTGCCTCCGTCCTTAGTCAGGCGAGCACCAAGAGTAACAAAAGACCCCGAAAATAGGCTCGTCTTTGCATGGCACAGAGTAATTGTGTCTGTGTATCATTACTGACCTATCTGCATAGCGTCGGCGTTAAATTATACCAAAACTATCCACCAAGAACCGTTTTTATATCATCTTCATCATGCCGTACGTGACCTCACTTCCACCTTACATCCCTCTCCGCCTTGGATCTCCACTTCAAATCTTCGCCTTCTCGTCCGACCCCTCATCCCCCAACCTCTTAAACAGCGGCGCTCCCCTCCCACCCCTGAACAACTCCAACATCTCCCTCCCCATCCACCCCTCCCTCGTCCCCGCCAACCCCCTCTCCAAATCCACAAACCGATCCGCCTGCACAAAAATCCCCGCCCCATTCCCCCTCATCCCCTCCAGAATCAACCAACACACCGCCAACGCCACCGACTCCGGCCTATTAATCGGGACTCCGACCTCCCCCATCGCCCTCGCATACTCCTCCGCCGAGCTGCCCCTCCCCTGCGACTCCCCCGTCAAGATAGGCGTAACCGTTATAGCAGGCGCAACGACCGAGATCGCAATCCCGAGTTTCGCACATTCCTGCTTCAGCGCGCGCATGAGGCCCACGACACCGTGTTTTGCGGCTGAGTACAGCGGTGCGCCGGCGGAGGCTAGATAGCCTGCTAGACTGGCTGTTAGTACGATGGTGCCACCGCTCTGTTTGCCGTTCTTGCGCAGATAGTGAATGGCGAGTTTGGTTGTGTCGGCTGCAGCGTCCAGGTCCACGTTCAAGACTCTGTGGTCCGGTTCCTTAAGGTGGCCGGAGGTGTCGAGGTCATCGGTGAAGAATTGGTCGCCGTGCTCGGCGATGCCGGCGTTGATGAAGACGGAGTCTATGCGGGAGAATTTGGCGTGGCCCAGGGCGAAGCCGGTGCGGAGGGAGGACCAGGAGGTGATGTTACAGGGATGGAAGAGGGTGTGGGATGAGGGGTGGGTGAAGGTTGGGGGCGGAGGGTGCAGGTCGAGGAGGATGAGGTTCGGGGTGGGAGTCAGGGTGGTGAGGAGGGTGGCGGTGGAGAGACCGATGCCGGAGGAAGAGCCGGTTATGAGGATTGTGAGGGGGTGGGATGTTTGGGTTGAGAGGGTTGAGAGGGAAAGGGGGAGGAGGGTCATTGTTTGGTTTTTTTGGGGGGGGGGGATAGAAGGGAGAATGATTGGTAAACCGCGAGGAAGGGGATTTGGGTTGGTTAGAAATTGGTGGATTTTTGCGGTAGGGAGGTTGGTAGCCGATAGATCTGATGTCGAAAAAATGGGGTTTGACCTTTTTTGATCAAGACTGTATGGAACGATAAAAGGAGGTGGAATCGTTTTCCTCGATAAATTGATACCGAGGTCTCTTAATTGATGGACTTGGGAGTGTGAAAGTAAGAAATAGTAGATATAGTGTTCTTTCAAGTCGAAGTTGTTGACGTGAGATATATCGTTTATCTGGAAGTCACCAAGGTGTCCAACTGGGGTAGTTATAGCTCTTGTGAATTGCCTAGGTTACAAGGCGATGTTTGAGCTCCGTCGGGTGAGAAATGCGGGGGTCGGCTTTGCCGGGAGTTAGCTGGAAAGTTATAGTTGGGAGGCTGTACAGGTGGGCGTTGAATGCTGACTCGAAATTTGGCTCGAGGTGAGGGCTGGCTTCTAGTAACGGTTCACACAGGTTTATTAATTGGATAAGTGGAATGGATTGTTGGAACAAAATTGCGTGACTGGTGTGGGAGTAGCAATTGTTTTTAGGAGAGTTGGTCTTAGGGTTAGCCGATGAGCAGTTGATTTATTCGAACTACATGATCTACAACTAATAGATGCAAGGGAGAACTGAAGAACTAACTTAATCGAAGTCCGAAAAGATATTGATGTGGTGTTGAAAGAAGAGAGGTTGCACATAAGACACTAATCCCTTTCTGGTCATATTCTTGGCGAAACTCTAGCGCTACGAATGGACCCGTGTCGAGTTCCTGAGCATCATAGCATCTCCTCCGCAACACGATTGAAAACAAGGCGGAGTACTCCAATTGCCAACATGTGGAGACCGTCCCTTTTCCTAGCCGCCGCGCTCGCGGTTCCTTCCCAAGCCCTACACTTTTTTATCGACGGCGCCGTTGCGAAATGCTTCTTCGAGGAGCTACCAAAGGACACCATGGTAGTCGGTATGCTGATCTCCAATCCAGACCTCCGCAGAATATACAACTGACTTCTTTCTTCCTCCAGGTCATTATGAAGCCCAGATATGGGATGACCACACCAAATCATACCAGTCCAATGCCGATGTTGGCGTCTTCATCACCGTCGAGGAGACTTTTGACAACAACCACCGAATCGTCGCCCAACGAGGCCACAGCAAAGGAAAATTCACTTTCTCGGCCGCCGACTCGGGAGAGCATAGACTATGCTTCACGCCCCAAAACGTTGCCTCGACAGGCTGGTTCGGATCCAGTGGCGTACACGGCACCGTGAAATTCAACTTGGACATGGCGATTGGCGAGACGAGCAAGATTGAGAGCAACGACAAGACCAAGATTGATGAAATGGTACAAAAGGTTATGGACTTGAACAGTAGATTGCACGACATTGTGCGCGAACAGACATTCCAGAGAGTAGGTCGGCCGATGTCATGATATATCCCTCTGAGGGATCGCTTTTCGCAACGATGCTAACCAAGTCTTTTAGGCGCGCGAATCCGAGTTCCGTGACCAGTCCGAATCAACCAACGCCCGCGTCGTGCGGTGGACCTTGATCCAGCTCGCTGTTCTCGGTATCACCTGTGCGTGGCAGCTTTCGCACTTGCGCGCATTCTTCATCAAACAGAAGCTTACTTAAAGAGGAGGGAGAGAAAAAGTGCGAACTAGGGCTGTTTGATAGATATCATGGTGTGGACATGGTTGATCGGATATTTCATGGGTGATTCGGAGACAAATGTAACTGTAGGTATTGGCGTTGGACCAGGGCTCGATTAGCGTTTGTGATAGAGAATGACGATGGTTCGATTGTTCGCTCATGAGTCTCTGTGCTTTGTCTGGAGTTTGGTGGTGTAGGTGATGGCGGATATGTGACACATGTCCCTGGCTTTCTTACGACGCTAGAGATTGGAGATAGCTGATACTCGTGTTCACGCACTATACTCAATCTATAGGTTTGAATCGCAGTGCCAGGTCTACGCTTTCTTCAAATCAATCCCGTTCGAGAAATAATGCGCCGACAAGATACAGACACATTCTACCGCATCGTAAAACCTTAACCAGAGGCCCAGCAACAATCTCCGTAGGAGGGCAGCATGCCCAACCGTCTATCTCTTAGGATATTTCAAATGAATTTTCCAGCATATCCACAAACCCACAGAACCCAAGATGCTATGATTTGTTCATGGAAGTTGTTCCAAATGGAAGCACTGTAAAGTCTGCTACGAAGTTATCTCAAACCGCACCATTCCAAACGAAAATTAATGGTCAATCGGCTCTTTGGATGCTCTATTTTCTTTTCTAGGTTATTCCCGTGTTCGCTTTTCAGTCCTAAACCTACAAGCCTTGAGGGCTGCCTCAGAACCAGAGGCGGGTCATATCTCAAAGGTGTATTTCTTCCTCTAGTGAATTCCTAGATCTCACATTCAATCTGCTCATCCTCTCAGCTATATCCAGCAACATCAAATTACTAATTTTAACTTAATAGAGAACAGTCCTAATAGAACCCATGCCTATCGTAGTTTCGGTATAAACCCACCGCAGCAGCCAGTTACCCGCAAACGCTCCCCACCACCCAAAGAACATAAGTCCAAAAAACAAACTGGACATAAAAATTCTAATTCTCATGCCACACAACCGACTCGAATCCCCTTCGCTGTCCGAACGATCACACTACACTATATAGACTAAGTGCCTGCTGGCCGCCCATCTGAGAACACAACCCTTTCTTAGATTCACCTACACTAAGGCAGTATGAAATGCTCAGATGTCCCACCCAAGGTGGGGGTTCGTTTCGTTGTGGAAGGAAATGGAGTTGTTAAATCTATATGGAAGGGTGAAATGGGTTTCACTCAACGTCGATGGGTGTTTTGAGAGCACATGGGTGGACAATGCGGGTAGGTGAAGTTGAGCAAAGGCGTTTCGAAGGATAGAAGTGAAGGAGGATATTAAGATCATGTAGGTCACAGTCATTGAGTTAGATCTTCACGAGGCAATATTCAGCTGGATAATCTATGTGTTGTACTTCTAAGCCGGCGAGTCTTTGACCGTCCGCGACTGCTCGCGTCCTACTGAGGAGGAAAGTACGCAAGACTAATGCAGCAGCATGCGGTCTTCTCCGAACACCACGCGAACAAAGTTCTAGTATACGAGAATCTAATTGTACGGGCTAGGAAACAATGTAAGCTCGTCGTTGTGCTCGCATGCCGAGTAATATCCAACTCCTATCGCACTACCTTCTCATCGCTCATGGGAGTATATGTTCAGTGACTCCAGCCGGTCAAGGCTTGTGAAAAGGTGAGACATGTGCAGAGAGGCAATGACCTGCAAATCAGCGTCAGCTGTCAGGAAGGTCAGCCAAATACAATGAATACGCATTCCTGTCACTGGGTAATTCAGGTATTACGCACACGTAATTCGTGAATATATACAGTCGGCACTTTGTGATGCGCTGCCAGGTAAGTCAAGAAGTGGGCGGTTAACCAGCCGAAGGTAGACAATGGACAACCTTACAGCAAGTAGCACAGCAAGAGGTACTGACAATGCATGTAAATTTTGGATTGTCAGAGACTCGATCTCCTTCTCATGTGCGTAAAAGGAACTCTGTCTGTTGTGCACCTGGACATGGGAGGGTGAGATTAAGACCAGCGCGAGCCCAAACAACAGTGAAAATTTTCAGCATAAGCGACTCTCACCTTCTCAACTCAGGACAGGGAACTCTGCGGGGTGAAGGCAAAGCTCCAAGACACAGTTGAGTATTCAATCGCATCGACAGCCGTCATAGTAGATGTCCAAGAAGTGAGCCTAGGCTTGAACATGTCGGCAATGCTAACAAACAAAACATTCTTCCTCAAGAGCCCAGACAAGCTGGGCAGCTCAATGAAAAGAGAGAAAGCAAAAGAAGAATGGTCGCGTCGCTCAGAGATAATGCAAGACTGAGGACACAGTGGCTTGACTGTCAGCAAGCTGAGGGAGTCGAAGCCTACGGACAAAAATGAGATTAATGTTTGACCTCTAGTAAGAGGATACAATCGATTAAAATTGTAAGAACAGATACTACACTTGATCTAAGCCAGAAGGCACTGGAAGAGCTGTTAGCATGGTTCCTGTTGAATACTTGGGGTGGGTGTGAAACTTACAAGAGAGCTGGAGAGTTGGTGCAGGGCGGGAGGTGGAGGGGATTATATACTCCCAGGAGGGGGGCCTATGCACGGGCCCTGGTCACGTGCGGATGGCTGCCTCCAGGACTGCGAACCCATGCTTGCTGGCCAATGGAGTAGCTTGGATTTGATAGATTTAGGCAGCAGGAGAAGGCAGTGGAAGGCTGGAGAATTTCATGTGCGGGCTGCAGTTGGTTGGGGTAAGAGCGTGTTGATGAGGGTCAATCAATCTGTAAGGATAGCAACAGGATGTAATATATCACCCCATTCGCAAAATTTCCACGAGGATAAGCTTTAGAGGAAATTCGTAAACTGATTCCTATCATAGGTTCATCCACAAGATTCCTTATCGTAATATTAGAAGCCCGGTTAGATTGTATATTTTCGGCGAATCGGATGTAATTTTCGACACGAAGTGAAGAAGATTGGAGATGTATGTGATATGTACTCTGTCGTGGAACAAGAATGGCCTGTGTCTGGGAAACCAGAGCATTATTGCCTCTCTTGGTAGTCTGATGAACAGATAGAATTCTCCTCAGTCGCCTTATGGCTCATGATCTATGATCTATCGAGCCCTCCGCCAGAGCAGTGGCCATTGATATGAGATTAGACTGCACAAACACTCTCTCCCCTAGTGTTCATAAATCCTTCAGAGCTCTCTACAATACTTTGCCACTTTTCTAGCACAGTTGATTCTTGCCGTCTACCACCGCGTAGCTTTCCGACCCGTACGATCCGAACGGCTGTGTAGGAAACCCACCGCCTGAGTTTCGCTGCTCAACAGCATCAGACGAGTAACAATTATGTTGAGCCTACGGTCTTATTTCTTTCCGTCACTGATTGTACGGTTTTGGTTTCTGTGATAGAAGTCGATAAGTTCTGCTTTGCTGCATTCATGGCCTTGTGTTTTCGAGCAGATCATCTTGTGCAAGGTACATTCTATTAGGTTTAAACACGGAAATCCTACTGTGTGCGAAGCAGTGAGCGAAGCACATAGCGCCAAAATAGCGATGATCAGTTTCATTGCGTTTTTTGAGGTGATGGTGAAAAGGTGTTGTCGTGTGAAAGAAATGATTCGAAGACAACAGTGTTGGAAGAGGGTTTGGTATCGAGAAAGTCGAGCAATTTATAGGTCAAGGGAGAGAAGTGAGAAATGGTTCTTGAAGATACATATATCTTATCCGACTGATGATGTTGGGGCTAGGGGCTCAGCATTTCCTTATGCGGCGCATTCCAATGGTTACGATACAACATTCTTGAATTGGCCACATAATGATAATTTTGTCACCGCAGCGAGAATCTCTGCCACTGGGATTGCGGCGCATTGTAACGGCTACAATGTTCTTGAATTAGCCACGTAATGACAATTTGGTTGCCACTGCAGGAGTCTCCACCACTGCGATTACGCTTGCTGTACTCCGCGTAGCAATTGTTTGAGGTATATACGAGGAGATTTTGTGGAAACAGAACATTCCTTGTCTTCTCTCATCATGTCTGATGCAACAAATCTTACATCACGAAAATTTGCCTTTTTTCAAAATGAACCAAAAGTCTTACAAAGGTTGTTTCTCAAATGAAAGACTAGTATAGAGTGTCCTATAAAGTATAGCCTAAGAAGAGTATGTTGAAATCTTATTCCAAATCAAAACAGTAAGGTGCATCGCATTCGAAATAAAGGAAACAAATATTCTCATTCCGTAAGTTCACTCGGTAAAGTTCATTCGGACAACTCCTTTAGTAAGTTTTTTGAGGTTTAGGAGTGAAGAAACGAGTAAACAATTTTAACCATACAAGAGTGACCCTTGTCCTGCCATAGACGAGTGAAGGCAATAGCGCGGTAGAAGTGCGATAATCAGTTGTGAAAGCTTATCATATGAAACAAAAGCTGGGGCTTGGAGAAGAGTCATTTCCTTCCTTCCGTTGGGCGCAATATCAATTTTATGTCGTTGGAAAACTCAGGCCTCTCGCTAGAATAAACTTGGAGTAAGTAGTAAAGACATCTAAAATCTCTGCAACAACGTCTTCGATGTTGGATCCAATAGGACATCTAACTACTTTACTTATTGGGCCGTGTGAAAGCCAATCTAAGTTAAGTCTCAGTGTTTCAAGGTCGAAAGAGCTGCTACCGATGATTAGCTTGCGTGTGATGTTTAGTAGAGCTCTCTGCGCCTGACGTCGATCTGGAATCCACGACGGAAGGTTGAAATCGTACGAGTACAATAATTCAAACGCAAAAAATGCCACCAAAATTCTTGCTTGTATGAGTGAGAGATGATTATATGGCACACTAGTGCAGTATAAACCATCACCCAATCTTGATCATAATCCACGGTCGGCAAGGGGGCCTCGCGACCGCGAATTGCTGTACGCTTATCAAGCTCACATAGGTAAAATAGACGATTCCGAAGATCCGAACACTCATTCTGATGTAGATTCAAGAGAAGCTTATCTAGGGGCTTTGGCCAGGCTGCACATTGGTTGTGTTGATTGCCATTTCAAAATACCGAGAATACAATGCCAGCAAAATTGCTATGCCTTGTCTTTTCAATGCGTTCATTCCAGATCCGAGCCTTGTGTGTCTGTTGATAGATCTCTCCCACCAGCTGCACTTATATATCTCTCTCATTCATACCTCACTGGTTCAGGCAAATGGCATCAATTCACTGATATCGAGGTGTTGTTGACTTGCGAAAGCATCCCAGCATCTCTTCCACGTTTAGGGTAATCTTTAAGTGGGAGGTTAAATCATCGCAGAGGAGCAGCGAGGTAGATTCAGGATTTGCCCCCCAGCAGTAGTTAACAGCGTCATAATTCGGTGGTCCTGACAGGTCATAGCGGAGTATCGATCGGTCAGCATGAACAGCAGTAGCTTGGAGTGGTGGTGGGAGCACGATAATGCTGATTGTGACGGGGTTTTCCAGAGGCTGGTAAGAGTATAGTAGTGGAGAGCTGCCTGCCATGTTCATATTGCTTGAAATCGCGTCGCATGCGAATCACCCTTGAGAATATTTTAGCGACCCTATTTATAGGATTCGATTCAGTGATAATGTGTTGTTAAAGAGATGGTGGTTGAATGTTAGTGTCTCGGCCTCGTCAGGTACCTTCAGTCTTGCGCCTGGAATATCCTGATGCATATCCCCCCGCCTTCCAACATTATCAACACACATCCTTTCTGAATTTATCATATATGAAGACTACAGTCATTAGTAAAAAACGAAATTGGAAGATTTGGATAATATAGTAGTTGATTTATCTTCACAAACGATTCTGTTCGCAATCCAAGATTCAGAACTGTCTCAATGAAAGCTTTGTCCATCAATGTATGGCAACTTAGGTAAGCAATCTGTTTCTGGTTAGCCTATCATAAGCTGTTCGTACGTCAACTCATCGTGGCGGAGCAACACATCGCCTCTTGACAACAACCCTTTATATGGCATCCATTTATTTGTGACCAGATACATAATACGAATAACGATCTGTCATGACGATTAAGACAGCTAGCATCGTCTATATGCTGTGAGCAACCGAAACGACAACGGCGCCCGCATTGAATACGCAGCTGCGCATTTCTCCCGGCAGTTCCTAATTCTATTCTTGGCCATTAACATCAGTGCTCAATTAGCTCCGAAGTCAATGATCTATTGCTTGAAGGCGTAGACATCGCGCTTCACCATAACGGTCCCGGCGGTGCCTTTTCACATTAGGCCTGAAGATTGAATCACCGCCTCTGTTGCCTATATCTCAAAGGCTGGTACTCTTTCTTTCTTGTCCCACTATCAATCGCTTCCCACAGAATTCCAAAGGTCACCCTTTCGCCTTGTTGGTCTAATTTCGACTCACCTTCGTTTCCACCTCCGAAATCAGATTTGTAAACTTACGGATACATCAACATCGAATCACGCGCGGAGTTCGTTATCTAACTCATAATCTCCCCCCAAGGTTCTTAAAAATATTGCGAGTTGTGCGAGAAGCTCATTCAGTTATACTGCTCAACACTCACTCCCTACCTTGTTATCCCAGAATACGGAAACTAGTGCTAGGTAAAGAAGATCAAATCGCTTTCGAGCAGGTCTTTCTATAACACGTCAATTCCTTTACTATCTATCTCTGTCAAGCACATTTCATTGGCCCGGGAAGATGTCATACTGTCGAACTTGCGATCATCGCAATCATGCAATGCATGCTTGTCCGTCTGTCCCACAGGCCTTGAATATCAGCTTGGTGACTCTTAATCTTAAGACACCTATCTCAACACCCACCACGACTGCCTACGTTGCGCTTAATCACGTGTTAAACGATATCGTCGAAACGGCAGAGTCTTCCACGCATCCAACGACTTTCACAGCATGGTCGCCTTGTTTATCACACTCAACATCCAACACCGTCATGATTCTTACTACTGCGAGTAAAAGTTGTTCTGATTCAGCGGCTCCGATTTTCGATCCTCTTCTCCCGTACCTGAATGAGCCACCCAGCGTACGGCACGTCTACTTCGATTTCTCCATCATCTCTCTCGCTCCAAAATCTAGCGATGAAAAAATACCATGCGACATTATCACAGTACAAGCTCCAAACCCTGGTGTTGCTACCGCTATTGGCAAACGGTTCGGTTGGGATCCCAAACGTTCTTCTCTCTCCATGCAGATGGCAGCTACAGCCCCAGCTGCCTGTCGAACTGGAGACTTGGTACGTGATTTTTGGGCATGGGCTGAGTTGCATCCTGGAGATCCAATATCTCCTTCGAGTTCACTAGGGAGCTCTCATGAAGTAATTCTTCGAAATACCAATTCAGACGAGAAGAACATGGGATTGTTTTACCCTGAGGATGACGAATTTTTGCCGAGTGAAGACGAGACGCTGGTAATGATCTTTCAGTGGGCATCACATGCCGATGGGGACAGATTCAAACACCCCACGCAAAGGAGCATGGGCCACAACAAGACGATTGTCAATTCAGATATGTTTGATGCCCATGTTGCACATCCGGTGCGCCAACTCGAAGGGATCGGTGCGAACGTCCAGAAATTCAGGCTTGAATTGCGTAGTGTTGAGGAAAGGATCCAGGCAAATGGGCCGACTATAAGGGAGAGGAGCGGGAGCAAGAGGCTGAGTATCATGGCATCAGGGTTTGGGGAGCGAGTAATAAGTGGGCTGTGGAAATGATTCGAGGAGAAGAGTCATAAACGTTGAGCGACTTTTCCGACCGTGATGGTTCCTTGAGGCATCTGAATCATTAAAGAGACGTTCAAGGATCTGGAGCGCATGTGCTTCCATCGGATGATCCTACAAACATGGGTTCGAATAGGCAATGACGACTTTAACGAAGAGAGCATGTGGGTGCCGGTGGCGAAGAAACATGTCAAAGCAATGGATCAATGCACAACGGGAGCACGGACGGCGTTCCAAACAGGCGGTATACACTGAAATCATATGACCCGTCAAATCAAGGCGAAGTGTGTCCCAGCTTTCTCGTACCAGAACTAACGTGACATTCGATCCATCCTGAGGTCTGTAATCCGTCGACTAAACCCATGTCAAGCTCAAGGAAACAATTTGCCTCAACATCAAATGACAAAGGCGATCCACTAGGTCAATCTGCTGTTGTACCTTCCCAAAACAATACCCATTAGAGAGAACATCTTTTTCAGCAGCAATATTGCTTCGTAAACAGTCCAGGGTCTGGACCAGTGCGGGAGGAAGCCGTCGCCAAGCTGAGCCTCCACCCAAGCCCGTGGGAAGGGGAACAGTTGCAGAGGTCGAAACAATAGTCCACGACCAGCCACGCACGCGTAATCCTCAGGCACAATTCGGCCCCTTACCAGCCCTATCTCTCTATACTTCCCCGCAAAGCACGGCCGACTATTTTCTCTCGCAGCGTGAGGCGATGCGCCGATATGCACAATGAGTGGGGGCTGCGCCAGGATTGCGTGGCTCAGCAGCTGTGGCGTAGAATATGATTGGACGAGAGTGCCCCTGTTCCGGCGAGCGCGAAGGGCATGGCAGCTGAGCAGACGACAGTGCATTGCATTTGGAGCCGCAAGCGCAGAAGAGGCATTAATGATTTTGTCTGCGGCGGAGGAAGGATTGCGTATGTTGATAGAGTGCGATGCAACGGTGGAAGCTGGGGCTCAGGAGTTATGATGGGGTCGGAAGCGGGCCGTACGGCACAGATACTTCAATATAAGACTTGGGGAGGAGGCATCATGCATGCTGGAAGAGGTATCGTGAGGTGTATGTACGTTGAAGTCATTCGTTTGATTCACAATGTCAACTCCATACGAGCACGACTTCACTAACTCTTACTCCGCTTATTCTCCACCAACAGGGTATACCGCGGACCCGAGAAAACAATCATCATGCATGAGGAACGATGCTATGGTCGAAAGCAAGGATATTGTGCAAGGACGAGTGCTTTGGCTTCCGCAAAAGCATGAACTACCGGAAAAGGCGGTACGGCGAGCACATGGAAAAGGTGCCGTGGAGGAAGGCATCTACAACCACCCCGTTGTTATCATCTCAAGACCAGAAGAAGAACCCAATATCGTTCACTTTCATCTGGTAGGTCGAACCGTAGTAAATCCAGAGATGTAAGAAGCTAATCGACAATCAGATAACATCCTTCCAAGGGAAGAAGCTGCACGAAATATACGGCAAACCGAATGAGTTCCATGCAAGCCGTCGATCCTGGTATCTTCCTGTGTATCCATCTCCTGAGCACCCGGATGCTCAATCCAAAAAGTCCAAAAAGAGGTTTCCAACGCTCGATCTGGCAGATAATGCCGTCCTTCGCTGGGACAGTTACGTGAACCTTCGACATGTATACAAAATCGACTGGACCTTTTTACGCCCCTATGCCAACCCAGATACCCCAAGCATCTCCCAATATCGATTCGAGAAGGAGTCCATGATCCGTCTCTTGGCGAAGAGTCGGTTCTTGACCACATACGAAACAGGATCACAGCACCAGGCACCTATTTCTTTGCAGATACCGACACCATATGTGCACACCAATGAGATGGACAGAGGTACTCAGACCATATCGCCTATTTCGGACAGATCCCTCGGATCGAATCGATCAGCATACTCGCCAGTTTCCCAGCCGGCTTTTTTAGGGTTGAAGTCCACCAGAGGTGGACATACGCAATCAACACCTAAAGCCCCTCCTGACGACAGTGACGAAACACAGAGGCCGAGAATCATCCAATTTATCTTTCGGTGTATTTTGAAATGGCCATGGACAGTGTTCAAGCGCCTTTGGGCATGGCTACGATCGTAGGAAGACCGGATAACCATATCTTCACAACTTCAACAGTTGCTTCGCGATTTTGAAGCCTTATTCAACAATGACCCGGATTCTGGTGTGGAATCGACGATGATCATGGAGCGATATACCCAGAATGATTATTTTGTTGTCCAAATTGATCTTGGAGGATTTCCTTAGGGGTTGGTGGAAGGGATGTGGTTTCCATTGTAGAAATGAGTAACGGCCTTGACGAATCATGTGGCGTTTAAGGATCCAGGTATGGTTTCTTATATTTCTTAACCCATTCAATCGTATGTACAACATGGATGTCAATCTCATCGTTCTTCTTCAAAGTCTCCCTCTCTTTCCAATAATGTTGCAGGATGTGAAGAGTCGCGTCTTGTTCCCCTTGTAATATATCACTAGCCAGCGCGAGACGGATGAATACCCAAATGGACTCGAACTTAAGTTGAAGATTAATAGCGTATTCCAAGACTTGTTTGACTATGCTATGTCTCTCAGCAACTAAATGTACCATTGAGAGAAGATGAAGTAGGAACGTCCATCCGGAGATGTCGCTGGGATGCTTACAGCACCACTCTTTGACGAGTACGGAAGAGGCTGAGACAAGAGACTGGAAAATCGACGCGTTACTGAATTCTATTTCCTCTCTGTGTAATGTTTTGATCTGGGTATGAAGTCTTCTTGCATACTGCCACGCATAATAATTCTTGGGATGCCGTTCTCCGGATTTAAGAACGTCGTTTAGTTCCGCTGTTACCAATATCAGGAGCTGGTTTCCTGATTCATCAAGTGTCCTAAGAGGAAGCCGCAGGTTTAAGAGCCAAAGACGATGGTGCCAGAGAGTTGGTGATTTGGATTGTCTATGTAATGGAGAAGTTAAGATGCTATTAATGAACACAAGCTCCCGAGAGACTGCGCTTTGATAGTCAGTTTCATTGAAATCTTGACTGTCTCTAATACGGGTCAGGTATCTCTTGCGAAAATTTGCAGCTGTAAGGTGTTCCGGGTCGAAGAGTAGTATCATTCTCGACGTGGACAATGCAAGCTGATTCACTAAGAGTTAGTGAGAGCGAATCTTTTGTATTGAGAATGTACAATTGCTCACCGAAGATGCCTTTTCGATCTCGACACTCGAGAAAAAGAGTTGTCGAGCTTGCAAGTAAGCCAATGCAAGGATCTTCTTAGGCAAGCCAATATTGATGCCATCCACCATGCATATTCCATTTTCAGGTTCAATATGTGGAGGTAATATTTCGATTTCGACGACCTCTTCCTTGTGCGCATTGAAGAAGTCATCTAACATTGTGTACGCTAGATTTTGCATAGCGAGCTGGGCCTTGAGTTTCTCAGCCATAGTTCCGATTTTCTTTTAGGAGTCACCAGCTGAGTATTCATATAAGAGAAAAGAAGGAAACCATGATACCTTCATTCACTAGAGGAGTGAACGTGTGAAAGTGAAAGTAAAGGTGTGCAGATAGTTGAGACAACTGGGCAGGGACAGGTAAGCAACCGCACGGACCACGGACCATCCCACTGGCCAAATTCACCATGGGGCAATGACATAACAGCCCACTTGCGGTGTCCCATCTACAACACCATGCACTGAACCCGATATCCAGCTTCTACCCTTTTCGTCTCATTCCGTCGCAACCATGCCATCCCTCCTTCTTGTAGTGTTCATACTACAGTTAGCCCTCCACGTCATCAATACCGTAGGCGCGAGCACAGTAACAGAAGTGGTGCGTCTTACCACCTATGACATTGGCATAGTAGTGCACAAGGCTGACAATAATAGCTATGGATTCTATACAATAAACTCCCTACACCGACGTCTGGTTCCGCGCAGAAATCACAGAAGCTGAAGAAGGAGGTCGTGCGCTTGAAGCGTGAACTGGGAACTGTGTCCGCCCAGGACGACTTTGCACGATGGGCCAAGTTGCAGCGGCAGCATGACAAAGCTTTGAGCGAGTTCCAAAAGATTGGTACGTTTTCCACCAAGGAAAGTAGTTTTCAAATTTACGTGTTCTAATAAAGTGTGTTTGTATAGACAACTCCCTCCGCACCCACCAAAACACCTTCAACTCAGCCGTGTCCACACTCCGATGGCTTGGAACCCAGGGCCTTCGCTTCATCCTCCAGTTCTGGTTCTCAAAATCGCCTATGTTTTGGATACCGCAGGGTTGGGTGCCTTACTATGTTGAGTGGATACTGTCGTTTCCTCGCGCACCGTTGGGCAGTGTTAGCATCAACATCTGGGGCATCGCCTGTGCCAGTATAATTGCGCTGGTAGGAGAGGCAATAACAGCGTCGTACGTTCTTATCACAAAGAAGCCGCTTCCACTTGGAGAGAAACAAGGGGAGCCCATGACCTTCGCAGCCAATCCCAAGAGAGGCCAGGCGGGCGAGAAAAAAGAGCTGTAGTCGTTGGAACACAAGCAAACGAGACATTGCGTACAAAACATTTTATCAATCATAAAGACCGCATCATGGGTTGATGAAATCAACATGGAATAATGGAAGGATGTGATGTTTCCCATCAATTAGACGCAATATCGTCCTGGCTTTCGCTCTGATACTGCAACACGCGTGGGAGGACCTTGGCAGGTCGTGGATTTGCTATAGGCCGCAAATTGAACTCGTGACCGTGGGAGAGAAAAAGATCGCCGAGTCTTCGAAAGGGCCATTCTACATAACGATGGAGGGTTTCCTCCTGCATCTTCTTCTCCCAACCAAGGCCAGAATCACACGCAGTCATTTTTAACTGTGCATGTTCGACGACATAGAGAACAATCTTTGGAAGAAACTCTTTTCCGCAGAAGGTTTCCAATGGTAGTGTGGTTGGAAGTTGGAAGGATGAGGATATTGCAGAAGAAGATCGCAGTCGTAAGAAAATTGGTTTGAGAGAAAAGATATGCCAAGGCGCGCTAAACGGGCCGAATTTCTTCCGGATGGCTGCCCTTATGGAGCCACGAGTGTGGAGCCTCCGTTGAGGTCCACTCGCTTCGTTTTTACATCGTCCATCTGAGATCTGCAAGTCTCAGTCGATGATACCATTTCATTTATTCTAGCAGCAAGTATACCTCATAGAGAACTTTATCCGAAATATATCCATTCTCCGCACCGAATGGAGGAAGATTTTCGAAAGGAGAAAGCCACTCACCTGCAGTCATATCAAAACCCGGCGCTTGAGATTCATGCACGAGATACAAGAAAGCGAGACAGTGGCTGCTGAGTCAAACTAAACAAGCATGTGGATTGATTATGACAGCCGAGGCTCATCTTACTCCTGCCAACAAACCAATTGAGCAGAGAGATAAAGCTCTGGGGCACAGCAAATTATCAACCCAAAAACCGAGGTTTACCGGTACGGTCATCAATTGGAGAGTGCGGGGTGGAATCCCGAGTTCTGGGAACATACGAAGGTGATGAGGCTATGGCACAATATCAATGTCTCGAGGGTATCGTACACGAAGCTGACGGGCGCCAATGAAGTGGTAAAGGTGAGACATCGCCGATTGACGGAACGCGGACACGGTTCTTCCAGGTTTTGATAGAATGGAACATAAGTTGGACATCGCCGTCTTTAATCAACAAGGCGCTTTTTGTATCATCTAGAATTATGATAGAAGCTTTGACTAAGCTTGGGCCATAGGTTTTGTCCTTGGTCATGTCACACCTCGGCCTATGGGGGCTCTGTGTGGCAGATCGATATAAGCCACTCGATATGAGCTTCACGTCCATAATTTGACCTCTCACTCCTCCTTACGGGCCCAACCGGATTAACAAGTGCGGAACATCAGCCGCAAAATACATGCAAGCCGGGTTGTTGGGCAATGTCACGAATGTTTTGCAGTTGGAGGCAATTCCCATGCCCAGAATGGTAGTCAGTCAGGTCTGGCAATAAAGAAAGGACAGGGATGATTGAGTAAGATCAACCCCGAAGTCTGCGCGTACATGGAAGCGATGGGACGATGCTGTATGCGTTCTTGTCGTGCAGCTGTCGGTTGAGGGGATACGAGAGGACGGTAGTGTAGATAGGGAGGCCCTGAATGAAATCAAATGGTAAGAGTTGACGCTTTTTAATATCGAATCGGAAGGGCTGCATAGAGAGCTAACCGAGGCTGCAATAGGATGAAGGAAGGCAAGAAATGTCGGCTGAGACAGAGACTACGGAAGAAGGTCGCTTGCTGCTGTGCCGCGTAGAAGGGGAAAAGAGTAACACGGTCGCTGAGCAGGCAATCAAACGCATCAATCAGTGATTGTATCACGCTGCAGATATGCTTCTGGTCACCCTGCATTGCTATTTCTGGCGCCGTGGTGAACGGGGGGCGAACAGGGAGGGCAAGGAAAACATGGGTAATCTGGCGGTATTTCGGCTGCCCAGGTTACTCGAAGGATGCGTGGCCCACCACGCGAAAGGGCCCGTATCATGGTGGGTGGCCACGTGTGAACAAGGGGCGGTTGGCGGAGTATCTCGGGAGACTTGTCCGTCAATGCTACGCTATGTTGAAAAGGATGGCGGTTGGACGTTTGTGACGAGTTGCGTGGATGTGATGAAGGCCAGTCTGCGGGGGTAGAGAGGGAAAAGGAGGGAGCTGGGAGGAGAAGAGAAAGGGTCAACGTCTGGACAACGGGGCGGGCTCGGCTGTCTGCGGGGAAACAGCGGCAGCGCGGGAGCGGGACGGAGACTGGCACGACTGGTAGATTTCATCCATCCCATACCCGTCCGGTCGCTTTTTTTTGGCCTGCTGGCTGGGCCTGCCTTTGCCTGAGAGGAGGGGGAGCGGAGGGAGAACCCAAAGGTGAATTTCAGAAAGTCACCTCGAAGATGTCATCTCGTTTCAGCAACTCATCTCCCGCCATGCCCCACGTCCGTTCATGCAACACCACTTTCATGGACAACCCACCCCCCTGGGTCCCTCCATGCGCTCACCGACACACCCACACGCCTTCTTAAGCCCTACCTGGCTCTTCTTACCAGGGGAGGGATACGCCGCACGCGCACTTGCCGTGTTTTTCCATCCTTGGAGACCACCGCCTACTTGTCTTGCTACATTGCAGCCGCTTAGGCTTCCTGGAGCATCCAACAACTCCAGACTTCATATACTAGGTGGTCGGCGATAGACAAATCCATCCGCCTGGTTCAACTAGCCCTTTTGGCTTCATTCCTAGTGCCCACGGCCATCATGTCTGCGCCTCAAGCAGACGGCGATTCCGCATTCGAGATTGATCCGAACGTAGGTGATCTCTAGAGAGAACACCGCAAAATTCCATGTCTAACACACACAGATTGATGAGGGTTCGTCGATAATAGACTTCACAGACGAATTGTGTGTCACCCGCTCGCGTAACAAAGTTTACCCTTGACTAATCGCCCATAGGGAATCTTTCACAACTTCACTGACACCCAGTGTCAAACAATATCCATACGAGCATGGACGCCGCTACCACGCCTTCAAGCCCGGGAAATATCCTCTCCCCAACGATGAACCCGAACTCGACAGACTCGACCTGGTACATAGGATGATTAAGAAAGTCCTGGGAGGACGTCTGTTCCTCGCACCCACTACCGACTTCCACTCGACCCTCGATCTAGGCACTGGGACTGGCATCTGGACAATGGAGATGGGAGATACTTACCCCGGTTCTGAGTTTTTGGGCAACGATCTCAGCCCAGTACAACCCACCTGGACCCCACCTAACGTGAAATTCGAGGTGGACGATATCGAGAGCGAATGGGCATTCGGCCTCGAGCCACGCTTTGATTTCATCTTCGCACGCGGATTGGCTTTCGCAGTTAGCGACTTCCCCAAACTCCTACAACAGGCCCACGCGAACCTTAGGCCAGGTGGTTGGATCGAGTTCCAGGATTTCAATGTCGAATGGTACTCCAAGGATGGAACCCATACTCCGGACAGCGATGCCGCAAAATTCATACAGCTACTGGTAGATGCAGCCAGAAAAGCTGGAAAGGAGCCGAGCCCTGGCCCAAAATTGGAGCAATGGATTAAGGATGCTGGCTTCCAGAGCGTGGTCCATCAGAGGTTCAAGATTCCTGTTGGCCCATGGCCTAGAGATCAGCACCAGGTATGAGATTTCGACCCGCTCGTCTTCAATGTATTGACAATGAAAGCAGAAGGAAACGGGACTATTTAATCTCTCACAAGCTCTCGACGGCCTTGAGGCATACTCATTACGACTCTTGACAACGGAACTGGGATGGCAACCCGAAGAGGTGAAAGTTCTATGCGCCAAAGTCCGCAGTGATCTGAAGTCCAAAGCTTGTCATCGCATAACGGATTTGTAGGTGTACTTAATGATCACTCGACATTGAATATTGCTAATCAAGTCGGTAGTCACGTCGTTTACGCGCAAAAGCCATAACCTGAACCGTGATCACCAAATCATGATGACTTATCTCTGTTTTTGAAATGCGAACAGGGGGGCAACGTTTTCGTATTATCACTCTGAATACCCATACTTCAGTCAGCCCCCGATGTTGAAATCAATATAACTATAATTGATAATGCTCTAGGCATTATATTTACCTGAGCCTTGGGGATCCCAGTAGTCGTAGCTGGAGGTTATGCATAATGCATAGCAGATAATTGATGATCTGCTCGTTTTCATGGATGTCCAACAATCCAATCAACTTCTACTTTCATCCATGATGGTTACGCTCTCTCATGATCTATGAAACGCTTTGCGGAATCAATCATACAAGGATGATTTCCTGACCCACATGTCTTTCAAGCCTCAAGCAGTTGAGGGTCATAACGTTAACTATTCCATGTCGGTCTTAGAGAATTGATTGAACATCGGCATGGTTGCGGTGCATCCGACGCCAATCAGTCACTAGACTACATACTCTAAGCTTCTCACTGGATTTTGCTTCGGGTAGCAACGCGACTACTATGTTTCTCGTTATTAGGGGATACGATCCTCATTGTTATAAAAACATACGTTCTTCATGTCTTCGGTACTGCGCGAATCACGTTCATGAATGCGAGCCATGAACATACACATAAAGGCATACTTCATAGCTACAGTACCAAACTGAACGAATGTCTATTATGATTACTGACTGAAATATCGAACCCACACTTTGTTAAGCTAGAAAAGGAAATATGAGCGATAGTCCTCGTAGCATAGCTCCATCATAGTCTGTATCATGATGTGTGAGACAGCCCTGGAGTAGTCTAACTATGTCGCAGGTGTGCGTGGGACCCTTGCGATGATAGGTGTCTTGGCACACAACACTGCTCGTCAACGACCTCGTTGAGGGGCATCACTGTTCCATTTATGCCAAACTTGAAGCAAAAACACTTGCTCTTGTGCGTCACCCTTATTTTTCACAATATGGATCCTTTAGAAGCGAGGTCCGCAGATGTGGCTTCCGTCCCCTCGAGGACGCTGACTTCACAATATTGTTGCGCACTTCTCATTACCAGGATCACCACCCATAGAGATCCGAAACAACCAACTTACTACCCTTCCTATCGACTTGTTCCCGCATCCATTACTGCATTCGGAAAAGTTGACATGCTTGACGTGGTCGGCCGGGCCCTCGTCACCGTACAATACAGACCACGCTCATCCATGAACATACAACTTCTCTTCCCGATTTCAGCTTCTTCTGTCCTACCGATGCATAACGTCATTCCTAGTCGCAATCTACTTAACAGTCGCCAACTCATGAATTAGTCCGTGGCGATCATTCATTCGACCGTCAAATTTGCTAGCAGTCATCAGTGTCATGACTTCCCATTATGCTGACGAGATTGGCGAATTAAAGGAGTCACAGAACGCACACTTCAATCCAAGCGACTACGAGGAAAAGATATCGGTTGAGCCTGATATAGGAGATCAGAGACAGTCGGTTTTCAAAGCACTTCCTAGCCGTCCTACCACCCCGAAAAGAGTTATGCATAGATTCAGATTTTCCGCAGTTTTCGCATTTGTGAGTGCGATAGTTGCATTTTCTTTGAAGCTTGTTTTATTACTGGCTGGTCAAGAGCCGGGTACGCTTGAAGGGGATTACATATTCGCTGTACGTCACATACACATGAAGCCGGGCAATATCGGACGCTGACTCTCATCAGATAAACGCTTCACGGCTTGGTCAAGACATCATTCGCTTCGAGAGAGCAACAGCAACATCAGCAGCACCTTCAGCAATATCTTCAACAACTAGGCCATCAAATCCACTAGACCCCTTGAATCCCTTGTCGACATCAAACCCTCTCAATCCCAGTAACCCAAATAATCCCTTCAACCAGCTCACGGACTCGATAATCGGGAATATTACCGATACTATCAATAGCGGCACACAAAATGCAATAAACCAAGTCGTTGCGGCGCTGGTAAATCGTGCCGGCGTACAGCCTCAATACCTTCTCTTCGTAGAGAATATCTGCGAAGGCAACACGACAGTTGAGAAATGCTCCTCCTACGACGACAAACAAGCAGGTAAAATTCATACCATCCCCAACATAATTCATCCTACTCATCCTAACGTCCAGGTCTTAACGTCCTAACAAGAGATATCCCATCCTCCATCATAATCGGCCAAACCAATGTCTCAGTCCCCCTAATTGCCAAACTATCCCACTCATTCAGTTCCCTCTCATCCGGCATTTCCACTATTCGCAAAGCCATCTTCGCTTTTCTCGTCATGTCGCTCGTCGTAACTGGTCTCTCCGCTATAACCTCACTCCTTGGCGTATTCTTTCCGCATTCGCGTGTTATCATTTACTTCAACATTCTATATCCTCTTCTGGCATCTGTGTCGCATCTGCTCACTGCTATCATCCTAACTGTGCTCATTGTTGGTATTACGAAGGTTGTGGGGGGTTTGGGGAGGCGGTTGGTGTGTTTGTTAAGCAGGGAGGCCGGGCGTTGTTGTTTGTGTGGTTGGGATGGTTGTTCGCGACGTTGCCGCTGATTTATTGGAGTGTGATATGGTTTGTGGAGATTAGGACGTGGTCGTTTGTGAGGAGGGTAAGGACGGAGGAACAGGTGGGGAATTGGAAGGGAGCGCATAAAGAAGTATGGATGGATTTGAAAGGGAAGATGGACATATGATACATTGAAATTAAAAAATGTGTTATTTTCTTCAACAAGGCTGGGCTCGGTGGATACCTAGAATGCAGGGGTTTCTACCTCGTATTGATGTTGCATTGGACGAAACCGAGGTGCCAGACAAATACTATTCTTATCTCCACGAATATATCAAATTATGGTGGATCCGAAGGCCCTATATTATTGTCGACATCCATTTTTCAACTATGCTGATCTCACCCTAATACGGCACTGATCGACCGTGCATGGCTGCGCCCTACCTTCTTGCGAATTACTTGAACAGGAAATAAACGTGAGAAAGCTTAAGCTTGTGCAAGGCCGAGTAACAAGAACGATCGACCTTTGTGCATGACTTTCCGTTCATGGTAATTCTGTAAGGTGCGATACTGCTTGTTGCGATGATGTTTTGGGGGCTGATGACGGCGTGGCTGGAGAGTGCATTAGGCATGCTTGGTTATGCTTAAATTTAGGGAAGGAGATAGAAGTATATATACGATGATGGATTCATTCATATTGATTTGATTATACTACATTACATATCAATCTCCGATACGTTTTAAATATTTGTTCAACCAACCATCATCGTTATCAACCACTACATTCTGATCACACATACCAACCACCAACCATGACCACAACCAATTTCTCCAACAACCCTCCCACGTCATATCAACAATTGAATCAACCCCATCATCTCCAAAACACCATCTCCTCCCTCCACCCATCAACCAATGCCTACGACAACACCCAAACCGCAACGATGCCTCCCGCTCCACCAACCCCAACCTCCACTCTCTCTACAGCCTCAACCATAAATACAAGCTACCAACCCTTTCGGCAAGACGCCCAAAATCAGTTCCAGAACTACTCCCGCACCCCCTCACCCCAACCCACAGGCCTAGCCCAGGAATACTACAATCAAACCCCCAACTCCACCCTCTCCCTCCCAGGCGACGCCCCAGAAACAGACCGCGGCCTCTTCTCCCACAGTAGTAGTCCCGGAGACAAGAGCAAAAAGAAAGAACTGGTAGACAAAGGCGTCAAATTCGTTGTCAAGCGCATCGAGAAGAAAATGAATAAACAAAGTCACGGAGGCGGGGGTCACGGTCAGGAGATGCAGAATGCAATGGAGGAACATGTTTATGGGGGTGAGGGACAGCAGACATATGGTGAAGGAGGGGATTATGGGTATGGGGCAGCGGAGCAAGGGTATGGGTATCCCGAGGGCATGTTCGATGGGGTACAGGGGTCGGGAATGGGGGATGTGGAAGGGGCGGCGGGGACGGGGGCGGAATTTGATTGGGGGGAGTTATTGGCGTTTTAGTGATGGAGCGGGGAGCGCTGGGAGGGAGTGGAGGATGAGATGTACGATACTGGAATAGTTCAAGCAAAGGAGTTGTGATTTTGTGTTGTTGGCAAAAATTAATTTGTAAAAGAAAATTGTAGTTTCAAGGTTATCCCATGTATTGGTTTTGGAGGTTTGGTTCAAAGGATGGTGTATCGAGGCCGCCCTGTGTGAGTCTTGTTAGTGAGAGGGTAGTAGAAATTTTTCCGTACATGCGCTTACCCAGTCGAAACCTGACATGTCCATTAGCACATCGGCATTAGGATATGGCGAAACCAGGTGTGGGTTCTGGAGGTCGAAAAAGGTGGAATCAAAGGTAGGCTCGGTAAATTCCATGTGAGGGTCTGGCTTGGGGAAGGATGAAAAATCGAATTGTGACATGGGAGTTTCGGCTGCTAAAAAGCGTCAGTGTTCATACGTGACGTAAGGTTGAAAGAGGAAACGAGAAATAGTTTATCATACGATCAGATAGGGAGGCAGGCATACCTGGGGAGTTGTCTGTATCCTGTTCCAAAGCACCTGCTTTAGTAAGGACGAGCTTCACAGCCGCTGCGACTTTTTTGGCTTCACGGGACCTGTCACTGTACTGAACCCAGATCGCGAAAACGTTCTTCAGTGCTTCGACAATTTCAGCACGTGTGGGTTGACCACACCTGAAACGGGCATGTCCTGCAGCTGTTTCGTCAGGTAATGCCATGGGCGAGGCAATGTCTTTGTCCAGGTCAAGGGAAACAATCGTAGTCGCGAGCAAGAAATCATGGTTCACAATTGCCGATAATCGCCAACTGATCGACCAAACTCGGTACCTCCCAGCAAAAAGTCGACGTCCGGGGCGTGTGTCGGCGTCTATTACCTTCTGGAGCTCTAGTAGCTCGAGTGCTGCACCCACGCAAGAGGAACGGGAATACCGGTACCGTGGGTCGACCCTACCAAGGAGGTGGAACGGTCTATGTAATATTATTTGTGCCTTGAAGAAGTTTAATCCCATGTAGAGTCGGCGCATAATCACACCTGCGTCCTCGTGTTGAATATCCTTGGCACGAATAGCCTTCATGGAAGGAGGTAGCTCATCGTATACAGCCCGTAAAGCGGCGTCAAGCTCCATGACATCTGGATAAGCCGGTTGCTTCGCACTGCTGGTGAGATCTACAATGCGTGCAAATACAGCCTGGACTCGATTCCTAACCAAAGTATATAGTACTTGGGTTGTTTCAGTTGTTGGTCGAGATGGTGGTAGCTCTGTCATGTTTTCATCTAAGTCTTCGTCTTTCAGATTTCGGGGCTCCATAACATCTTGCATGGATGCTTGGATTGCTCGTGGCAATCCCAGTTGTACGGACTTGAAATAGCATGTTGGTCAGCATCTCTTGATGTTGTCGTTACTCGGTCATTACGTACCGACATCAGGTCTAGTTGCACAATCAATGCCCAAGTTCTTCGGCGCATTTCCGCTTCGAAAACCGAGATATTTGTGAAACGGGATGGCTCGCGATGATAACCCATTCGAAATGCGACACGCACAATCATACCTACAAGCATCCATGTACTGAACTGTGTATCTTGTGATCGAAAATATTCTGTGACAAAGTATTGTAGGAAGGTCTCAATAGTGTACGGAGGACATTTCGTGTAGTTCGCTAAAATCAAACACTGGACGAGCTTCTCCCTATAGAAGTCTAATTTGGCCGCACGCATTGCTAAATCCTTGGTATCTTCAGCATCTTTACTATCCAGTTCGAGGACATCGTGAAAACGGCTGGCAAGGGCGAACAGTGAGAATAATAACCCTATCCACATGACCGGTGTTTCTGACGGACGCTCCCAGAATGCATCGTATTCACGCTGGAATGTTGGGCGATGAATGATGGTTGGTTGCATCTCCATTGACAAGAAGTATGTTGCTAATAGCCTATCAGCCTCTGATTTGGTTGGTACAGCAGCCAATATGTCCTGTTATCACGGTGAGCTTTTCTTAGCATTGTCTACAGAAGATGATATGCCTTATACCTGGGACCTCACTCACATTTCGACTTGCGTGTCTTTGTTGGCCAAAAAGTAAGTCGGGACCACGAATTTCTTGCAAATACGGGTCTCGTGGTTGAGCAGATGTTGGTATTTTGTCTAATTCCTCTCGCAATTCGGAAATCTGCGTACAAGTCAGCTTAAGGAATGGTCTCCCGAAGATAATATTGAAAGTTGTTATGTTTCAGAGAAAAGGAGAAAAGCACTATATGATATAAGTTCTCATTTTCCACCAAAGCTCTTTCACATCGGGAATAGTCTAGAACCTTCGTAATAATAGACTTGGAGGAATTTAAAACTTACACCATCTAGGATACTACTCCAATGATTGCTATTTGTATAACTTGTAGCATCGCTGTCCAGCTTGACAGTCTCAGGAGCGCCTAGTCCTGGATGATTACTATAAGTGCTAGGCTGTTCTCTGACCGATGACAATAACTCTGAAAATTCACTCTTTTCACTGGAATTGGGATTGTTGCTACCCATCAGGGTAGTCACAAGCTTCTCCAGTTGATCGATTCGATCATGTACATTATTAGGCTTGGGCTCATGTGCGGGGCTAGGGACATGAGGGGCGTAGGTGCAAGAGAACGATAGACCGCGGTCAACGCATGTTTTGCAAGGCTGCTGTCTGTCGCATTTTAACCTGTCGATTATGAGTATTTATCTTGAGGTTTAATTGAGATCGCTCACTTCCGCTTCCGACAAAGGACGCAAGAAAGAATAGGCTTGTCTCTTCGCCGGCTGGCCGGAACCACGCGGTGTAGCGGATCTACACTCATAGTAGTATATCTTCAAAGAGTGTATTCATCCCTAGGAGTTCAAGTCTGGAAAGGAATTATTAGTTGTTAGATGCCTGCTCCTTGGAGGTTGGTAAGATGGATGATTGAATCGGAATTTATTCGCATCCGAAGGAGCTAGTCTCAAAGTAGACTAAAGGGGTTTCTCATCTCAGCACCACATGTCCAGCTTCCTTACGCCCAAACACATTCTACAGGGGCTGGCATAATATCTCCACCTAGTCATATCAAATCAACGAAAGGAACCTAGATACGGGAAAAGCATATATTCGACGGTGCAAACAGTCCATCACCCAGGCTCGTCGGCAGCCTAGCGCCTTCTTCTTTTCAGGCCATTAGACACTGAACGAATCACCTATTCCTACGACATCAAAAGACCAAAGATGAAGCTCATAAATTCCTGGATCTCAGCCAGTCTACTGCTCGTTTGTCTATTCGCCTGGTTATGCATCGATGTCGACATGGACTTTGATGTAGACTACAGTCATACATCAAGTCTATTTGGGCCTGGGGCATACACTGCATGGGTCATAAATCTTATCGACTACTCGTGGGATGAGTGGTGCATTTTTGTCTCCAATATGAGTTCAGCATCTCCCTGGCCAATCCCTTTATATGTACCGAAGACTGCTATAAAAAATCAGGAAACGCCGCTTAGAAAGATACAAAGAGCCACAGGCATAGCGTACTTCGTAGCAATGGTGCTGTGGGCTTTTCTTTCTCCTATATTTGTAGGTGGTGAGTGGCTTCCCATTTTCAATCTACAAATTCTATGTTTTGTAGGGCGCACGGTGTATGCTCTCTCACTTCCATACGATCCATTCTGGCTTAAGCTTCCGATCTCTCTGCTTTTTCCAGGATCCATCCTGCGCATAATAGGAAGCGCCGGGGGTGCTTGGCTATGGGTCTCGGGATTCTATACATCTTATCTGCCGATGCTTTTCTGGTTTTGCTGGCTTGAACCTCGACAACATGGCACGATTACGATCCTCAATAAGGGCCAATTTGCGATCGCTGGGACATTGTTACACTGGGCCGGGCACGAACTATTCTATCAAATGGTGATAAAACGAAATGCCATACGATTTAATGGGCCGTGGCCGAGGTCTAATGTTTCACTCTGGGAACTGGATCAACTGTTTGCCATCAGTGTAGCTTGTGCATACTTTCTGCTTCCTCGGTGGAAGCATATTAAAACCTTTGCTAAGCGGACCTCTGGAAGCGGGAGCTGGCGAGTCTTTCGACGATTTCGTCGTAAAGGAACAAACCACCAGGGTATCATCACCAACCCCGATCACCCATGAACGATCTCGCCACTTGCACCTCGAATTTGAGGGAAGAATATCTCTTAGTATATATGGAACCGGTTTTGGATTGCCAATATTATGATTTCAGAGCGGGTCGTGAATCTGTGGACATTGTTAAACCCCCACTTCTGATTTGTCCGGATCGGTTGTGGCGCGCACCATCGTTTAAAGACCGTCAGCGCACCGCCCTTCATCATGTTGCATGAGATACCCCTGCAGTGCTAACGACGTCCAGATATCGGGATGCCCAATGAGTTCATGATATGCGCTCACCACGACCTTCATTGGTGCGCTATCAATTGCACTCGACGCCACAAACATCATGCGCCACACACTCTAGGATGACATCACAATGTCCAACTCCTGCTTATGGCCCCAAGTCCGAACCTTGGAGCTCTCCCCTCTTTTTAGCCCATACAATTGAACTTGCTACAATAACCATCTACGACCCCTCTTCAATCAATTTCGCAAAATGCAAGACACCACCCGACCAGGCGGAAAACTTGTCAAACGACGACCAGTTGCATCACCAACTCGTGACGGGCGCCGTCCATCAGACGACGCTCCTCCTGTACCGCCTTTGAACGCTAGCGATCACAACGTAGCAATGGCGCCGGATAAAGAAAAGAGGTCTAAATGGCGCCTTTCCAACCCTTTCCACTCGAAGGAAAAGCTTCGGAACGAAGAAGAAGAACGAAAAGATCCCCCAATAATAGATTCCAATGGCGATTCAGCTTATGCCAGCAGTGAACCAAACAACAACTCAAGATCTGATGTTAATACGAGTGGTGTCCCTAGCTTTTCAAGCACAGAACAACGGAGTTCGCTACGCCCTGTCAGCGGAGAACAACTTCGTCCACCACCAGTTCCGACTACAGCTCCCATGACAAATATTACCCCCCCAACACCACCGACAATGTTGGATCACAATACTGCAATGAACACAGCCAATAATATTGCGCCTAGTCGAAGTCAAGAGGATGTGTCAAGGGAGACCTACCAAGACCCTAGGACTGGTAACGTGGTCACTACAACAACAACAACTACAACAACTACAACTACAACTACGGGTCCAGGTGGATCTACGACTGTGGCGCAGAACATCAACAACGGAGGAGGCAATTCTCCTCAACCGAGTATCACTAATACATCTGGGCCGAATCCTCCGTCTCCATTAGCTCCAGCACCGCATACGAACCAGCAACAAGGATTCGATCTCCCTCATCCAGAGCCGCACCGGACCAACCCAACTCTTCCAACAGATTTGAACCGGACTAATCCGTCTCCTCCGATACCAAATAAGAGCAATATTAGGCACAGAGTAGAGTTGTCATCCGAGTCACCAGCTATTGAACAACCAAACCCATTGGTTTCTCCCGTGACTCCGAACAGTCCAAACCGCGCAAACTTCTCCTACCCTAGCAGAGTTCCTCCACCGGGAGTCCCACGACACATACCGTCACAAGATTTCCCACCCCCACCTCCGGTACCAGACCATCTCAATCAACATCAAGCGCATCATCAAGTCGCCTATGGAGAGTCTCCTAACGCGCATCCAACGCCCCTCAGAGTGGGTCATACCAATCAGCAGCAAAACATGTCTACTTTAGCAAATTTGAAGGCAGCAGCAGCCGGAATTCATGTAAGTACAACATAGCCCTTCAACATGCTATTGAAAAGCACAATTTAACATCCAAAACAGGGTGCAAGTGAAACATTGCGCGGCACGCTGAATAACTCGGTTGATCGACGTTTCCACAAACCCACATCAGATATCCACGCAAAGAACCAAGCCGTCATCGACACTGGCCGAGCCGAAATCGAGAGCAGGCGATTCGTGCACCACGGGCCTCCACCCACCGGTGAACAGAACTGGGTCCCGCAACCGGACCACGACTACGTCCACAGTCCTCCCAATAACCCCAATAACCCCAATCAACCCCCAGTTCTTCGCCCAAGCGTATCAGGCTCCCAGATTGAACCAGAAGGTAGAGGCATAGGCGGTTTCATGAGGAAAATGAAATCAGGACCTATGGCTTCTGAGAGGGCACGTGGGAAGGGGAATGGTTTGCATGACGTGAATGAGTAACGGAAGGATGGGGGAGTTGGCGGCTTGTAATTCTATCATGATTGGATGATTTTCTTGATCTAGCACAGCAATGGGCTACTTTTATTCGGGTTTCAAGCATATATCATAATTTCCTACTTGGAATACTGGGATTCAAATAGCTTGGTCTAGAGACTTATTGATGCTACAATGATAATGATAGGTATACATAACTTGGGAAAGCAGTGTGTTTAAGGAAAATTCATGGGTGACGGATATAATTGCCATGTGTTAAAAGCATCCCGAGTGGTTCCATTTCAATCTGATTGGAGTCTACAAAAAAGTTAAGGGTTCATTTTTTCTTCACAATAGTCATTACGACAACGCTTAGGATAGCTGCGTAGGATTGCGTGCCACAGACTTGCTCGGTTTCCTTTGTGTCATGTTGGCTACAAAAGTATTCTGAGCAAATACAACTGTAATCGTGTAGTATAGCCGAGGGCATAAGAATCAGAGTTCCTTGGTAAACTCTAAGTTTCCAAATTAACGGGTGGAATCGAAAGGCGAAAGGTTGACTAGTACAAAATGCATTTGCTTCATGAGAAAATCGAATGCATGCTTACTTGTAAAAGCGTGACAATGTTCACAATTCTTGAACCAAGAACCTTTGAAGACTGCCGACGCAATGAGGTCATGAATGAACTACTCTGATGATGTCAAGTTAATGTGGACTAAAGTCACAAAGCATGTAAAGAGTTTTTGTCACATGGTAATTTGAGCGTTTTTGAACATATGCATTATCATTGTAATTTAGTGTTACATATTCGAGCTGGAATCAAGCCTTGTAAAGTGGCTTTTCATATCATTCATTCCGTATAGAGCCTTCCATTTGAGGCTTCATTGAATCTCCTGAAGAAAACTACCTCCACCTATCCAAGCTTACTGCATTTAGTCGAAGGGGTTGGTGCGGGTTCCCCAGTAGGTGAGGAACAAGCTGAGACCGACAGTCTCAAAGACGCGGGCAACGGCACCAATGGCGATGGTGTCGAGAGGACGCTTCTCGGTGACGATCTGAGAGACAACCTACAATTGGATTAGCCGCATGTCCGCTGTATTATGAACACATGGTACATACCGAAGGAGCAGATGAGGCAGCGAAGATGAGGAGACCGAGATACGAAGCACCCTTATATGTCAAGGTACCGGTAGCGTTGATCAAAGCACCAACACCGTATGCCTGGATGGCGGAGCCGAGGAGAGAACTTCCCCACGAGCTGGCAGCGGTGGCAGCCTCCTTGGATTTAAAGTACTCCTCCTTGGAGTTGGCCTGCTGGGCGCGGCGGTATGCGTCACCGAAGACGGGGCCGAGGACAGCGAGTGAGACAGCGTGGTTGAAGGCTGTGCCCAATGCGATGGCAGAGGGCTTGACGGGAGGAAGGTCTAAGAAGCAGAATTGTTAGTATGATGAATTGGAGCGGGTAAATTTAAATTGGGACAAGGAAGAATTCTCTCTCCGCAGCATCGACGATCGTGCAATTGAGTTTGAGAAACTTCTTTGTTGTCGTGAGGGCAGAAGGGAGCACTAACAGTGAAGAGTCGCCATTATGATGGATTGGATGTATGAGGATTGATGAGGATTGGTAGTGAAGAATTGAGTGCGATGGATGGTGGGAGGAACAAGGAACGCAGGAAGCCCAGGTGGCTTTTGTAGTACATGCAATGTCGTGATGAAGGGGCGCCCGTGACCGTACAGTGACGTAATTGCAATGAACCGCCAGCTTCATCCAATCATGCGGGGCCTGCCAACTTGAAAAAGAGTCAGTGCGGGCGCCTTCCCGGCAACGCCTGGTGGACGCTTCTAGAGGGGAAATCGAGACCCGCTCTTCCAAGGCCACTTTTGCAATTTCTCCATGATCCATGGGCGGTATTTTCGATTCACGTCATTCTTCTATCCCCCCGCCTACATAAGGTGGCCCAAGCTCCAAGCTCAGACGGAACGACCTCGGCGATCTACGTTTAGCGCCATTGCATCTGGCATATTCATGCACGCAATCAGCCTTCGACACGCTTTAACGTTTGCTCTCAAGTCTCAAGCGGGTTCCCAACTAATTAGGTATTGGTCACTGGCCCTGAAGCTGGTGGATAGAGACTGAAATGGAAACACAAGTTTGTGTACAATGAACACGGCCTGGGGATCATGAGTCGAATTGAAAATATGTTTACATGCATATTTCCTGGTGTGTGCGTTCAAAACATAATCGTCTACAGTACACCAGGAGCAATAGATATCTCACTCATAATATGACTGTACTTAAGTAGGTAGCAATTTAGGTTAGTCGTTCCTATAAGACTCCTTTGATTCTCTTCCTTCCAGAGCTTTAAATGCATGCAGAATTATTTTATCAATAACCTTTTCACTTGCGACAGTGAGTCTCACTGAACTATAGCCTGGGTCTTCAAGATTTCATTTACAATTGCTTCTCAGGATCGATCTTGACATCTTTGTCCCCGCTGGTTCATGGTCACATGTCACCGTAACTCAGTCGCGGTTCGCCAAGATCATCCATCCCATCAATCGCCACCCCACCTCCACCTCTACTTCCACCCTTTACTCTTTCACCCTCGACTCCTCCTCAATTCACCGGTGACCGTTCCATTTGAAGATTACTTATCTCACAAATATCGCCATGTGTCGCGCTTGTCCCGAGGCTGGCGCTCCGACGATGGACTCGCGCTCCCGTGCAGGTCGCAAGCGGAAGCATATTGCGTACGACGTCGATTCGGACGACAACACTAGCGAATTAGGTTTGCCAATGAAGAAGGCCAGGGCTACAAAGAATGATAAAACAGAAATCACATTGCACGAGTCTCCTCGCAAGAGAACATCAGCTTTGAAGAAAAAGAAACCAGCAGATGGCGAATTGTTAATCACCGAAGAGAAGCGACTCAGACGCTTCCGCAAACATGCGCCACAATCATACATCGAAATCAAACAGCGTGCCCTCACACAGCGATTAACCGTAATGGGCCGCGAGCGCATCGGCACCGATGATATACCCGAAGAGAACGTTTCAATCGCTGGCTCAACCGGGAACCTATACACAGTTCACATCGGCCTCGTCCCATCATGCGATTGCCCCCACGCCAAAAAGGGAAATCAATGCAAACACATCATATATGTATGTCTTGAACCCCCCCCCCCCCCCCCCCCCCAACTTATCCCTTTCTCTCTCTCTCTCTCTCTCTCTCTCTCTCTCTCTCTCTCTCTAACAAACATCCCCAGGTCATGCTCCGTGTCCTCAAAGCCCGCGAAGAAACCGCCTACCAACTTGCGCTCCTCTCTCCCGAACTGCGCGACCTCCTCGCCCACGCCCCTGCAATCCCCGTCGCAGACCCTGACTCTGAGTTCACAGACGGCAACCGGAAACCCATCGAGGGTGAATGTCCCATCTGCTACACCGAATTCGACCCAGCTACAGAAGCCATCGTATACTGCAAAGCCAGCTGCGGGAACAACGTTCACAAGGAGTGTATGCAGAACTGGGCAAAGGCGAGTCGAGGGATGGCTACTTGTCCAATGTGCCGGTCCGCGTGGCCTAGCCAGGAATTTGCTAGTAGTAAGGTGGATATGCAGACTGCGAAGACTGAGGAGGGATATGTGAATGTTGCGTCTCAGCTTGGTCTTTCTGGGGAGAGGGATTATTCTTCGTACCATGAGCCTTGGGTCAGGCAGCAATTCGGCTCTGGCACCTCGAGGCGAAGGAGGAGGTGGTGATTATATACGGGTGGTCTTTAGCGCAGTATGTTCTGATAGGCGGTTCCACGAGTCTGATGGCACCGGATGCTCGACTTGATCTTTTCCTGCGTCATGATCGATATATTGCAATCTTTTTTAGTCTAGGGGCGGTTTTTTCCCTTTCGAGGGTTTGGATTTGGCGTATGGGCGTTTGGTTTCTTTTATGATTCCCCATATTTCTTGACAGGGTCAATGCTCAGAGGATGCTACGATATGATAGGCTTTGGTTTGAGTAATATCTGCAGAATATCTGAATTTCGGACCTGAAAAGCTGCGAAGGTTTCTTTTGTCTACGGTGATAATTTTGAAGTAATGTTTATAATGTGATTGATGAACATGTGAACTACCTAGGTATCTTATCGTCTACCCTTCGTATAGCTAATTTGACTTTACCGCAGGAGATGGGAGGCTAGGTCTCATAGAGGTAAGAGTGCCAGCATCTACATTGCTGATTGCTACGACCGCCAATAAGATGATGCACTATACGTCTAGAATATAATCCATAGAATTTTGCTCATAGCATTCCGAACTGTGTCAATCCACCCAGTGATCGCAGCAGTATGGGCATGTCGATTTGCCATACAGTTGCTGCTAAGACTTGAGCCACTTGCCCATGCAATTCATATGGGCATTCTGGCCACACTTGGCCTGGCACCACACAACAGCTTCATCCTCCTCGAATTCCGTATAGCAGATAGGACAATCGCCTTCGATGGGTTTGCGGGTTCCATCGCTGGCATCGGTATCATTTTTCATGTTCGCCCCACTCCGTCGAAAATTGCCTCCAATTCCGTCGAGGTAAATGCGTTCTGGTACAAAAGGTCCGATTCAATTGGAAATTTGAGAACGTAGTGGAGAGTCTGATTTTTATTAAAGACGAAGAGGATAAACTTTCGTGTTTAAGGGACTTACATAGATGATATGCTTGCAAGATGCTCTGCGAAATCTGAAGTCTAGACACGTGCATTGCGGTACTAGATTGATCGTGACCTCATAGCTGTTGTGGCCTGACCCCATGATGATGAACTTCTCCTGGGGATGATTTGGTCCATTGTAAATCACCTCCCTGTCGAGGAATTGCAATCGCTGAGAGATAGCTCGATTTCTCTTAACATCAAAGTTTGGGGGCGGAGCCTCCAGGAAACTCTTGGAGTGTTATACACAGACTTGTAGAGTAGACATGCGAGCATACTTACGGTTTCTTCCAGGTCTCTTCGCCATCCTCACGGAAGCCTAGTACGGGGTTGTTTTCCTTCCTTGCTTTCATCTTAGATTTCGCTTTGGGTCGTGGCTTAGGATCAGAAAGAGCCCAAGTTGGTTGCGTAATAGCTGTATCTACCATAAAATTTGTTTTCACGGCGGTATTTGTAACGCTACTCTCATTTTATTTAATAGAGGCTTTGTCAAGCTCTTCCTTCGGCACCTTTTTTGACTTCTTCGCATTCGTAGGAATGGCGTCGTTCAAGGACGGCTCTTCCCAATCTAGGACAGTATTGACCTCAGCGTAGTTGATGGCCTTTCGTTTATGCAATGACCGCCTGACTGGTTCAGGTTCAAGAATGGCACCACTGCCCGCAGTCTAGTTGGTCTTGGCTTTCTTGATCCGTGGCATGGCGATTGATGATGAAAGAGAGGACGAGATGGATCAAGGAGAAAGAGAGTTGCTGGTGAGCGGTTGTAGTTAAGTTCATGGGTCGGTAGGGACACCATTAAGGAAGGTGCGATGGATATCCCAAGCACATGACTACTCAGTGCTCTCGAGGGCTCGCAACGGACCTCCTGAGTTAGTGATTGATAAGAAAGAGAATCATTGGGACGCAGTTGATAAATGTTTCTAAACTTGGAAGGATAAAAAGGATAGTAGCACACTGGTCCGAGTGGGCGACAGCCTCGCTCCCAAACTGAATGTCTGATGCTCCAGGGCTGTGTCCGCGGCGTACATAGAAATGTCCATATTAGATCACCGATGTTACTGGCAAAGGGTACCAGAACAGAGAGTTCAAGAAAAAAGCAACCGAAGGCTTGATTTATACGACAGAGGTGATATGTGCATGTTGTGACAATCGTTATCCTAGGATCAGGGATTGAGGTCGCCTTAAACGCTGTGTTTACTAAATCGCTCGAACTCCAAACAAAAGGGGAATCCAGCACCAAAAAATACCGAAGGGGGAAAATCATCATCGCATAGGGTTCGTTCAGGCCTTGTCGGCATCCAACGCTGCCGCAGTATCAGCAACCTCACTTGCAGTCTTAGCTAGCTTAGCATCCTCCTCCTTTGCCTCCTCAGTAGGCTTGCCACTGCTCCCAACGAGCTTCCTCACGACTTCGACAGTGCCGTCGGGGGATCCCGCCTCAGCAGCGAGAACCTTGCCAGACTTGTCGATGACGAAGACACCACGAGTGGTACCTTTGGCACCCTTCAAGCCAATGGCAGAGATGAGGCGTCGCGACGGGTCAGAGAGCAATGGGTAGGGCAGGTTCTGCTTGGTCTTGAATGTAGTGTTCGCCTTGGGGCTATCATTTGATAGACCATAGATGTCGAAACCAGTTGCAGTCAAGGGCGTATAGGAATCGCGGAAGAAGCACACCTGCTTGGTGCCTATGTGAACACATCAGCCTGGCTCTCGAAGCGGATTCAATGTCTGACAAACTTACAACCAGGGGTAGATGCCTTGGGATAGGTGAACAACACGACGCCGCCCTTGCTCGACTCGAGCAGCTTCGCAAGAGAGGTCTTAGTTCCATCATGGGTCTCGATCTCGCCTCCGAATGCCGTAACATCCACGATATCACCAACCTTAGGAGGACCTTCAGGGGCAGCCGTAGCGGGTACTGCGGCGGGAACTTCGGCCTTCTCGCCATTGCTCTTGCCGGTGACTGTCTCCTTGATGGCCTCGACTTTCTCAGCCACTGCAGCCTTCGCTTTGCTCAGTTTAGACTTGTCCGCCTTCTCGGCCTTGGGCGCGGCCTTCTTCTTTGCAGGGCGTACAGGCGCTGGGGGAGGCGTCTTGCGCTTGCGGAGCTCGACCATGGTGAATTTGGGCGAAACTTACGATCGCAAAGCTGTAGCACGGCGGAGTCAGTGTCGCGAACAGAGGTAGAAACGGTTGCGATGGCAGACGGCGCAGCAACAGCTTCCAGGCGTTGCAGGAGGTTGGGACGATGTTGGGATGGAGACAGTTGCCCCGGAGCGAAGCAACCTTGGAAACACACACACGTAGACGGCGCTTACTGACCTGGGCTTAATAAAGGGTGTATCACGTCTTGTAATGGCGATGCAAAGCGTACAATGGGTCGATCAAGGGAAAATGATGGGCGTGAGAAGAAAGAGAATCGCGACGAGGGCAAGATATCAAGTCATCAGCCGCCCTGGAGCGCTGTCTGGCCATCCAAGGCTCACAAAACTCGACATCCAGCCTCCCCCTTGGCGCAAATCCATTTCGATATTAGGCAGATTACTCGCGTCTTTTGGGGAACGGCTTTTGATTCAGCTCCCCGGGGCCACTTGGGCGTGATGTGCTCGCTGATTGGAGGCTGCGTGGGTTCGGGAGTGAGGGCATGGTGAACATGGGAAGCGTGATGGGCGTTTCGGCTACAGCCCGAAGTCGAAGACCGTCCCGCTCCCGCCTCTCCTAATCGAGCCCCAAGCGTAACCCGCCTCCGCAAGAACACCTGGGCAGCGACAGCAACATCAACAACAACAAAGGTATCTATTGTCGGCATCAAACGTTCTTCTATTTCATCTCGCAACCACACTATTTGATGTTTCAGCCACATTTGTAGGATGTTCACTGCACTTTTACTAATTATAAACCCGCCGTTCCCGTCTCGTCCATCCACAGAGAGATATCGTACCCCGCGTCCGAACCACTCGTTCGGTCCCTTCGTACATGTTCACTTCCCGTTTCCAGATCCTACCAACCCTCTAGATCCTTTTGTTACAATGTATCGTCCTCAGGAAATGGACAAAAGCGACCAGAAGGATGTCGTTTCACCTAGATTCGCACGTGTCGGAGTTGGCAGCAGTGCGGGGAAACAGTTCCAGTCAGGCACTTAGGGTACATGGTACAGCTGTTGAGGTCTCCACACCAGCTGCAGCAGAAGCACCGCCCGACACCAGACCGCCCAGGTCACAAAATAGTCGAAATTCCGTAATTGTTGATATTAAGAGCTAGTTTTTGTCGTTCCATATCGTGGCTGATATAAGCATCGGAACAATTTATGTACATATTGTTCGTGGGGGGTACTGACAACTTACAAAATATTCAACTTATCCCTCAACAGCATGGCTTCAGTTACCATGTGCTGCAGATAAGTTGATGAAAGTGCCATCTTTAATCCGGTATAGAGCTTGGCTCAACCAGCAAGACAAAACATATTAGACTATCTGATTATATTTCACTCCCTTCAAGTGGCCAAACCCTCATCTACTAGCATATTCCATCGTCACACCCCCAGGATCAAACCTTGGTTATTAATGTCATCTGTCTCGATTTATCTTGTAGAACATCGGGCGATTTCTAAATATCTGCTCATAAATGGTTGAGTATTTGCCGCTTTGCGGGTTATCGGTTCACTTTGATTAGGTATTAAATACTATTCGCTTTCTCCTCTTCTACTCCATCTTTCCATCCCTGCTACATCAACTTTCCACGTTTCCCCACCTTATCTATCATAATGCCACCCCCTAAGTTTGGAAGCACGTCAACTGGACGTTCTGACGAAACCACAACTGGCAACCCCTTCGTCGATGTCACATCTAACAAGGTTCCTGGTGAAAAAAGGTCCATGGGGTCGACCGACGCTGTCGTAGAGCGGCGAGAAACCGATAAATCTGATGGAGCAGTGCAGGTTACTGTAGCGGACGATCCATTTGGTAGCGAAGAGGGTGCTCAGATTCATTATAAGACCATGGAATGGTGGCACTGTGGAGTTCGTGAGTACAGCAACGCTCCCACAACTGGTTACGCTCACATAACACTATAGTTCTCATCGCCGAAAACATTTCCCTTGGAGTACTCGCACTCCCACAAGCAGTGGCCTGGCTTGGCCTTGTGCCTGGGCTTCTGCTAATCTTCGTTTTGGGTGTCCTTGCTGGCTACACCGGGTTCATCATCGGACAGTTCAAAGAGGCTTTCCCACAGGTCGCTTCATTTGCCGACTGTGGTGAACTGATTGCTGGCCGAATTGGCAAAGAAATCATGGCCCTTTGTCAAGTCCTTCTTCTTGTCTTCATCATGTCAGCTCATGTCCTGAGCTTTGCCCTTGCAATGAATGTCATGACTGATCATAGGATGTGCACGGTCGGGTTCGCTTTGATAGGAATGGTTGTTCAATTCTTCTTAGGGCTGCCACGTACTTTAAAGGGGGTTTCATACCTCTCTATATTCTGTGAGTTTGTAAAAGGTCATTGAATATGTATTCGTTGCTAATGAATTCCCGCAGCTTGTTTCTCTGTATTCGTTGCTGTCACAATCGCCATGATCGCCATCGCTATTATCAAGCCTGATATGGGTAATGTTAGCGCTGTTTCCCCCAAAATGTCAGTCGTCACTGGACTTACACCTGTTATGAATATTGTTCTTGCATATGGTAAGATTCTCCGATTACTATCATGTGTCTTTTATGATCTGATAAAAGCCCCACAGCTGGCCACGTCGGGTTTTTCGGTTTCTGCGCTGAACTCAAGAACCCACGAGACTTCCGCAAATCCCTCGCCTTCATGCAGACAATCGCTGTAACATTCTACATGTTGATTTCGGTCATCATATATTACTATGCGGGAGCCAACGTAGCGTCCCCGGCTTTGGGCTCCGCGCCCACGATTATCCGGAAGATTGCTTTCGGAATCGCCCTTCCCACGATTATAATCGCTGGGGTCATCAACGGCAGCGTGGCGGCCAAGTATATATACATTCGCCTCTGGAAGGGGACCAACGTGATTCACCAGAAAAGCTTCAAGAGCAACGGCAGCTGGGTGGCTATCTGTGCGATATTGTGGTTTGTGAGTTGGGTTATCGCAGAGTCAATCCCGAATTTCAATAGCCTCTTAGCTCTTATCGTAAGTGGGAATGAGTAATGCGTATTCTAGAGACTTGTTGAGCTAACTTGATATCCCAGGGTGCCACATTCTGCTCATGGTTTAGCTGTAATTTCGACGCCTCTTTGTTGCCCTGACTGAGTGCTGACAATTCACAGATGGCATCCCAGGTGGGCTTTGGTTGTACATGAATAAAAGTTGTCTATTTTCCTCAGCGTTGAAAGGAGCACTCACCATTCTGAATTGTGGCATTTTCCTTCTCGGAGCTGCCATGGTAAGCCGAATCTCCTTATCCTTTGTATTTCGATATTAACTTTTCTTCCAGTGTGGACTTGGACTGTGGAACTCAGGCCATGAGCTTCAGCGCGGCGCTGGAGGCAAGCCATTCTCTTGTGAGAACAACTGGCGCCCAGGCGGCGGTGGCCATTGAAACGCAAGCACGATCAAGCATGATAATTAGCTCGCGCTGTGGATTCTCGAATGGTTCTGTTTGCATGCTCAAATATATCCTCATGTTTTGACAATCGCTGATACCGCCCGGATGTGGGTCAAATATATCTTGACTTTGTTCACCTTTCGTTTCATGAGCGTTATGTAAATCAATAATTTATTCAGTTATGTTAAATCCAATTCTTTCTTACAGGTTCCACGGGCGTGGAGATCCAAGTCACTTTTCAAACGGAGGAACATCTAGAACCCGTTCGAGTAAGCGGCCCGCTATCGATTTGTCCAAGGTGTTGTTTTAGGCGCAACTGATTCGCTCGCTCCACCCTCGTCGACCCGTTTATGGTGGGCGTCAAGCTTTCATTCACATGCGCAGATGCTTCCCCGCATTCTGCGGCACACCATGCGTTTTTGAGAACACCGTACATCACCGTAATATTTGATAAGGGTCGATATTGTCATTTCTGTAACAAACTGTTCTTCATGACTCCGTCCAATGAATGCTACAAGGGCAGCCCATTGCGGAGAGTCCGGACGGCAGAAAATGTAGTCGTCGTGCTTCTTCCTATGGGGGTAGAGCTGCTGAGAATGCATTACGGCTACTTACAGAAGACGATTATCTTGCGCTGATCATGCCGTGGTGGGCGAATGGGGAGTGGCCATGCTGGTGTATTAAACCGTTTCGGGCCCGCGGTGTTGCACAAAGCACCTCAACCCCACCACCCCATTTCATCACCGCGCTTCTCAAACTCCCCATTACTGCCCACGCTGCCATTGTCGCCTCATCCCACCTCCACCGTTTCTCTTTCTTTCCGCACATCTCCTAGAGACGCCCGGGAACAGCAAGCTGCAGAATCACGACGCGCCTTAATGGCGCTTGCCCGGCTACTGGCTCTTTCGCGATTGCCGTGAAGACCCAGCGTCTTCCCAGCACGCGGGCGCCAGTATGCCTGAGCGCAGGAGTGGAGAAGGGCATGCGGATAATGCAACATCCAGACCGCGAGATATGACTGAGGTGTCGCGCACCGTCCTGAGGAGCGAACAAGCTAAGCGGTGGACCAAGCGGTACCGGACTGAGGTTGCCGCAAGCTCGAGCAGTCTACTATCCACCTTTGTCGCGGTGAGCTTCTAGCTATCTCTGCTTACCTCCAAGTCGATGAGATTGCTAATGGTCCGCAGTACCCTCTCGATTCCGTCAAAACTCGTCTCCAAGCGTCCGTCACGCCACCCTCCTCCTCTATCATACGCTGACCCAAATAGCTACAAATTCAATTCCTTCACCGACTGCGTACGTCATACTTACAAGACCGAGGGTTTTCATGGATTCTGGCGCGGTAAAATACCACCCGTTGTTTGGGTTCAAGAGAACGTGCTGACCCGATACTAGGTGTATGGTCTCCTCTCGCAAGCATCACCTTGGTTCGGACGGTGTCGTTCTCTATATATCAGAAGTCCAAGTACACAATCGATGATTGGATCTATAGAGCCACCGGAAGCTCGCCCCTCGTAATTGCCAACACCAGAGATGCCTTGCCTACCTTTTCCACGATTGCATGTTTTGGACTGTCTGGGGCCACAGCGGGTGCGGTAATAACTGCTATTGCTTGTAAGCACTGGCTTGAGACAGGAATACACAATTGCACAACTGATAAGCAATCCAGGCCCTTTCGAGTTGACAAAACTGAGCGCACAGATATCTGTCTTGATGGCGGATAGGAGCGATGGCGGCGGGAAGAGTGATGCTCTGCGAAAAAGCTATCAGAATCTGGGCACCTTTCGCACGGCACAGAACTTAATACGACACCGAGGCTGGATGGGCTTATATTCCGGCTTTCACTTGCACTTGCGTAGGAGTTGCCCCTGTAAATCTGAGTTTGGCGCCTACTAACACACTTAAGTTCGGGATACGATTGGCACCAGCATTTACTTTGTGACCTACGAGAGCGCCAAGCAAGTCCTGGCAAATGCTCGTGGAAGCTCCCCTACCACTCCTTTAGCTGTCGTTCTTGCAGGCGGTCTCTGTGGACTGGTTAGCTGGGCATGTGTAAGCTCTTCCCCAAATTTACATCAAGTATGTTACTTTGTCTAATATAGCCTGTTAGATCTTTCCTATCGACACAGCGAAGAGTATCTACCAACGAAATTGCCTTATTAGCGGTCGGGAAAAGGCCTCAAGACCCAAAATCCAATACCACAATCCTCGAATGTTTCGTGGTAATGTTGTCCAGACTATCCCACACTGCACTCTCTAATGATCAAACAGGCCTTGGGGTGTCAATGGGTCGGTCCTGCGTCGTCAATGCCATATTTTTTTCAGCATTTGAGTTTTCGAAGAAACGGATCAACCACATGGACGTGGATGAAGAGTTGCTACGTGAGCACGACCTATGATGCAGGCCTAAGATACAGTCTTAGATTCTCTCGCCGGCGTTTCGATGTATTTGCATAGGGCATGGAGTAGGAGTTCCGGACTGTAATCTAACGGGAAATTGTGATAGGAATAGCATCCACATGCACGGCAAAATATTGCCACTAAACCTCTCATTGACCAATCCAAGACTGCTGCTGTGTTTAAGACATTCACCCGATGCCGCAACCTGGTTGCCGTTCAGGGTTCTGCGGGGGTAACTTGACCTGATTGCTCGGGTGACAAATTTGATTCTTCAAGGTTTGGTACCAAGCGGCGTGGTTGAGATTGTTTGAAAGACTATCAAAGACGGAATTAAGTAGCACATATGGCATATTGGGCGGGCTGCTGGGAAGTGAAGAGACATTGTATGATTACACTGCGCCCCAGTGGAGGTCAAAGACATGAACGTTTGCTCCACGTGTCCGCTCAAGCTGCTCACCTGTTCACAAAGTTGCCGAAGCACTGGCAGATGGCTACGACCTTGGAAGTCGTGGTACCCATGTGCGGTTGAGGTCGGGCCGCTGCAGCTTCCGAAAAAGCTCAAAGGAACGCATCGGCCGACATGCCATCTTCCCACCTTTCCTCAAGCACTTCAAGGTCTTCCTTCACGATGTTCTTGTTGAACCAATGTCTTGTCAGCAACACGCCGCAGCTGATGCTCAACAAGCTGAACGTGAGACCGGAGCCGCACCGGCATGATGATAAAGCCTTGCCAGAGTACATAAGCCTCCCACTCTCGAACTATAACTTTGCCACGAGGCTGCTCGGGACCATTCGGATCGCGTCATTTGGCCAGCCTGAGGATATTCAAGGGACAGTCAGTCTATGAGTCAGCTCCGCCAATGACAGTGTTGCAGGATGCATGACAGCGGCCTTCTCTACCAGCAGGCTTCTGGCTGGGAGGAACGAGGTTATGGCGTTTCAAAGAGACAGACAGCACACGGACAATGGGCGAGATGCTCTCGGCGCAACAAGGCGGTGAGCGGCAGAGATGGTCAGCCTTTCGTGAGCACCCAGCATGGCCGTGAGCACAGAAGCTCTGGCGAACCCAGCTTCGGCGCCAATCACGAACCAAACGCTAATCGATAACCACAACAGGTGAAGGGACACGGAACTCGAGTCGAGTGATGAGTCTGGAGCTTATGGAATCTCAACATCTGCAGCTCTGTGCGTGGTCCCAAATCAGAATGCTGGAACAATAGTTACGTATGAAGCTCTATTCACCAGAGCTTGGGGGTTGTCAGCAATACACCGAGAGTCCTTATCAGACGGACAAAGACGCCGACTCCAACGTTCCGCTAATAGCACACAACTCCATGGTAAGACCGCTCTAGCCTTGCCTTTCTTCCTTTTACAGCAGTGCAAATCTACTCCCCGGGTTGTATTATCGTCCGAGCTGGCCATTGTTTCCGACCGAGCCAATCGTCCTGGTTCGAGAGACAGATGGAAAAGTACCGAAGCGGTTAGTGCGAATTGGACCCTGGATCGGCGTAGCCTGCCCTTGTGCCCTGCATGACAAGCTGTGGGTGAAGCTGCCCCGTTGTCGGCCACGGGAAACTTTTTGACAAGTTGATTGCCATGACTCTTGTGCTGTGGGGAGACATGTTTGAGCCTCGAGAACTTGCGCAAATGCGACTGTTCGCATCTATAAGTGTGCTTCTTATCAATTGCCATGTGTACAGACCACCACCTCGCCTCCCCAGGTCGGTGTGGCATCGGAGAGTATCAACGACCCACGCCCACCGCCTCGACATCCACACCCACGCGCGAAGCATGCATTCCCCAACCCGCCCACTCAGGTGGGCCCGAGATGCCGGCCGGACCGCCTCACATTTAGTCAAATCATACTTATCAGGAAGTGCAACTAATCCGGGGGTCAGCCTGGACCATTTCCTCCAGCTCGGGTGGTTCCCGCGAGATGAAGAGTCAGACAATGATAACTATAAAGGGGCCGTTCTTTGTCCCCCCCCCCCCCCGATCTCGCAAAAAGGAATCCATTGTTTACTTCGTACCTGAAATCCCAAAGGTTTTGGCTCTAGATCCTGTTCCAGGGGCCATTGATATACACATATTTGGTCAGACGGCTAACGGCGAGCGTTGTTGGGCATCCACTTTTCGAGCCGCAATCATACACCGTGTCGGTTCCTTCACATCCCTTATTATTTTTGAGCGTTTCACCAATCTTCTCTGCTTCAGGTAAGCACCCGCATAACTATCCCTAATTGGCCTCCAACATTCCTGTGCCTCCGCGGTGAATTGGTCTGGCCCATAGGGCACAATGTTGGATGCCACAGTAGACCCGCACACTGCACCACACCGCACCGCACCGCATAACATAGCATAGCACAGCCGCTAGATTGGACACGGAAACAACAGGCTAACTCGCCGAAAAGCATTATATAGAACGGATTTCCATACTCCAGTTCACCAGTTCAAATCTCCCAATCCAATCCAATCCAATCCATTAATCACCGCCTTCAATACCCCAATTCCTAAAAACCAACCATGTGCTCCTACACCTACTCCTGGTACTACTGCAACCACGACTACTACATCTGGTAAATTCCTCTCACTTCCCCACTCACCTTTCCACACACTCAATCAATAAAACTAACCACTCCTCGTCTCCACTAGGGCCGACAGCATCGAATGCTGCCACAACCGCCTCCTATCCGGCTACTCGTACGATGCCTGGAGCATCGACATGTGCAAGAACATGAAAGTTTCCTGCGGCGGTTTCTCAAATTACTACTGCAATGATTGCTCCGAGGATGTGGCGTTGGAGTTTGAACTGGATGAGATGTAGAGGGAGAGATATATTGGGGCGGGATGGGAGTGCGGTGAAATGCATGCATATGTACTGTGTAGGTACATATGCACGTCTTGTCACAGTCACGAAAGAAGAATAGGTACGTTCTTTTCTTGTCCAGTACAGCGCAGCGCAGCGGTGGGAATCGAGCTAGCAAGCCCCATAATATCCGACGACGACGCGACAAAACGGCGCGGAAGCGGGAACTGGGGAAGTGGTGCTGGCATTGTTCGCTGTTGGCTAACGAAACTTCGTAGATGCTTTTCTTCCTTCTCCGCCTTTTCGCATTTCTGTCAACGCACGTACCTGTACCGGAATTATTCGGAGTTAGTCTGAGCTCCAACAACCATGGCCACGCTAGTGGTGTTTATCGATAAAGGACATCAGTAGCCGAGGTCTCCGATACCGTATCCGACAACGATACACCGCAACGCAACGATTACCACGACCTTTTGCTTCCCTTCCTGGAATATATTCTGTTGTTGCATTTGCACGAGATTGGATGGCGTTGGAACATCTTTTCTCATTTTCTCTTCTTCCAAGCCTCAGTGAGCATTGGCGCGTGTTTTTGGTTTCTTGATAAACTCTTTGGGTTTGGTCCGGTTACTTTTTCCGTTACGAGCGCGCATGGGAGTAATTAGAATCACTATTATACCACAGAAGCGCTTTTTCCCGTTCTGGTCATTTATTTATTTTCAATTCATTCTAGATAGATGAAATGAACCAAAATTCCCCAAACTCCTCTCTGTCTGGTCTGTGGTGCGATTGATCATAGTTCTATTCCGTGACGCTTTCCTCCGCGACCTTGGGACTCAGGCCTATGCCGTCTGCGTCTATGCTTTCTTTGATTTGGTCCGCGCGACGCCGAGCGTCGAGATACTGCATGAATTCCTGATAGGTTCGTGGCATGACGCGAATGTTCTTCTCCACATTGAAAGTGTAGTTGAATTGGCCCGTGGGTTTGGAGCGCCCGTGCTCTACGTCACGCACCTTCGACTCCACCCTGACCTGTACCCTCGTGTATTTGCTTTCGGGGTCAATGGTCTCGTCGGGTGCTCCGATGAGTGGCGGATCGGTGTAGACGACGGTCGCGGTCAGGTAGAGGATGCTGGAGGTGGGAAAGAATTAGGTTAGGGCAATACACAAACAGCACTGAATTTTACAACCTACCTGCCAACTGGAACTGGGTTCTGGAATGTCGACGGATCTAGAGACACAAAAGTTGGCCGTGCATGTGCGAAAGCCGCTGCGCACGTAAACGCCAACTCGAATGTTTGCTTCAGCAAGAAGCCACCGAATATCATGAAATGATGCCTGTTTCTGAATTGTGGTTGCATGATCATGGCCGTCTTCAAGGTAGTTGTGTCCATGAAGTGCACGTTGTCCGGTTTCCGTAATTCATCGTGTGGGTCGTGGAATTGTAGTTGCTTTTGCCAGAAGGCATGAATGAGATCGCTTTCGAGGTCATTTGGAGTGTGTTTTATCAGGGCAGTCTGGTTACGCTGTTTGCGGATCTTCGAATTGCGCTCGCCGAGGGCGTATAGTCGTTTTTCTTCAGGAGATTCCACGATAAGTGGGTTGACGTTGACAGGCCTGAATACCAATTAGCCAGGGAAACTTCGATGATAGACGGATGATCGTTCATTGTTCCCTCTACTCACTTCTTAGTGCCGGGATCTAGCGATACCATTGTGAAGGTGCAGCTAATAAGCACGTCCTCGCTCTTGATTGCCTCTCCCTCCTTTGGTGCCTTTGCAACCTGCATTGACACTTCCAGGCTACTCCTGCCAGTAGCGTATGTTACCTCTCCGGAAAGTTCAAGATCGCAGATTTCTGACAAGGGGTGCTTGATGATTATACGATCGCAGGACGCAGTGACCGTGGTCACGTCCTCGCCGGTATGCTTGTACGCAATGACTCCCGACAGAGCATCGAGATCCATGAATATCGTACCGAGACGAATATGCCCGGAAGAGTTGAGATATGTATCTAAGAGCCATGGGTCTTGAGCGAGGGGGAGTACCTATAGCTAGAGTGGTAAGCTGTAGGGGCGATGCAAGAGCGTACTTCGAGACGCACGACTTTGTGGTACGAATCTGACATGCGCTTTGGCGTCAACTTCCGGTCTGAGGGTACTTTTTGCTTTCCGGAAGCTTGAGTAGGATCATGGCCCTCGGACTGCTGATTTCGAAGCGCTTCGACCCAGGGTGTGCGGACGCGCATGGAGGTGAGCTCCCGGAAGACGCCATCAGTGCGTTGTGAGGGAGTCGAATGAAAACCCCTACTTGCAATTGAGCATCTGGGAACAGTTCGGTAGCATTGAATTCTAGAAAAAGTACTTATGCGACAAAGCGCCGACCTGGAGAGGCTGTTGGCCATGGTCATGGTAGATGGTGCGGGGGAGGAGTGATAGTGGACAAAAACGCGTGGGGCGCGACTTCCTTCAGCTTGTGTCAATTGGTCTTGGCGGACACTTTGATTTGGAGGGACTTCGCAGCAATCTTTGTCCCTTCAACCTAATCCTATCTGGATATTTTCTGCTGCTGGAGACCGGGATTTCTCAGCTCCACGGCACAATATCCGAATACCGCCCATGAGATGACAAAAACAATAGAATTGGGGCGCGCTGTTATAGCTTCCGCAGATAGTGGCATTCAGCTCTGGAGCACCACATTGATCACACTCTCACCATTGGAGCGCTCATTTGACACACAGGCTCTCGATCATTTCTCTCTTGTTCAATTAGTCCATTCAGGATATGTTTGGGTCTGTCGCGGGAATGGTTTGTACCTAGATATCAAACTTACTACTCAGGGAGAAAATTTAAGGGGTGCAGAGCTCAGTCAGCTCGCAAACAAGCTCATGAATGCTCCGGTGTGTATTCTCATGCGAATATATATACAACTAACAGTGTTATAGGTATGGGCCCAACTTGAACTCCATACATCTCTACCGGCCGATAATGGACCATGTATGTTCAAGGACGATCGTATTCGAATCAACATCTGCCACACTCATGACCATGCCAAAGAGCCTTCCGTCAAATACCATCGCATATTTTCGGATGTCCCTTTTGTAGATATCAAGCCACCCGATGGAATAAGCACTCTCGGCCTTCTGTCCGTCGAGATACAAATGGACATACGCAAAGTTGAACACCGTCCAAGCAAAATGCTTAGCCTTGGCTCGGTCGGTCCTCGATCGCATAACCAAACGGCCAACTTAGCAATTGTTCAGCCAAAACATCGGAAAGAATATGGTGGGCGTCATGCGTCATCCGAACTGGCATCCATGGGGCCAAGTATGATTCAGCACCAGTTCCCAATGAACATGGACGTCATGGCAGCATTGATCGATAGTGCACTACGCGTTTCAGCGTGTGACTTAACGCCAAAACTGCCCCCCGGGTTGAAAATCATCGTAAAAAACTTCAGCGGAAGTCTTGCTAGTATCTGTCCCGCCATCTGGAGTCCAGGATATCTTCGGGTAATTCAAACTTACTGTGATACTTCACTTCCAACACGCTAACGCCGCAACACGCAGGCGTTTGCCCAAAGATCGCATCTGATGCCTACCATCAGTCGATCTTTACAGAAAAGTGCCAGCCGTAAGGCGGAACCTTCATCTTTGCGAGACAAACTAGCAGACCTGCTCCACGACCGCGTGGTTGACCAACCAGGATTCACACTTTTTGACAACGATGACGCCCCCCTTGATCCAAAACCCATTAACACCATCAACTGTCGATTATGGATATATGCGCACAATCACATGCCAAAAACGTCCAAACAACATTTAAAGCAATTCATGGAGCTATCCTCGTCTGCGGATCCAGTCGAAGTGCTTGCTGGACCTGTGCGCGTATTGTCTTGTGACGGCATTTCAGGCCAAGGTATGAGATCTTCAACCGTCTTATATAGCATCTCGCCTGCCACTTCCGCGGCTCTGTTAGCACCTTGTCCAGACCAGCAAAGGGCAAGTCATGGAACTCAGTCAATGCCCACCAAATCGTTAAAACGTCCATTTTCCCGTGATCAACTTAGCCATGATGAACTGGCGTTTGACCGCCGTGTCAAATCTCACACAGAGTTGCTAAACAAGAACCAGCATACGTTCAACAGGACCCTCGTGACTGAACAAACTGCCGAAAAGGAGGTGGGTAATGTCGAATTTGCTTGGAGAAATCTGAACAGCGAGGTCCCGAGTCATGGTACGAGAGACATCACTCTTTCACAAATTGACGCTTGCACTGCTTTCAATACCAGCGACATCTTCACGACAAGTAGGCGAGCCATTTTTTCTGGACGATTGCCCTCGATCAACACTAACCTCGATGACACTACCTTGTTCGAGGACCCTGGAGCTTACTCACAGACTCCATTCGAGGAATCTCAAGTCTTCTACTAAAGAAGCGGTTCTTGTATGCGTATAGCAGGTACATCATCATGATCTAAATTTGTAGGATTTGACTGAGATACACCCCAAGAAGAATAAGGTCGAGGCATGACCTGCGATCCTGCTGGACGAGATGTGATTCCGAGACATCGAAATACAGAGTTTTGGGGGATACCTTCAAACGTGTGAGTTCACGCCGCAATGACGGCCATTTATTTTGGCTGTGGGTGGCGGTTCGGGCTGTTCAGAAACAGTGTCCTCTGGCGGATGCTCTAGATCAGGTTGGACGTTTGAGGTACACCCAATGAATGAGCAAACGGACTTGCAGCTCCGCATTGAAAATACTGACAGGTGCGAGATGTACACCGATTCAGTACCTCCGATGGGACAACCCTGAATATGAGGACTAGATCAAGGGGCTCCATTTGCCTCGTGGTCTAGTTTATCGATAATGTTTCACGACTCGTTGCTCTCCCGTTTACCCATCTAGGCCGCCCACGAACTGCCGAGGACACAATAGACTGGGAATCAGTTATCTTGAAGTTCCCAGATTTTGGGGGGTGTTGATCAACATGTTAAGTTGTGGGCTGTAATAAACACCATGTGTAGAGCCGGTTCCATGGAACGACGTCGAGCGGATCCCCTTCCGGAGCGTCCGACACAGCCTCTCCCATTCACGTGCTAATATCTCAGATTACCCCTGACTCAAGCATTTTTAGATCTATGGCTATTGATACTTGTACAGTCCATCCCAACGTGGCCTTGATCAATGGCGCTGTCAGGAACTAGGAAGTAGCTGCTGTTGGGCGACACAAATGCCGGGGCTATGTATGGAGGTCGGGGGACGAAGGCCGGACGCACAGGGTTTCACCGTTAAAATGGAATCGCCGTTAGCAATAGAGTTTGATGGTTTGCACAAGTGGCAGGAATATTCCGTTGACTATGGACACCTCAGCCAAGGGCTGACTGCTGCCAACACCGGTTTGATCGGACAACATACCACACCTAGTGAACTTCGTCCCCCGCAGTAAATCTGTATCAACAATGGGAAGAAGACTGCAGGTTACTGAGGGATTGACACCATTGTATGTGCTTGGGTTCCTGCATGATTTCCTGGAGAGGGAACACGGATCTGGGATCGGGGGTCGGAACGCGATCCGGGATTGCCTGCAGCGCTCGTCACAAGCGACGGCTGATCGATCTATCGGGAGATTGCACAGACCAACCAGATTGCTCCGATGAGCCTCTCACACCCTCATCTTATGCGGCGCGTCGACCACAACAGGGCAGACTCATGTTCTATGTGCATTTCTGGGGAACAAATGAATCTCATTTCCAGCGAGTTAGGCTACGTGCAACGAATGCAGGCTGCACGGAAGTCCCGGCTTATCTCGCCATCTCTAGATGCGGGGGGGTTTGACTTTGGTCATGCCCTGTTGTGTATGATTTTCATCTCAAGTCGGTTATTCCATAACATAGACATCATATCAACAATGAGTGAGAAGGTGCATTTTTCTCCTCCTTTCCATATCGAAGGGATGAAGGACTTCATTCTGTATGTTGTTCATGATCTGGACCAAGGAACTCCGAGGTGGCTTCCTCAGTAAAGGAACAGTATCCAGCTGGGCGCTGTCCGAGTCTAGGAGTGGCTGAAGCATCGAGTTCTGACTGGGGCGTTCCTTGTTGCGGATCCCGTTTCCTGGCGCGCTCTAGGAAAAGAAATGGCAAATGCGAACTTCCCTTTGCCTCAAGTGGATCACCAGGATGCAATAGACTCAAAAAACAATTTCAGCAGATCCACTTGCCACTCTTACGTCAACGTAGGTAGACGATGAAATGCGCGCGGGCGATCTATGTTAAGTCATTTCCATCCAAACATCCGCTTGAACTCAATCCATTGGTACACACCAAGACTGCCGGAAACTGCCTCCGTGATGCAGAAAAATCTTTTCGACTCTCAGCACCTAAGACCCCACTGGAGAGGCCAAGGCCCTTCGTGTCGCCTGCATCTTGGGTACTGTTTTTCGTGTCACTCAATTTAGGGTACCAGAACGGTAGAACCGCCAGTTTCGGTCAGCTCCTCAGCTGGAAAAGGGAAGCGTTGACTGGCATGCATATTTCCCGTCGGGAGTAGGTAGGCATCGTCAAAATGAGCAACTCTAGACGCTCTTCAGGTTATTCTCATTGATTGACTGGACAAGTATAGACTTGGCGCGAGACGCCATACACCTAACGAACCCAAAAGAGCTCGGTACCGCATTATGACTACGCCTCGGCGATGAATGATTCTCCTCGATCACCGTGGCGCTCCGGGGTGACTGTCAACAGGCTAGGAAAATGGATTAGTCTGGGCCTTATGGGTAGATTCTGCGCTGAGTGGAGTAGAGCGGCGACAAGTCGACGTCGTCACAGCTGTCGCACCAGACCGCGGTAAGGTTTAACACCAAGCAGGCTGGGAGCCCTGCCGTAAAAACGTTGTCAATTTCGGCAGCGTACAGTACAATAAGAACTGCTTCCTGCATTTTATGCTTCGCGGAACGCTACCGTTCTTTTTGTTTCGTTTCGATTTGTTTCCTCCGCCGACAGACCTGCATTCACTCATCCCAGTTTCCACGTGGTGATATCGCCGAGAAGACTACCTTCGGTCTCAACTCCTCAACTCCAGCTTCGTCCTGTGCCCATTATCTAGGTCAATAATACATCTGCATATTACAGGAGGTGCTATCAACAGGATGACTATGGTATGCATCTAAGAGTAGACGCGCTACTTCTACCATACAGTCGGACCACCTCCGAATAGCCTACGGAACTGGCTCCACGCTTTAGAACCTTGAATAGCAGCCAGTCGCTCAGCTACTATACAGGTGAGTGCTTTCTATATGAAACTGTAATATTCTCTTCTACGATCGGCTTATTAACATCGGCCACGACAGGTTGATCAGACAGACACCTTGAAGCGTTGTACGACATAGCCACGGGTTTTCATCATGTCGACAAACCTCACCATCAAGTATCCCATTGGGAGCGAACCGGCCATTCACTTCTTGCCCTATCTAATCTTCATCTCTTATGTTGTTAGTCTCATCGGAGCTATGACAACTGTCGAACTCCTCCATCGGAGAGTCACAGTCACTGGCTGGAGAAATTGGTATACTTGTTACTGAACTGCCCAGATGCAAAACCAACATGCTAATCGTGTTAACAGGGTCCAATTAGCTGCATGTTCAGTCTCATTCGGGCTTGTCGCGATTTGGTGTATGCACTTTGTCGGCAATCGTGCTATCATCCTCGGTGATGGAGAGGATGAGATTCAACTCTACTATAGCCCTACTTTCACGGCTGTGTCCGCCATTCTACCAATCATCGTGATCTTCCTTGGACTGTTAGCTGCCGATAAATTCTACCGCGGCAGTAAACGCTCATCAACGCGTTACATTTCACTCTTACTCTGCGGTCTTTGCGCAGGTGCCTCTGTCACTGAGATGCATTATCTCGGCAACAACGGAACGACAGACTATCGACTAGTCCAGAATCTGGCCTATATAATTGGGGCTGCTTGTATTGCTATTGTTGCCTGCGTCGTCTCCTTTGGTCTTTTCTTCCATTGGAGAGGACACTGGATGAATACGCTATGGAGACGGGTCATTGTTGCTTGTTTCCTCGCAGTTGCGGTGTCTGGCATGCATTGGACTGCTGCTGCTGGCACTAGTTATCAGTTACTTGGATATCATGAAGGCTCCGGATCTGCGAGAAACATCAACTTGATCATAGCCCTATGCCTAGTAAGTTACGGATACACGCTTTGATATTGATCCGCCTAATTATTTTCAGTGCTTAACGGCCTGTGGTGTATGTTTCGCAATGGGTTACCTCAAACAACGTCATAACAAGCAGCTGAAGGACAGGGCAGAACAAGTAGTTCTCGCTGTGGCGACCTTCGATTCTCAGGGCAGAATTTTGGTGAACCAAGGCGGACTTCTTCCTTGTCAAACTATCACGAGGCGGTTCCATCAACAAGTGAGTAGGCATGTTCAAATTGAAGCCTTACATTGACTGACTGGCCCAGACTTTCGATGAGGAGTTCAATACCTCACATTCAGTGTTCCAGTGGATCTATCGAGTATCGCGCAACTGGGGAGGTGTGATTGACTTAGTTCCGTCAATGCGCGATCATCTTCTCTCGGCCGGATACCTCCAGCCGCATACGCCTGTTATGGGGAATGTCAGTCGAACTTCAATGGGTGTCGAAGAAAAGGATAATTCGAGCTACTCTTCCACGTTCCGAGAGTTGTTCTGCGTGACCGCTCACGACATAGCCCGAAGCCTGGAAACCAGATTACAAGATATAGGAACTTTGTACGAGGATGTTCTTACAACAGGAACTCTTCTGACGAAGACCATGTGGTACAGCTATCATGACCAAAAGGCTATAATTGCTGCCGACGTCGCAGCAACACCTGGAGACATTGAGGCAGGGTTTGTCAACCCTATTCTCTTTGGTAAAGGTCAGCTCCTCGTGTTGACTAAACGGGTTGAGACCGAAGAAGCCAATCGACTCCAAAATGTCGGTTATCGATTTGCCAGTCTTGACCAAGTCGGTGACGTCCTTGCGCGAAGCTTACAGATATCTCGCGATGATCTTAACCTCCTAGTTGCTCGCCTGCAGCTATTTTGCCAAAGGCAAGCCTGGGTACCGCCCAAGGGTACCTACCTGGCATCTTTTCTTCTTCAACCGTCGCCCGTCATGAAGGGTCTCGATGTTATAGTCCCGAGGTTGACTCCTGATCGCCTTCCGATGGTCAAGCTTGGCTCTGAAGATCTAAGTCCAAGACAATTGAAATTGCTCACTCAATTTAATGGACTGACCATGGACGAATGCCTTGGCAGAATCCAACAACGCTCCGGAACAGGCTCAGATGAGGATATGTGGCTGGAGAAATTCCGCACTAAGATCTACGAGCTATTGAAAGAGGTACCCGAGCCTTCATTACGCCAGGCAGTCTTCTCTTCTCAGCAACTCGACGCAGTGCATGGCGTTTCTGGCCAAAACGAAATGAGTGATGCTACTGTATTTTCTTTCTGTGGTATTAAGGAGGTCTACAGTCAGACATTGCAAAGTCGAGCCCTGCGATGCGTTCCCATGTCGTTCTTTAAAACCCAGCAACGGTGCTATCCAGGATGTCCGGACCACGCCATACTTGCACACAAGAATCATAAAGAATTTGCGACACTCATGTCCTCAAATGTGAAGGAGTCCAACATTTCTGCACCCCAGACCGGCAGTAAGTGGTCTGGATGGCCTTTCGGTGTCAAGTCGGATGCGGCATCGGAAACAACCATCAACCCTGATTCAAGCTCTGAGAAGGGACTGGTAACAATCGTCCAGCAGTCATCGCCCAACAATGTAAGCCACCCATTTGGAGGCATTATGGTCAGCCAAGATGTCACAATCCACGATTCCAAAGAAACATGCAGCATGGAGATGACCGACATGGGTATTCGCTCCGAGGCGGGTGTTGCAGATCAGGAGCGTGCAACTCTAGCGGACAGGCTGATGTCAATCACGACGTCGCTCCGCGATCCTTATAACAGAAATGGACGGGGACATAATCACGGCGGATGGTAGTAAATCACCAAGATCCATACTATTTCACTTTTCCTTTCCTTGAGTAACTCACAGCATCATTCGGCGCCATCTCCATTTCCGGTATACCCACGAAGGCATTGGTTTTATTTCAACTGTTCTCCTTTGTTCATCCTAATTTGTTCAAATTGAACAACTGTTATTGGAGGTGGGGTATTGGATATCGGATGTCTAACTGGTTTACTGTTTTACTGTTTTACTGTGAGCAACCAAAATCCAGTTTGAGAGGGCTCCGACACTACGAACATGCTCTGCTATTAAGAAATATACACATTGTACATATAGATGAATTAAGGTCACGTAATGAAGTAATGTAAGATGCCTGTGCATCTTTAACAACGTTGTTTCCTTCAGACCCTCAGCGCCGTAAAGGGACACCCTCATCAGGTAGAGCTTTGTCATAATGACTCGGTAAAACACAGGTCTAGACTGCAGTCCTCTATAATGATTCTACGCCCCGATCTGGCGAGAGAGGGTGTGAGACTATAGCCAAGATTGAAGTCTTGCGCAATGTAGCCTATCTCCGATTCCGCGCTCGCGGGATCCTTTGAAGGTCTTGGCGGAATGGACGTCACCAAAACTTTTCCGCCCCACGTTCTTCGCATTTCTATATTCAGAAACTTTCAAACACCCAAACGTACCCTTCCCCAGCTTCCCTCGAGGTATCTTTGGCTTCTAACCAAAATCCCACGAGGCCCCTCACCGGCACATGTACTAGTAGTATTTTCCTGACACCTCTTATCCCACCCGCGCGGCTGCCAATTCGATAATGACTCCCCCACCATCGCCCTCTTACACGATACAATCCCTCGCGACTCTGACACCACCATCCAACTCTCGGACATGGCAATCGGCACCCCACCCTAGCCTCCCACTTGTCGCAACAGCCTGCTCTGATCGTACTGTGCGCGTTTACAGCCTGTCATCCTTCAATCTCGTCCACACTGTTGCCGGCGGTCACAAGCGGAGCATCCGGGCAGTCAGCTGGAAACCCGGCGGAACAGGGCAAAGCGTTCTGGCGACTGGGAGCTTCGATGCGAGTGCGGGAATTTGGCGTCGGGATGAGCGAGGCTCGGAGGAGGACCACACGAGGCGCCAGGGTGGGGGAGACGACAACGACGAGGAAGAAGAGGACGCTGACGATTACCAATTTTCCTGCATTCTAGACGGACACGAACACGAGATCAAATCGCTCTCTTGGTCACCTTCCGGGCAATATCTGGCGACTTGCTCTAGGGATAAATCGGTGTGGATATGGGAAGAGCTGGAGGATGACAATTTCGAGACCGTGGCAGTACTACAGGAGCACGATCAAGATGTGAAGTGCGTGGCATGGCATCCAGAAGAAGACCTGCTGGCCAGCTGTAGCTATGATGATACGGTGCGACTGTACAAGGAAGACACCGATGATTGGGTACAGGTGTCGCTAATCGACGGCCACAGCGAAACAGTGTGGTGGGTTGAGTTTGAGGGGAGTGGGATGTCGAAGAAGGATTTCCGGCAGACAAAGCAAGGGGGCAGCGAGGAACAGTCACGATATTTGGAGTTACTAGAGCACTCCGGCCCGAGGCTTGCGACTTGCTCAGATGATTGTACTGTCCGAATATGGCGACGCATTCCCAAAGAAAGGCCAGTGCAATCTTCTTCAAACACCGGCATTCCGAGCATTATTCGATCATTCTCTGTTGACGAAGAATGGGTCCAAGATGCAATACTTCCTAAGCAACACGATCGACCTGTGTATTCCGTCTCTTGGAGTCGCCAGACAGGTTTGCTTGTCAGTGCAGGAAGTGACGGCAAGATTGTGGTGTACCGAGAGCGATGGAAGAGTCAGGTGACAAATGGAGTTACTACGGGCGAGGACAACCCCACGGAAGCCAGTAAAGACGCAGAGTCCTTGACTGAGTGGGAGGTGGTTGCAGAGCTGTTTTCTGCACACGATGTCTTCGAGATCAATCATATTTGCTGGGCCAAGAGAAGTGATAAGGGTCGGCGAAGCGATGACGAAGAGGTCATTGTCAGTACGGGCGACGATGGTGAGGTCAGAGTTTGGATGCTAGATGAGATACAACGATGACGCAATTGTAAGGGAATGAATTGTTACTTGATAAGATAGCTGTGTGTAGTCACGGAGGGATTGTTATATGTGTTGAATGTTTTGCATATCGTTTATCAAGTCATGTAGACACCAGCGAAAGTCTGTAGCTACGACACTATATCCAAAGGATCGCTGGCCTTTGTCACTATTACCGTTCAGTGTGATAATGCGTCGTGTCTGAGAGATTGCTGTGTACTGTATTCAATGCCAAACAGTACATCCTCGTCATTGTTACTACCAGGAGTTCCTGGTTGAAACAGACAAACATACCATTTGGCAGCACTGAACTACGCACGTGCATCCTCCTTGGCCCGTCTTGGGAGGTCTATAGTTCACAATGAGATTGCACATCATCCAGAAGCATTGCAGCGTCCTGTGCCCAATGAAAACGTAGCAGCTTCAAGAGCTACGTCAAGTCGCTTGTCCAGGTTCTGGACACAGTGGACAAAGTGGGAAAGGAGCTCACAAGCCGACACAGTGGCGCAGCAGCGTCATATGCCAAGCTGGAGGCACGAAATCAGGGATCTGCGAAATTTCACAATTGTATGCGTTCCATCTTCACGCCATTTCTCCTTTTTCACCATCTCATCTTCCTCACGGAGCTGCAGCTTTGTGAATTACCTCATCTATTCGTCGCGTACGTGTGTAGCTTCTGCGAGCTGCAGTCCGATTCCTTGCTTTTTCCAGGCCTCGGCGCGTCCTCTGCACCGGTGCAGCACCACACCTGGATTCCCAACGTCTTTTGGGACCACTCCAGTGCCACAGATCATCGTCGACGCCATTGACTCGCCCTCAGCGAAACTCCCCCACCCTTCGCCCTATACATCGCATCTTTTTTCTCCCACCCCCTTCTGCCACACATGCCTCCCAAACGCAAACGATCCACCACCCTTTCCTCCGTCAAGAACGCCGATATGGAAGTCGCGCAGCCATCGTCCCGCGATGCCTCTGGTGAAGATGCCGAGGACCTTGTCCTTCAGGAGGTAGCTTCCAAGAAGGAGCGCCAGGCAGATAACCATACGCCTTCGAAGAGAGCGCGTTCAACTAAGAACGGAATCGCTGGCGATAATGACGATGCGAGTGACGATGAAGGGAAATCTAGGAAAAGTAGACGAACCTCGTCTGGCGAAGACGCGGCAAAACAAGCAGCTCTTGACCGCGCTGAACACGGCGAAAACGGGGAGGCTGGACAGATGAGGATGGCCGATCCGCCCAAGGCGGGTTTGGTCGATCCTTTGGGCTACAAGACAAACCCTCCACCGACTGGACGACCTGTCCGTATCTATGCAGATGGTGTGTTCGACTTGTTCCATCTTGGACATATGCGAGCCTTACAACAGGCCAAGACCGCTTTCCCAGACGTCCATCTCATCGTTGGTGTCACTGGAGACAAGGAAACACATCGACGGAAAGGCCTCACAGTTCTGTCGGCTCGTGAGCGTGCTGAGAGCGTGCGACACTGTAAATGGGTAGATGAGGTTGTGGAAGACTGTCCTTGGGTTATCACCGATGCGCCGGAATTCCTCGACAAGCACAAGATCGATTACGTCGCCCACGACGATATCCCTTACGGGGCTGAGGAAGGAGATGACATCTACGCTGAAATCAAGAAGAGGGGCATGTTCCTAGTGACCCAGAGAACTGAAGGCCTGAGCACCACCGGGATCATTACCAAGTACGCATCTCCTAACCATTCGGTACACATCCGCGCATACTAACGCTTGCACAGAATTGTCCGTGATTACGATCAGTACATTGACCGCCAATTGAAGCGCGGGGCCTCTCGCAAAGAACTCAATGTATCGTGGCTCAAAAAGAACGAGCTAGAGTTCAAGCGAAACATGTCTGAGTTGCGTGACAGTATCAAGACCAATTGGAGTACAACTGGTCAAGAATTGAGCAGGGACTTCAAGCAATTCTGGCAATCTAGCCGACCTGCCAGTCCCGCCCGAACACCAACTCAGGAGCGCCAGGAAGGCTCTCTAATACCAAACGCTGGGGCTGCCGCGTCTCCCTCTGCAATTTCGCGTCTTGGTCATCTTGATATCCCACGAGCGAGCCTCAACCATGAGAGAGGTTCTTCCGAGTTTGCAGCTGGTTACAACCTAGGATTGATTGGTGGCGTAAGATCTTGGGTAAGTTCATTTTATAACCAGGGCCCATGTCCATGACTAATCCGATCATAGATGGCCCGCAGTAAACGAAACTTGAACGACAGCAGACCGCAGAGTCCATCCAGCGAAGATGAGTCTGATGCGAAAAGCCCTGTTGAGCCACCACGAGGCCGATCTAGCAAACAGACTAAGTCGGACGAGATGGACGTTCGCGCCTAAATATTCACCCGTTTCCGTCCCACTCAATTGCTACATCCCTACCGCACTCTCTGTGTTCAAATAATGCGTTATTAGTCAAGTTGATGCCTGAGGTGTTCGTACATGAAGTGGCATTTCGCCTCCTGATTTCCTAGGATGGAGCTTTCTTCTTGTGTTTCTCGAGGCAAACGACAATTGCCGTGTCGCCTCAAGTCGTGGCAGCTAGCAACGATGTTTTTAATCTTATGCCATGGCCGTCCCAAGAAACGAAGCCCCCCATATCTGTAATCCTTTTTCTCTTTTACCTTGGAGCAGGTTTGTCATTGTAGAATGGCAGATTGCACCTAATACACATTTCCAGATTGCTCTTCAAACAACATCATGTCACATACATAGGTGCGATTAATTGTCCGAGTTTTCCAGTGACACCTTTGTGAAACAATCGCCGGTCGTTTTCTTTCTTTATTTCCTTTGAGTCTGTCTTGTCAGACAGGTTACTCACTAAGACTTATCTACCTCACAGGGGTATTGTTGTGAATCGGGGTCTCGCTCTTTCGCATATCAGATCGAAGCTACATGTATTCAGGGACACGGGCTCGTCATCAAAGGTCCTACGCGCGCAGGCTATCATCACCATACACGGTATCTTAACAAGGCTATGAGAGCTTTTGTGAAGTCGTATCCACGATTCAAGTGCAACGCCAACACCCGATTGGCTCAACGTAAATCGCACCACAAAAGCTCGTGCTATCTTTGACGATACCCCACCCAACGCGACGAGAGAAGAGAAAAATGTGCATAGTTGTCTTCTACTACCCCATTTGTGGTTGCCCACCCTACCCGGCACCTCCCTACATCGACTACTGCAGCGAAGTGCATCCACCACACTTCGAACACTGTAGCGAGGTATGTCCAAAGACACACGCATGTCCGCCCGGCAGTCGCGGTCAGCGAATCCGCTGGACGGGCAGAAAATGTGGCATGTGTACCGCCAACGAGAGAGAGGCTATGAAGCGCCAAAAGATGGAGGCTAGACGGGGTCGATGGAGGAGGAAGTCTGGTGAGATGGATATTTGGAGTGTGAAGGTGTCGGGAATTACGAGGGGAAGTTATTGGTAGAGGAGTGGGGTGAGAACCTTGATATGTGTGGTTTTGGTTTGGTGGTAGAGATAGAGGTGATGTACAATAGATTTAGAAACAGGAGGGGAATCTTTCGCAGTAAATCTTGTGGACTGAAACAAGTGTGCCCTGGTGATATATGTTCTCTTGATGTTGAACACCCATGGACCCTAAAATTAACAACACTCTGTCTGCACATTTCTTGTTCCTATGCTCTGCTAAGACAAGTGACTGAGTTGATTGCAAGGACATGACTACCCCATAGATGGCCACGACTGTATTTCCGAAAAGGGCGACACTATGTAAACAGCCTTATGATACCTAACAAGGCTGATCATGTGGCCGCTGCCCTCGAACCTTAATCCAATGTCCAGAATCCTTCCGCAACCAGGGTCCCATATACAACCCTGGTGTTGTATGGAAATGATTTGATGTCGGTAGTTTGAATAAGTAATCCATCACCCTTTGGGCCTGGTTCTCGGTTATCGAGTACTATGGGGTTGAGAAGAGTGTCCAGAGTCTGGGCTATGGTCTACCGATCTATCTGGGACCCACCCGCTAGGCGCGTTAATGAAGCGAGGGCGACGAGTGGACGTGAAGTCTTTTTCCAACATTCACATGCATGCGATGCTGTCATCTGGAAGGGAGGGCGCTTCAGCAAGAGTCCTCCAGTGTCCCGTCCTGTGACTTATCTATGAGTATGGATGGTTAGGTGGCACCATTCAGAGGAGTCGAATGGGAGGACCTTGCGGAGAGATGGGAGCTGTCCTTCTGTCCCTCCCTTGGCCCTTGTGCGGGATGGTGATGCACCGTTCTGGAGGGGTTTGTTGGTGGGTGGTGGATGGTGGATGGGGGATGGTGGTCGTGGTTGTGGTCGTTGCTGCCTGACATGGACACCTGCACACCGGAATTATCAGCCCTAAGCTGGCAGATATAATGGGGCCCATGTATCCTTGAACTCAACGACTTTCGTTGGTTCTTTTATTTCATCTCTCATTCCTCACTTTGGCAATGATATGCCGGCCTCTGGACTGCGCCGGCGTCACACTCACACAGCCTCTGCGCAACTGCACCCAGCATCATCCTACCTTCAGCCCTTTTCTTGTAACTACAAGAATGATTGCCCCCCCGTTCATACGCGTTGCCTCCGCTGAGTCGTCGCTCCGTTAGTCGCCATTTCTCGCCACTCTTCTGACCATCTCTCGGGCTTCGTTGCCGGCCTGTCGTATACAACTCACCCGTACGGGCCATCTCGGTCGACGATCCACGAGATGAGGCTGCTGGCCTCATCCAGGTCAGCAGTGCGCGTTCTTACACCATCCTGACCGATTCGCACAGTCGCCCATCCACTTTGCTCCGTGTGGATGGCTGTGTGCAGCTTGTACGCCGTCCTGTCGAAGGCGGACGGCAGTTCCGCGCCTCAGCGTGTTACTTTTCGAAACATGTTTGAAGGAAGAGAGGGGTGCTCGCGCGGTTTGAAGCAACACTGGATGGAGGCACTCAGGCGCCAGGCACCCAATCCCACTTTTCAGTGTTCACATACTGCGACGAGCCGCTTCCTTAGATGTTATCACCTGGTAGCCTTGCGCTTGGTCCACGATAGATCCTGCTCTCTCCCTCCCGAGGTCCTTGCCGATGGAATTTCCGCGCCGTGGACAAGCACGAACTTGCTTGTCCATTCTCCATGGAAACGGGGACACATTCGAACTGAATGCAAACCGGCATGACTACCCACCCAACATGCGCCCAGGCGCCGCACAATATGAAGAAGATACATTGAACCGTGGAACATGTTGCTTTTGGGCCGCCGGCCTATTTGGAAAATCAAGTCAGATCCAACACCCAGGTCCCCAGCTAGGTCGCTATGCGAAGCGTCGGGAAACACCACACCCACGCAACGGCACACACTGGTGGCGTTGACGATGTCAATTGCTCGCCCTGTTATGCGCGCCTCACTTTTCCTTGAGTTCCGGAGGGGACCCTGGGCTGAACGAACCAATCTCGCTTCGTTCCGTTCATCTTCGCTAACAACTTAGAATCCCGGAATCGGCGGACTCTCCACGTTCATTGCGTCGTTTTCCCCCTCCCACTGAGCCGATTCTCTCAACATTTGCAAGGACGTCGTGAGCAGTTGGTGGCCATGTGTGGGTCAGCCAGCAGGATTGCTTTGAAGTCTACATCCCACAGGGTCGTCTCGCCTTGGTGGGAGGCGGTGTGATGCTAGGACACCCTGCACTTGCGCTTCACCAATTCAGACCAACAACGGTCATTTCAATGCGCCGCAAGCCCATGTCCTTCACGGCGATCACGGCTTTCATGTCAATAACATTCGTCTCTTTCTCTGGCTGTATTTACACATGTGCAAGGGCCATTTTCCCCCAGCCCACACATCCGTCCTCATTGCACAAAAGTGTCCACAAGAACCGAACGAGTCAGCACTCACTCAAGCACAGTGCTTCAATTCCAGACCTGCCCACTATCTCATCTTTTTACTTTGCCTCAAATCATCGCCTCTAAAAACAGTTGGATATCAAAACTGTCCTTTCCCTTTTCTTTGCCTCGCTCACGCCGTCTTTCTCGCCCGAAAAGTCTTTTCTCTGACTTTCCGCAAACGTTCCGTCTTTCTTTCAGCTACTGATAAATTTGTACTCCCCCAACCATGTTAAGATGGCCTAAGCCCTGATTGCACGCCCCTGAACATTTCCAAAAAAGAAGACTCCCTCGTCGCTGTGAGCACATGATAATAGGTACGGTAGCTATCCACCTACTAGACAATTTCTTTACTGTGGTGTCCGCTGCTTGTCTGACTCGGAGTTTCGCTGGTCCTGCCAGTGTCCGTACCCCTAGTCAAACAACCGGCGGACACGTTTTCGTTTTCATTTGTGTCTCTACAAACTCTACACTGTCTCTTGTATGGTTTGGTAATTGACTAATGTGTCGCAGTTCGCGCTTGTAGCAACGCACGCGCTTCCTGTCTTCGTTCGCTTTGCCTCTACATATCAACGCCGCTGTGTCCCCCACACGCCTGCCCGCTTCACTCTCGCTGAAGAGATCGCGTGCGCAATTTTTTGGTTGTCCCTATCCTCAGCCCACAGTTTTTTTTTTTTGAGAGATTATTTTACGGCAGAGGCGACAGCCCCGGAGGTGCAGTTGACAAGACAAGATGGGTGCGCAGTCTCCAACCGCTACTGCCAGTAGCAGTACCGCTCCCATTTTCAGATCACTGGCTCAGAGCCCAGTGGCGATCGAGAGCGGATCGACGCACAGAGACACAACGGGGTCCGCGTGCCACCAGGAAGGGAAGACTCAGGAGCCGGCATTACACGAAACGCACCACGGGACGAATCCTACAATAAGGTCACAAGAACCTAAAAGTTTAATAATGGAGGATATCATGCCGTCAACCACTTTCAAGACTCCCATTAACCTACGAAATATTCCAGAGCAACTGGCTTTGCTAATCATGGAAATAATCCCTAATGAGGACGGTCAAGAATTGAAAGAAGCTTTCCTCACTGCTACAGATTTTCCACCAATAACGAAACTGTCATTAACTGAGCTTGACATTCAAAGTATCATTACGAATATTAAGCTAAGACATGACTGTAACTTTGATAAAGATCTCAGCTTCAGACCGAACCTTGACGGTAATAAAGGCTACGAGAAAATGGTGGCAGCAAGAAAATACTGGAAGGCTTTGGAGGCGGAATTAATTATCTATGTCAGTCTATTCCAAGGTAATCATACGCCGGCTAGTTTGGAGCATTGGCCAGAGATAGTATCTCATGCACAAAGGCGCATCCCCAAGATCTTTAACACAGTAAAAGAAATCTTGAAGACTCTTGTGCCAGACCGGGATCATTCCCGCGTTGACGAACATTTGGATATCCCCATGTTAATGCGGGAGATTGAACGAGGCGTCTGCGACCTGGTTCGTCTATCTGAGTGGCTTGCATGCTTGTTGAAAGAGCACTGCGCACCAATGAGGGATGACTGGGTTGACAAAATGGTTAATTGGACCCGATCTGGTGTGGCTGAGGGCAAGTCTGAATCAATAGTGAATGGTCTACGAGAACTTTTGGGCATACTTGAGGCCATGAAGCTTGTAAGTGATTCCTTCATTGGAGAGAAATTCTTTGCTAACTAAACAAAGGACGTCGCAAACCACCAAATCAGGAACTTGAAAGGGCTGTTGATTGATGATACCGTTCACTTCCAGCGAACGTATCACCTAGAAAAGCTTGTCAATACCAAACCGCGTGTGAACATTGTAACGGCACAAGAATGGTATTTTTCAGAATTGCAACGCCCAACGACAACGACATCATGCAAAAGCACACAAAGAGACACAAATCGATTTGGTGCTGAAACTTTGTCTCGAGCTGTCCTTTCGATTCTTCTTTCCAACGACCAGTACTGCCAATTCCCGGACACTTTCTATCTCGACGATGATCGGCTCAGGATGCTCAAATCGGAAATGGACTACCATATCTACTTCGAGATCTGCTACGAACTGTTCGGAAGACTATTGAGCGATCTCGGGTTCTCCGGAACAATACCCTCCACCTCGAAGCCAAATCTTCGCCTCTCTCTCGCCGCAATAGTTGGTGAATCATGTGGGGACGGCTATTCCCAATGGAGGATAAACAGTGAGAATGTCTCCCTGGAAGTCACTCGACAAGCCCTTATCCTCAGCGGACGTTCTCCCCACTATGCCTCACACATGCTCACCCGAACCAATCGAACCCTCCGCAGCATGTTCAAGACATCCTACTCTAAGCACTCAGCCTATCTTAAAAAACTTCTAGAGTCACAAATCAGCTCCTGCATCGCCCGTCACAGCATGTCATCACCTACAGAGCTCTTCAACACATTCGTCGCTCACGTTCCTCCACAATCTCCAACATTCAACAAATCGACCTCTCCTCTCCATGTCATCACCGACTCGACCCCCGCGCCAGCAGACCACGTTTCCGACTTTGCAAACCGCATCGCTCACATGGTTATTCTCCACTGGCGTATCTGGGGCGACATCGCATACGTTAGTAAACCTAGCACCAACACCCCCGAAATCACCGTCACCACAAAACCGAACACAACACAACACCACCATGTCCCACCTGCACCAACACCTACAGCTGCCAAAACCTCATCTGAAGCTGTCCTCACAGTCTATAAAACAGGCGAGCCACCCGAATCCGGGCCAGGCACTCTAGAGAGTCCAGCATTTCCCCACTGAAGATTTCCATCCAATTTTCCTTTGTCATGTTGCACGCTGCATACTTGGGCATTTGACAGGTAATTCTTACATATTTTTCTGAATACATATCTTTCGGAGGGGAAAAGTTTTTTTTGGTTTGAGGACTTCTTCATTCTTAGCTCTGATATTTTATCTTCAAGGAGAAAGAAAGAGGGCGGGGGAGGGCGAGTGGAAGGAAAAAAAGGAAATGCATATATACAGTCCATGAGGGGATTAGTTATAGAGTAGAGTCGAGTCGAGTAGAAGTAGATTCTGTTTTCCTGTTGTCGAGAGAGGCGGAGAGAAATTTTTTTGTGTAGCCTTTTTAGCGGGTTCCTGGGTTTAGGATTGGAATTTGGGAGGGATCAGGTACCTGGAGTAGTGTAAATGAGAATTGGAATACCACCCACACTCTGATAATGGAACTTGAGCGTTAAAATGCCAGTGCTTGTACTGTGATCACAATGATTACGTAAGAATTAGTTCAGACTCGACGCTTGGTAGTGTCCTGATCCACAGACCAAAACACCCTTTTCCCACCACCATCCACACTCACATGCCTGGACATGAAGACATCGAGATAACAACCCGCTCCGTGAGAACTTCCATGATCAAACACCCAAGACCACCAACTCCTCCCAATCCCGCCATTTCAAGGCTTTAGGAAATAATACACTGATGCGAAAAGGCCATGGATTCCCTTAATATCCCACAAGGTATTCTGTTGTGGCAGAAACCCTCACGGATGAACGCAGGAGATGGGAAGGACCGGAAGAGCATAGGTTTCCAGACGACATGATCTAACTCGTGGGTGGCGATATGATGTCCCACTGGATGATCGTGACGGGACGATTCATTCTAGGGAGAGTTATCAAAGGGCATCGCTACTGCAGAAAGATACAAGACGATCGATAAATCAATGTTTTTTTTTTCTCAGCAAAGATAGCGCCCTCTTCCGTTCCCAAGATTCATATATGAACGTTCAAGCAAGTAGTGGTATTTTCCATCTTCTTCAATAAGTTGTCAACAGCATCTTCCGTAGACAATATGTAGAGTGTAAGTACATATACTTGTAGAGCTACTTCGGCATTGTGACGAAGAAGACATGGCTAGCCTACCAAACGCAAATCGAACATGGAAAGGCAGACTTGAAAGATCTGGATTAAAGTATTGCGGTTTCATGTGCCCAAATTTGATTCACCAAACACAGAATGACATCGTATCACCGTAATGCGCATAAAGGTAGAAATGACCAAACATGCAGAACAAAAAGCTTTCAATTGCTATAAGAAAAAAAGAATTCTCTTCCCATGACCTTCTCTCGCCATGCGCCCATAGAACACCAGTACTCAACCCCTACACCAGTAGAGATCTCCCGCCCTTGCCAGACATGCTGAGATTATGTACAGAAGGAGATGGGAAAGAAGGAAAATGCTCTCTTCCAGGGATATCGTGCTCCCAAAATCATCACAACGCCTTATCTTGTTAACGAAGCTCTTGGGTGGGCTTCAACGGAAAAAGTGTTTCTGGAGGTCCAATAATCAAAGTCGGTTCCGTTATCGCTCCATTTCCTCTACTTCATGCTTTATTCGTTGCTGCCACGATCGTAATGATTCATATGTGAGCATGGTTGTGACGGCAGCGGGTACTGCTCGCACCATGTTTGTACCCATACCATTGTAAAATGCCCTCCAGCCCTCTTCATGTAAAATCGTAGTGCAAGTCTTGATAACCCCACGATATCGGGGTATATTGACCATACCATCGGACGATGCAGTCCCTGGTGGTCGAGTGTGATGCCCAACTCCATGCAATCCTCCCCTAAAAGATATTTCTTCGTGAGAACTTGATGGCAAGGATCGCTGTTGTGTCTGCAGTCTTGTACGCAAGACTTCGTGGGGGTATGTGGCAGATGTGGCGCAAATTTTGCTTAGAATGGTAGCCCCCAAGATTCCGACCCAATGGACGTCTTCAGCTCGGCCAGTCGCCTGTCCCATTTCTACCCCAGTAAACTTCATCTTGAAGAACTCGTATAACGGAAACTGGATGGCGACATGCGTCAGTCCCAGCAGGGCCGGAGCAAGACCGGAGTAAAATGCAGCAAGGCCTTCGTTCCTGTACATCTTGGCAAAGGCATCAAAAGTACCTTTGTACTGCCACGGTGGTCGATGTTCATCCATCGCTCGTGAGCTCACTTGGGACATGAGTCTTGTTTTAATTACCCATATAGGGTTTGTAGCTAGTGTTGAGCAGGCGCCGGCGGTAATAGAAGCAGATATTCGTGACAACCATTTGTTCTCTGATAATCACCATCAGTATATGAAGAACAAGGTGGTCGCATAGCACGAACCGAGATGTTCATAGAAGAACTCCTTTGAGTTGTCGTATACGCTCATGTAGACGGCCCAAGTTGGTATGTACCCAAGCAGCATGGGACCAAGACCTCTGTACATGCCACGAAATCCATCGTCCTTCCAAATCACGCGCGCAGTGCCCACAAGTCCATTGTACACGAGGCGCGTGGGTCTCTTGAGGTTTCGTGGTCGGAAAGACCCCTGCGCCTGGAGGCGAGTCTTGATGACGTCGAGCGGGCATGTCACGATGCCAGAAGCGATGCCGGCGGAAGCACCGCAGAAGGCATTGACAGTCGAGTTGGGGAGGCGAGCAAACTGGAGAGCGAGGCTAGAGAAGGGTGAGCCCGTGTTCTGGGACTGTTGAGGGGACGAGTCGCGAGAGGGAATCGCAGGCGGCGGCGCATACCGTTGTCTGGTGGAACTTGGGGACGGCGGCGGCTCGGAAGCTTCGGTGGACATTGTGGGAAGCTATGCATGGTAGTTCAATCAGACACGAGCAATTCAGGCAGTTGAGGATGTGGGATGGGATGCATACAGGCCGTCGTCCCCCTCACGGTGCCTCAGTGTGCGGAAGCCCCGCAGCACTTGAGTGACACAATAACTAGCGATTGAGCGGCTCCATTGACGGGGGGACGCAGTAAAAAGCCGTGATGATGACAGAGCGGGGGAGCTTTTCTAAAAGCAACAAGGGCGGCGCTGGCGGAGGGGGATGCAATGGGCAGATTGCGGGGTGGTGCAGAGGTTGTGGTAGTGGAGAGAGAGAGAGGAGAGAGAGGGCGGGATGGTGAATGGTAAAGGTGGTGGGCACACGAGAGAGGGAGAGACGAGAAAGCAAGAGGGTCACGTCGGTGCAGCAGCAACAGCAGGAAAGTGCGGTCGGGCAATCGGCGGTGGCGGGTGGGGAAACAGCTCCTCGCAGCTTTCAAAGCGGAAGCAGCAGTCCATGTGCGTTCGGCCTTGGCAACGAGTGTGCAAGAGCCAATCCTTCTTTCGCTTGTCAGTGAGCCTTTTGCTGGCGAACCTCACCACTTGCCTCATCGACGACGACACTCCCATCCCAAACCCCCCCGCCTCCTCGTCCACCGCCACCCTCCACGACCTCTTGTCTCCGCCTTCATATTCCCTCGACAATATGTCTGCGCCGTCGCTCGCCGGTTTCATCTCCAAGCGCCCATGGCTCCACAAGGCCTTGATGCCGCTCGCCAACTGGTATACCAATGCCGCGGGCTACAGGCAACTCGGATTGAGGTACGGAACCCCCTCATTCTTGGTCAATTGCATGCACGCCGGCTTCCGCAAGCTATGCGTATCCTGCAATGGCCACGGCTAGTCGTAGATGGATGGACTGACCCCAATTGCTCCGCAGGGCCGATGACCTGATCCCCGAAGAGAACGACACCGTCCAGCTCGCCCTCAAGCGCCTACCGCCCAAGGAGGCCTACGACCGTGTCTGGCGCCTGCGAAGGGCTTTCCAGGTACCTCAAACCCACTGAGGGAAATGCGCGGCTGGCCAACTGACATAACTCCAGCTCTCCGTATCCCATCAATTGCTGCCCAAGGCGGAGTGGACAAAGGCGGAAGAGGTGAGCTACAACACGGAGCATTCCAGGCCTTTTCAATCGACTGACTGTCTTGCAGGATACACCTTATCTGTCCGAGATCATAACCACCATCGAGTCCGAGCTGAAGGAGCGCGAGGACTTGGAGTCCATCATTGTCAGCAAGAGGGAGAAGTACGCAAAGGCCGGACAGTAGACGAAGTCATGTAAACATTTTGAAGGAAATCTCCCCAGACGTGAACTATGTGGTGCGACAGGACAGGACGGGACGGATCAAGCTGTGCATTTAGAGTGTATCAACAAACACATTTTCCTTGGCACCAATTTTGGAATCTTTTGAGTGACATCGCACCATATGACTCAATTGAGTCCTCATACAGATATTGATACATCTCCCTGTATTCCAACCCGTTCTGATGTACTTGTATCGCAGTTGTTTCCAATATGTCCTCGGCTGTCCCCGGTGTAATGCCAACTTTTCCAAAAAGGGCTTATAATGCCCGCATTCTCATTGGCTATTGACTCGACCGTGGTAAAATATCAATACATCATAGATGTAACCCAATGTGATAAATGATTCTTAAAGATAAACATTCCCCCATGGTCCAATCCAGTACCATAGTTTTCCAATTGGAGAAATCAGCACATTTGATGGCTAGGGTGATGGTGAAATGTCTATCCCGGCCCTTCCCGTCGGTCGGCTCCTAGAGGATCGCGCACATTGAAGATGATGTTCTCCAAAAACATTTTACAATTGGATGGAACATTTGGTGCAGGCCATTATAGGCTAGAATCATTGCAAGAATAGAAAAAATTGCGAGTTTTGATGCTCGGGGCCCGACCTGTTCGCTCCAGAAGGGGTTTGAGTACGGTTGCGGCTTGGCTCCGTGAGATTCGATTAGAATTCGGAATCCTCTAGCGACTATTGGGTGCATATCTTGATCTTACACTTAGCAATGCTTTTCGTATAAACACGCAATGATGTTGTATCCCAAGTTCCAACAGCATAAATCTTGAGTGGGAGAACAACTAACTTTCGAGTAGTTATTTAAGGCCACGCACTGAAGACAATATCATTCGCGCAGGCAAATCATTTCAAAGCTACCACTAAACTTTCTACGACTGCAAATACCAGAGACGTCGTTGTGTCGCCCGTGCAATCATGCTTAATCGCAATCATCCGCGCAGCTGAAAATCTGTCGCAAGGAAACAAAATGAAGCAGGATGAGCGAGTTAGAAACTCAACTCTACCTCCACATAATCAAATCAATGGACACCAATGCCAACAAGACTCTGACAACCTTCCCGCCCCTGACACAACCCGTCGAAACACAATCATTGTACAACTTCAATGTCCAAGTACCGACCAATATAGCCCCTGAGTCATGTATACCGAAATAATAATCTAATGAATTCCAATGCATATCTCCCAATTCCTTCTCACATCAAGAACCTCATCAGTCTAGATGGCTGCCTGAAGCACCAAAATCTATCCGCCATTCTCGGCTCCAGTCTCACCCCCTGCCGTCAGAGCTAGCCCGAACCAACACTGGCCCCTCCCTCCGCCCCACCCACAATGCCACACAACTCATCCTCTCACACGCAAAATCGACTGCTCCTTCTGGCTCTCCTATCGTTGCGAAGCCGCATATTTAACTTAGTATATAGATATTATTAGTTTCCATTCTTCCATCAAACAAATCAAATCAATCCTCCATGGCGCAATTGGCTAGCGCGTCTGACTGTTATCCTTTCTCAGGAGCGGCAATCAGGAGGTTCGTGGTTCGAGCCCACGTGGGGGAGATTCGATAGGAGCGCAGCTTCTTTTTTTTTGCTGGGGTGGATGGTTACGAAGGTGACGGTGAAGGGAGCAGGAGATAGCGTGGTTCGGGTTGGAACCACAAGCGACGGCGGATTAGCGATCTTTTTTTTATAATGGTGGGGTCTGTTGTTCTAGATCAGTTCTATGGACTTGTTGTAAAAGAAGCTTTTGTATTGTTGGAGTGTGGTTGGTTAGTTGGGGGAGGTACGGGGTTGGGTCAGGAGTTCTTCGATTGAACGAGACCACCGATGAGTAGATTTGACATCGCAAGAGGATCTCGTTGATTGGATTACATGTAGCTATTGCGTCTCCTGGATCGTGTGTCTAGTACCTCCTACTCTTGTTGCATTCGGAGATCCTTTAATGTCCCGGCCGATTTGACTGCAACCTCTCCACTTTCTCCAGTGTTAGTAGTGCAAATGTCTGAGTACTTGCATCATTAGAAACATAAGTCCAGTTATGTCGTAATATTCATATAGTAACTAGGTGTACTCATTTAGTAGTAAATGTTTTTCCACCAACTTAGTGTGATGTTCATAATCTACATGGCGCCCAAACAGGAGGCCGTCAACCCACTATTTAATCCGTAATAAAAACCACAATGGAGAAAGGCATACAAAGAAAGAGTCTTTGGGTTGATATTGCATTCGGAAACATTATCAGGATATTCAGAATTTAATTTAAGACAATCCAGCCAGCAGGAATTGACTTAATAGATCGTCTTACACTGCAATTCCCTACGACAATCAGAGCATAGATACTCAGGGTATTATCCCTCAACAAAACGCGACTAAACTAGAATCACCACAATGTTTGGTTCACAATATACAATAGCAATTGCGAAAGGCTACTGGCATCAAGTATCTTCTTCACAATTTGCTTAAAAGCTGGAGGTTGTGTTAAGAGGTGTAAGATTAACCTTCAAGAATTTTATTACTTAAAGCAAGTACCCACAAAAGATATGTCCGCCCATGCTAGATCAATTTCAACAGTGACAAGCATACAGTAAGCCTTTTGTCTAGCTTTCATGATAGACTGTACTGAAACTACCACATTAACTTGAGAGGGAATGTGTAGATGGATGTATCTATCCTCCCAATCAATTCATATCTCATCGAACACTCCATCAGAATACTCACTTATTCGAATCAGCTCACCATGGGCTTATCTGACTACTGGGGCCACAGTTTCCATGTATGCACTCCGATCCATTGCTCGGCAGTGTAGGTATGTTCGTGGACGTTGGAGAACCACCATGAGTCGATGCACGATTTTTTAGGGGAAGGATATATCCCATACGACAGATTTTGGTACTTACAGCATCCTAGATCTACTGCAGCAATATCTTCCAGATCTTTCCTGGCTATACCATTCATCGATCTCTACTGCTCTCGCACCAGACCCCACAAGAGCGGTAAAGAAATTGGTCTGCATACATCCACTCATAAAACCTGCTCACGTTGCTTCCAATCATTTCACAAACACACACCGTTCGTCAGACCGATTTGGCCTCATATAAGCCGATGTATTCCTCGTGTCCAAATTCCCACCATTCACATCCCCGCACCAACAAACACTCACTCCCCGCTCCTGGCTCCGCAAATCAATGCTCCTACAAGGCCTTACGCCCTCAACTCCATTTTTCCACTGCTCTCTCCTACTTCATCTTCATCCCCAATCTATATCAACCCATATTATCCCCTATTCCTACTTGTTCATTTCCTATCCATACTTATTCCCTCTCACAATGCCCGCCAACCCACCCATCCCCCGCTTCAAATCGCGCCATCGCCCTCGCGCACCCAGTACCGATACCAACACTGACATTAAATTCTCGATCTCGAGTCCTATTTCCCCAGCTCCGACCAACCCTCCCCCTCCCCCTCCCACCCCACCTCTACATTCTAGATCTCCTGTCATCTCCTCAATCCTCGCCGAAATTAACCAAACTATTCAAGACACTCAAGACAACCTCTCCGCCCACCAATCTTCCTCCAAGGACAATGAAAACGAGAGCGGCAAAGCTAACGATTACTCAAACCACCTCTCCATGTCACCTTCCACCTCCTCCGAATACTGGTGCCAATCTCAAGTCCCTGCTCCACTTTCCACATTAGGCGCAGCAGCAAGTTTAGCCTCCATCACAAACCAAAACCGCGAGATCCCGAGAACATGGAAAGACGTGATTAGCACGAATACTCCCATGGGCAATTTCGGCGATCAAAAGCTATCGCATCAGCAGGGGCCCTTATCCAGGACCGAAAATGGAACGCAAGAAGAATGGGATAAGAGAATAAGCATGGCAAATTCGTATTATTCGGATTTCGCTTCTTATTATGGGGATCTTAGTGACACCGACGATGACGATGATGGCGAAGGAATGGTCAGACCGAGGACTTCGTCTTCTCAACGCACGGCGAGACAGGGCCCAGAACCAGAAACACTGTCCAGTCCATCCGGTAATATCCATGAACTATGGAGACCAACAGGACCTACCAATCCGCAACCAGATACTCATTTCCTCCACCGCCAATCCCCCCTCAACACCAACTCAAAAACCCGTGATCCCCACCTCCTTCCTCACCACCACCACGCCCGCCACGGTTCCGGTTCTAGTCTAGGAGACAACTTCCATCTCCAACATCCTCGCTCCCACACTTTTTTATCTGAAGCCACCAGCGAGAACCACGACCCGTCTCTCTGGACCGATGCCCTCACTACTCCTCCAAGTCATTGCTCTTCAGGCAAAACAAGCAGTAGCAGCAGCAGCAGCAGCAGCATTATCATCAGCAGCATCATCAGACCAAACACTGACAAAAATGCCAAAACCACCCACCCCATCCACTTGCATCCCCCCCGAGAACCTCCACCCCTATCTCTCTACTCCAAAAACCTCCCCTCCCCTCGAAAACGCTTCCCTCCTCCCCGTCCCCCTCGCCCCGACTCACCCCCAAACCTCCCCATCCATCCGAACCCCAACCCAAAGTCAAACCGCAACTACACCCTTTTTCCTCCAAACCAATACCCCCCCAATCTAATCGGGCCAAACAAACAAATCCGCGACCGCCCCTTCAATGCCCAGGCTGGCCACCCAGAACACATCGAAGCGCAGCAGAAAGCAAAACAACACGCAGAAGCCTACATCTCGGCCCTCCCCTCCGCCTACGACGACCCACACACCGGTCCCTCAGCGGCCGAAAGACCATACTCGCACTTCTCCACGCGCTCCATCGCCACAGAAGACATGTCCGTTAGCGTCGTGGGCCAGGGTCTCCGTGTTCCCCCCCGACGTCAGGACATGTCGCTCGCACGTATGGATTTGTTAGCGGAGGGGGACGAGGAGGCGCAGGTCGAGGCGAGGAGGGATGAGATAAGGAGGGATTTCAGGAAGAAGAGTGTGAGGATGTATGAGGAAATTCAGGGAGAGATTGAACACATTTCGAGGGATGGAGCGTTGAGTGGAGAGCAGAAGAGGGAGCGGATGCTGCATCAGGAGATTTTGCTGCAGGCTAGGGTGGGGAAGTTGGTGGAGGTTACTGGGTATGATGTAAGTTTTTTTTCTTGCTGAGTTGATTGATTGATGGATGAAACGGGATTTTATTGATTGTGTACCAGTTCGTCGACGACGCCGATGCGATCAGAGAAGCGGAGGCTGCTATTCGACTCAAATATTCACAAGGAAACGAGCGGATGGTTATTGAAAATGCGAGTGCCACGGCGGTGCCGATCCCGTCCCAATATCAGTTTCAGCTCCCACCAAAACCGCGATCAGGCAGCAAACGGGCTGTGTCCGCAGCCTGGAAGATGCTCAAAATTGCGCTGGCGATTCCAACGGATCTGAAGATGAAGTCGACATATATGATGGAGCAGGAGGCAGTTGGTACTCGGCCAGTGTTCTTCCCGACTACCAAGCCCGATGTTACTCGACAACCTGCACCGCCAGGGCGCACAGAATCAGCTCGCGGTAATTCAGTACGAGCCAATCTCATCCATCAATTGCCATCAGACGCAATTCGAACAGGTACTGCAGTTACTCCGTTACCGATACAATCAGTTGCTTATGGAAAAGAGTAAGCCCCAGAAGATCTACAGCTCAGGAACCGTGTCGTGAGATTAACGGTGTCGTAGATCATACTCGCAAGTTAGCCAAGGCATGTCACACCTTGGATGGAACCATCTGGACACAAGTTTACCAGCAGACCCACCACATCCACAGTCAATTTCGCAAATCGCAGTATCCAATACGTGAGTCTAATTTCTTGAGATGGCGAGTTGAGTTAAGACTTTACAGACCACCGGCTTCACAGGTACAATCAGATCCCGGGGTTGGGACTGAGTTGTCATCTAGGCCGTCTAGTGTCACTATATGGCCAAGAGATTCGCACATGTATGGAGAAGAGTATGTTGTCTATATAGAAGTACCCATCTTGACATTCGCTTACTTTGGCCGTCACAGCCGGTCGCCCTCGTTTGCTGGGGGAACGGTGTCGATGTCACGAAGCCAGACTATGCCTAAGAGCTCGAATAGGAAAGGTAAAGGGCAAAAGTCATCAGTGGCGTCCCAACTACCAACACGGTGAGTATCGTCTGTACGGATGGCGGCAAAACGGACATCACAGCTAACGGTGTTAAGGGAAGAAAGCTCGCAGAGCCAAGCGCGGGCAGCTATGATAAACAATCAGGTGGGTTACTTCATGTACCCATAATCCGTTCACTGTATGTAAGCACAAGGCTGCTCAGTTCTTTTCCTCTTGTTTGATTCTGGACAGAGCTGTCATCGGACATGGAGGGTCGGAGGATCGGGGTGTCAAAATATGGTGAGATCCGAAGGATTGGAAAGGAAATGTCCCGATGGATCCAAGTCCACCGTGACCCTTTCATCTCAAGTATCCGGCACACGTGAGAGCGCGGGATACGGCCTGTATCACGTTGTATGATAGAAATCCGAGAAGTGTTCTCTGTAACTGCTAGTTGACTTTTGCCGTGGTATGGCGAAGAATTGATTCAAAAAGCAAAACGATTATACGAGCAATAGAAGTATAATTGTGGTGGTGGTCGGGGGGGTTTGAAGTTGTGCTCCAGTACATGCCCCTTCATCAAAGAGTCGAGATTTGACACAAGAAGTGCAATGGGTCACGGACGGGACAAATCAGACGAGCACCTATTGTACCTGGCATGCGAGGTGAGGCGAGGCACAGAGGCGGCCTTGGGCAGGGCCACAGGTCCACCATGGCGTTGGCGGACTGCGAGCGGTGCCGGGACGGGCGCCTTATCGCAACCCTTGGTCATTTGTTGCTTGGAAATTCGTTTTGACCGTTACGGGAGCGAAGGAAGAAGAGAAGAAAATGACGTCGGCGGGTACGGCCGCGCAGGTTGTGGATGGGGAGAGAGTTGAGAGAGATGGAAGGAAGGCTATAATGGTGCACAATTTAGTGAAATGAGTGAAATGAGAGGTGGAAAGTGGTCTGGCCAGGATCAGCGCAGGCAATCTGACAATAGGAGATGGGCCAGGAAGAGTCTTGGCGTACGAGTAGGTTGTGCACAATGTCAGAGCGGAGATGGGATGCCGTATCGAGGAGGTGGTGCGTGTGGACGAGGCTGTGGCACTGTGGGTGCGGGAAATGAGGCCTGCGTGTGTGTGTGCGCGCTGTGTCGCTGTGTGAGCAAGGCGGACAGACAGTGGTGGGTCATGATCGACCGAATGATGGGGAAGAGAAAAAGGAGGTGAAAGGTCTCGATTGCAGAAGGGATGAGAATTTTTAGAACAAAAAAGGTTAGTTGAACGATGAGGTGGTGATGCGGTGATGGGATGTGGTGAGAAATGGTTCATAGACGGTGGGAGTTGTCAGCATGTGAGTATGTTTGTGCCTGACGAGGGAAGGCAGGTGCAAGGCAGGCAGGTGCAAGGCAGGCAGGTGCAAGGCAGGCAGGTGCAGGTGCAGGACGAAACAAGACAAGGCAGGTGCAGCCTCAGGCGCTTCTGTTTTCTCCAGAAAGGAAGTTTCATCTGTCGTTCACAACTCGCGAGGGAAGTCGCAACTCACAGGGGACTCGGTGGGCCATGGGAATATGCACCGACAGGGGCCCTAATGTCCGGCCCCGCTACACTATTGGCCGCTGACGAAAGCGTTCCTGAGTTAAGCCCAAAGGGGAAAGGCGCTCTGGCCGGGATATGGATAGGGTGAGGCCAGGGGTTGCTATCTTTGGAGGCGGTTGGAGGTTCAAGAGGGTGTGGAGGAAAAGTCGGGAGTGTGGAAGGGTGAGAAGCAGATGAGAGTGAAGGGTGAATTGCCCTCAATCAACGGCGCAGGCGCCCTGGCACACAAGGACATGCCCCCCAGTGCAATACATGTACTAAGTATGTACTTAGATACACCAAGTGACAAGGCCATGCGATACCATGCGGCGTGTTGACAGGCTAAGTTGAGAATTCTCTGTGCTTCTCCTGGACACGGAGATCTGCTGGGGAGGACGGATGGGATTGACGCCAGGAATCCGATACGACGTGCGATAGAGAGATAGACTGCGATGCATGGTTTGGTGGAGGAGGTGGAGGTGGTGCATGTAGATAGTACAATATCGAAGTGCACCCAATCCAGTCAGCTCAGTCGGTTTCGGTCAGACGCTCTTCGAAAGGGGGAATGCCAATAGCAAGAGTTGTGAAGATAGCATATTGTACACCGACCACGGTTATGATACGGGTATACGCAGTTCGGGCGGACATTCAGTCAGGTCAGTCGCCAGGAATGCAAGAAAGAGAAAAACCGAACAAACTGCACAACATCAAACACAGTGGCACGCCGCTTGCCTGTGGCTGCAATTTAGATGCCCCGGCCACTGGGCCCAGCCATTCACCTTGCCATAGTAGTGCGACAAGGACCCTCACCCGCACCCTCAAAGTGCCCAGTGCTCCAACCAACCTGGGTGCCTGGCTCGTTACTGGTCCGCGCTCGTTCAGCCAATGGTAGCCCGCAAACCCGCTGCCTCTCCCGAACTCCGCCTGGGACCCTGCGCACCAAGCAAGCCCCCCAGAGCCATCACCACCACCCGAGCGCCTCTTCTTCTGTTCGCGCGCCTGCTGCCCACCGCCTCTCCTTCTCTTCACCTCACCCTTCGTGAGAGCCGCTCGTTACTAATTCACAGCTTCACAGCAACACCTTCTTTCCTACTCCCTCCTCCCAATCTGTACATTTGTCCTCGTCTTACCCCAGTCATTCTTTTTTGGGCACGTGGAGAGAAGTTTGTTTGTTTGTTGCTCGTCCGACCTTTGGTATCTTGTTGCCATATCCACTCCTTTAACCCTCGACGTCCACCAGTAAATTCCACTCCGCTCGACAATCCACGACCGCCTTACGACCTCGCTCTGCTAATACCTACCGAATCAATTGCCATAATAACCCATATCCGTCATTTACAATCACACCCCTGACCATCGACATTATCCATACCTCTCCGCTTCAAGTACATTGCTACCAGTTTCCCACCCGTCGGACCGGATGAGAAACAGATTGTAATTTTGCCATCATGGACCACGTACACCGACACGCACATTTCCACCATCACTCGCGGAGAGAAGGTCAACATGCCCAAGTTCGAGGTACACCAAGCCGGACAGCTCTGATGGAGCGATCCAAAGTCCACCTGGTTCCCCGAGCTTCCTGCACAAGTGAAGATACCCCAGGCTGCACAAAGCCTACTTCAACGCCTACAGTCGCTATCGTGGTTGCCGTATTGTGAGGATATCCACCCCAAAACCACAAGGGTTGCACATGCTAACGTCTATCAGAGTTCCACTTGTCCTCGCAGTCGGTGTCCTCATCTATCTACACCGAAGGCACTTGGCAAAACTAAGGGAAGAGGATGCAAAAGACAAATACAAATCACTCGATTTCGGCATGGGCCAGACAGCACAGACAAGGAAAGCGAATGCAGGACCAGAAATGTCAGTCTCGTATACAGAGAAGGGTCAGAAGCAGGGCCACGATCGTGGCATGTCGCTGGACATTGGTACCATTGGAAGCCCATACATCCTGCCCGCTGGCCTGCACGGCTCTCGCGAGTCTTTCCATTCGCTCTCTCGCTCTATGCACGATTCACAAGACCCCTATCGCCCTGTTACCTTTATGAAAGACGACGCGAGTATGCATAGCAACGGCCGAGGACGCTACCGAAACGACAACGGATCCATGTATACAACATCGAGCGGCGGAACCGAAAAGGACAGGATGAACAACAGCTTGCTCAAGAATGCTTCCAGGATGTCTCAGTCTTTCCCACCACGTGGAGAATCAATGTCACCTCCCCAGTTCCCTGCCCCAGTCGCCTCGCCATCAGGACCTTTGAATTCAAATGTAGCGCCACCCATGCCTCCGCTCCCTCCCGTTACACACGAGGCAGCCATCCAGCAAAATCAGAATTCTTACGTTGCCTTCCAGCCCTCATCATCGGTTGAACAAGCCATTGCACCGGCCCAACCTGCCCTCCCCGATGTCCAGGTGTCGAAGGCGCCAGCAAAGTCTTCTCCCAGCCCGCCACCATTCCGTATCCAATCCCAAGAAGCCGTTGTTCTTGAGAACATGAATACCAACAGTTTCATGAGCACCTCGAGCTACGGGGATGGAGTCATGGTCACTCCCCCATCGCCACCTCGCCAACACACTCGTCAAATGTCTGAACAAGGACCTCTGGCACCCGCACCCCTGCGACCGCAGAACGAAGCCTCTCAACAAGGTGGCCTTGGTGTGAATGAATTTGGATATAATACTAATCGTCTGTCCATTGCTCGCCCGCTGCCTCCGGATGATCCTCACGACAACCCCGAACAGCGAGCCAACCGTATCCGATCTTTTTACAAGGAATACTTCGATGACTCCAAGCCTGAACCAGTTGGCGGGCACGTTTATAACGAATACTATGAAGACTATCGTTCCGAGTACCAGCAAGACGGCGCAATCTTTGATCAGAACAGTCGGGCATTCGTGGTCGCTCAGCCTCAAGCACCCTTTGCTCAGCCAGTCACTCGTCGTGCCATGACTCCTCCTCCCCGAGCACCGCCTCGATTCCGAAGCGGCAGCAATCCTCAGGGCCCACACATCTCCAACGGTTCGGTGGCGTCGAGCCGATACGTCCCACCGCGTGGCATGTCTTCCATGAGTGGCCGGTTGCCAGCACCTGCTCCTAGACGTCCTATGCCTCCACCTGCTCCTCTTGCATCCTTGCCCACACCAGCCAAACTTACCGAAGACTCTATGATCTTTGATGCTGCCGATTTTGCACCTCCCATCTCTTATAGAGACAGACAAGCTGGACGACGACCTGACAGCCCTCTTGGTGCCCCAAGACCGTTCAGCCCAGCAGTAAGGCCACACACTCCGTTGGCCACTACCTACGATGACCTTGCGCCCATGCCGAGCCCACACTTGCTCCGCAAATCTGGAACCTTCACTGCTCTTGATTTCGCACCACCCCCTCGATTCCGCGACCCTGGCTCCAGCGGTTCAGACGCTGGGTCTATCCGATCCAACCGCTCAGGTATGTCAGCCGCGGGCAGGATGGCGGTCCGTACTGGAGCATATCGCGTCAGTCGAATTCCCAAGGAAATTGTCGGCACCCGAGACGACATTATGGGTAGCCTTCGACCGACCATGGACATGGTCGCCAAGGCCTAGTCTTTCCTCTTGCATGCATTTCTGTTCTCGAAATTCGCCACGACTGTGCATCCACAGGCGTCTTTACGACAAGTTTCCTGCCCCAGCGCTCACTGGCTGAGCTCTCGATTGTGTCAATCGTACAAAAGCTCATCACTTACTTCTCTTTCTGCATCTCGAGGCATCATGACGACCAGCCCCCCTTTTTTCCATTACATGGCATAGACAGCGCGGCATACTTTCAGATCTATCAACATCCCCAGATCTTCTCTCGTACATATTCTCCACATTCTCGTTGCTGAATTACAAACCAGCACTTGAAAATCTCTAGGGCTCATACAGCGGTTCAGCGGATACGGTTGGCGTTAATTTCTGTAATTTCTATTTCTCAAACCTAAGGAGGAGAGAGGGGTTGGAAGTAGGGGCGATAGGCACGGATAGTGTCACCGAAAGTGCATCAATGGGTATTTTGTGATAGAAGTAACACAAGTAGTGAAAATGAAAGGAGAATCCTAGTGTGAAACTACTTGTCTCGTGTGCTTGACTTTATCGTTGTGAAATAAGCTTCTAGACACCCCGATGATACGCCATCATTCGTCATATGAGATGAAATAACAGATTCAGTGAATGACATGTTCATAACATACACAATCTCCAACACTCGATTGACAAGTTCTATCGCCATTCTGTCCCCATTCCATGGCTGACGCATGTTCAAGCTGCTTAGTTATCGGTTGTGGCAGCCCGGCAGTCTAGCTTGGCGCACTCGGCAGAACCGCCCCCCTTCTGCACGGTAGATCTTCATCCACACAAGGCACATCAATCTACCCGCAGATCCTGGATGATGCATTTAAGATCATGATGAAGTCAATGATCAGCACCTGCAATTGATCGCTTCTCGATACTCAATAACTTCTCAGCATACATCGTGGCAGCCACACAAGTCGACGAGGCATGCGGTTGTCCGGTTAGACCTGCCAAACGTCATCAGCAGCCTCTTCTTCCATGCTGTTGCGTAGGCTTCGTCGGCTGTGCACTATTGCCATTAGATGAGACTTCAAGCTTTTTGTCATCCAATTGACGCCACCAGATTACCCTCCGATGATTCTCGACGGTCTTAGTGTCTTGTTCTGGTCGCTGGGCCAGTGCAGAGTGAACGCACCTTCCTGGAACGCCGAGCTCATTGGGTACGTCATAGTACGAATGAGTCTCCATAAAAACTTCAACCGACCCGACGGCCGCGTGTTACGGGTCAACAGGTAATCGGGGGCTGGGGCGTCTACGTTTTGTCGACTTGACCTGTCAAACAAACCTCCAAACAGACCTCCATACCGCTCTCCTACAATCGATTTTCGCAACACAGTCGCCATGCGGTTCTTCGGACATAAGAAGTCGAATGAGACATCCTCAACAACATCTCCCGCGGTGGCCCCGGACCTTACCAAGGAACAACTCAAGCGAGCGACTCGGACACGCAAGATCTTCGCCCTACTCACGTCGTTTTTCCTCGTCATCACTGTAATATTCCTAATACTGGTCGAAGTCGCCGGCACCTACAATCAATCGCCAATTAACAATTGGTACTTCATCCGACTCGATCTCAGCCACATCATACCTGCGAGCGTACCAAACTTTGCTTTGATAAATACCATTGCCCAGACACTGGGATTGCACGACTTCTACCAGGTTGGACTATGGGGTTTCTGTGAAGGTTACAAGGGACAAGGAGTAACATATTGCTCGCCTCCGCGAACACTGTACTGGTTTAATCCCGTAGAAATCTTGAAAAATGAATTGCTTGCAGGGGCTTCCAGTACGTATCTCTTCCATGTCAACTTGCTATCAACGCTAACTCGTGCTTTACAGTCAACCTCCCCAACGATATTAACGATATTCTTGATCTCATCAAGCTCGCCTCTCAGATCATGTTTGGACTTTTCCTCACGTCCGCATGCCTCTCCTTCGTTCTTATATTCGTTGCCCCTATCAGCATCTACACCAGATGGCTCGCGCTGCCAGTCGCCATCTTTTCATTCCTCAATGCCCTCTTCGTGACTGCCGCGTCCATAGTCGCTACGGTCATGTTCATAATATTTCGCAACACCATAGGTGGAGTGGCGGAACTGAACATAGGCGCGGACATCGGCACTTATATGTTCGGGTTCATGTGGACAGCTAGTGCTTTTGCGATCTTTGCATGGCTTATCCAGACGGGTCTCTGCTGCTGCTGTGCGAGTCGGCGAGACGTCAAAACCGGGAGGAAGCGAGGGAATGAGAAAGCATATCATATGGACGGTCTCCATGGTAATGGTGAGCACGGGGCCAAGCCAGCCAGTAAGAAATGGTTTAGGCCTAGAAACAGCGCGTAATGAGAAGAAATCAGTTCATAGAATTTGGGACATCATGGGGGCTCTCACAGGATATGCACGAGTAGGAGTGGCTAATGACATGCAACTCTTTTTTGCTGCGTACAAGCATATGGGATTTGGCAGATAGACAATGCGCGGAGTTGGATTGGCATTAACTCACGATTTCGGATATATTTATGATTATGATGATTATTGTTATCATTGCTGCCTTTTGGAGTTCACAAATCAATGCTGTAAATCTTCACCCGATTCGAGCTGCAAAGCAACGTTCACTAGATGATGTCATACCCTTCGAAGTGCTCAGTGCAGTGCACCTCACGGATTATTTTCTGCAACAAAGAGTTCAATTTTTCCTACTTTGATTCCTAAACAACACGACAAATGCTAGCTTCTTGAATTCCATCAATCACCGGTGGTCGTTTCGGCACCGTCGCGTGGATGGCGCGCCGCTTTCGGCGGTTGCTGCCCCGCCTTTACCCGACTTTTTTTCCTCTCACCAGACGCGCGAACGTGGGGTGGCAGTGGATCAGTCGACGGCATAAAATTTAACACAGACACATTTCCACCCATACCAGATCTCCACATCACTTACAACATCCTGGTCTGACCATTGTGTCTTTTGCTTGTGAAGTTTTGGCCTGAGAGAATTGACAAAAGGCAAGTGCATTTCGTGTGAGGGGTAAGAAAGGATTACTACGGCGTGAGTGCATACATGTGATTTTCGTGTCTGCATCCTGTTTGGGAGTCATTCCACCCGCGATTCTACATCCATCAGGCCATCCATTGATGATTCAATTCCCCTTCATATATCTCATTCTCGCTTCTTCGTTCTTCCCTCATCCCACTCCATCTCAACACTGCCTAACACCTCACCTAGCAACATGTCCGCCAACGACACCTACCAAGACCCTCTCAATTCGAGGTACTCCTCTTCGGAGATGAAGTACCTCTTCAGCCCGCGCAACCGCTTCAGCACGTGGCGCCAGCTTTGGATATGGCTGGCAGAGAGCGAGAAAGAGCTTGGGCTGGACATCACCGATAAGGCGATTGAGCAGATGAAAGCGGCCCAGATCATTCAGGACGAGGAGTTTGCAGTCGCTGCCGAGGAAGAGAAGAAGAGGAGGCACGATGTTATGGCTCACGTGCATGCATTTGGATTGAAGGCTCCAGAGGCGGCAGGCATCATTCATTGGGGTGCTACGAGCTGTTATTGCACTGATAATGCTGATTTGGTGAGTTTGGTCCATCCGATGATGTATTTGATATCCATGTAATCGAATTGGGAGGACCTCAAAGTCCTTTTTAAACTGAACATAATGTACTGACTTTCAAAATAGATCTTCCTTCGAGACGGATTGGACATTCTCCTCCCTAAACTGGCCACAGTCATTGAGAAGCTCTCCACCTTCGCCAAAGAATATAAGAGCCTCCCATGCCTGGCCTACACCCATCTTCAACCCGCACAGCTCACGACCGTCGGCAAGCGTGCCTGTCTCTGGATCCAGGATCTCCTCAAAGACCTTAAGAACCTCGAGCGCGCCCGCGAAGACCTCCGTTTCCGCGGCGTCAAAGGCACCACAGGAACTCAAGCCTCATTCCTCCAAATATTCGACAACGATCACTCCAAAGTCGAACAACTCGACGAGCTCGTGACGCAAAAAGCCGGTTTTGAATCCGCCTACATCATCTCCAGCCAGACATACACGCGCAAGATCGACGCCGACGTCCTCAACGCCCTCTCTTCTTTCGGCGCAACCTGCGAGCACATCGGCCAAGCCATCCGTCTCCTTGCTTCCTTCAAAGAACTCGAAGAGCCCTTCGAATCCACCCAAATCGGCTCTTCCGCCATGGCCTACAAACGCAACCCGATGCGCAGCGAGCGTCTCTGCTCTCTGGGACGCAAACTCCGTAATCTGAATGCCGACGCTTCAGCGACCTACGCAGCCCAGTGGATGGAACGCACACTCGACGACAGCGCCATCCGCCGCATGTGTCTCCCACAATCTTTCCTCTGCGCCGACGCCTCGCTCATCCTGCTCAACAACATCGCATCCGGACTCGTCGTGTACCCCGCTGTGATCAAGAAGCGCGTGAATGCCGAGCTGCCCTTTATGGCGACGGAAAACATTATTATGGCACTTGTGAAGAAAGGTGTCTCGCGCCAAGATGCGCATGAAGAGATTCGCGTTTTGAGTCATGAGGCTGGGGCGGAGGTCAAGCAGCATGGAAGGGATAATGATTTGATTGAGCGAATTCGCCGCACACAGTTCTTTGCACCGGTTATCGGCGAGCTGGAGGAGTTGTTGAGGCCTGAGACCTTTATTGGGAGGTGTCCTGAGCAGGTGGAGACGTTCTATGAAAGGGAGGTCAGCAAGGCGCTGAAGAAGTATTATGAGGCTGGGTCATTGAAGGTGGGTGAGGCGGCTGAGTTGCATGTCTAGGCGGAAAGGAAAATGTCGAATGAAAGTAGTCTATCAGCGATAATAGGACGCGGAGAGTGGAGGGCGTAGACCGTCCTCGTAGGACTCAGGCAGGCATTGCTATCTCGATAGAAAATAAAAGTCATCATCTCTTATTGCCCTCGAATATACAATCCAAGATCTTGCTTGCACTTGTACTCCAAAACAGGAATTCCACCTAACACAATATATTAGTATGATGATATCGAGACCCTTACTTGCGACGTATTTGAATAACAGCACTTTGAGAATGGAGACTTGTCCTGAACCAAAAAATCAAGTCGAATGAATACCGCAAAACAATTTTGACTCGCTGAGGATTGCACACATAATTACGAAGTCTCGTATCCTGATCTGGAAATGGTTCAATTTGTAATCACGAAGTCACATGCGCACCCGTCATCGCGATCCCCTGCCGTTGCCGCTGCCTGAAACCGCGTCATACCTCATCCCTTGACCACAAAACATTCAACATCCACCGTGAACACCGCACAACCCGTCTATGCACCTCCCCATCCGCACCAAATTCATTTACATATCCGTGAGCCATGATTCCCCTGCTCCAAAACATCCCACCAAGCTAATTGATTGAAGTACATTGCACCACGCTTGCCTAGCATAAGCACATCATATAGTCCGCAATTGCGCATCATGTCTTCTTCGACTCTGCGTCGCTCAGCACGTATTTCGACTACGGCTCCAGAAAACACGACAGTCAAGACAGAAACTTCTTTAATTGGAAAGAAACCTACGACAACGAAGAAGAAGTCTACCACTACCACTAAATCCCGCGCAACCTCAACTACCAACAAACGCAAAGCCATCCCCCCTTCATCACCACCCCCTAAAGATGAAGAACAACCCCCCTCAACGCCCCTCCCCAAAAAACAAAAACGTTCCTCTAAGAAACCCTCCACAACTACACCCTCCGCCATCGCCCTCCTCTCCACCTCAACATCTACTTCCGCTCTACCTCCAACCTCAGCCTTGACATCCCACCCCCTCGAAATCCTCGCTTCCCTAACCCCGCGCCCCGCATCTCCCCATGCTACCAACGCTCCCCTTGCCACCTCAATCTCGACCTCCCCTAAAAACTCCCAAATCCTCACCTCCACCACTTCCACAACAACGGCACCAACCCCCTCCCCCAGCAAGCGCAAAAAAGACGCACCTCCCCCAGATGTTGGATCCGCTTCCCTCCCTCACCCCTCATCCACAATTGACACGCTCCTGGACGATGCATGTTCGCATTTGGTTGCTGTGGATCCGAAGCTGGAGGTACTGATCGGGAAACATCATTGCAAGATGTTTAGTCCCGAGGGATTGAGGGAGGTTGTGGATCCATTTACGGCGCTGGCGAGTGGGATTATTGGACAGCAGGTATGTTTCCATTCTGTTTCTTGTTTTTTGTGTGTTTCTATTTTGTTTCCTTTGAGGCGTTTCGAGGTTGTAGACAGTGATCGGCAGTTTGTGATGCTGTGAAATGGTCTGATCTGCGAGGATTGGATGCGTGTGTCACTTGGTTGCCTACGTCCCCTACATGTATCGACGAGCCCTCCCATCCAGACAACGGAAAGCCATTTTCAAAGACCTAGACTTCCATCAACATTGTCCCACCACCACTAGCCCGCAGTCGTACAAAAAAAACAACCCACCTTCAGATCACCATGATGGCACCGCATCTTACCCCCGGTCTCATTTTACTCATCCTCCTTTCCCCATCAAGTCCCCATGGAGCTCTCCTTCGCACTCCCATCCATCGCAGTAAAACTGGCCCATAAACCAAGACCCGAAACTAACAAACTCCGTTTCCCCCACAGGTCTCTGGCCAAGCCGCCGCCTCCATCCGCAAAAAATTCACCGCTCTCTTCCCAACCACACACCCATCCTTCCCCACGCCTGCCCAGATAATCGAAAAGGATCTCTCGACTCTCCGCACCGCCGGTCTCTCCCAGCGTAAAGCAGAATATATTCACGGGCTAGCGGAGAAATTCGCGTCAGGCGAGCTAAGCGCCCAAATGCTGATTAGCGCCAGCGACGAGGATCTGATTGAGAAGCTGGTCGCAGTGCGGGGCCTTGGGCGCTGGAGCGTTGAGATGTTTGCGTGTTTCGGACTCAAGAGGATGGATGTGTTTAGCACGGGCGACTTGGGTGTGCAGTGAGTGGACCCCACCCTTTTCATTTCTCTCTTTCTCTCTTTCTGCTCTTTGCGTGTTTCTCCATCAGTGTGGGGGGCGGGCTGCATGAGCAGCAGCAGGTTATAGCGGGAGGACATGACTGCTCGAGTGTGACGAAGAAACTGACTGACTGGTGCGGGTGCAGACGAGGCATGGCCACGTACATTGGCAAAGATGTGTCCAAACTCAAGAACAAGGGTGGGAAGTGGAAGTACATGACGGAAAAGGAAATGTTGGACGGTGCCGCGCGCTTCTCGCCATATCGGTATGTGTTTTACCCCGAGAGTGTGCTCCGCTCCGTCAGTCATTGCAGGTGGGTATATGGCTGACATGAAGATGAATCTGATAGGTCGCTGTTCATGTGGTACATGTAAGTCAACGGCAACGGAACGGATCGTGTGGCATAATTCTAACGTTTTCAGGTGGAGGATCTCGGATGTTGATGTCAGTGTGCTACAGGATTGAATAGATGCCTGGGGTTGTCAGGTGTAGGGAGGGTTCCAGTACATATGAGAGATGCGTCAATTTCCTTTCGCTTGTAACAAGTTGGCGTGATCCACCATTGAGCTGTTGTTGAGGGATATCTCGCTTCCCCGAACCCGCCTTGGACATGACGTGCATATACAGTGAGGCTAAGGATTCTGTAATGTTTACAATTATGGCCAAAAGTATATAAGAGAGTTCCGGCATGGGTAGGACAAAAAACTGTTATGCGTATTACTTGGCTTATACAGAACATGCCTAGAGTTCGTCTTCATGCCTGCAGCATCTATCGTCAACCTCTCTTAATTCTCCGTGGATCTCATCGCCCGATCGATGCTGCCACTATCCAAGCGGTGAGGAAAAATCCTGGTAGTGAAAATACGAGATCGCATAGATCATTGGTAGCAAGCGTAGTTGCTCAGAAGGGTCAGGGATGACTACCGTGGATCAAATAAGGCAGGGAAGCGTTTCCCTCGCGAGTCGATGTGGGTACGACACCGATCGGAGTCGGGGATAATGCGCTGCAGTACCTAGCGAGCAGGGCCCAGGACGGAAGTAGATAGAAGCCTTTTGGTCCAAGAAGTTACATTGAGGTTTGATGACACTGGAGACAGTGGTGGTACAAAGGTCGGAAGTGGGCGCTTGGTCGGTTTTGTCTGGATTGCGGCAGCTGCGGCAAAAGAAAATCATCGACACTGGGAGGTTAGCCCGTCGTCATATGTGACACAACATTTCTACTTCCATGAGCGTTAACAGTCAGTCGCGTCTTCAACGGTAGCGAGTGCATGATGAGATTCAACATGGGAACGAAGAAAAGAAAAAGACCTCTGATGTGGTGAGGTAGAGAAAGACCAGGGTCGCGTCGTGGCGTTATTCAAGCCAGCACTGCCACAAAGAAAACCATACATAACATCCAAGATGCATCGATCTCTGCCAGAAATGACCAAATACTGGTGAACAGCTCATCTCAAGTCTTTATCAGATGCATCGAGATAGATACCGTTACCAGCCACTGGCAGATTGAACCGTGTCCTGCCAATTCCTTTCCGGATGGCATGGAAGATACAATCCGAGAATATTGATTGTATCCTGAGTGTAGTATGGTGGTGCATTGTGTGTCCTGTCAGAGCCGGTTAGTGCAAGTATAGAAGCCATTTGAGTTTTGCAGTATGAAGCAGGGTGCCGTTTCGAATCGCCATTGCTCACGTCATGATGCGGGGCGGGCTGTCGGAATGTTGACAGGCGCTGCGGATGCATACGTTACGGCAACGACAAGTTTCAGGCCTTGTGATGTGTCGTTAACAGGATTTGTATGTTTTAAGAAGAGCCGACACGGTGGACACGGTGGACGGAGATTTTGGAACTCCGCTGATCCAAGCAAAACAGGCGAATTATGATAAGCGAGGTGCACTCCGATAAAGGGCCCGATTGCAGCCTGTGTTGACGCCCTGATATAGGGTGGGATACTTGCTCGGTCTACAGGCAGCAAGATTGGAAAAGACGATGTTTTTTTTAGAGGTGATATTGAGCAGATTGTGCTTGAATGATAGAGACGCACGATGTTGGCCCATGATCTATATTGGATCGGGCGCTTTGCCGAAGATAGAGTAGCGTGTCGATCTCTCGCAGATTACGTGAACAGGGGGAAGAGCTGGGCAACGGTCTATTGGCAGGCTAGTGAAAGCGACACCCAGGGAGTAGGTACAGAATTAAGCAAGCGTTAGCGTGAGCGTGAGTATAATCATTGAATGTGAGCATGAGCGTGTAAAAGGAGAGGCCTCGGTCGTGATGTTTAAATAGTGAATGATATTTTGCCGCGCGTCGAGATACATGGAACTCAGGACGAAGAAGCAAGAAGCAAGAAGCAAGAAGCAAGAAGAGTGATGGATGTGGACACTAGTTGGCAGACCATCAGGCCCCGCCGAACGATTATCCAGTCTGAGACTCGGAGTCTCATGCTCGCTGTGGCGGCGTTGTTGGGAGGGATGGGACTGGACGCCGTGTTGTCCGGCACGGTCGTCTGAGACAAGACAGTCCGAAGCCAACGGAGGAACTGGGAGTGGGAGGGTTCCTAGTCTATGGTGACAAGCATCCGCAAGCGTCCGCGTCAAGCCTCGCATCAGAAGCATCTGCTGAGGAGGCTCGAGACTGGAGATTGTGGGAAGCGAGGCCACCGAACGAGCACTGCGGCGGAAACAATGCAGCGTGGCAGCGGCAAAGTGGCTGCTGAAGAAGGCCAGGCTTGCGCCAGCCGATGTGCAGTCGGCGCCGGGTGGACTGTTGAGGCCCATTTCAGCCGAAATGAGCGATGACGAGCACATGGAAATTCTGGATTGACGCGGGTTACTTCCATGGTGGTTATGCTGGAAATCAAGAAATGTGGGCAAAAGGTCGAGGGTTTGAACTGTAGAAGATTAGCTTTCAGGGGGCGCGTCGTTGGCCTGCCCGATAGGCTCCTGTTGGTTGCAGTGGAGGAATTGGTGTGCCTTGCACACAGACTGCAAACTGCTCACGCCTGATAAACAAAGAATAATGTACCATGACACGACCGGGGATTGGAATTGTTTGTTCATGGAGGGATTGGCGTGGTTTTTCTGGAATCAGGACTTCGCGTGCCACCACCGCCGCCGGTGCTGGGATGGGTAGATGGGTAGGGACGAATGATGAGGGAAATAGAAGGCAGAGGCACAGAGACGGATGCTTTTTGAAGAAAGAAAGAGACGTGATTCGGGCGCGTTGGTGTTGGTGTTGGTCCATTGTTGTTATGCGTGCAGACACACATTCCGTATCACCTGTTTGCTCCAACCATGCTGGGAGAGAGGGACAGGAGAGGGAGATAAAAAGAGTGGAGACAACCTCAAGGCCGTGGCGGGTGCCCAAAGCGGACTAGTGGTGTGGTTGAGCAACGTCTCTGGAGAGGCGACGGACCGCGGCTTCCCTGGAAGGTGTTGTTGTTGTTGTTGACAGTGGTGAGTGGTGGGTGAGTGGGTGAGTGGCAGGCAACACATAGGCAGGGAAGGCACGCCTGCACCTGTGGATTTACCTTTTTGGAAGGGCATTGCCCTGCAAACGTTCAGACAATATCTACACTCAGTACCACAGTACATGGCAATTACTGCACGTCGTAACGGTCTTTGAGCGGCCGTCATGACGGCGAGGGAGGAGGCGCGGGTGCGGGTGCGGGCTCTCGCTCTCACTTCCCAGTCGCGTCCCCCTCCCCCCTGCGACACTGGTGCCCTGTCCGCCCTGGTGGTGTGGTGTCCACTATTACCACCCCGGCCGCGCCTCCCCTACCTCCAGGGCCCTGCCCGCTCCGAGCTTTTTTCCTCGCCGTTTCTGTCCTCTCTCTCCCCTTTCCCAGGTTCCCTTTCGCTCAGACCCAATTTCACCAATTCTCGTCTCTCTCTTCAACAACCACCAAGCACCTCCTTCGTTGCTTCCTTCTTCTCTCGCTCCAGCCTTGTTCTTTCCCTCCAGCTCGGCCGCCTTCCTTAGTTCTTCTAATACAAACAACCCCCATTCGCTTTCTTCACGCCTCCCCCTTGCGACCACCACACAGCATCTTTCAGTCCCGTCAACAGCTCCTTATTCCGTCGCCTCAACCACAGGAAGCAGTTTTAATATCTCAACGTGAGTTGCCCGCCCTCTCTTGGCACCCAATGGCTGCCATCTCCATCTCCATCTGCATCTGCCTCAGCAACTGCATCTGCATCACTTCCCATCACACACCCGGCTGACACGTTCAACTCCACAGTTAGTGACCTGCTTCGCGCACCCTCCACACACAATGTCTCCCCTCTCCAGATTCGCTCTGTCAACTCTGGCCGCTGCTGGCGTTGCCTTCGGTATGTTCCTTCTAACAGCAAACGCAAATTCACAACAACCTGGCTGACAATCGCCTCTTCTAGCACAAACCCCTACTGGGTGCAGCAACTCCGGTACCACCACCATCGAGAATGCCGCCCAGGCTACCCAGCTCGCACGATGCTCCACATTCTCCGGTAGCATCGCCGTTGCAACTGGCACCGCGGAATCCATCAGGTTCGACGGAACCCTCAAGATTGTCACTGGCGATTTGATCGTCGGCGGCAACGCAAACATCAAGGCCGTTGGCAGCAGCAGCATTGAAGAGATCGGCGGATTTGCCAACATCAGCAACAACCCGGCGCTCGAGGATATCAGCTTCGCAAAGCTCAAGAAGGTCAAGCGCCTGCAGATGGTCGCCCTCCCCAAATTGGAGGTCTTGGGCTTCACGGCCGAGATCAACGAGGCCGACGAGGTCCGAATCGAGAACACGGGCCTTACCTCGCTCAAGGGCCTCAACCTTACATCCGTGGGTACCTTCTTCCTGGCTGCCAACCCCAAAATCGAGGAGCTCGACATGAAGTTGACCAACGTGACCACTCTGCTCGAGTTGTCCTACAACAACGAGTTTGTCAATGTCTCCCTCCCCTTCCTCACCGAGGCCGGTAACATCACTCTCCGTAACTGCTCGTCCGCCGAGTTGCCTCTTCTCACCAAGACCCGTGGCCGTCTCGGTTTGTACGGAAACGGCATGATCAGCTTCGCTGCCCCCAACCTCACCGAGGTCCAGGGTGCTCTTGCCATCGTCTCCAACACTCAATTGGCCAACCTCAGCCTCCCTCGATTGACCACCGTCCGCGAGGTCATCCAGATTGCCAACAACACCAAGCTCCAGAAAATCGATTTGCCCAGCCTCGAGTCCGTCCGTGGCGCCTTTGACTTCAACGGCAACTTCTCAGAGTAAGTTTCTACCTCCCCCTTTGCATTGGCGAAGATTTTGTCCTAATCTTGTTCCAGGGTCTCCACCCCAAAGCTCGGCCAGGTCAAGGGTGCCTTTAACCTACAGTCTACCGGCGATGTCCAGGGTACTTGCGATAGCTTCTACAAGCCTCTCTCCACGCAGCGCAAGATTGAGGGTGGTTATACCTGCGTTGGCCAAGTTGTTAACCCCGGTGGCGAGGGTTCCAAGCCCACCCCCACTAGCGGCAACACCAAGAAGACTGGTGCCGCTTCTGCCGTCAACTTTGTCCCAGAGGCTCTCTTTGCCGGTCTCGCGGCAGCCTTCTTTTTGTGATAGACTGAAGACGCTGGCGTTTCTACCATATTTGCATAGAGTAATAATCCGACAAACTGTTTCCCTTACAGCATATGGCACCTAGTGTGCAAACAACCCTCGACGGGCATGGGTACCTCCTCTGAGATTTGGAGAAGGCGTTGCGAGGGGTAATGGATCAACATGCATCACTTGTATGTATATTGGGCTACGAGGAGCGAGGCATAACAGACTTGTAATACACGACACATCACGGCTGCGCGCCAAAAAAGTCTCCTTCCCGTCTCGCGTGGTTGGAAGAAGAGTTTCTTGGTCACCAGAATTCGTGAATTAGTGCCCTTCACTCCTTTCACTTTCGTGTTTATAGGTAGGATTTCTCTATTGTCATGTACGGTGTAGAGACAAAATGCATTTTTTCCACTAGAAATCTTCACATCCTGCATGACCTCTGTAATAATTCTCTTCCTGCCGAATGTCCCGCCCGTGCAATTAAGTTTGCCACGATGTGCACTAGTATTGATGGATTCGATTTCGGGTCCAGGTTGGGACATGCCCAGATGGGAACGTCTCCAGGACTCAAGGGCTGGTTGGCCACATCTGCCATCACATGACTTACCGTTCTCAGTTCCACCCAGATGTCCATATACAAGTACAACCTTGGAACTTGGCTCTCCTTGGACATATGCTGCTCGAGCCTTGCTGGGGATAACGGGTGATTTCCTAGCTCCGACCGGCTCTGGAGTGCAGGAGGGACCCGTACCAGCACCAGCTCTCCACCATGTACTATGTCATACACCAGATGTTGTGTCACACAGAGCGTCCTATCGCCTTATTCCAACTTCGGAAGCTTCAGAACCCTCCAGAGCTGCCCAGATGAGAGCGCTTGCCACTAGCGCGTGCGCACTGACATCTGTCCCGCCGTCCCATGGGTCTCCCCTCAACCTCACCTAGGCCAACCTTCACATTCGTAAACGGCTTCGTGCAGCCATTAGGCACTGTTTCGACCAGAACCCAGGAACGATTCGATTCCAATTTTCCTTTTGACCGATCCCATCAGCCACAATCTACCCAGATCTAACCCGCCGCTGAGACACGACTATTTGAGGTCATTTCGACATCTAGAGTATCCGAGAAGATGCTCGCTTTTCGTCCAAGCTGCACGCGCATGTGTGTTGGGGTTTGACAGCATCTCTCCACATATTGTTACCCGCCCATACGTCGTTTGTATTGTTGTCCAAGCACCAGGACCGTTGTCGGGGGAAGGGGAGGGGAGCGCGGAGAGAAGCCAAGCACTGGAAAGCGGTGAGAGTCCACTCATATCCGTTCTGGCTCTGGCCTTACAGTTCCTCCTCTGAGCAGACAGGCCGCAGTTGGTGACGGCGTGGGTATCGGAAGTATTGACTAGGTAACCCTGCTTCAGTAACTGGACGTCTCTGGTTTCATCTGATATGCAAGGCCGCAGCGCCATCCCCCACACTGTGCAACAACGCCTACTGTCGCTTTCTGATTTCTCGAGTGCAGCCATATGAGTCTGGCCTACAACAGATACGGTAATCGACCGGGGCTTTCATCTTCTTGCTTGTAATGCCTGTCAAGGATTTAACATCCCGCTTCCGCGTTGAAGTTGTAATCCGCAGTGTTGTTTGCCTGCAGCGTGCTATGGCCTCCTCTGGAAAGACATAAATGGGAGGAGGGGAGCTCTCCTCTCACTCTCCCTCTACGTACTCTACCAAACCAGTTATTCAACTCATCTGCCAAGTTGAACCTTTTCACCTCGGTGACTTTTTGATTGTTTTGATTGTCGTTTTTTACTCTATTTGTCTCACTGCCTTCATCATCGAATTCACTACGCACCCCTCATCATCCACCATGATCATGCAACTCTCCCAACTCCCTCCTATGATCAAGACCGAAGCTAATGCTCCTCCTATGCTTATGGCCATTGATCCGTGAGCAGAGAATCCCTGTCTGTTAACCCAATACTGACTTTTCCATCAGTCACCAAGGAGTCCAACTCCCATCATTTGCCCAATTTCTGGATGCAGTGGATTATACTAGCCAGGATTCCACATCATCAATCACTACTGGTCGTTCTTCATCTGTGTCAACGTCTTCACCCATCACATCGACGCCGCCATCTCCCAAGTTCGTCCCCATTCGTGATATCGCCCGTCGTCAGCGAAACACCCCTGCCCGCCGTCTGAAGCAAATCGAAGGTCATTTCGCCCACACACCCCAGAGTCGCTACTCCGGCGTGAGGAAGCCCTCCCCCAGACGCGAGTCCCAACTCCTCAACCCCAAAACCACCACCCCCCACCCCAGCAAAAAAGAGCCTACCCTCGCAGAACGCAAGATCAAAAACATCCGCGAACGTGACAGCCGCGCCTGTATCCACGAATATCTCTCCAACCTCTACATGACACTCCTACAACTCAACCCCAACATCATCACCACGGGCCACTGGACGCCCCTGAAGTCCAACAACGTCATCGAGACGGTCACGGGCCCAGACGGCATAGAGGGGCCACTAGCGTACGCGCCGTTCCGCCACAACAAAGTCGATTTCGTGCCTGCGGCCCAAACGATGCTGATTCAGTACCGCTTTATCATTCACAAGATGATGAAGGAGTTGGAGCAGCTGGGTGGAGAGCCGAGTTTGGATGCGTACAGGGGACTACTGGGCGTTGCGGGTACGGAGCAGTTCGAGGAGTTGAGTACTGAAATGTTCGACTTGAGTCGTCACGGAGTCTAATTAGCTTCCACTCCGGGGGTTTTCTGGCCCGTGGCGGCTTCTCTGTCTCTCTTGTCTGTGGCATCGGTGGAAGCGTTTGAATGATCGTCTTGTCCTTGTTCTTTTTTTTTTGGGAGGGGGGGAGGGGGGTTTCTGCATTCGAGCGCGGTCGTTGAGCGTCTACTAAAAGCATTTCGGGGGGTCGTGGGCCTTATCATCCTAGTTTCCAAGGGTGATGGGGGAAATTACGGAGGGATAGTACATTTGGGGACGGAATGGTGGTCAGTCATGACAGGTTGTATAGGGTTTCATGCTGCTCTGTTCTGTGTAGTCATCTTTCTTTTCTTTTTTTATTCGGTGTTGGTTGGGGGAGTTGATTTTCATGATTGGCATTTGTTGCTGTTGTTTTGGGGGTGCGTGAATGGGCTGACATGATCTCATCTGCTATGGGCAACGACGGAAAATATGGTTATGACTTTATGATACGTTTCGGATTTTTAGTTATTTAGGAAGTCAATGATAGTATCTCGTGGTATGGATTGGTGTGAGATGGTACGTTCCTTCTGTGTACACGAGAAGACTCGAAAAGAGAGAAGGGGGGAAGTGGTCAGCTCAATGCTCTGGAAGAGCCGGGGAGGGAGAAAAAGAAGGAAAGAAAGAAAGAAACGGGGACATGCGTAGGCAGTCACTGTGTAGCCCACCATAGCAATAGCAACAACACTCATTCATCCTGACATTCACTTTTCTTCTCTCCAATCCTTGCCAGTCCCAACCCCCCAAAAGAAATGTCCGCAACACGCTCTCATCATGCACTCGATCGGCACGGGACATTTGTCAGATATGCCAGCTCCTGCCTTTGATTTTTTCTTCGGATAGTATGCTTGTTCAACCTTTTCACCTTTCACACAATAACGGTGAAGGCCTTGGTCCGGTAAGTGGCGTACACGCTGGTGGGACTGGATCGTCGCGGGTAGTGGAACTGGGGGTATCCTGGATGCAGGGGCTTTTTGGGACCCTGGTCGCCAAGACCATCGCATTACCACATCTCTTGAGGGTGAAATACGTTTTTGACGGATTATGAGTTGAGAAATGGTCTGACAAGATTTGTATCTGGTTTTTTGGGATCTACGAGTGATTTTGGATCGGATCGTATCCTATTTCGATTTTCTTTTTCTCTAGCGAAGGGTGGGCATGGACGGGTTTGTTTGTTTAAGTAGGGAACGAACGGCTCCTTGCATATGTCAGTGGGAGATGGCAGGTGTGTGGATGTGAGTTATGCGACACAACGCCTGGGGCGAACAGGACAAGCTGAGTGCCAACTGTTTTTTGTTTTTGTTCGGTCTTCTTCACCTGGGTGGTAGTGTAATGAGGAGGTTCAGCGTGTGCACTCTCTTTGCATCGACCATTTTAGTGTCAAGCTTGGCGCCTCCACTTGGAAAGGGTGAAGAATTATACGGCGCGTTCGACGATGAGAGAGGGAACAGTTTGATTATCCCCCCTCACGTGGGAAGGGTGTGCATGCAGCCGATTGTGCGGCCAAACAGATATGTTCAGGGAGGGAGGGAGAGTGCAGCGTCACTTTGCTGTCGTGTTTAGGCTGCCAGCGTAAACGTAGGCGTTTCCCACCATCCATCCATCTAGCTTGTCAACATTCCCACGCTATATCTGCAGATCGTTCAATCTGTGTTGTTGTAATAGGTTTTCAGTGGTTGATGGGTCAAAGCCTTTTCAGCTTCTTCCCTTCCCGCTATTGTTCTTTGTGTATCAGACGATATATGTGATTCGTTAGATTTGTACGATTGAATTCCTTACATCGTACCATTGATCGATACCATTGAGTTTAACATGGGCAAGGTCCACGTGAAGATCGAGGTCCATGTCCATGTACACAAACCCATAGGGAGATTCGATGAGCTTTTTCCATCCTCAGCGATCTCACTCTGAGATCATTTGGTCATACAGAATCGTGTCTGGCTCCTCCTCATTGGCATAACCACTGCACGACAAGTGGGAGACAAGATATAACGACTAGTACTGGTGTCAATCAGCAAAGATCAGATAAATCTTTTTCTTACTCTTTGGTCATTTCCGGGTTCAAAGGCCACACACCAGCGTCTGCCCGTCTTGCAACCACAACATCTATACCCTAACATCCCCCCAGACCCCACTCCGTTTTTCACACCACCCCCCCGTCTTTCCCCCCTGCGAGGCGAGGCGAAGCGGAACGTGTCCGACTACGGCCAATCGATCATGCTATATGCACATCCAAATGCATGATGAACGCCTTTGCCCCTATATCGGTGGCATTTTCAACTCGAGCTCGCTCTCTTGTACAGCCAATGAAGGGCGCGAAAAGGGCATGAAGCCAATCAGACGAATTGTGGTCGGGGCTTGGCGGAAGTCGGACATCTGGAGTTATCGTGCTACTTGGAAGGGTGACATGTGGTTTGGCGCTAGACATGCGGCCGCCGGGGAGGGAGCTCGTATTTGAAGGCTTGGGAGGCTGGGAAGTTAGATCCGCGGAGTGATTACGCTAGGGAGATCGGGGCATTTTTTCATGGTTGATGTGTGCTTGGAGAGTATCTTTGAGGTTGAGGTTTCGGCTAGATTCTTTTTAGGCGGTTGTGGGCATCCAAAGCTGAAAGAATGCAGAAGTTATCTGCTGACCTGGAGGTTGACTTCCCTATCAGTATCATACGGATTCTAGCCCTGTGTTCACGCCCTACATAACCGTGTACCTTGGAATTGCACGTGTTGCAGTTTTCACGATGGGCCTGACAATGGATTATGTCACTACACTATGATTGGCCTTCTCTTCCAAACTACGGGGTATAATATATTGTATGAACAACATCTCACCAAAGCTCATATGTAAGCAATCACCAGCCTTGGGGAGCTTCTGCCCCTCACCAACAAGGCTGCGGCTGATCTCCAGAATCCTTCCCCCCCTCAAAAGCGGAAAATCGCCAAGACAGCGATGGCATAGACTCTGCCCTCGTGGAAGAGATAGTAAAAATTATTTTACAACTTGAGACCAAAATCATTTTGTCCGTGGAGCACCGATGCTAAATTGAGACTAGAAATCAAGACCAAATTATTCAATGTCTCTGGAGAGTGATGGGATGTGAAAGTGCGGAGGTGTCGCGTATTCGCCGAATGATTCGCCCCCAGCCAATCACGCTCAAGAGCAGCTGCTGGGGGTCTGAATTTCCTACAACCTCCCCTTGCGGGCTGCGATATGCGTTTCCTGTCTTTCTCTCTTTCCCCCGTTAGAACTCCTCACCCAATTCCACTCGTTCACGCCGTCTCCAGCTGCGACAATCACAACTAGCTCGACCTTCGTCCCGCCCACCAAAACTACCCCTATCCTACCACTCGCAATAACGTCATAGTGTTTGATTGAGCTTCCCTCTGTTCCGGGCATCCTATCGGGAGCTATCACCCTGTACAAAACGCTAGCAACAGCGAACGTGCGAAGGCCAAACCGCTCCACCAGGATCCGGCCGCGATATTGCGTAGGCTTTCCCCACTGCAGTTTCGCAAGCGGCAAGCTCGACCGCGCAGACATTGCAACACGCACCCGCCGGACGCTTCCCCGAGCTGCTACTCCCGTCGCAAGAAAGCGCCCTCTCCCACCTTCACAATCCTCCCCTCCTCGCCGCCAAACTGGATTCTCCACAGTCTCCCCCGCTCCACTCGAAGCGGGATTCTACCAAATCTCTAGGCATACAGTCGAATAACAACATACGCGTGCGCAGTTCGTCGATTCGGTTGTCGCAGGCGCGGGAAGGGGACGAGAAGACCGCTGTTCCCGGGGGTGCACCGCGTTTCAATATGCTCGCTGGCAAGGGCTATTCGTGGAAATCGGCCAGAGCACGACTACCACCCACGCGTGCCTTTGGCCATGCTATACGGAATCCGCGCTTCCAGTTGGCTGCGGGTGTGTTTGTAATACTGTTGTTGGTATGGCGGTCGATGGGCCCGACTGCGAGTGAGATGCAAAGGTACGTGGACTCTATGCATATGTGATTCGTCGCCAACAGATACTTTGGACGATGGCCTTCTTCCTCTAATGGAACTATAACTGATAAGTCAATTCCAGGTTCTACTGCTTCGGCCCTGCTATAGCTCCAATGCATATGACACCGAACGAAAACGCGGAATGGCACGGCCATCTGCAAACACCGGTGATATTCAACCACCACAAGCCGATCGATGTCAGCCATACGGATATACAACATATCAATCTGAATAAGGTCAAGTCTACACCGAAAGCTGCAGCAAACAAGGAACGAATCTTGATCCTTACTCCGCTTCGCGATGCAACCCCATACCTCTCGCAACATTTCGACCTTCTAAGTGAACTCACGTACCCGCATGAGCTGATCGACTTGGCGTTCCTTGTCGGTGACACAGCCGACGACACTGTAGCAGCTTTGTCATTGGAATTGGACCGGATACAAGGGAACCCCGAGATTGCATTTTACTCAACAATGATTGTGGAGAAAGATTTTGGGTCGACAGTGTCTCAAGATGTGAAAGACAGGCATGGATATGAGATTCAGGGGCCGCGAAGAAAGCTTATGGGAAAGGCGAGGAATTTCCTCTTGTCTGCTGCCCTGAAGCCAGACCATAGTTGGGTATATTGGCGAGATGTTGATATCAAGGAGAGCCCGGCGAACATCATTGAGGACTTTGTGGCACACGACAGGGATATTCTAGTTCCGAGTAGGTCACTCAAGGCAAGTATTAGAAATGGTCCACTAATGGAGTTCAGATATCTGGTTTCACCGATACGAGGAGAAAGATGGCAAGATGGTCGACATAGAAGGGCGATGTAAAGCCTCCCACTTCACAATGGTTCGAACACAAAACTGACATGATTTTAGTCGACTACAATTCCTGGCAAGAATCGCCGAGAGGTCTCGCCCTCGCGGCCTCCCTAGAAAAGGACGTTGTTATGGCTGAAGGTCAGCGATTCCTCCATCTCATTCGGCTCTTATTGACTCCAAACACTAACTCGTCCTCCAGGCTATAAAGAATTGAGAACCGATCGTAAGCACATGGCCAGAATGGGCGACCGACACAAGGACAAAGACTACGAAATCGAACTCGACGGCATCGGCGGTGTCAACATCGTTGTTAAAGCAGACGTCCACCGCGCGGGTATAAATTTTCCTTGCTACGCTTTCGAAAATCAGGCCGAAACCGAGGGATTTGCGAAGATGGCGAAACGGGCTGGCTATGAAGTGTATGGATTGCCGAATTATGTGGTCTGGCACATTGATACGAAAGAGAAGCCAGGAAATGCTTAGGCAGGAGAAGAGAGAGTAAGAGGCGGATATGCATCGGTGCAAGGAAATGACACTTTTAGATGGGGAAGGCGTTTTAGGATGACAAGAACACTGTGAGCGTATGGATGGGGTATCACGGGCGTGTATTGAATTGTGCATATGCAAACGGCGTTGTTACATTGGAGAGGGCGTTTTTAAAATGACTTTGGGCTTTGTGGAAAAGGGGAGGGATGTCACTCTTCGACTACGTGTTGTGATACATTGGTTTGGTAGAGATTAGGGAGAGTGCTCTTGATGTAGTGGGAGGATGCGGAGCGATCGGAGGTAGTGGAAGTACCAATTTTATCGAGGTTATGATGGATGGAATCGAGAGTTGAAGTCTGACTTGATTCATTCTAAGCTTGTTGGCTAGTTGCTTCGACTTCTCGATCTCGGTCTCGACCTTACTGGAAGGGATCTGTCTACGATTCACACGGGCACAAGAAAAACAGTAACAGCATATGCGTAGAAAATAAGATGGGATATATTTTCTGAGACAAAGAAAGAATTCTACTAATTCCCTCGTCTCGTCATCATAAACAATCTCCCGCACCGTATAAACACCGTGAAGAAAGAGGGAGTATCCCCCTAGGTCGGACGCGACAAAGACGCCGCCGCTGATGCAATCCAATCTCAGAAGTACATGACAGAAGCGCACTCCAGGCACCATCCAACCCCACCCCTCATCAAATTATCCACACAGAAACTCCTGCCCGTAGTATAGGCAAAGTTCTCCTCTACCGCCCACCTCCCCCGTCAATTTGAAGACACTAGTCACCTAGAAGAAAACGCTCTACAACGCAATCCACGTAACTGTAATAACGCTATCGAGCCCCTTCTTCTCCGCACCATCCCACTTGTAGCTCCAAGTTCCATCCTTCTCATTATTCCAGTACGCGCCTACAGCGCTGTGCATACCCCTGCGGCCCGCGGTGGCGGACTCGCTGGGCGAACCGACGTGCTGGATGATGGTAGAGTTTACAATGTATTTCCAGGCAGGAATTTTAGTCTCGCCCGTGCTGGTTTTGTCGATCAGGGCTTGGAGGATGGTGTTCTGTGAGTGTTAGTCGCTGGAATGGAGTTTGGGGTTTGTTTAGGAAAGGGGTTCCTTACAATGATTTGTGTATTCCAGCCTGATACTGAGGTGTGCTCATATTTCTCTGCAGTGCCAACGGCGGCTTCGACGGCCTGGTAGCGGGGTTAGTGGGCGAGAATGTAGAGGGTGGAGAGGGCTCCGTACGCTGTTGGCGATTTGCTCGAGCTCGGTTGTGGAGATTGGGAACTGGAAGGATTTATTAGATGGGGATTTCAGATGTTCGAGATAGATTTCAAGACATACGTCGGCCATTGTGAGTATAATGTGTGTTTATGAATGTGAGGTGAGTAGGGTGGTGTTGTTTGAGGGTTTAGGGTGATGGTGTTGGAGTGGTCGGATTTGAATGAGATGTTTATTGTTTGGTCGCTCGGACAAACTTGGCGCTAGGCCTGAAACAGGATTGATCACGTGTGCATGATGGACCCCTGTCATTCTGCATCCTCTAGAGGTTGACAGCCGCCATTGGAAGGCTGACGTTGACAGTCAATAAACTGAATGGAGCTCTGATATGATTCTCTGGAAGCTGCAAAGTTGCTCCCTCCGAACCAATCCGCGAGAAAAAAAAATCGACGTTGCTCTAACTTGCTTTTTCAGCAAATGCTAAAGCTCTTTTGGGCGTGCTTGTTACTGGCGTTGTAATTGGACCGATCACAGCACAGGACCAGGGAACGTGCTTGCCCATCATCCCCGCCGCAACCTCTGCTCTCGTGCCATCTTGCTTTGGACCTCTCTTCTTCTTCACAAACACACATCATAGCTTGAAGAAGCTCTAAGACATCCTTCTACGCCCATTGTTGCTCACGAATCAATTCCTCGAGTCCCGGAAGCCCCTAATTTCCCTCGGAACAAGCTCCTGTGCTCACGATGTCTACCCAGCCTCTTCTCCAGACCGCGCCAGGTTCGTCATGAGCTCCCTCGTCTCCCCCGATAGCACCAATTAACCCAAGTATACAGGCAAGCGCATTGCCCTCCCCACGCGCGTCGAGCCCAAAGTTTTCTTCGCCAACGAACGAACCTTCCTCTCGTGGCTCAACTTCACCGTCATCCTCGGCGGTCTCGCGATTGGGCTTCTCAACTTCGGCGACCGGGTCGGCCAGATCAGTGCTGGGCTATTCACTCTTGTCGCCATTATGGCAATGGTGTATGCGCTCTTCACGTTTCATTGGAGGGCGAAGAGCATAAGGCAGCGTGGACAGGGCGGTTTTGATGATAGACTCGGCCCTACTATCTTGACAATCGCGTTGCTGGCTGCGGTGGTGGTCAACTTTGCATTGCGACTTACTCTGCCTGGAAAGAAATGAGGTGCAGTGGCGATCGAATTGAGTGCGGAAGCATAGATTTTGGAATTTGGTCACTGGCCACTATGTTTTGGGGGATAGGTTGGAGGATAGGTTGGAATACTCGGTGACGAGTCAAAGATGTCTTTACCCATATTGTATATTGCTAGAATGGGACTCGAATGGGAGACGGGTGTGTATTGTATTAAATTAGGTTAAACGTATTTCCTGGTTGCTTACGGATATGTGGTGTACATGGAAAACTTGTTAGTCTGGATTCTTTTTCCATTGCATCTTCACAGCTATATTGATAACATACTCACCGTCCCAAATCTAGGCTTGGCTATTATAGTCACCGATCTAGATTCTAGCTCAGCGCCAGTATAAAATCAGTGACTTGATTTTTCCTGTTATCCTCCACTAACCTCTACGATACATCAACGCTACCATCCACAACAACATGAACATGGAGAGGCCAACGAAGCGACTAAATGTCATGTGCAACAAATTAGTGGAGTTGCCGGAGGGTAAAAAGTTTCCCGTATTGTAATGTACATGTCTCTCACACAACATGATCATCGTTAACTGAATGGACAGTGCTCTGGACGATCAAGTGGTTTCCATTAAAACTTCAAATCGAACTTTCATCATTCATCGAAATCTGCTGGACTACTATGCAGATTGGTGGATTGATAATCTCGAATTTGAGAGTGACGACGCCAGCTTCGAGGAATTCAGTTGCTACGATTTTCACGAATGCACGTGGCAGGCTTTGATGCATTGGCTCTACAATCAAGAGCTGCCTTCCTACGATCTTATCAAAGCATTCAATTACCCAGAGGAATGGAAAGAAGGCGAAGAGGACGAACCGGTTGCATGCAGTATTGCCATTGAACTGTACTTTCTCGCCTTTCATATTAACGCTTGGAAGCTGCTTGATGATACGATCACCTTCCTTTTCAATCAATACGCCGCCCAGAGAATTCCGCCAAGTCTGCAGCGAGTCGAGATGCTGTTTGAGGAAGACTAAGTATTGGGGCACATTCATTCTCTCTTCGTCGATCTCTATTGCAAGTTCGGCAAAGAAGATACAGCACTCGCAGACAACGAAGGTCATGGTTGGGTTTCTGTCACTGATGAGCAACAAAAGAAGTACCCAAAAGAATTCCTCATGGGCATATTTCAGAGAATGATGCGGAAGAAAAATTCCCGATACAAATGGAAGATGAACGTATGCGAGTACCACAACCACAACAGAGTCGCCGTTCAACCTGGGTGGGTACCACGCTTATTTACCTCTCAAAAACTCTGTCACAATAACTGTGTTAAAATTGAATAATTAGAGTGAATGAAGGCGACATTGATAGACTAAAGAGGTCAGAAAGAACCCGCCAAGGAATCATCAACATTGGATCTGTTTACTACGACATCGCCCCTCCACATCCAAATCGTCATGGTGCAAATTCGCTGGATCTAAGACAGGAGTACGAGAGTGGACAATCTCGTCTTTCAATCTCCCTAGCCGTTTTGCCAGCCCAGAATCATATTCTTTCTCTTTGCGACTAGTACCGTATGAATATTATCGACCCTGGCTTTCCATAGTGACTTCGACGAACCCTGGACCTTGGAAGCTTTCTTTCCAAATAAAGCCAAGGCTTTTTGTTATCTCTGCGACATAGAATATCTCCATTTTCTGAGCTGACGGTGAGAAAATTTTCTCATAAGCACTCAGATATTCACGATTGGAGCTCGAAGTGCTTTTGTCAAAAGTCAATTAATTATTCCTTCTCATACATGGTTTATTGCACTTCCACGTTATATGTGACATGCTAACATCTGGCTTTCCTAAGATTTTTTTTTAACCCTTTTTGTTGCTTTTCCTCTGCTGCGTTTCTTGACAGAGCTTATTCATCTCTTCTTGACGTTGAAGGTTCTCACCTGATCTTATTTTTTGGGCGTATTCTCCACTACTTAGACTCCTGATACAGATGGCCATTCTGGTTTCACTGTTTTACGGGTGAAAATCTCGGGGATATCAATCTGATTGTCCATCAACTATAGTGGGATCACTCTCCAGGCCTTCCCACCTGTGTGTTCTTTCATGTCCGGTCAGCAACCCGCAAAACTGAAGATAAGGCAATCCACAAGGCTGAAATTAGGAATTTTCGATCGTGCTTAGGTATATTTCCCGGTTTCTTGGGTAGATATTGCTGTAACATTCTATTCGATGGAAATGGACGCCTCCCCTTTTCAATTCTCCAGTGCCGTATTTAAACCTTTAGTTGGATCACACCTCTCCCTATACTTTTTCTTCTAAATTCTCTGAACGTTTTGGAATATTCTAGATGTGCTCTCATCCGGTGGCATAGTTTTGCTGTGCGCCCAATTGTATGACTGATACCCACATACGAACAACTGCACAAACACAAAATGCACAATTCTACCACTTAGTATATGTACAAAAATCCAAAACTTCATCTGGATATGAAGAAGATGAGTGTTTGGGACATACTCGTTTCCTAGAATGCCTTAACGCGCCGAACCCCATAACCGAACTAGATATCAAATTCTCAGCATTTTCAGCCTGCAAAGTAGGAGCATGATGAAGTTCATTGCATTCTTATATTCCCGAACCAAAGTCCTGAACATCTCTTCGTGCGAAGTTCTAATTAACGCTGGAATAGCGCCTTCATTGTGATCCCTAGAGCGTCATGCAGCACGGGCTGAAATACATGATATTGGACTCTGAGAAGAAATTCTGCTGTACAGAACATACCAATAAGCATACTACGAAGATAATAGGGCAGCAGTACTTACTATAATTGAAGCAGGTAGTATGCATATTAACCTCAACTTCAAAACGGAGGCGCGTTGAAACATCTCGCCTCCCCTGTATATTATTCCTTTGAGACATTTACCTCAACCCAGCGAATTTTCATGGTCCTTTATTCAATTGAGATCTTAACCAATGTCGTAACCCATGTCTGTGCAATCACTACATATCCATCTCATCATCATCGTAATCACCCGCAGTTCCTGAGTATCCATTCTCTCGTTCCTCCCGATCCCTATCTTTCTTCTGTTGCTCGCGAGACGCCGAGATCTTTCTCAACCCATCAATGACTCCTGTGATGAATGCTCTTCCCTCGGATATTTCCATACCGCCGACGCCGTTCATCTGAATGCTACCACCTGCATCCAGCGTTTTGACACCTTCCCGCAGTTTCGCCATCCTAGCTTCGCGAAGCCCTCGCAACAGCTTCCTTACACCATCTGGATCTTCGAAGTCATCCGCAGCTGCTTCCAGCAGCATTTCCCCCAGTTCTAACCAATGGTATGGTAATGCATCGGGTGCGGCGTCGGCGGTCGAGCTTGGTAGAAAGGGCGGAGAAAAGGGTAGAGTGTTGCTCGAGGGTGCCGGGGGCAATCGTGGAGGCGGCGAAAAGGCATCTTCGTGCCTTGTTTCATGGTCGAGTATCGCTTCCAAGGAGTTCGGGTTCAGCCATGGGGGAGGAAGAATATTGGCACGCCGTTGGCGTTTAAGTAGGAGCGCGAGCCAAAAAGGGAGATTTGTTCGGTGGGGCGGATTAAGAGGAGGTATAGGACCCTATATAGCATAAAATTTCTTATTAGTTTTACATAGTCCACCCTTCAAAGCCATTGAAGCGTATACAAGTTAAAGGCGGGGTGTTGGTGGGGCAGACCTACACCCAATAAGTCCAGCCCTTCGAGTCGCTGTCGTGGTATAACCGTGACTAGCTCCATTTCACATATGAAGGCAATTTCTGGGGGCGTTAACCCCGGAGGTAGAGGCAATGCCATAATCTTGACGCGTATCTGATGGTCCGTTGGAGGTGAAGTCGCGATGCGCGTTAGTCGGGGGAGTTTTAGCCGAAGAGTCTAGTCTACATTTGGAGAAGTTGTGTCTTCTTCTTCTCTCATGCCTCGTCAATGTCATCATCCTTCGATCAGGACACCATCAATTTCATTTCCACGAAGTCATTGGAATGTCCTCAATGCTAAAGGCATGGGCAGTGCCCATGTCTATTCTTGTTATGGCGAATACCTCTGCAACGTGGTTTCGACTTGTCTCAAAACATGTGCCAGAGCCTTACCTCGTGAGTAGCTATGAAGGGTTGCCGATAGGCATTGGTTGTTCTAATATCAGGGTAGGATGAGGTATTCCATGTACCACAGGCTCAGAGATACTGCAAGAACGATTGGTCTTGGGACCCCAAAATCACAACCCCGCCTGGATTATATTTACTGTCCTTGCTGCTCAAACCTTTCTTAGGGAGCTGTGACACCTCTATGTTGAGAACATTGAATGTTGGTGCCATCTGTATAATTTGTATACTGAGCTATGGAATTTTGCGACATTTGCAATCTTCTTCAAGAAGGCAAGGATATAAGAAAGGGAGTGAGGGACACTCAGGAGAAGACGACTCCCAGATCCTTTCTGATGCTCATTCTGCACTCAACATCAGCTTGTTCCCACCTCTCTTCTTCTTTTCTGGACTTTATTACACCGACGTCATCTCCACGCTGTTGGTTCTTCTGAGCTACCATACCTTTGTCAAGAGCAAGCCAAGTAACCCAACATTTTGGCATGCATTGCAGACAATCGGAGTGGGTATTCTAGCCCTTCTGTTTCGTCAGACGAACATCTTCTGGGTCGCAGTATTCCCGGCGGGATTAGCAGTCATTGCATCGCTCAAAGATAGAGCACCCGAGAAGGTTGGTACGAAGCGGTTGGGTGTGGTAGACACTCTTCTTCAAAGCTGGCAGGAGGGCATCATGTATGATGTGCCTGTCGAAGAAGCAAGTCTTCAAGGTGCGTGTTCTGTTGTTGTTGCTGAGTTGCATGTCACTCACATCTCTAAGATTTTGTGATTCTTCCCATATCTGTGGTGATTGCGGCAATGCGTTCGCCACTTATAGTCCTCAAAGTCATTTTGCCCTATTCCGCACTTCTAGCACTGTTCGGTGCTTTTGTTGCCTGGAACGGCGGCGTTGTCCTAGGTATTTAGCTCTCCCTCCAAGAAGACGAACGCAATTAACATTCTTAGGCGATAAATCCAACCATGTGGCGACCATTCATACACCGCAGATGCTTTATCTTTGGCCATATATCGGGCTTTTCTCCCTACCTCTCCTCTTGAGTCCTTTGCTCAAGCCAGTCATTCATTTTCTTCCGAATGGTTGGTTAAAGTCCTACTTCCGGGCTAACTTCACCGGGTCGTCGGAAATGTCCGCTCCAGGGTTCTTGTCAACTGTTCTATGTTTGGCCTTTGGCCTCGTGGCGATTCACTACAATACCATTGTGCACCCTTTCACACTAGCAGACAATCGTCACTATACGTTCTACGTGTTTCGAATTCTATTCCGCCACCCAAGTATCAAATACTTAGCGGTTCCAATCTACTGTTCTCTCGCGTGGTTGGCTGTTCAGGTTCTTGGTCCGACTTCCTCGGTGGAGATGACGAGAAGACAAAAAACAAACAGCACAACTGCGTCTTTTAATGGAGAGGATCGTAAGCCCTGCCAGGCCAGCTTCATTTTTATTTGGATCGTCACTACAGCACTGTCTGTAGTCACTACTTCACTCGTCGAGCCACGTTACTTCATTATCCCGTGGGTCATGTGGCGATTGCACGTGCCGACAATTTCCGCTTCACAATCATCGAGTTTGTCTACTGGAAAGGCTCTGTATGACTTGCGGTTGTGGCTTGAAACAGCATGGCATCTCGCAATAGATGCAACTCTGGGATACCTTTTCCTATATCGCGGGTTTTCATGGTCAAGCGAGCCTGGGGTAATTCAGCGATTTCTTTGGTAGACGAGACTCGCCCTCCGCGTTGGCCAATGAGATGTGCAGCAGCAACGACAGCCTCGGATTACAACACGAAGCTACACGGGAAAGAAATGAGGCGCGAAAAAGTACCGCTTTTATCCTGCGTTATTTTGAGGCGGCCTCTCACGGCTATGAGCGTTGCAGAGGTACCTCACGCTAGAGGTGGTTGCCTAGAACCTACGTGTCGGCAGGACTCAATCCTGCCGCGCACAACTCCAAATCAGATTCTGGAAAACCCACTGCATTGTTCTTTTCCATTGACGGTAGTTTTCAAAAGAAATTCACAATCAGAACTGAATAATGGTGAGTGTGACAATAATTGACCACATAATTCGTTTCCAACTGGTTGACGATGCCGTCCACTTCCGGACGAGGAGTCGTACCTGGTGTGGAAGACCCCCAACTTGCTGAATAGGAATTATGCAATCTGCAAATTGGGTCCTGTTTCTGCCTGGCCACTCATATTACCTTGAGCGCCTCTGAAATTCCTCCAGTGCAATCTCGCTAATCAAATGGCGGCGAGCGTTCGAGGACACCGCGCTCGTCCGTCGTCGGCGTCCTGCTTGGAGCCTGGCTCGGTCAAGGGCGAACCTACGCAATGAGCTTGAGACAGGGCTTTCAAAACATACACGGAAAGAAAGAGGGCGTTGGGCAGACAGTAGACCTTTCATGTGAATAGAAAGGCCGCCCACCAGCGGCCTTATACTTCATACTTTCTCGCGGCCTGAAATTTTTCTCTTGCAGCGCAACGATCCATCTCCCTGTCCCCACAAAGCCTATCCGGTCAGCATAATACTAAATCCTGTTGAGGCCATACCGTCCTGTCATCGCCCTGCATTCGCCTCAGAAAATTGAGCTGCTTCCATGGAACACTTTGGTCATGAAGCCTTTTATACTAGTGATCACTCAAAGACTAAACGACACCAATCAGAAGGAGCCGCGTATAACTGTTATTGGGCGGCCAATCTTCCTCTTAGGCAACCGCATCAAACAACCCCGCTTGGTCGAAATCTTGGCCACGATGAGCTCCACCCGGACCTCAGTGATCCCCTCCAGGACCCTGGCTCTCTCAGTTGCATCAACCCCTCTGTCCTTCAATTCAAACCATCTTCCGAGGCCGTCGCCTCGTTTGAGGGAAGTTCATATTTGGATAATTTTGGGTTTTCGGTGAGCTGCGACTCTGTCCCTCCGTGGTCTCAGCTCGCGCTCGTAGACAATGAGGCTACGTCGATTGTCGACGTGTTCAAGCCTCATAATTGAAACTTCAACCATTTACGAGTATTAAAGTACTGACTTTATCTCAGGGCACTCGTTCAGTGATTAGAAGGACTGGCGAGTCCTATCCATACACTTTACAGTCTAATCAACCACACGCAACTGTTATCCATGGCAATTCTTCCTTTGAAACTCGCTCATGCACAGCCCCTCAGTTCCTCCACGAAGCCCATAAATTTCCAAATATGTCGTCGGGTGCACCACTCTCGAATAATGACGGTAGGCATGGCTTTCATCAACCCTCATATTCGCAACTTCAAACAACCGTCTTACGCAATTCTTCACGATCAGCTACGTCGGTTAAACGAAATCACGAAGCCATCACACGCAGTCCTACCAGACCTACCGAAACCATGGATAGGCCATCGAAACTATTGCGAGTGGATCAACACCATATCCAGGAGCGCAGATCAAATCCATACAATCACACTCGCTCCAATCGGGTTTCCAACCATAGTGGTATCTCCCTAGATAATGGACAGAGTCATGCCAGTTATACACAAGGCAGGATGTATAAATTGAGACCAGAACAAAAAGATTTCATCAAGCACTGGTTTAAGAAAATTGGAAATTGCCAGGAGAGCCCTTATTTGGCGAATGAGGAGATTAATGCATTTGCAACTCTCGTCAAAGCGCCTCCACAGGCTATCTCGGAGTATATTCATAAACGACTCAATAGCACTACAGGAGCAGGAATACATACCGATTCGACCATTGCCGCACATCAACGCCCACGAGACTCTTTGCAGCAGTCTAACAATACATACACAGTGAGGGAGGCAAACAAACATCTAGACTCAACAACCCTTGACTGCATTGAGAAATATGTACTTGCATCCCAACGGAGACGCACGCAAAGTGATGGACGTCGTAGAGTGAATCAGGGCCCTTATCGGTGCACCTTTGGTTGTGGATACTGTACTAAACGAAGCTTCGATTGGCGACGTCATGAAGAAACACATGAACCACAAGAATTATGGCACTGTCATCTATGCAAACAGAACGGCGAAACTGTCCCATTTCTTGTCAATAGAAAAGACAAGTTCATCCAGCATGCCAAGGATTCACACAAGGGCCGTGATGCAGAGGATGTACTGGAGATGTCTTCCCTCGACTTTCGGGCCAAATTCAACCCTAGATGCCCGATGTGCACTAGTATCTTTGAGACATGGGACGAGAGATGCAAGCATGTAATTCTCCATTACGAAGACGAAATACACGCAAGGAAGCTGCGTGAGGCTACAGACGCAGCATCTGTGGATTTTCAAAGCGCTTCTGATGAGAACGGTCTCAGGACCGAAGCCCTTACACCTTCGAGCAGTTCTTGGAACGAAGATGACCGTGATACCCTGACATCGAAACAATATACATGAGGAGAGAAAGGGGGCGAAGTGTCGGATTGATTGGTTTCGGTTTATGTGTGCGGACTTGATAAGAGAATGGTGCTTAACGGCGGATGGTTGTGAATAGCAATTCTGGTCTTCTCTAGCAGCAAACTGTGAGTCTGCATTTTCTTGCTCTAACTTCATGAGCCATCACGATAATGTTTCTCTTGTCACTAGCCTTTCACGTACTATACTTTATGTATTTAACGAGATCTCGACGACGCCAGGGTTTTCTCATGTTTCAGTACCAATCAATATTCCAACACGCGAGATATTTTTCGGTTTTCATTGTCGCGGTGGCTTGATATCTTTGCTAGATTGTTTCCATGTTCATCAAGTTCATTAGTTTGTCGCTCTTGTATCTTTCACTTTTTCCTAGAACAATGACATGACCTTCCAAGCGAAACGTTCACAAACAATCGTAGCCTCAATCAAGTTCTTGGGATGTGGCATCTTTGCATAGTCGTGAATAAATAGAAGGATTTCGGGCGAACTTTTGGGAGTCTACGAAAGCCTTGCGGCCCAATATCTCAGCACAGACAATAGGGAGAGATAAGACTTGATGATACGATGCAAGCTAACCCTTGGCTTTCCTGAACGCTTGAGAGTCATGATTGAGCAGATTTCGGCCGAAACAGGACACCGGTATGCCGACTTTTAGTCCCTGAAGCATGTTTCCGATGGTAAATCCACCAGCTGACGAGGAATTACACCCGATACCCGGTGTCTATTCCTGGGGCCGAACCTAACGACGCTACGACCAGCCTCATAGGGCCAGATGGGGTCGTGCGGCTCAAGTGTGGGGAAGCCATCCGCTGTCCGCGATCATCTTGCCAAGAGCTAGTCGGAAAAGTCGGAACGGTGAACCCACTCGTGAAGGGTCACGAGACCGAGCCCTTGTCCGCCTAGGTCTTAGCGCAAACGATTACCTCACATGTGCATATCACCTTTCGTGGCACAACAGCATGGTGTGGCTGGAACTGTTCGCACATTCGCTGTGAGGCGCGCACGGTCGTTCACTCGGTTTTGGGTTGCCGGTGTGCTGTCGTAAGGCAGACACACTTTCGACGTAAACGGAAAAGTCACACAGGGTCTTGTTGAAGGATTCTAGCCGGTATCTCTTTTGAAGGCCCACTAACGAAGCTTCTACCGGGAATGACGGAGTTCGACACGGGGATGTGACGAGAACATTCATCTTGGCGCAAATGGTCTCGAGCATATATATCAGTCCAATGTCCGCCATGGATGATAAAAGATACCAGCATCCAATTCTTTGAAACCTCCACTCTCGAAGACACATCTCAGCAATTCTCAGCTTCCTCGTATCAGCAACTACCAGCACCAACACCAACGAACCTCAGTCCACCAATATATCCTGCATCTCAAAAAGAGTGTAGAACATATCCTCAATACTCGAAGACAACGGGCGATGAAAGACCACTACAACAATAACGCTGTTGACGCTCAAGCTCTCACTTCACGCTTGAAACGCATCGAGAAATCCCACTCCACACCCAATGATGGAGACCTTGTCTCTCGACTCCCTAGAATGTCAAGATCCGGAACCACCTCCTCTGACTCGAGTATGTACAATCTACCCGTGTTCCGCAAGAGCCAGACTTCCTCGACGACTGGAAGCGACGAAGTTTCGAGACTCGAAGTTATCCGAACAATCCCCATCTCCAAGACACACAGAGAGAGCGTCGAAGTCGGTCTTGGAGAATTCTCTAAGCCGCGTATCAGACGCAGGAGGGAGAGCAACCAGAGCACGAAGAGTCAGAAGGAATTCCAGTATTATGGGAGACATGCCAATTCGTGGCTTTTCAACGACTTTAGTATCACTGATTCAATCAAGAAGGGATGGGGAAAGGCTTTCTCTAAGAACAACGACGATGAGAAGAATGCATAGAGGAAATGCTTTTATATCCTTCAGCAGTCCAATGGCCGATCGCATTGAACGAGCTTCATGCTCTCGATTTAAAAAGGTCTGCACGGCAAGGTGTACATCCTGGTCTCCAACACTCGCTTCATTTCCCGAACACCCAACATTCGCGCAACTCTCCCAATCCAGCAACAACACACTTTCGTATTATTCTTTTACGCACAAACTAGCAATAACACTACATAATATCACTACTCCCATCAATCGCGTGAAGTTCTTCCCAATCCTATCTGCAGTGTCAGAATGTCTCACATTACGTCCTTCGATTGGTTCCACCCCTGACGCCATTGCCGCTGTGCCTCGTCCCGTCGCAGCCACCAAACATTATGCATCACGTACCCCTCTTTAACCAACGACCTTGCTGCCTGGAATCCTGCTCGTATGCTACTGTGATTGCGAACAATTTTCAACTGTTTTCAATCACATTCCGGTCAAGCAAAGAAAACACAGCTCTGACTTTCAACTGACTAATGCTTGGCTAGGCCCACAGAACGTTTAATTATGTTCTACATATGTTCCGATCAGCTTGTGGATGATGTAGGTCGATTTGCGGCACGAAACGGGCATCGGTTCTTCGAATCTTGGGATTATGGGGTGTGTTCTTGGAAACTTCTTACGTGAAATATTAGATCAAAATATTGACAAGATTTTCAAATAGGATGGCCAAGATCGGGTAATTCGAACTGGCGGACTAAGAGAGAAGGAGATCGTGGATTGGGTTAGTGAAGTGAGTCACACAAGCTGAACATAAAGTCTTTATGCTAATTGATTGTCAGCCTCCATCTTCTAATGTTCTAATTCAATCTCGTTTGAGGATTTTGTAAGCCTTAGTTTCTTCTATGACCTTCAATGACTGACCACTTCCAGACTCTGCCCAAAACCCTCTGGACACCCTTCTAGTGGAAAATTACCCTTCTCTCGTGAGACTTATATCTCTCTTGTGAAATCATGGCGCATTCCACCTACGTTCCTTCGAGCTGTCACCCAAAAACTATCACTTGTCACACAATGCTCCGTCGCTCCGATACCAGATCCGGCCCTCTTAGCCAACGACCCCTCCCCTCCACTATCTAGCAATATATCTTCTTCTGCTCACTGTCTCCTAATCCGAGGCGATGTAGATTGGACCTGGGACTACACACTTCTTCTCACCCACGACCCGCTTACCCACTCAACTTATATCCTCATCACCGGTCTCACAGCCACCGAAATCGATCTCGTCCATAAGCATCTCGACTCCCCTTCTGTTTCTGAGTTTCGTAGCTTGTCGACTCATCCCTTGCTCCTTCCTCTCGTCCTCCTCAACCTGGCTACAGAAGATACTTCTTTCCTCCTCAAACTGCGCGTAAAACTTCTATCTCTGATCCAACAGCGCACAGGTATGGATCGTTTCAACACACTCAAACATGCTGCCATTGATGGGGATAAGGAGTCGGAGAGACGGGAACTGAATCTTGATGCTATTATGCTACGGCTTACGTGCCTGAGTGATTGGGTCGCTGCGCAACGCAGTTTTATTGCTAGTCAGCGCCGAGTCTTAGAGGTGGTGGACCGTATGCTTGGTGATTCATCTCGCATACCACGGATGCGGGAGTGTCGTGAAGTCGAAACGATGTTCCGTGAAAGCCTGTCGTTTATTCGTGAAACGCTTCTTTCTGCGGAGGGGAAATGTACCTATCTTGAGCGGAGCATTGGTGCTCAGGTCCAGACGGTAAGGCCTGAATATCTCATCTCACTCAATGGCTGTTTACACAGCTGATCTGATTACAGATATACTCCCTCATTGGCCAAAAGGACAACCGTCTTAACATCGCTGCGGCCTCGGCAAGCTGTCAGATCGCATCTGATTCACGGCGCATCGCCATCCTTACTCGGCGCGATAGTACGGATATGCGCATAATAGCTGCAGTCACACTGCTCTTCCTGCCGGGGACCTTTATCGCGACAGTTTTTTCAACTGGGTTATTTGACTGGAAGGGCGAAGATGGGAAAGAGAGCAAGTTGGTTTCAGGCTACTTGTGGGTTTATTTCATGTTGACGGGGGTTTTGACGGCGGTCATTTTGTTGGCTTGGGGAGTATTTAGTTGGGTGCAGAATCGAGCGATGGTTAAGAGATTTGGGGGGGACTTGGAGACTGGGGACTGGATGCGGGAGGAGGTGGACGGAAAAGAAAAAAGAGAGAGAAGAGAGACGGATATGACATTGGTTGAGGAGGGGCGGAGGGCGAGAGTTTGGAGAGAGTTTGAGAAGTGGAAGATCGAGGCAGGGGGCAAGGTGAGAGGGTGGAGAGGAAAGAAGGCGGAGGAAAGTAAAAACGTATGAGGTGTAAGGCGGTATTAGCTTGTGTACTCCTTATGTAACGTTTGACATGATTGCTCCGCCGTAAGTAGTGTCAACCAAAGTGAACATAGTGATACTGTGTACGATTCGTGTGTGCAGTGACCGACCAATGAGAGCGATGATATTTGAGTGACCACGTGCACAAATACGCCTTACCCTTATCGGAATAGTGCGGAGGCGCCTACCCTGATGGACTCTGGTCACCTCTTTCAACGCCTCGCCGACATTCAACTGTATCACTTCAATCCTCACCCTTCTTTAAACCCTGCTCGCCCATCCTCCTCATCGCCATCTTCTTCCGCATATAGATTGTATATATACAACAAAAGAATCTAGTTTGCTGCTTCTCGTTTCCAGGCTTGGCGGGGCGTACGTTATATTGTTCAAAGAAAATATGGGGCTCAGCAATGATGAACGTGGCTGGATCATGACGGTGATCAGCGGCATAGGTGAGCAGACATCGCGAACTCACTTGTAGATGAACATTTGCTAATAATTATGTAGCATGCACGGTCGGAGGTACGTTCGAGACAGGAAGGATCAAGCTTTTCTCCTTCACTATGCTAAATCAGGTGCAGCTTCGATAATATGCGTCGATGTGATTATACGTCGGTTACCACGCCAAAAGAACTTCAAAATCGAAAATAGCAATGCGTTCATGTCCTCCGGCCTAAGTTTGTCTTTTGGCGTCATGGTATGCAGCTTTCTGTTGATGTCTTGAGAGCTTTTCGTTGCACCCGTCGTTAGCCTCGTCACCTGATGTCATCAATGACTGACATTTGCAAATAGATTTTTACATCCCTATACAGTATGCTACCGGAAGCAAGGGAATACTTCCAAAAAGGAGGATTGACGAAAAGAAGTGCAATCTTCGCATCAGTAGGTCTGATGGCTGCTGGGGCACTTGGTATCGCCGTTGTGTCAAGAATCGTGCATCGATACATTCCGCATCAAGTTGTGGACTGTGACCATGGACACGAAGAAGGCGATGAAGAGGAGGGAAAGGACAGTGCAAAGCCCGGTGACTTTGACAGCCCGAACGGCGCATTACCGGACGGCCTGCAGGGAATAGCAGATGACCCAGATGGAGGTCACCATCCCCACGGAAGCCTGCAGAATTCGCACCACCATTCCAGACTGACGAGGAGGCCGTCTCTCCACACCCAAATCTCAACCAAAGTATCCCAATTAGTCACTGGAACTCAGGAGCTCTGCGATGAGAACGGTCAATGCAAAGGATTTTCCGATCCTTGCGGCCTCGATTGCTTTCGTAACATTCGACTTTCGAGAAATCCACGCACAGCAACCGGGAAGCTGAGTACAAGACCGGCTGGAGCACGAACGCAGACAACGCCACATGAGCGACAGCCACTTCTGCAGGATGTTGACGAATCTTCCCCCCTCGTTCCTTCGGTCTCAGGCCCTGCGACTATGGAGAGCTCTGTTGCATCTCTCAATGGACACGCGAATCACGATCTCCAGCCCAAAACGAGTACCCACTCACTATCTCACCACCATAACGCACCCTCGTATACATCATCGTCCCCTTCATCGTCTTCTTCATCACTGAAGCATTCCCACTCTCATTCCTCCCCCCACGCCCACGCCCACGCCCATGCCCACTCAAACCATACTGCCAAGCCCCAATCCCAGCACCACCACCACGTCCCCCAAAACATCTTCCTATCCATCGGCCTCCAAACCAGCATCGCCATTGCCCTCCACAAAATCCCAGAAGGCTTCATCACCTACGCAACTAACCACGCTAACCCCTCCCTTGGCGTTCCCATCTTCCTCTCCCTCTTCATCCACAACATCACCGAAGGCTTCGCCATGGCCCTCCCCCTCTACCTCGCCATCCGGTCCCGCTGGAGAGCCATGCTCGTTTCTACCGTCTTAGGCGGCATCAGCCAACCCCTCGGCGCTGCCGTCGCAGCTCTATCTTTCAAGCTCGCGGATGGCAGGGTCAGCGACGGCGCGTCCATGGACAAGCTGTATGGGTGCATGTTCGCTGGTACGGCGGGGATTATGGCGATGGTGGGATTGCAGTTGTTTGGCGAGAGTCTGGATTTGACCCATTCGCGGCCGTTGTGTTTTGCGAGTGCGATTCTGGGAATGTGCATTCTGGGGTTGAGTTCTGGGTTGACGGCTGTGTAGTATGGATGAATCTGTGGTATGTCTCGTGCGGGGAGATGGGTTTGGACGTGTTGAAGGCGTTTGGTCTACCTGAGCATGGAATAGTACCGCACCAATCCTTTCTATGGGTCTGTTATCATTTATACGATTGTGCGTTTTTCGATTATAAAGCTAGGCGTTGCGTAACCAGATTTCTGATTATAGGGTGTTTATGAATGCACAGTTTTTTTTTGTAGCTTTACAATATCAATTGGTAATCTACAATTCAGATCTATCCAATTTCATCATCGTCACACTGTGACAAATAGAATATTGTTGTACTTAGCATTATTAATTCACTGTACTACCCGCTGCTCGTGCTCTGGTCTCGGATCTTTCTATGTCAATTACAAGGTCCATATTCAACTATGCACGCACATGCACACTCCCTTTGTAATGCCTTCGCATCGGTTCCTTAAGTGATCGAGGCTTGGTCCATTAGTCTTCGACTTGCGACACAATATTGCCCACCTCCACCTTGGCTTCCTGCCACGCGGCCTGGTTCCGCTTTGCCCAATCGATGTGACATTGTGCGAATTCCATCTATACGGGAAAGATTAGACATCAGCGATGAACATAGGTGATAAGGGGATGGTGTGTGTGAGTGAGGGAAGAAAGCATGGGCAAAGGGAGAAAACAAAGATAGAAAAATGAAACAACATACCATATATCTTCGCAAGTCATTCTCTTTCTCGGCCTGGAACCGTCGGAGATCTTTCATCACACCTGCACTTGCGTCTTTTGTATCTTTTTCAGCGACTTCAATAGCTTGTTCGAGCTGGATTACCATGGTTAGCTGGTTTCCTCTACGTTTGACCCACATCGATGCCTTTGTATGCCTTACCTGTACTAGACTCTCCCGGGTTTTGCCGATTTGGTCCCTCCGCGTCCGTTCCGGATCGACATCTGCCATTCCTCTGAATGCATGACTTATGGGACCAAACAGTCGATTAGTTACGAAGTTCCCACTCGCACTCTTCTTGTGTGGACTCGAGGGAGATGAATCCGGAGCACCTTGCGACGACGACGGCACTGGCTCTCCATGGGTGGGCGGGAAATCGGAATCGATTGAGGCCGTATCTTCTTCGCGCCGACGGTCGTAGTCTTGACTACTACGCTGTGGTTGTGAGCTGTTAGAAACTGAGCGCGCGCGAGGTGGTGGTTGGCCAGAATACCCAGCACCTGGCCCGCCGCTCAAATGCTGTTCCAGACGTTTGGCTTCTGCTTCGCTACGCTCAAGTGAATCTAAAAGTGCCCTCTTCTTTTCTAGTTCGTCCTTAGTCATTTCCTCTTGAATACGCTTGAGAACACGGTATCGGAGGACGCTCCGGACGATACCCGCAAATTGCGCACTCTCCCGCATGGGCTCAGCAAAACTAGCACTCAGGGAGCCTGATAGCTCGGCAGTGGCGATGTATGTAGAATCCACAGCCTGTCCAACTTTCTCAATCGCGGAAGCAAGAGATTGCGACTGCTCCGAGAGAGAAAAGGCATTTAGGCGCGCGCCTAGATCGGAGAGATCTTCTCCCCACTGAGACAGGTGCGAGAGCGTGCGACGATTGACCTTCTCCATACTCCCTTGCAAAAGTGTCTCTAGTTCCTTTGAAGATGCCTCGAAGTTGACAAAGTATGGATCTAGGTCTTCCTCGGATAGATTTTTCGACTCTGGAGGGAAACGACCGAAAATTTGTGGACCAGGGATGGTATGCGCGGCTGTCGAGGGCATTGATGCATAGTTCGACGGAGATGTGGGGGTTCCTGAGGTTGACGTTGAGCTAGAGGACTTGAGCTTCGCAGATGTTGAAGGGACTGGAAGGTAGCTGTGGGCTTGGGTTGGGTTGGCAGCGTCAAGCGGGGGAGCTTTGAGGACGTTCTTGGGGATGTTTGTGACGGGCGGCGCATGAAGTACTTCGTTCTACAATCGATAGTCAGTACCTTGACATCAGAATGAACTCGTCGGATAGCAGCACAACCTACCCAGCTGACATTAGGATCGAGGAAGCGCCAGAAAACACCGTCGTCTAACACGTCCTGCATTTTTCGACATCTGTTCAAGAAGACAGCCAGCATGCGCTTCCTCAGCTCAATAATTCCCGTGTCCTCCTTCGCTTTTGTGGGCTTCGCGGCGTAGTCGGCCATAGAGTGCTTTTCGGGAATTGGAGGGATAATGAGGGTCGGATGTAGGCTAACGAGAGTGGCACGCAACGAGGCAAACTCAGAATACCTTCGACGCACCTCAAGGCCCTATTCAGGAATCAGCTTCACGTTTCCCATTGATATTGATGTGTTCCATACGCCTGCATTGATTGTATAGGCTATGTAGCCCCCACCACCTTCGAGGTTCTTGCCTGCATATGTTATGAGAATGGAGGAGCCTGGATTCTCGTAGAGCCATGCCTCCACACGGCTGTCGTATCCACCCTTCTTAGGAATGACCCGCGCCTCTTCTTGTGTATCATCTTGGTTATAGTCGACATCACTCATGTCTCGTTGAGAGATATATTCGGGAGATTCACGGGCGGGGGACGACTCGATCGAAGGCGGCGTCGCGGGGCGGTAAGGCACTGGCATGAATTGTGAGTAACTGGAGAGAGATAGGAAAAGAGAAAGACATCAACGACTTACATGCACCGGGAGAGGTCAGGCCGCCAACATCGGAGGTGTTTGAATCATGGCGGGCAAAGGAGCCATAGGGATTGTTGTCCTCGTCGTCCCACATGGCGCGGGGGAATGGCGCGGAAAGAGAGGGGAGAGTGAATCAAGGATAGCCTGGCGGGAGCTGAAGGGAGCGAATATGGGAGGGAATCACCGGGTTAGCTGTGGCTTGGGGGTATATTGCATGTGGATGGGAGTGTTCGGTGTTGGAGAGAGGCAGCAACCGCAGCTAGCAGGGCGAGCAGAGCAGGAGCATGGTTGTGGTGACGTTGGATCGCTGTGGCTGGGCAGGGCAGGGCAGGTGCGCCCGAGCTCCCCGCCGAAGATACCCAGAGGCTAGCGTTGGCGCAGTCAACCTGCTTACGTACTGACGACGAAGCATTTCACCACCTCGGAGGCTCTAACCATCTCTTTATTTATCCATCTATGACTTTCTTTCTTTCTCTCTCTCCCTGATTCACTCAATTCTTTCACAAACCGAATCACGGCTTTCCATTGATCACCACCCACAATACATTTTCTCCAACTCGCTGTAGCCTGCTGATTAACTATTTATGTCCACCTTGATTCGGTAGATCTTACTATTCCTTCTCAGACACCTCCGTGACCTTCACCCCCCTCCTCCTCCAACTCAGACACTTCAATCGCCTCCTCACCCGCGAACTCCGGCCTCCCCGCCATCCCACTTCGGGCTAGGCCATCAAAAAACTCGCTATCATCATGGACGCTGGATATCATTATTGATGTGGATGACGGCGTTGGCGTTGGCGTTGGCGCATGTGTTATTAACCATGACCTTTGCGACCCTGTACGAGTCTGCGGCTCCTCGATCACAGGCACAAGAGCCTCGACTGAAAGAGCTATTGCCGATGGTCCTTCAATCATCTCAACCACAGAGAGATCATCGCTGTTTGCTTTTGCTTCCAGCATTCCGTCTGGCCTGACGCTCGATGCCGTTGCTCTAACCATACCCTCTGTCTCGTTGCTACGTCTGTCACTCAGTGACTCTTCCTCACCTCCAATTTCCGTGAATCGATTAAAACACAGTGTGCTGTATGACAACTCGGTCGCTCGACGCTCAGCCGGCATTGTTACCTCCCCCTTTGATGGCACCATCATTGGTGGTCGCTTTGCCATTCCCACCACGTCCACAGCATCCAGAGCTCTACGCCCACTCCTGTCTGCCCTCGAGGGTCGATGTCTCTGATTGTTCAGTCGTTGGAATAGATGCGGATCATAACCATCGAACCCTGTTCGTGCCGCCTAAGTTAGCATATTCACTATATAATATAGGTAGGATAGTCTCTATCCTACCTTGACTTAGGGGTCACGGAGGGCTATTACTCGAGTTCATCCCCTCGCCCTCTTTATAAGGAACCGAAGCGGCCACAGTCTTCGGCTTCTTCAGGGTGCTCGCCCTCGGACTGTACAGGTCGGGACGGGTTCGGGTTCGATTCGGAGAAGCAATTGACGGGGTCTGTTGTGGCCATGTCGGCATAGGCTGCAAAACGGGTTGAAATTTAGATGGTGTCGGATAGACGTCAGTCGCTGTAGCCGTGGGTTGAGAGCGCAGTCCTGGGGGAAAGACAGGACCGTGCGAGATCTCCTCGATCTCGTTGTCACCCACAGGTTTGTCTTTTGTTGTTAGCTTGGGTAACTTGCAATCTTGCTGCTCTCGCTCGTTATTTCGCATGAAGACGGGTAAATCATCAACGATTTGGATGAAGTCAGCTGTACGGTGTCTTGGGCGCCTTCTCGACACTTCTGTTTCTTCGCTATCCTCTGCTTGCTCTTCGACTCGCCCTTGAGTGTACGGTTCTGGCACCGGCTGCTCGTAAGCTGTTAGGTACGCTGGCGTGAATGTCCCTACCATCACGGGCGTTGCTGCTGGTGAGACTAACTGGTTGATAATCTGTGCAGGCTGAAATGGCTGGGTCGGAATCGGGTATTGGAAGAGCTGAACTGGCTGTATCTGCTGTGTCTGCATCGGCATTTGTTGCAGTGGCGGGTGTGCCACTGGCTGTGGAAAGTTCTGTTGCCCGAAGTTCTGCACTTTGAGAGGCGCTGGTCTGATAAGGTTTTGTCCTGCCCCAGCCATGTATGGAGGTGCGTGGCCTCGTGGATTATACACCGGCTGTGGAGGTGATATTTGGGGAGAATATTCCTCACTTTCTTCATCTCTCGCTGGCTGTCTCTGCCGTGTCTTCTTCATGGGACTTCTTTCGCTCTCGTCACATCTGTCTACACCTCGACCACGTCGATCTTCTCGCCTCTCTTGCGATGAATAGGTATTTTTATCCCGCTGCCCCCTCTCCACCGTCTTTCGCGGACTCAGGCTACCACTCTTCGACCGATGCTTGCCCGATGGCGACCTTTCGCTCTTTTCGCAGCCATAGTCTTCAGAGTGACTTTTGCTGTGCAGAAAGTGGAAGAACTGATGTCCATAGCCGTGATGCGAATCAGAAACCGGAATATGCGTCGAGAAGAACTGATCCACCAGCCAGCACTTATGCTTGATCCATTTACGCAGGTAGATGATTCCAAGCCAGAGGATGGCTGTGCCGAAGATTGCAGCGGAAACGATAGCGACGATGAGTCCTTTTTCTGCCATCTTGACGATACTGCGCAAAAATTACAGCAACCGTGAAAGGAGAAAGAAACGAGAGGCAAGAACACATTGGAAGACTTGATCGTCAGAAGAGTATAGAACAGGATTCAGAATTACCACTTTCACAGTCACAAGAAACTCATTGCAATATAGACCCGAACGGAATCCATTCCAAGCTCCCCACTGCAGCAAACACAACCCACCCGTGTAACCACCAGCGCATGTACCCATCAAATACAAACTTGCCAGCGAGAAAATACCACCTCTTGCCAATAGTTTCGTGCCACCCATACAATTGAACGTGACGTGGCTGCCTTCTGAAGATCGTGAAAGCAAACTTCCGGGTTGAGGGACGAGATGAAGATGTTGTAAGACGTGACAGTGCTGGCCGGATCGAGCAAACATTGCTGTGTAACGGATACGGTTGCTGAGTAGTTCGGAAGTGATGAGCGAAGATGGAGAAAGGTGGTTGTAGATCTGCTAATAGCTCGTTAGTTGCTAAATTTAAATATTCTCCTTATCAATATTGCGTGGCCTGTTTGTCAAGGTTTGGATGACCTTGATCTTCATTCGCTTTCGTGGTGCGTATCATAGCAACCAGTGTAAACAAAACTACTCACGTCGTCTTTCCCAGCTCTGGTGTCCTCTATCGATTAGCCGACTAAACATCAGGCGCCAGAGTTCCCATCTGTAGTCCCTGCTCCTCATCAGGGTTTTGTTGCCGAGATCTGAGGCGGTAGCTGCCCTGGATTGTCGCGCATGCCACACAGCATTGGTACGTGAGGATGCTGGAGAGGATTGTGATGCCAATGGCGCCGAAAATCAAGCCGGCAATGAAGCCGCGGTCTTCGGTTGTCATTCTTGTGACGAGAAGGCAGATGGTGATGACGACTAAGAGTAAGTGTCAGTTTGTGAGGTTGGTGAGTCGAGAGAGAGAGATTGTGTGTGGAGTGATTGTGAGTGCAGATGAAAATGGCTGTGAGTACAGTTGGCAATGACTGTGAGTGGAGATGGCAATGGTTGTTGTGAGAAGAGAGAGTTTTGTGTGATGCGGTGCGGTGAGATATTTATCGACAAACAGTGCTGCAACGCAGGTAAGTTAAACAGAAACCACCCAACACCTCCGACCACAACAACAGCCTGCAGAAACGAATGACTCCCCGAACCAAAATATCTACTTACTTTAACCATCACCCAAAAAGAGTTCACCGCTTCACTTCCGGTGCGCGTCTTATCACCCACTGCGAAGGATCTGGCTATATCTCTCTGCGGCCAGACCCTTGACTTAAACTGACCATTATCCAACCGCCTGTCTTTTATCACGTCTGTACTTCAAGTCTGAATTGAAGCCAGTTATGACGACAGGGGACTTTTGAGACGCCTGCCGAGCACTGTTACTTTCCGGGGAGGCGTTATGACAAATTGCAAACGTGATTGAGAGGCTTTTGTCTATCTGACTGGACTGCACTGCACGAGCATCATTCTCCTTTCTTCTACTATAACTATCCCTCTAGCCTCAACACAACTAACCTCTCTTTAACAAGCTTCAGAACCTCCTCGACATCTCTGCCAAGCACCCTCTCCACTCTCTCCATCCAAGCCCCATTCACGGCACTCTCCACACCCACATCTCCAAACACCCTCAGCGCGCGACGCACCTCTGAGCTCCTCTTCCCCATTCTATCCCACTGTAACACCACCTCCGCCGCACACAAAACCCGCAGGCCTAAAATCCATACTTCGACTTTACTCGTCCATCCCCCGGCGCCATCATACTTCTCGCTTCTCGCGGTCTCAGTAAGCACTTCCAAGCCTGAAAGAACCCATGTTGTAAGACTGACAAGAAGAGCTGGTGGGATGGAGAGAGGGGATAAGCTCTTGAGTAGACGGGTCCAGAGTGCGGCGTCCGCAGCGTCGTCTTTGTAGAGGTTCTGTTTTTCTTGCACAAATAGAGATGTATCTTCTGTTCGCGCTTCGGCTAGTGTTGTTGTGAACGGTTGGAAGAACAAAGGCTGAGGGGAGGGAATGGCGAGGAGACGGCGGAGACTCTCCTTACATAGGATGGAGGAGGTGTGGTAGGTGATAGAGAGGTGTTGGATAAGGATGTGGGTTGCCAGTATGGGGACGACGGGGCGGCGAGAAGGAAGGAACTTGGCTGCTGTGAGAGCAGCGGCGTCGCGGATTTCGTCATCGTCGTCATTGAGGAGGTCGTAGAGAGTGAAGGTGAGGGCGAGCCGAATGGGTGGGGGATGTTCGGGGAATGGCGAGAGGGTATGGGTGAGGGCCGATAGGGATTGGACTGCAGCAAAGCGGGAGTCGAAGGGCTAGACATGCGTTAACTGTATGGTCTGATTCCAGGATGTGGAGCATGGGACTTACATTTATGTCAACAATGGTCATTCTCAATAGGCGAACAAAGCGCGCTGTACGGGTGGACAAATTTTGAGTTTCGTCGTTGAATTTCTTTAGAGCCAGGCCAAGGATGAATCCGTAGAGATGCAATGCACTCTGCAGGTTGCCAGGTGACTCCTCAAGACACTGCCGTTCGAGATCATCCAGCCCTTTCAAGACGACACTTCGATCAAGTCCCTCTAAAACAATAGTCCTAAGAGCACTGTCACACTCCAAGAAATGCGTCATTACTTCTTGTGTTTTCATCTTGACATCAGCATCCGGAACTCGAAGACCGATCTCATATAGGTGGACTATGAGGTCGCGTTTTGCGACGACTAGTGAAGAGGATTCTGTGAAATGTATGACTTCCCTAAACGCCTCCAAGGAAACGAAAAAGGTGTCAGAGTCCTGCTTCGCTAGCTCGGAAAGCATGTCGACAAATCCAGATTTATGTTCCGGAATAATTAAAGATGTGTCAGCGCCTGCGTATAAAAGCGCATGATTGATGAGGAATGACTTTCGGGACGAAATGTCGAATAATGAGGACGAAAGTTCATTGGTATGATCTTGGAACAGCAGACCGTGTGTAATCTGAGACCATGCAAGTAGACTGGAGGCAGGTTGTGGTTGGTGGATCAGTAGTGAATTTCCGCAAAGATTCACTAGATCAACGAATGCTGCCCGCACGAATAGGGAGGTCGAATCATCATGGAGGATCTGGCATCGTTCTCTCAAGCCGAGAAGAATGTTACTCTGAGAATCTGGAAAAATCAGTGGGATGTCTGACTATTTTCCATAAAGTAAGGAGTTGGAGTTGGGGAGAAGGCTAACCTAGATCTGAGCTGCCAGTGCTGTTGAGAAACTTTTGAAGCATGTACTTCAGACAGAGTAACTGTCCATGCTGAAGATCATGCGGTCCTCCAAAGGTTTTTATCATCTCAAGGATTGTTTCGAGATACTCGTGCGGACGTTTCAAAGAAACAACTGTTCTTGCTGCCATATCCCGCAGGTGCCAGTGAGGATTTCCCAGAAGATAAAGTACAGACTCTGTGATAGCGGTACGGTTTTCATCTGGTGGTGGTGCTTGACGGATGATTTGAAGAGCGGGAAATACGCCTTCTGCGCCGTGTAGATCCAGTGGCGAACCGGTTTCAGCTGATTTTACCATGGATTTCTTTAATGGGCCGTTAGGATCAAGAAGATTCGACAGGATCCCTACAAGACTGGGGTAATTTGTGTATGAAAAACGTGATGTCTTAGCCCGATCCTGTTCCTTCCAATCTTGTGCCTCATCGCTGCCCAGAAGTCGTTCAATCAACGCCTTGAACAACATTAAACTACAATTGCGGATCGGCCAAATCGGAGAGCTCAGTAATCTGGCTGCAAGGTCCAGTCCATTTCCAGTATATGCCTCGGATGCAACGCTTAGTCTTGAAGTCGTGAATATTTCTTGGATGCAATTTAGGGCGTGAACTTGTGGGAGTCGACTGTCTTCGATGTTGGAGCTTTGTGCTGTTTGTGAGGCAGTGGCAATAAGGTCTTGCATTGCGCGATGGAACAGCGCCCCGGGAGTGGCCTCTGCGGAGACAATACCCGCCATCAGTGATGGAATACCCGCTGATCGCCGAGTTATCGAGGTTGCCTTGTCCTGGATACACAAAATAGTTTCCTGTATTGTTTAGAACAAAGCGAATACATGTGAGATGGAAGTCACTTACCTGATACCATTGAGCTGGTAAGGACCGAAGCTGTTCGTTCTCGTTCGTGACGCAACGGCGACAGAACGCTGCAAATGTTTGCGCGACGGTTGAGAAAGCACCACGGTGTCGTAGCTCAACTAGTTGAGTAAAGCAAATTTTTCCGAGTCGCTCAAACTCTCCAGGAGACAAGAAGTCTTCTTCGCCGATAGGTGCTCTAGTAATGATCGTACGTAAGAGCACACTGCGCAGGTTAGCATAGCAAGCAAAAAATTGGTGTGCTGCTGATTACCTTGCTTCCTTTAAACCTCTCCAAGAATAGCTCAGTATTTCTTTAGTATCGAGGTTCGCCTCTTCTTCGAAATCTTCGGGAACATGGCCCTCTGGAGCATCTGCACATAAAACATTCTCAACACATACCCAAAGAGAGTCAATTGCGGCGCAAATGCGTAAATGAAACTGCTTCCAAGAGTTCAGTTGGTGCCCAGAGAGAGAGATAAGTTTAGGATAGAAGTCATCGTTGTCCACAATGTATCTGTTGTTGTTTAGTACTTAGGAATTTGGTCATTTGGGAACTTATTTACCTCAATGCAGCAAAGATTCCATGTACAGGCCGCTCATCTACAGCGGATGATAGATCTACTCGAGCGATGTCAATTGTTTTCTCCAATTGTTCTACTAAATAGCCAAAAATGTCTGCTTGGGTCCAAATGCCTTCTACGGCACTGAGGGCAGGAGGGATTTCCGTGTTGCACTGGGAGAACAGTAATGCATACGATCGAGCCAAACCATCCGCTTGATCGGCACGTCCACTTCGAAGCATCATGTTCTCCACTCGCCTCAAGAATGCTGGGAACATCGATAACACCTTGGGTTTCTCGGCGTTGGAGAGCGATTCCATGCAGATATCTAGAATAGACACGGCGGTACTGCGTACGTCATCGAATGGATCAAGAATTAGGTCCATTAGAATTCTTACGAGTGTTTTGTTTGCAATTCGAAGTCCACATATCCACCGCAGTTGGCCCTGCGCTGACTTTGATAAATGACGATGCGGGATGTTTGGGTCGATTCCTGAGCGAAGTACGATAGACAAGCATCTTAAGGCGGTGATGCGACGTTGGTAAGATGCCGTAGGACGTATTTCCCATTGAATAAAATGTATGTACCACAGGATGAAGTCATATGACTTCGAAAGCTCGTCGTCGTTACGAGCACGTTTCGTAGTGATATGCACACGTCCGTCCACTACATCAGTTTTTGCAGTTGTCTTTAGCAGGGTAGATGTGCTTCCTCTGAGACGGTCAAATAGTCGCTGGGTCTGGTTCAACACTTCCTTCCGGAAGTTCGCATCTGTGTCGGTGTGAAGGTGCACCAAGTTTTGCTTGAGGGACCGGAAAATCCCTGCGGTGATGGGTCGTGTTACTGCAGTTGAATAGATCGAGAGGAATAGGCCCGCAAGGCGAACCTCGGGTTCTGGATGAGACATCCATATAGAAAATATATCATCTGGTAGATTGAGTGCATTTCCTGTCAATTCTATAGTGGCGCAATGGGTATGGTCTTGTGAAATACATTAGTAGCAGGTAGTTAACAGTGATGCTTTCGACTTACCGACGTCCTTGATAATCCCCAATTCTTTGCCAGTTGAAATTGCACCAAGAAGAATCCTAAATTCCTCTAGTTCCTCTAATCCGTTATGAGTGTCCTTGTACAGTAGTAATATCTCAGGTAAAGAGCCAGATTGGGGCACGTGACGATGGAAATGAAGGTATGATAAGAAACGGAGATAGTCCTCAATATGGGGCAAGAAACAGTGAGGAAAAACATGAGTCTTGAATTCTTGAAGCCTATCAGGCCATTTTTGTAGCTCCTCTACAACCGGCACAATCCAGAGTGGTGAAATGAGTCCGTCATGTGCATCAAAAGACGTCCTCATAAGGGATGATTGGCGAATTTGTAGAAGGAAATTCTTTACTAAGTGTCCAGCAGAAAGAGCAGTATCGTGATGAACTACCCAAGAAAGGATGACCTTGAATAGAGATTGAATCTGATGCACATCTGAGGTTGAGGAGCTACCCAGAGATAGTAGTCTACCGTATGTTTGCAAAAGTTGAGGAATGGTGATAATTTTCTTCAGGAGAAAATGAGCAAGACCTTGGAGGGCAGGCTTTACTTTTACACGGTCTGACCGCTGACACAAAATTTCGATAAATGTAGACACTGCGCGGTCCAGAAGGGCATAGGAACGTGAGCTTTCAGCCTTTTGCAACACTCCAGTGAGAACGAGAAGCATTTGTCGCATAGATTTCCCTTTAGCATTATCGGATCTCTGAAGATAAATCTCCAAAACCCGATACCAGATTGCATCATCTAAGATGGCCTCTTTCACATAATCGACATCTGTGGCCTGGCAATATTCGATCAGGGCACAAATTGTGTTACTGGCCGCTGTCCGGTGGGAGAACGACAGGTCCACTACATCAGCAGAATCCAGTATTGGTTCTATGATTTCATTAAGCTGTCTGAAAATCTCGTCAGATAGATTCCGACTCGATGCCTGCAATGCACGAACTTAGGGCTCTTACTTCACGCCAAGGCTTTGGTCAAGTCCTGCAAAATTTGGAAGAATGATCCGTAGATCTTTCGCAACTTCTCTCAGAAGTTGCTCCGGAACTGGGACACCAGCAGATAAAAGATCAACCACCATTTTGGTGCCGATCGGTGGCGTTCGCGGCTGATTTAGAGAATGTTGATGAGGGGACACGGGGTTATCAACCTTTGGGTGCAAAACTCAAGTGGGAAGGAAAATATGGGTCGCTAGTCAATTTTGGGATTAGGTTATTTAGTCATCCGACACTCATGCTCAACGTCATCCCATCCTTTACCTCTCACTCATGTATTCTAAGAAGTTCGCCATAATAATTAAAAATTGACAAGATATGTCCTGTAGAAGTTTTGGTCATGAGGTGGTAGTTCTGCCGGCTAGGTTGCTCGAAATTTCACGAATGGTCAATGGCAGCAGAAGTACTCTACCGTCTATATCCTACCAGCTTGTGGTTTAGGCATACAAGCTCATCTTTAGCAAAACTAGGAACTCTCAACTTTGATTTGAATTCATGGAGCCCAATTAAGCGAAGTTTGGTGAAACTACCGATATTGTGAGCGAACTTTCTCGACTTTGGTTAATGATCGAGTGAGATCCAACTTTTTAGAAACCTCCTACGTCCTATCAATTACGCTGATATAGCACCAAAAGATTGCAAAAATGGCAAAGATTAAAAATGTTTACGATAGAACATGCTTTCCTATCTTTGATTCAATGTTTTCAGGTCCTACAGTCTGTCGCAGAAATGTACTCGCTAGAAGTTTGAGAGCTGGCCTTCACTGATAGTCTGTCGTATGCTTCACCACCCTGACTTTCACCCTCCTAGTCCACTTTCACACAGGATTAGAGTCAAGAAGCCACGATGAAAGCGCGGGCCCATGGTGAAAGCGTGGACTCTTCTATGGGTTGCTTTATCATATCCAGTGAAAAGACGCCTCCTACTTTATTCTCACCTACAATTCCACATACAACCTCATTCACCACAGCACCCACCAAAACTCTCTCAAATCTCTTTGCTTGATTCAATACTTCCCACACCAGTCGTTGGATATACTTCAATCCCTTCATCTTTCTTTTATCAATTACTCACCACTACTATGGCGTCATACGATACCGAGGCCGCGATTATCGCAGATTTCAATGAGTTCATCAACTTCGAGCCGGAAAACAACGACCAGAATACCGGTGGGCTAAGCGACGCAGACTTTACAGAGTATCTCCGCGCAGAGATCGACAAACTCGATGCAAACTTAGGTCCTCAGCCCGACAATTCGCTTTTCATCGCAGAGAGTGAAGTCCCTCAAGTCACTAGACTTGAAGCTGGCAATTCTCTACTTGCGGCTAGTGCCGAAGATTATGGTACTCAATCAGTGGAAGGTCAGGTCTTGTTTGGTCAAAAATACTCTGACCCCCACGACCTTGCGACCAACGACCACACTCAAGAATATTCCGTCCTACCCCCGAACAACTCTCAGCACCTCGCAACTGCGCATTTCAATCAGTTTTACAACGAAGACAACCAGGCCTACCCAGTCCTACCATCTACCGGTCTTCAGCACCTTGTGACTGAGCACAGCACTCAAGAGTCCCTCGTCGCACCGCCTGTCGGTTTTCAACATCTTTCGGCTTCACACTCGAACCAGTTCCGCAGCGAGCACAGTAAGACATCCTCAGTCGCACCACTTGACGGTTCTCGACAACTTTCAGCTGCGCACTTGAACCAGCTTTGCAACGATCAAACTCAAGGACGCCCAGTCAAACTGTCTGGTAATCTTCATCTACTTGCGCAGCTTCTCAACCAACGTCTGCCGCCCCAAATGCAGAAACGCCCACGTGCCTCGAGCCCGGAGCAACCAGCCGCTGGTGCAAACAAGCGTCGCAAGGGCAGCGGCCCTTTCGTGATTGATTCAGATTCCGAAGGAAATGGAGCATCAACAACGCCAACATCGAAGAATGCTACCGCCGCCCCCGCTCGGCCTGTTATGAATACTGGAAAGATCAACCTTGAACGCCTCAAGCAAGCTATGAGTGCTAGTGCTCAGAACCCTGGCCCCAGGCTTGAAGAGTTATCCGAGGAACAACATGGAGGAGGATTCGGAATGTCGCGCGCTGAGCTGCAGAGCTACAGGCTCGAAGCGGTGCGATCAAGACAGTTGGCCAACCCGAACCAAGCGGCTGCTGGAGTGATCAATACCCGTCCATCAGTAGATGTCCCATCGCCCGTCGGAGGAACAAATAGATTGCCTTCCAGCTCCCGTTCACCACCTTCCGTCACCAAAGAGAACAAACGTTCGGCGACTGCTCCAACAAGCTCGAAGAAGTCCGCAGCCAAACCTAACAAACGATCATTCCCCACATGCACCAAGTCATCCGCTGTCACAAAGTCGGCCCGGGAGAGGAAGAAGCTCGCGCAATCGACTGCAGGTATTGCAGATACAGCGAGGCTCAGCAGCGATACCGTTGCCAATGCTTATCAGCAGCACGGTAACCCGGCCATGTCTCAGCATTTTGATATCTCCCCAGTTGAGCAGTATCTACCCGGGTCGAGTCAAGAGAGGTTGAGCCAACAGCAAACTGGGTTCACAACCTACAACATGGATACAACCCAGCATATTACAGTACCGAACCACCCATATCAGTTTCAGGGTTTGTCAGGCTTGGATATGAGGTCATCTCAATCTCCTCCAACGTTCCTGGGTTCACCAAATGCTATGCTCGCCGAGCCATCTTTCACTCAAGTTACGCAACCCCCCAAGTCTTCCACGCCCCCGGTTTCGCCAATGACAGCATTTCAGCAGACCAATTCCTTCATGTCTCGGAGTCAGTCAGAGCATGAGCAGCATGTATCAGCCCAAACCGAGCAGCACATGACCTCACCGGCCGCTGCATCGCATCGTGCCGATTCTTCGATCGCAAATTCGGGAACCACATCGCCGCATATGCCCCAACAGCCAAACATCGAGATCGCACGCGCCAATGCATTTGAACAAGTTCCCCTCCCCGAGTACAGGATCTACCAGAAGATTTACTCCTCTCTGGATGACCCAATCACCATCGGCGCAACCCAGCTCATTCCACGTAACTTCACCTCGGTTGATGAAGCCAACAAGGATGCTGCTGCGCTCATCGATGCCACGAGCATGTACCCCCAAGCCTTCGACATCCGATACATTTCCCAGACCCGTGCCCGCGATTCCCACGATTGCCTCCGGTACCATGGCATCTTCACGACCGCCGCAAACCCTACTCTCCACACCCACCACGAGATCTGGGTTTCCCGCATCCATGTGCATAGGTCCGCGAACTAGGTAGATGAAATTGGCTTGGTCAGTCCTCATAAAACGTAGGGGATGTTGGAGAGGGGAAACAGATGGCTGAATGACTAGCTAGATAGGTTGATAGACAGAATTAGCGACTTTTGTCGGTTCTGTCTGTTGCTATTGGCAATAGGCTGTAAGTAGACCTGCGAGTAACTAGACTCACTCAACTCAATGAAAATGCTTCAAAGTCACAATGTCCAAAACACAATGCAATAATCCCTGAATCTGTTTGTCCTTTTGAAGTGGTACTGTCACATTAAGACTCCACGAATCTGCACATTAATTCATTCAAGTATCACATTTATTTCTCATATGCCCAGCTCTCTAGAACACATCTAGAAGTTTTTCGGCTGCTGAAATCAATGAATTAGGCAGTGAGAAGTATGAAGCTTGTGTTGAAGAGGCCGGACTGGTTAATGCGCACAATATCTACAGGGATTAGCGTGACGGATTTACACAGAGGTTTTGCTAACCTTACCTTGAGATTCACCCAAACTCTAAGGTGATCCTTTGGATTCTATAGACTATGTTGTTTGGGCCATAGCACACCCTCTCCAGAAATAAAAAGAGACATTCATAAACTAAACATAGTAGGATGATGTACTTAGCGTCTGTCCTTTTAGAGCTATAAATCTACGTTGGCGCCTCTCGTTCCCAGCTTTCAATCTACATCATAGTCGATTTTCTGAAGAGATCTACAATATTGCTCCTTACTCGTTTGTGAAGAAAATAGTAGGTAAGTACATATTCTTGATTTGCAGAAACTATATAATACAAAGTTTGACTAGACGGGTAGTAATAGGCGGAAAAGTGCGTTGGAATTCTTCCGAAATACAGGATCGATAGTGCCGTGTGCAGGCAATGCAATGTAATAATGATATTATCTCTTAATTTCTTTCATTCATCTTAAAAGGGTAGTACTGCACAAGAGCCTCGCCATCCTGATACATAGAGCTACCGAAAACCTGCTGTGATCTCTAATATACCATATTCCAGTACAATCCATTTACCATTTCCCCAAGCCCCCAAACTCCCTCCCTCCCCTCCCCACTAGACTACCTAGTAAATGCTCCCTCAGTCTCATCCCCCAACCCTCTAAAAGCAATCCTCCCATTACTCCTCAGCACTTCACAAACCGTCTCAGCACTCAGTTCATACCCACTCTTCCTCCACCGTGCATTCAACCAATCGGCAAGCGCATCCGCACTACAACTAAACCGCCTCGTATCCCACTCATGCAGAATCAGATCAATGATCGGTTTATCGGGTAGCGGCTCCGGACACGGGTCTTGTAGTGGGACGCTGGAGAGAGGGAGAGGCAGCGCGCGTGGAGGAAATGTGGCTTCGTAGGCTGTGAGGAAGTGGAGGAGGATGTGTTCCGTGTGCGGGCGAGAGGCAAGGGTTAAGCCGAAGGGTTGGCCGTTGAGTTTTAAGGCGGAGAGAGGGCACGCGGCAGTAGGGTAGCCAGCGGCGGCAGCAAGGGAAGAGAGCGCGGCATCGCCCGGGGACACGACGAGGTCGAGCTGGTGAGTGGCGAAGAGGAAATCCAGGCCATCGCGGCCGCCCGCGGCGGAGAGGTGCGTACGGGAGGCGGTTACTTGGTCGCGTGGGGGAGGCTGAAGGGCGGCCATTAGGTCGTTTTGGTTTGGGCAGGCTAAGTGGGAGGATTAGTATGTGGCTTGTAAAGGGAGTCAGGATGGAGGGAGAATAGCTTACATGGTGGGAGAGAGAGTTCGGGATGTTCGAGATTGAAGTTTATAATTTCGGCAAGGGAGTGCACTTTTGTTATCTTGAATTGGCGGATGAAATCTGTGAGACAGTCACGGAACTCGGAGTCTGTGAAAATCGGTTAGGATTGGTGGATACAGATGGCCGGGAGGTGGGCGGGGTTTGTGGTTAACTTACAAACTATAGGCTCGAAACTATTCTTCCCCTCAAGATTGAGCGTAGACTGAGCGGGAAGTTCAACGGGATATACAACATCGACGCCCATCTCAATGAGACTCTGCACCACCATGTCGTACTTTTGCAGCTATATCTTGGGTCAGCTAACATTCACCCCATACGACCAAAAGCGTAACCATCGTAAACTCACCATGAAGCGCTCAGCATCCGCATTAATCCTCCCACTCTTCCTCCATTGTCTCCAAATCGTCGGTTCCGTAAAACCTATCCTCAGATTGCCCCAATCCTCTTTAATCCTAAAACACGTGTTCGGCGTTTTAGTCCCCGTTTCCCGACTCGTAGGAAGCATCATGGCGTCCATGAGCGCCACGAGGTCTTTTGCTGATTTCGCCATGCCGCCTGCGGAGTCGAACGTCCTGCTTAGACAAAATATGCCGTCCATGGGAATTTCTCCGACGGTGGGCTTGAGAGCGTATAGCCCTGCTCGATTCGCTGGCGTGATGAGCGAGCCGATGGTGTCGGTGCCTATTGCTAGCGTGCTGAAGCCGGAGGCCACGCTCACGGCGGATCCGGTGGATGATCCTCCTGGAGCAGAGAGTTCCCAGTGAAGCTTTTTCTTCGCGATGTGACGTGCAACATAGGGTGATTGGCACTGGCCACCAACGGCGGACCAGCCCGGAGGCATGGATGGGTTCTTGAGGCCACAAAATTCGGTCAGGTTTGTTTTGCCTATTATTATCATTCCTCGTCGTTGGAGTCGGTCAACTACAGTGGCGTTCTTCCTGGGAACGCATCCGACAAAAGCATAGGAGCCTGCGAGGACCAAGTGTTAGCTGCTGGTAGCGTACGGGGATATGTGGGGCAATGCCATACCAACGGTAGTATCCATTCCTAGATTGACGTCGGTCATGATGTTGTCCTTGACAACGATGGGAATGCCATGAAGTGGACCTCTTCTCTTGCCTCTGGCTCTCTCTTCATCGAGCCTCCGCGCTATCCGAAGTAATTCATGTCTTGGCGCAACGGATATCAGAGCTCGCAGTTGCCTGCCTCTTCGATTGTGCTGTTCGATTTGATGAAGATAGCATTGTACAATCTCGACACTGGTTATGGCACCAGCATTGAGTAATTCAGAGAGCTCGAATGCTGAGGCGACGAGGGGGTCAAATTCGGGGCTTGACGACTCGCTCGATGAGGTGAAGGATAGTTTTCTTGTGGCATTGACATTGTCTAGATAGGCCTTTGGAAGCTCGGGTTCGATGCCAGGCGACAGAACATTCTTGATCTTGCGGAACATGGTTGTTTGTTGGGTTGGCTCGCGCTGTGAAGTTCAAGTGGCGTTTTACGCCCCCCCAATCCTGCAGCCGGCGGGAGTATGTCGTGCACGAAGCGGGAGGGGATCTATCCCTGGCGGAATAAAGTTCGGCGGGGCTTTCGAATGGGGCAAGGGAATGAATCAAGGGCAGTACATGTGTGAGAAAGAGTGAAAGCTCAGAGGTTGGGGATTGGTACAAGAGAGTCTAAGGTTGGTAGGATTCTATAAAGGTGTCAGGTCTGGTGGGGAGAGAGAGAAAGGGCAAAAAGGTAACGCGCGCAGGACCTGGGCCGGAACCAAATAAGAAGTCTTCTCGCGAGAAGCGTGGAGCAAGCTGCAGGGTTTCCGTGTGTCTGTCTTTGCCTGGTCTTGTGGCTTCCTGTAGTCGTCCCGCGTCTGATGCATCCATCCACACCCATGAATGCATCCATGATCCATGATCCATTCACTCTTCGCCTGGGCGTGCTGGGCTGGGGCACCTGGGCAGTTGACGTACAACGTGTTTTCGGTTGGGGCCCCATGTCGGTAGGGGCTTGCGGGTCGGTTCAGACGCCAACCACCATACAGTATCACAGCCATCTGCCATATTGTTGGTGGCTCACACACAAGGCCCTCCGCTCGAGGCCCATCTCAGCCATCTCTTGATAGCGGAAAAGGCGCGCATCGTTATTCGTCGCCGTCCTCGAATGAGAAGCAGAAGATGATGGTTCCATCCACAGAATTGCCCGCATCGAACACCTTTACCCGGAGTGCAGGGCCGCACAGGACACCTTCACACATGTGCGCCAGTACCATAGTACCGCACTACTGTCCCTACTGACCCTACACATGGTACATTGTCCACTCCTGAGTCTTTTTCTTTCCTCTCCACGGTTCGCTTAGCACCAGCATTGGGAAGCACGGAAGCCAGTGTGAGATTCGACTGCATAAGAACCATCACATATGCCTCTCTCCCGCTGCACCACATGAAGGCAACCATTCCAACAGTTGCATACACGTATGTATGTTATGTAGAAGCATTCACAGTGCACACCATCGAGTTGTCGCGATTCGTTCTCTTTCTGAGCACAGGTACATCGAGGGACATACTCTGTGTACCTCAGCCTGGGCGTGTAAGCCAGAACGATACGGTCTTACGGCAGCGTCCGCGCGCGCCCACTCAGCTCCTTCTCGCTTTGCTCTCCTCCGCCTGGCATTCGTGACATCTGTAACACTGTGATACACCTCAGTTATAGGTGGGTGTGGGGCTTGTCGAAGGATCCGAAATGGTGATGATGATGATGATGACGGTAGAAAGAGCTGAGACCAGTTTTCTCCTATTTTCGTTCTCATCACCAGCCTGCCCAGAATATGGGCAAGTCGGCGAGGAGGCAGTGTCATTGTCTTGCCCAGCATGAGATTCGTCTCCTGGGAAATCTCGTTGTGTACGTGTGCACCAGAGCGGAAATGAGGCCCCGGCGGCGTCAGCTGCCCCCATGTGGTCTGCAAGTTTGTCTTTGGACTGCTCATCCACAACGTGCCTCTTTGCTCCCAAGCCTCTTCTGCTCGCCAGTAAATCCATCCACCAGCCCACGAGCCGAGAAGTAGGTCAATAGTTAGCGGGCGAGTTTTGGAGTGAGTGGCACGGTCATATGTCCTGTCCCTCAGCCATCCTTGCTTAGCGTGCCCGCTTGTCCTCAATGCTGGGCGTGGAGTATCCGACGGTCCGACGATTTTTCGGTTTGCGGGGATCGGCTCTTTGTGAGCGAAGTCTTCGTCAACGATCGTCCGACAAGCGCGCGCTTTACTCTCAATCCGCGACGTCAAACCGCACCTCGATACCATTTTGCCATATCGACGATATCTCCAGAGTGCAAGGTGCCGGTACGCTCCTGTTGCTGGCGTTGGGTTGGATGGCCATCGTGCAGATGATGTCGGCTTGGCCGGACGCCTGCATGAGGAATCGATCCACAATGGAAGGAGAAAACGGCCTGGCCCTGGCTTCGAGAACCAAGCCTCAAAGAAACCCATCACTGATCTGTGCCTCCAGTTTGTGTAACCAGTCTTTTCTGTTAATCAACTGCACAATTGGACGCCACGCGTAGCCGTTGCTATAATGCCTCGATTTATTGTTGCTAGCGCTGTCGCCCTTCGTAAAACCACTCATCAACGCAGAATGCAATTTGGAGACCCCGCGTTTGCTCCACTCTATGCCCATCCATGCCACGCTTTTGTATATTATACCTGGGTGGCAATCGTCCAGCCGGTGCATCAGTTGATCAGTGTCTTGCCCGCGGACCTGGACACTTCGACTTTGCCATCGCTTCTGTGTGTATTTCTGGTTGTGGCTGCCCCACTGCCGTTCAAGCAGCCGATCCAGGTTGGGCTTCGATTCTTTATTAACTTCCCAATCTCGAGTCCCAGGTAAAGCGTGTCGAGCTCGAACCTTCCCTAGAATTCAGAATCGCTGTGCCCTTTCGCACCTGCTATGCATCGTCCACTGCGCAGCCTCTGCCTTTTATCCATGTGTTGTATTGGCCTGGCCGACTTGGGTTTACCTTCTTCTGCATGCGTGCGCGCTGTCCCCCTTTCCCCTCCTCTTCTTCCAAGATTCCCTGCATACGGACGGAAGATATTGGAAATCTGGGGAAATATGCCGGCGGGACCACACCACCCCAGGTCTCTTTGAGCACCGCACGAGAATGGTCAGATGGACGGCGGTAAAATCTAGTAGTTGCGGATGCGGAAGCTGACAAAATCTCAACCGTGTCCGATTGGGCTGGTGCCCCGGATACGCAGTGGCGATCGCCAACATAGGAACAAACACATATTGCCCTATGCACCTCTCCGCTGGTAGTTTCGAATGAATACTTCCGAAGATCATGTGAGAATCGCTATAGACAGACACAGAGCGCGGACCCCAAAAGCGCACACCCAAGTTGCTCCAAACAATGTCTGTAAATCGATTTGTTGTTAAAGTAACAGTGTAGTTTCAGACAGAGGACACGCTAAAAAAAAGATAATAAAAGAGAAAAAGAAGGCAGGTAGTTCGAGGTGTTATGGATTCTAGTAGCCGTGGCCCAGAGAAGGCCATTACGACGGTAGCATAATGTGGTAATTCTAGCAATATCCTCCCATCTGCATTGAGCCATTAGCTTTGCCAACTGAAGAAATGCAAGACTAATGTGGCTAGACGCAGACTGGGTACACAAAACGGGCGAGCATACCAATATGCAAGGTCGATAGCTTATTGGAAATAATGGCTAAACGTACAGCCATACTTTTGGTCTACCTCAACTTTTGCTAGAATGTTGTTGTAGCCAAACGACTTGCTGCGTTCTTGGCGTCAATTCGATCTTCGTCCTCCTCACCAACTATTACGCTTGACTTACTGGTCGCGCGCTTGCGACCGCCGGGAGTAGTCTCGTCCTCGTCTTCTTCGTCAACCGGAACGGTAGCAAGGCTGCCACTCATGCTTCGGTTTAGTCCATCACCAGGACGCCTAGGAACGCCAGACCAGGCATCGCCCTTTGGTCCTTGCGAACTTGCAAGAGACGTACGACGTGTTGTGGGATGTGCCTCTCGGCCCAATCGCGAGAGTCCGCCACTTCCATCGATGGCTCGGATGTCGGGCCGGACTTGCTCAAGCGTAGCGAGGGTGCGACGCTCTGCCTCTATTTGACGAATGACATATTCCCGAATCGCAGCCCTAACGTCTGTGGCGGTCCGGGTAAACCATTTTCTTTGTTCTACCAACAAGTTTGCCGTTACACGCTGGGACTTCTGAAAGAGATATGTTTCGTGGCTCCTGGCTTCATCGAGGGAAGCAATGGCCTCATCAACTTTGTCTCTCTTCACACTTGAGCTGGCCTTGAGTCGGTCTGCAGCCGAAAGCTTTGATCGAGTGGAAGCTTGCGCCTGGAGTAATTCGCGTAGTAGAATGTGTCGGTTGGTCAAGGTCTCTTTAACGATAAATGCATCGCTGCTGTAGTACGTGAGGGGATCGCCCAGGGTAGTGGCTTCGGCAGTGCCTTGAGCAGCATGAAAGTCTCCGGCCGTTTGAATAACCTTTCCTAACTTTCGGTAGGCCATGCTCAGGCCTTGATGCGTCTCTTGGACATGCATGGCTGCCAATTTGGCGCCTAGATCGGATTCAGCGAGGCCAAGGCCTGTAGTAGTTAGCATCGACACAACGGTGTTTACGTATATGCTTACTTCGTCTCGCCTTGACGACCTTTTCCACCTTCTGGCCAGTGTCCATAGTCCCGAGGTAGAATGCCTTCACGATTGGGCGAGCCGCGGCAAGCTCAGGCGTATCATCAGGTGGAGGGGCAAACTGCTTGATGACCTTTCGGCGCACGCCCGTTGCCGGCTGCTTTCTCCGCACCGTGGGGCTATAACCAAAGTCGCTCTCGACAAAAAACATAACCTCCTCATCGCGGATAAGAATGTCATTGGCGCAAACAACATTCAGCCAGCGCTGCAGGGATGCCTTCACGCGAACTTCGTCTTCGTCGGTTCCCACGCCTGCAGAAGTTGTTGGAGGGGGCACTGCGGGTACGAGGGCTTCGGGAGCGGCGGATATTAGGTGCTCACCGAGCTTGACGAACTCGGAGTGCAGGCGGCGGACATCTCGAAATTGGGTGGTGCGAAACTTGGGCAAGTTCGTCTGATCACACGTGTTAGCATGCTATTGATACCAATATGGAAAGTTTGCGGTTGTGATTGCATGTGCTCGTGGTTAACGTACATAAACATCGAACTTGAGAATGGGGTCAGGCTTCCGGCCGCTTCGCTCGAGGCCTGTAATCTTGGCCTGGAGCTTGAATTGCTGGCGCTGTTGCTGCTGGCGTTGTCCGTGATAACGCTGAGGTTGGTCGTTCCTTTGCTGACCCTGCTGGCTCTGGTTGGAAGCCTGTTGATGCTGTGGTTGTGGGGACTGCGGGGTGGCATCGTGCTGCCCTGGGCTCTGGGGCACATGCGATTGCTCGCCATTCTCTGATGCAGTACTGGGACGATCGTGGGAGTTATTGCCACCTATATATCCATAGTTATCCGAGTCGCGGCCATATGGCGAAGCTTGCGGAGGGAGCGGAGATGATGGAATGTCGCCCGTGGGCGGTTGCGCGAACGAGCTCTTGTTATGCTGGGGGGATGAAGCCCAGGGATCAGACTCCCCGGGGTGCTCGGGATCGTGCGGCAGAGACGAGTAGTCCATGGCAGCGGCCGCAATTGAGGTTGAGGAGCGATTGACGAGAAGTCCTAGACGTCCTGGAGCTATCGCATGAGCGACGTTGGAGGAAGCCTGTGGTTTGGTCCAGGCGCCGCCTTGAGCTTGGCTCGGCTGTCGGTTCGGGGAAAGCGCCAGCGTCATTTTGCAACCTCGTCACGTGCGACTATCATCACTCCATTGATCACTCTTTCTGGCTCAAATCTATCGGATTAGTCTTTGGTATGCGATTTGTATGGGTAGGGTGCGCCCGTCGAGCCATTCGACGGAATGTGATTGTCAATCGGCGGCTGTTGTCGTCACAGGCACATCCACAACAATCACAGCTATCAAAGACTCGAAATATAGGTATCATCGCTCACATCGATGCAGTATGTTTCAGACAAAATATCAATTGATCTTATCTGACTTCAGACAGGGAAAAACTACGACGACTGAGCGAATGCTCTACTATAGCGGCTATACTCGAAGGATTGGAGATGTTGACGAAGGTTCCACTGTCACTGACTTCCTCCCTGCGGAGAGAGCCCGTGGCATCACAATCCAATCGGCCGCCATTACTTTCCATTGGCCTCCTATAGACCCAAAGAAACCAGACGAGCCACTCCCACAGTCTTTTGATACTGTCCCTCGGTCTCTTATTCCCCATAACGTAAATCTTATCGACACGCCTGGTCATGCTGATTTTACGTTCGAAGTTCTGCGCTCCCTACGTGTACTCGACGGCGCCGTTTGTATTCTTGACGGGGTTGCTGGAGTAGAAGCTCAGACTGAGAAAGTCTGGACACAGGCTGGTCATTACGACATTCCCCGAATCATCTTCATCAACAAGCTGGACCGTGATGGAGCTGCCTTTTCCCGCACCGTGAAAGAAATAGGTGTGCGATTGCATGGGTGGCCTGCTGTGTGCCAAATCCCGTGGTGGCGAGGTGGTAGAGGCGAATTCATTGGTGTCGGAGATGCTGTCCATTTGCGTGGTCTCTTCTGGCAGGGCGCCACTGATGGGAGCCAAATCCAGCCGTTCAACCTCCAAGAGTTAGAAGTTAACGACAAGGATTTTGCTGCCGAGATCAAGAAGGCTCGCATAGCTCTCGTGGAACTCCTTAGTGAGCATGACGATGGAATGGTGGAACAGTTCCTTGAATATGACGAAGACCACATTGCCATCCCTGGAACGCAAATCGTTCAGTCCCTCCGAAGAGTTGTGCTCCAGAAGCCACAAATCATCATTCCCGTATTTGCTGGTGCCAGTTTTCGAAATATCGGGGTCCAACCTCTCCTCGATGCTGTTGTTGACCTTATGCCCTCTCCTCTAGAAAGACCCGATCCTGAGATAAGCCTTGAAGAACGAACTGGTTCATTATCAGAGCTCTTAGACGTTGGTCCCAGTGTACCTCTTCCCAAAGCCAAGGGCAAGAAGGCACAAGAGACACTCACTACCATACCTGCAAAAGGCATTAACGTTCCCGAAGCAAGGAATCTTCAAGCCTGCGCATTAGCCTTCAAGGTCGTCAATGACCCCAAACGCGGTGTTCTTGTGTACGTCCGAGTCTACTCTGGTTCCATCGACCGCGGTGCGATCCTTTTCAACACCAACCTCCGCACCGCCGAACGAGCCCCTCGCCTTCTGAAAATGTATGCCAACGATGCTGTCGAAGTGGAATCCATCCAGACCGGCCAAATCGGCGTCATAACCGGTCTTAAACACGCACGAACGGGCGACACTCTAATCGTCTACCGCGGTCTCAGTGCCAAAGCTCAACCCCCAGGAGGTCTTTCCTCTCTCCAACTCCGCCCTATCAACGTTCCACCCCCAGTCTTCTTCACCAGCATCGAACCAAATTCTCTCTCGGAACAAAAACACGTCCTTGAATCTCTCTCCATCCTGCTCCGTGAAGACCCCAGCCTGCACCTCTCCACTGATGAAGAATCCGGCCAAACCCACCTCGCAGGCATGGGCGACCTTCATCTCGAAATAGCCCGAGACCGACTCCTCAACGACTTCAAAGCCAAAGCGCGAATCGGCAAAATCGAAATCGGATATCGCGAAACACTAAACACCTCCACGGCCCCATCCACCTACACGCTGGACAAGCTCATCGCCGGCAAAACTGCAAAAGCCACCGTAACCGTTTCGATCGCCCCTGTCGACGAATCTTCCCCATTATCAGAATACTCCAACGATCCCCACACCACAACCTACCCGCTGTCCGACTCCAACACCCTCACCATCCATCACGCCCCCCTATCCCGCTTCGACCCCACCGCCACCGCAACATCCTCTTTAATCCCCCCACATCTCTCTCTCTCCACAATCCTCTCCTCGCTCCAAACCGGTACCCTCGCAGCCGTTTCCCGTGGCCCCCTCACCTCCTTCCCACTAGCCTATACATCCATAACGCTCACGCTCTCCCCTTCCACCGACTTGTTCCCCGAAACCAGTCCATCGGCCCTGTCAAGCTGCGCCCGTACCGCCATCGTCACCGCTCTCCGCTCTTCTAGCTCTACCGTGACACCCACGCTCATGGAGCCCGTGATGCGGGCTACTGTCTTTGTGAACGAGGAAAAACTTGGTTCGGTCGTGCAAGACCTTTCGTCTGCACGGGGTGGCCAAGTTCTTTCTCTTGATGGCGCAGACGATGTCAATTCCCCCTCCTCCTCCTCATCATCTCGCGACTCCGATCTCCTCAGGATAAATCCAAATCGTATATACACTCCGCCAGACCCCTTCGCATCATCAGCCTCTTCCGTGTCTGCGGGTTTGAGCGGCACAGGGAATAATCAACGACAAATTGTCGCGCGTGTGCCACTGAAGGAGATGGTGGGGTATTTGAATCATCTCCGTGCGTTGACGGGGGGCAGGGGCACGTTCGTGATGAGTGTGGATGGGTTTGAGAGGATGGGAGCGCAGAGGCAGAAGGAGGTTTTGGATAGGATGAGGGAGTTTGGGTAGAGTAGTGATTTTTTTCGGAGGATAGGAAAATTGTATTATAATCTGTAGTTGTACCATTGTCATGACTAGAACATCATTGTGGAACTCATGGAGTTTCTGTTGAAATATGGTTTTCTTCTAGTGATTCATAATGACTTTTGATGAGGTCGCATCGCATCACAACGCAAGTCAAGTGAACTGTAGAACAATCAACGAGTCAGAAGCTGCGTCATGTTATAGAAAAGCGCCAGGGTATTTTCATTCACCGTATCCATCCCGATTTCCATATAAATACAGCCCCAGAAGGAAGACTCGCCCAATATCGAAGCTACGTTGTGTGCTGCTATCGTTCGCTGCTCTCGATATACTATTTCTCATATAGTAAATCCCTTTTGGTCCACCAAGTCCGTTGATCGTTTTCTCACTACTCTACCCTGGGGTGTGCTGCGATGAGTACATGTGCCTGTCTTCCCTATTTTAAAGGAAGCCTCCCAGTCGTTTCTAAAACCCTAGTGTGCATCAACAAACAGCTGGTCACTGGGAAAAATGTATGTTGTCCTGCTGACATTCCTCCAATGCAGGAACCATGGATCCCTTGCTCCTCATAATTGGTAATGGGGTATTCAGCCACAACGAGACCTCGGGCTACCTTGCCTTGCGGTACTGTCCTTTTCTCATTTCCGCCTTGAGGCTATCTTGCTGACTGGGCAAGGGCCCCCTTTTCCTGACAGCAGCCCCGCCACCGCTACCGCCACCAGTCCCTCCCCCTCCTACTTGCATATTTGGTGGTGGAGTAAAACTTGTACCAGGCGGAGGCGGTGGTGGGAACCCGGGGAAGTTCGGTGGCGGAAATCCGGGAGGGAAAGCGCCAGGAGGAGGTGGTGGCAAACCATGAGGCATGCCTGGAGGAGGGAAAGGAAAGTTGGGAGGCATGCCATGTGGCGGGAATGGGGGTGGAGGAGCTCCAGCTGGGAGGGGCGGAGGAGGTAGTTGTCCGGATGCAAGAAGTTCGGCTAGGCGAGCAGGATCCATACCCGCAAGTTGAGGAGGCATTGGTGGCAATCCAGCACCATTTGGCATCGGTGGTGGCGGTGGGAAGCCTACAGGGAGGTTGATAGGAGGAGGTAATGATGTTCCACCAATGCCTGGGAGTGCGCTGCTGGTACCATCGTTTGCGGTGATTCCTGGAAGTACAAGCCCGGGTGGTATGAGGGGGGCACCTGGATTTTTGGAAGGCATCTTCTGGTCGACAAGACCGTCTGCCTCGTCTTCGGCCTCCTGCTCTTCCTCTTCACGCATTTGTCTTCGGCCTTGACTTCGATCGTATGTACCTTGCGCCTCTGCAGCCGCTTGTCCAATGTGATAGCGGTCATTGAAGCAAGCACTGTCTCCGGGCCTAGGTCTGGTCCAAAAGCGCGTAACCCGGTCATTGGAACCAGAAGCCAACAGGTGGCCAAGAGGATGCCAATCAAGCGTCCAAACGGTAAAGTCGTGAGCATACGGAATGCTGTGTGCAGGATATATGGTTTGCGGGGGCGCATTCTGGGGGTCCGGATCGTCATATGGGGATATAGAAGCAGCAGTGCCTTGAGGTGGATTCTGTTCATCGAGCAGATAGTGGTTAATGCTGCCGTCAACACCTCCAGTCGACAGAAGGTTCTTATGAAGAGGGTGCCATGCCATGGTGATAACATCTTTTTCGTGCCCACGCAGGAGGAGCACATCGCGCATCATGCGTAGGTCAAAGATGCGTGCAGTATGATCACGAGCGCATGTGGCGAGGAGGTTACCCTGTACGGGTTCAAACATGGTCTTCGATATTGGGTTTTTATGTCCATGTAGTGTTGATAAACAGCGTCCTGTGCGAGGGTCCCACAGCTTGACCTGATGGTCTTTGGACCCAGACACAAGAAGCCCCTTCTGAGGATGCCAGTCGACCGACTTCACTTCCCAGCCATGGCCTGTCAGTGTCGACTCCTCTGCACTTGATGCAAAGTCCCATATTTTCAGTGTGGTGTCGTCAGCGCAAGTAACGAATTTGGAGTCAGTCGGGGCTATAGCTAGCCCACGAATAGCCTCTGTATGCGCCTGGATTTCCTTGACATTGTTAAAGTTCGTCTGCCAGTACTTGACGATGCCAGTCTGGTCCGCAGAAAGTAACCAGTCATCGGTGTGTGTATATGTAACGGACCGAATTGCTGATTCGTGGGCCTGCATAATGGTCTCGAAGTTGAATCCCATTCCATTCCAAAGCGTGAATTCTCCGCTCGTTGAGCCAGTGAGTAGGCGACGACCTTCGGGTGTCCATTTGACAACATTGATTGGGTGCTTCACTTTGTTCAGCGACGAGTGCAGGGCTTTAGCAGGTATAGATTCGGCGGCATTGGCAAGACGTGCTGCTGGGGGTTGGATCTACCGAACGTTAGTCGGCTGGATATGGTTTGTTGAGCGGCTGAGGGCGGAGTATGCATACGTCTACGATATAGCTAGCGCTGGGACGCTCAATCTCGGGAACGGGTATGTTCTTGTAACGCGCACGGCGGTTGCGCATCCATTGTACCGTCGTCGCTCCATAGTCGGTCACAGGCCCTGGGAGGGGAGGTCAGTGATTGTGCGGAATGCGATGCAGTGCTGGCAGTGAAGGATGCGCATCCTCCGCCAACAGCATACCAACTCGAATTCGGCGCACCCTCGAGGGGATCAAAGGAGTGTAGCTGAAGGTATTGGAATCACCCCATTCATAGCATGTATGTTCCGAGCCTTTTCCCTCGAAGCCTTCGTTTTTGGAGCCCTTCCACATATAGCCCTCACAGCCAGGATCCTTCCCTTCGGTCATGATGGAGAGGTAATGAAGATAAAAGAGCAATGGAGTAAATTGACATACGCTTGGGCCTCGGCCGCTGGCCGCCTTCGAATTGCGGCGGATGGTATTCACCGCGCTCCATGGCTCAGAGAGCAGCTGCCGGAGTGCTGAGGCTACGTATTCATGGGCGAGAAGGAGCGGAGGGTGGGATAGAAGGAGGTCAGGGGTCGTAATGGGCGTTCCTGAGTGCACGGGGGGTTATTGTGAGGGTGTAAGTCGTCAGTCGATATTGGTCGTGGTGACGGTGGTGGTAATGAAGATGGGGCTCAATTGCGTCTTGTCGCGTCGCGAAGCAGAGCAGAGCACTGCGACAGCTACCCCCGGCCCGCGGGATCTTCCGAGACACATGGTCCTTGAGGTCCGACGTTTGTGCTCACTGCACAGTCAGCAAACGTAGGCCCGGGCACACTAGGCCTTATCAGCTCTCGCGCACAGCAGTCCACCGTTCAACGGTCGGATGGCATGCATGTGAACGCTCTACAGCCGAGAATATTCGTCAGTGAATCCCCCAGTATCAAGCTCCTCAACATTTTCTGCCTGCTTCTGCCCCTCTTGTCCTCATCACTGCCCATTGCAGCCATGGGAAGTGCCTGTTATCCCATCCGAGTACAGCTGCTGCCAGCCGAGTCACTGCTGCTTTCGTCCCTTCTCCCATTCCAATGGTCCGACTGCCGCAACTAAATATCGCGCGAATTCCACTTCTACTACCACGATCCTTTCCCTACGTTCGTTCCTCATAGCAGCCATTGAGTCGCAACCTCTGCGCATTAAGGATAGCCAGCAGTGTTGCAATTCTCCATCATGCCATCGGTCACTGCAACCACCACTGCCATCGCCACAGGCATCGACGTTCCACAAACCGACATTGCTACCATGTATAAGGGCAAAACAACTGAGCAGAAAGCCAACAGCAGCGTTCAACACATTCGCGACATCAAATACCGCCATGTTTTTGCCACTCACTCGACGGTGCGAAATTCATGTCTTAGCAGCGACGCCGAAGCTACCCCTAGTTTTGCAGGGTTTCGCAACCTGATGTTGCTCGTCGTTAGTACGCATTCCTCGGTCGCTTATCTGGAAGTAATGTTGTACTGATTTACACAGTCTTCTCCAATCTTAGATTGATGATCGAGAACTTTCGAAAGGTGAATTGTGCACTCGAATTCCTCATGTTCATATAGCTAATTGCAAAAAAAAAGTATGGCGTGTTGATATGTATACATTGCCACGATTACCGTCGGCAGGATGTTATTTACGGACTCGTTCTTTATCTTTCCGTACCTATACAGCTGTTTGCCCACTACCTAATCGAAAGACTCGCTGCGTGGCAAGCAAAGAGTGCTCTAGCACGCCTGAAAAGAGCAGGTGAGGAGAGCAATGCATCTGATGTGCAAGAGAGGACGTATCATAGTTTCGACCTGTCGTGGGGCATCATAGCTGGCTTGCATGGCATCGTCGCAAGCACCAGTCTCCTTGCGTCCACGATTACCGTGTATTATGGAATCAACCATCCGGGCATTGGCACGTTATGTGAGCTTCACGCCATCATTATCTGGCTCAAGAGCATTTCTTACGGTCTTACGAACCGTGACCTTCGCGAGGCCCTCTTACGCCCCAGCGAGTCCGAGCCACTTCCCGAGATCTATGTCTCCTGCCCATACCCGCGAAATATCAATTTCAACAACCTATGTTACTTTTGGTGGGCGCCAACTTTGGTTTATCAACCGGTTTATCCCCGTACAACTACAATCCGATGGATTTTCGTCTTCAAGCGCATGCTTGAGATGGTTGGTTTCAGCATCGTTATATGGATCGCCTCGGCTCAATACGCCGCTCCGCTGCTGCAGAACTCGCTAGACACCATGTTCACTCTCGACTTCGTTTCTATCGCTGAGCGAGTCATGAAGCTATCGACAATATCACTATTTTGCTGGCTTTGTGGCTTCTTCGCCCTCTTCCAGTCTTTCCTGAATGCTCTTGCTGAGGTTATGAGGTTTGGAGACCGGGAATTTTATGGCGAGTGGTGGAATGTTACTAGTATCCGTTCTTACTGGACGACCTGGAACAAACCAGTTACGAATTTCATGCGAAGGCACGTCTACAGCCCACTGGTCGGTCGCAAAGTGCCTCCAGTGATTGCGCAGATCATTGTTTTCCATATCTCGGGAATACTGCATGAGATGGCTGTCGGTATTCCAACGCACAACTTTATTGGTGAGTTCACCTGTTCAGAGTTCCTGTTGTGTCACTGACCGGGTTAGGTATTGCATACATCGGCATGATGGGGCAAATCCCACTCATTTTCCTTACCGACGCAGTCCAGAAGATTAAAGGAATTCGTGGTAAGATGGTCGGCAACATGATCTTCTGGGTGTCCTTTTGCCTCATCGGACAGCCACTCGCAGCGTTAATCTATTTCTTTGCTTGGCAGGCTAAATATGGTAGCGTCTCTAAACGCTACAACGAAAGTCCTGGTATGCATTTATTACGACGCTAGCCCTGTTATTTTCTGTAGATAAAACCCTCATGGGTATTTTGTGGATTCAGCTTCATTCCAAAATTCATTGGTGGACTCAATGCTACGCTCATATCATTGTCGGCCTCGTATATACGATAAGAAGGTTGTTTCAATGGTACCTGCATGGTTGAGCCTTGGCGAATTCCTGTCGAATTCCTGTCGAATTTGATTTCTCAGTTTTCCAGAGTTCAATGATTAAATAGACTAGTACATTATTCTTCATTCAAATCACTTCATCAATAATGAATCCTACCGGGCTCGTCACGGTCCAAAGCCGCCCCTACTACTGCGCAGCTCTCGCTTTGGCTTCGATTTTTTTTTTCTTGCTCTGTATTCCCGCTATTGTCTTGCCTTCACTTCTTTCTTCTCGGCAGCCATAATTTCTACCCATCGATCAAGTTGGTAGGCATTACTAATCTTATCAATCTCTTGGTCTGCATTGATGTTGTTATGTGCGATGAGGGCGATGTGGTTTGCCATATCGGCATTAGTCCACAGATCGAGTACATTCAATGTTGTTGGCTATGTGGTTGTTGCATATCGTACAATTCTGGTCCCACAAGCATGGGATTCCATTGTCAACACAATGAGTACACTAGACTTATAATTAGTTTCGAGTACCTCAAATAGACAAGGGTCATACACCAACAATGCCAGGGAATTCCATCCCATCATGGTGAGCTACAAGATGGCTATGCTCACTGCCTTGAGTACTCCATCTAGCGAAGGATCCAGGCCATTCGCATTCTACGATTTTATTTATTGGTCCAGTGACCTGGGGGCGAGGCGGGCAGTTTTCGTCTATAAAATCTTGAATGTCGTTTGGTAGCATTCGTAGCACGTTGGACTCCATGTTCAAGAAATTCAAGGACGACATGGTAGTGGTATCAACAAGATGTTCAAGACAGACATATACTGGTAGAATTGAAGTGAATTGAATTGCTGGACCTAGCTAGCTAGAAGAGATTATTGTCGTTGGGACGGTTTGGTATAGCAATATCCTATTCGTGCGTGGGCTGACAAAGCTGCGACATATGAGGCAGGCACGATGCTGGCAGTGCCTACGAGCAATGTACTGCGGATTGTGAATTCTTCTCTCCTTAGCCATCATCAGCCCTTTATCTTCACCCGATTGTTTGCTGTGTTGTGCTGTGTTATGTTCTTGATTACTTGCGTTGCCCTAATTTGTGCCTTCGTGTGAGTATGTCGCCTGTTCTTTCTGCCCTGCCAGAACTAGTCCTGCGAGATGATAGAGACCTCGACCTCAGAGCAGAAATTCCTGTCAAATTATATTTCTCGCCTTTTTCGGGGTTCAGTGATTGAGTATACTAGTACACTATTCTTTACGGAAATCACCTCGTCAATAATGAAATCCTACCATGCTCTTCACGGTCGCTCAATGGGCTAACCCTAACCTAGTCAAGCGCTGTTCTCACTGGCCTTGGCACTCGGCACACCCATCTTATAGCACCGCACCGGACGACACGAGACATACCCACACCGCCCACCCCGCTGCTGCCCATCCATACAACTTCCACTCGCGCAGGCTGAAAATTCTCTGCCTTCTCTAGCACTGTTATCCAGGGCTACTAAAATGCGTTATTCCAGTTCTATGTCCACGATCGGGGCGGTGGGTCTTGAGGGTGACTTGTCAGGTCCTTGTGGAGGCTCTCTTTCAGACATGCTTGCTAACATGCGAAGACACGCAGGACTCGATACCTATCGTTGTTTCACTCGTCGCAAGCAGATATGAAAAGATTCGAGAGCTCCGATGCTTGAGGGAGCCGCCTTCGCGATCCATCCACTACCCGGCGCTTAAAGACGTCGCGTAACGATAGGCAATAGAAATGCAAGAAATATACACCCCAAAAGTCCTGGATTCGCTCTCAGGCTCCAAGCAAAGAGTTGCATGTCGGCTCAGTTAGATATTGGGAATTGAATATACACCCGAGCCCCGCGTTGCTTCGAACCGGATCTTCGTCTGCTTGCGGCGCAAGCTAGCTCATCTGGTTCGATACCCCTCGTGAAATCACGATGCCTCCACTGCGGTATCTTCGTAAATAAGAGCATGCGTTCGCCCTGTCTGGAGGGCCATATCGCATTGTTCTTCGCCGGCCTGCTACGTCCTAGGTACTAGCTTGCGATTGAGTACACCGCGACTCATCTTCTCTACCGTGCATTCGCTTAATGGCCATGATTCTCAAGTTAAAAATTCATCCTCGTTCCTGTGTTGGTCGCTCTGCGCGAATTACACGTATCCTATAAGAAGTAATATATTAGAGCCCTGGCTAGCATATCTTAACTAGGGCAACCACGGGATTTGCTAGCGAGGGTGACAAGGTAACCTGAAACGTTTGTTTGCATTCCGAGCGACTCCATGGTGACATCTACAAGTCATTTGGGCTTGTTTGGAGGTGTGGGACACGTGGTCAAGAAACAACAAGGAAGAATCCGGATCGACGCCGTATTGCGTCTCTCGTTCCCAGGTACTGACACTTTTTGAATACTGACCGACATTGAATTTGGCGCCAACTATCACTTTCGGCTGTCTTGATCAGCCATCTTACAGGCCATACGCACCGTTCGCCGGGATTCGTAAGGTATTCGCTGCCGTAGGCCTGACTACGGGGTGTTGGTGCAAGTTCAGCCCTGGAAAGGTTAGCGCGGCTTGGCATTGCGGTCTTCGAATAAGTACACCCCTCCACCCAACTAATGTCCTCTTTCAGTCTCTCTCAACGTCAACTTTATGATCCGCGACGCACGCTTTTACCGCTTCTTTTCCAACCACCTCTTTTCCAATGGCCGAGACTTGTATAGTCTGCCTCGGCGACCTCGCGCCCCAAGCTGAAGGCCAGGTTACCGCCATCGACTCCTTGCTAGCGCTCGACTCGCTTGAGGATCCGGCTGATACCCATCGTCATCTGAGCAAGCTTCAACAAGTCGTATCACCCACCGTTGAATCCGATACCAAAGACGAGGAGCTGGTTGCGCATCTGCTTCCTTGCGGGCACAACCTGCATAATGACTGTCTTAAACCATGGGTGGAGCGAGCGAACAGCTGCCCTATTTGTCGGGCCAGCTTCAACATGGTCGAGCTCAGCGTTCGGGTAGGAGGTATGTTGATTTTACAAGCACAACAGGAAACGTGTACACTAACAAGATCACAGGTCCGATGATATCCTCCTACGCCGTCCAAGATAAGCAGCAAGTGGCCGAGATCGACCCATCCATGATCATCGAGGATGACGACATCTTTGAGGATGACGGGAGCTATGATGCTTGCATGGTGTGCGATGATTTTGGCGACTCTTCGCAGCTCATGTACTGTCACAGCTGCGAGCAACTGTGCCACGTTTTCTGCGCTGGTCTGGATCGCATGCCTACACGTGGTGGCTGGTATTGTCATGGATGCGTCGAGAATCCGGAACTGATCAGTGCTGCTGTTCGTCGCAGCACTCCACGCAGCCCTGCTGCCTACGTGAATGGGCGACCACGTATCCCGCGTCGCACCGGTGCTCCTGATGAATGGGTGGGAGTCTGGCAAAGTGTCTGGGATCGACTCCATTTTGACCTCGAGTTTCCCTTTGAAGACGATGATCAATCCGACAACCGTTCTGAAGTCCAGCGACGGGAAAATCAAGAGTGGGAGCGTCGTTTCGAGCTTGCTCGGCGACTGGGTGCCGGGAATCGCTTCCGCGCTGCCGCCGACAACGTTCATGTTCTCCGCCAACCTCCAGCAGATCGGGCACGCACTGTCAATACCACTCTCCATCGTGAGCGGCCTAAGACACCCAAAAACCCCGAGTCACAGGAAGAACTTCGCGCATGGAATCAATTCGAAAAGGCACGCGAACAGATCGCGCAGCTGACTACCGATGAGGAGCCCGCTCTCAACAATGACAGTCGCGGTCGTAAACGAAAGTCCGTTGACTCATCGCCCGCCGAGCCGGAACCCCAAGAAAAGGAGCCAGAGCGTAAGCTTAAGCGTCCTAGGACTCGGCTGAATATCGAAACGGGCGAATCGTCCTCCGCAGTAACTCGCCGTATCGCCAACATCTCAACAACTGAGCAAGCACCTTCGCCGCCCAATGGCACAGGCGACCCATCCATGGCAAATGGATTCCTTCAATCGCTGCTCGAGGAAGTCGCAGTGGACCGTTATGCAGAGCAGGAGCGAGAAATTGCTGCGCCACGCCCGAAGCGAGTCATCATTGAGCGCGCGTGCTCTCCGTTGAACTCTTCTCCCGGTCTTTCTCCTGTGTATCAGACTCCCCACGGGATGACCACACCACCACCCCTCAACATCAGTCGCACAAGATCCCCATCACAGGACGATGATCAGCCACGCTCTCCTACTTATTCACCATATTCGCCCGCGGACGACGATGCACGCCATGGCAGACATAAACTTCCCCTCCGTTCTGCTGGACTCCACAGCCCTCCTCGTTCGAAAGACTCCTCCCCTAGCCGCCAATCCTTGTCATACACCACCAAGGCCGAAATCCAACGCATGGTGACATTCGTTCTTAAGCCTCTCTATCTTAAAAAAGATATCACCAAGGACGACTACACGTTCATCAACAGGGAGATTTCGCGTTTGTTATATGAGCGCGTGGGAGGGGAGGGTGGTGATGCTCTCGCTAACCAGGAGAGCAGAGAGAAATGGCAAAAAATGGCCGCTGACGAGGTCGATCTTGCCGTCAAAATGCGTCGCGCCGCTGATCCGACAGGCGCTGCTGCTGCTGCTGCCGCCACCACCTCCGGAGACGAATCTGCATAATCACGCCGATGAATTTCCTCTTTGCAAAGCGGATTATGATATCCATGGATATACGTGCTTTGCGCTGTTCAACAAAGCAGAGTGTCCAAAGTATGGGATAGATGTGGAGGCTTCCACAACTTTACCAGGCTACGGGCATACAGTGGAGTAGGGTGTGATTGTGCTTAGCGTTTTAACTTGTTCAATATACCACACATGATGCGGATCGGGATCTTATGCAGGGAATTGGAGTGCTACGGTCGGATAGATACCACAGTTTTTTATTTTGGAGTTTGGGGTCTGCAACATTTTCCTATCTAATTAATATTCATGATTTGAGAGCCGAATCTCAGGAGTTACCATGTAGATAAGAAGTTTACCTCGTCTTCTAAGACAAGCGATGAAAACGAATGGGAATGAACGAATGAATGAATAAACACTTGTCGTGGCCGACATTTCTGTCCACGATTTCTCTGCATTTGTCTCTCTATTCTATCTCATCATCGTGATCGAACGAAACTCCACTCCCTCCTCCTCACCATCTAACATTCACGACTGCTTCGACAACAACCCCTCCCCCACCTCCTGATCCCCTAAAACCCTCACCCTCACCCCATCCCACCATCCTAAATCCGCCTTCTCCACCGTCTCCCTCCCAATCTTCCAAACCTCATCCACAAACGCGGGCACAAAAGTCCCCGGCCCCTTCACATCCTCCCTCTTCGCCGCCCTCTCCGCCGCAGTTTCAAAATGAACAATAGCCACTAACGCCGCGAATAACAAATCCGGTTCCCAACCACTTTCATCGCTCTTCCTCGCCTGCACGGCTGCAGCTAGGTATGCGGAGAGTGTGGTGCCGAGTGTGCATCCGCTCCCTGTTATTAGGCCGAGATATTCATGCCCGTTTTCGATGGCGTAGGTGCGTTTCCCGTCACTGATGACGTCTATTTTGCCCGTCATGAGCACAATATTTCTTTCTCGCGCCGCAATCTCGCGTACTATACTCGCGCGCTGCTCTGTACTAAACCGTGCTGTTCCAGAATCTACGCCGCGCTGTTGCGAGGAGGAGGTGTTGGAGAGAGTGAACCCGGTTGCGTGGGCCAGGGCCAGGATTTCGGCTTCGTTGCCTTTTATTAATGTGAAGTAGCCGGAGGAGAGGAGGAAGGAGAGGGCAGAACGACGGGCGGAGGTGGCGCCGGCGCCAACGGGGTCGAGGACCGTGGGGTTGCCGGTGGCATTGTAGGCAGAGAGGGCGAGAGCGTGGTTCTTGAGGGCCTCGGGGGTCGCGGTGCCCATGTTCTTTTTGAGGAGTTAGTTCAAAGTTGGCTGTTATAAATGGGAGGGGATGGAACGAGTGGGACTTACGATTACGAGAGCCCCGTTCAAAGCCGCAAGATCTTGTGCTTCAGCGCCGTTGTTGGACATTATGGGTGAGGCACCAAGTGCCAGGGCGATACTGGCGGATATGTGTTGGACAACAAGGTTGGTCATGTTGTGGGACAGTGGGGAGAGAGTGTGAACGGCGGATATATATTTTGGAGCGGAGAGTTTGAGGGCAGTGAGTTCGTCATCAGGGGAGTGGAGTTGGAAGGCTGGAAGAGTGGCCGGGGCGAAAGGAGGAGGAGTGGTGATGAGGGATTTGAGGGTTTGGGTTGCTTTGAGCGGGTCGGGAGAGCCTATTATAGCACTGACGATGGCTGCGCCGTCAATGGGCTTGGTGGTGGGGGAAGAGGAGGGTGTTGAGGCGTGGAGTTGGTATAGTACCCGTTGGAGGTTCGATGCGTTAATGCCGCCGATGCAAACGGTTTTGACCTTTTTTGCCTTTTCATCTGAACTAGTGTGGAGGTAACGCAGGATCTTGCGGATGCCATTGATGCCAATGATATCTTTTGTGTTTTTCTTGGTGTTGGTTGCATATAGGGTTCCGATGCCCAGGTAGTCAGCTCCTCTTTCAACAGCTACTTTTGCTTCTTCGATGGACGATACAGTTGCGCCAATGATTTTATCATCGCCTAAGATTTGACGGGCGGTTTCAATGGACATGTCATCTTGGCCTAGATGAACACCCTCGCAGCCGACTGCCAGGGCGACGTCGACGCGATCGTTGATGAGTAGGGGGATGTTGTGCTGACGGCATTTGGCATGTAGAGCTTTTGCAGTACTTATCAAAACACCTGTATCGCTAGTCTTGTCTCTATATTGTACAATTGTGACACCTGCATGAAGATGAGCATGAAGTGTTATGGGAGGGAGGAGTAGGATAGTGACTTGCCTCCTAGGAGTGCCTGGTCTACAACATCAACCAAGTCCCGGTTGCCCAAAATGGCTTCGGTTGAATCGGTCACGAGGTATAACGAGTAGTCAACCTGAGACCCCATAGTTACTTGAGGCTGCTGATGGACAATGGGGCTTGGGCGTATTTGTGGATGACTGCGTTCGGTCAGATATCGGAGTCAACGTTCGTCACAGTCACTAGTCACTGCCACAGAGCACAAGATCAACTTTGCACCTGTCACAGAAAAGTGTAAAATAATCACTAGAATTGATAGTAGAAAGATACAAGCGTACCTCTAGGTGTAAAAAAGTCCCAGTCGTGACGCGGGGATGTCGTTCCAGGGCTACCCAGGTCTGATACGTTGCCGTGAAAACGTGATGTAATAAGAGCACACTACTCCACGATTCTCAATACCAAAAGGACCCACGCCCAAGACCGGCAAAGCGCACAGTGGACTGGTAGTCAGCGACCCAAGAAATATTAGCGGGGCCACAGCGACAAAAAAGCGACAAGCAACAAGCAAAGAACAATGATCAGATGATTCTAGCCGCTCGCTTGATGGGAACCACGGTGCAGATTTTTCTTTGTCGAGGGGTAACTTAGATGGAGTGCGTATAGCACAGCATGTCTATGGAGGGGTTTGTCGCGAAGTGCGCTTGTAGCAGCAATACGTCAGTAATCAAGAAAGCAACGCCAGTAGGCAGTTCTCTCTCTCTCTCCGCGATGCCCACATACGGACTTGATTTGTGCGCTGCTATTAGCAAAACATGTCGTGCTGGCGTTGGTGCTGGCGCTGCAATTGCGGGCGCGGCAGGCTGCAGGTCAGGCTGCAGCAAGTGTTTTTCTTCCAAGTTGCTGAACTGTTCCCTGCTGGGCTGGTTTCAGGCGGGGCGAAAGAAGGAGAGAACACGCTGTAACAGACTGCATCTTGATTTGTGGTTTGGTCTTGCAGGACGGGCGGCCCAGCGGAGAGAGTTTGTTGCTATTCGAGTTAAAGTTGAGAGAGACAAGGACGCAGAGTGGATTGCGACCCAAGGCATGGGAAGGCTGGTATGCTGTGGCCGATGGACAGATCGTTCTTTCTCGGCGGCGGCGCGGCACTGACGGTTTTAAACTCCGTCGGCCTCTGCTTATAATTTCTTCGCCCTCTCTTCTCTCCACTCTTCTTCTTCCAACACTCTCACCCACTTCCACCACACGCACACAGCATCTCCATCCCCCCTCCCCCAAGCACACCACGCGCACGCTCTAAGCAGCACCCGGTCTATTCCTCCGGATTCGTCCTTCACCGGCAGTAACAGCCCGCAAACACCCCTCCTCGTTCACAGGCGTCGCTCCATACGCCGGCTGCCCCCCCAAACCGCCACCTTTTGCCCTTGGGGACCCTCCTGCTACAAAACAATTGCCTGCGTTTCTCAAACTGCGGTATATGTATTCGCCCCAAAGCCACGATTTCCGACTCGATCCCCCGCCCGAGCTGCAAACATTTCGCATAACGCGGAAACCTAGCAGTAACCACCACCTCACCAACGGCTAGCCGTCATCCCCGCACCCACAGCGAAAAAAAAACCCATCACCAGAAATACCATAGAGCCACTGCATCTACTGCATGTCTCTTTCGGCCCTCACCAGCGCTCTCATAGTCTCTGACCACGTCCGCCTCCTGCACCATCACGTCTAAAATCGTCATCTTCCCTCGTCGAATTCTCTCCCAATAACAACCGCAATCATGGCTACCGTCAATATCCGTCGCGATGTCAGCGACCCCTTCTACCGCTACAAGATGGAAAAAATCCAGTCCAAGATTGAGGGCAAAGGCAACGGCATCAAGACTGTCATCGTCAACCTCAGCAGCGTCGCCCAGTCGCTCGAACGCCAGCCCGCCTATGTCATCAAGTACTTCGGCTTCGAGCTCGGTGCCCAGACCAACACCAACCCTGCCGACGACCGTTGGATCATCAACGGCGCCCATGATGCCTCCAAGCTCCAGGATTACCTTGACGGCTTCATCTCCAAATTCGTCCTGTGCAAGAAGTGCAAGAACCCCGAGACCGTGGTCAATATCAAGGACGGACGCATTCTTCTTGACTGCAAGGCTTGCGGTCAGATCACCGATGTTGATCTTCGCTTGAAGCTGAGCTCCTTCATCTTGAAGAACCAGCCTAAGAAGGGCAAGAAGGACAAGTCTACTAAGAAGGCCGAGCGCAAGGCTCGTAAGGAAGCCGGAAACCATGGCGATGACGACTCGCAGAATGGAGGAAGCCCCGGAGACAGTGCCGAAGAGCATGGCGAAGAGAATGGCGAAGTCGAACTTGATGCCGGCAGCGATGACGAGTTGACCCGCACTATCGAGCAAGGCGTCAAGGACATCAACGTCGACGACGACAAGGAGGTCGAATGGTCTATTGATGTCTCTGAGGAGGCCATTCGAGCCCGTGCCAAGGACCTTCCCGATGACCTCAAGCGTGCCATTGTCGTCGAGGACGACGAGGACGGCGAAGGCGGCGGCAATAGCAGCTACGACCAGTTCGGCAAGTGGATTCTGGACACGGCCATTGAGAAGGGCAGTGTCGACAAGCTCGACAACGTCGAAATCTACCTGAAGGCCCAAGAATTGGGCGTGGAGAAGAAGCACCGCGCTCTTACTGTTCTTGCCCAGACTCTGTTCGACGAGAATATCATCAAGAAGAAGCAAATTACGGAGCGCGCTGCCATGTTGAAGAAGATGATCACTTCGGAGCGCCACGAGAAGGCATTTCTTGGCGGCACCGAGCGCTTCGTTGGTATCGACAAGCCAGAACTCATTCCTCAAATCTCGGCCATTCTGCTCCAATACTACGAGAACGACCTCATCTCCGAGGAGGTGCTCAAGGGCTGGGGCTCCAAGGCCAGCAAGAAGTATGTCGACATCAAGACCAGCAAGAGCGTCCGCAAGTCAGCCGAGAAGTTCATGGAGTGGCTCAACAATGCGGAGAGTGACGAGGAGTCTGATGACGAGTAGGTGTACCGCCTTGGTCAACCTGCCAGATGTCTGTAAACCGTAGAGGAATCTGTCCTTTCGGGGCTCATTCTTGAGTATTGATAGACTATACGGTGTGGTGAAGCCACACTTTGCTGTCTCTTCCTATTGCTGCGTGGTTTGTGTTTCGGCTGTATTTCTGTTCCAGATTGTTCTTTCTCAGTGGCGTGTGGGCATCTCTACTCCTCCCTATAGCATGGTGTATGTCAGGCTGGAAGTAGTGCTCTGGTTCTGTAGTCTTCCCTCTTGTTCCCCTACGTAAACGATCGAAAATCATTTGCCCTGCAAAAACACGGACGTTGCCATGGAACTGTGAACAAGCGAGATATGTAAGTCACAAATTGGCGCTATGCGCGGCTCGTCTTCCCTTGTGCAAGTGCAAGTGCAAATGCAGTGAACGTGTGCCCGGCTCCCGGTGCATGGATAGTCTAAGCGACAGCCCTGGGGATTCTTGTTTTTCTTCCCCCATCCCACGTGGATGAGAGTGAATGTTCGGAATGCCTGATGCAGTATTCGATAGCTCCATGGGAACAGCGCTACTTAGTAAATCCCCGTCGTCCCTCATGATCAATCCTTTCGTCTGTCCAAGTTCGAAATTCAGCCCATGGGACACAAGGCCATCGAATGAAAACCGCAACAGACAGCCCCCTCGCCCCCAAACACCCCGTCGAAAAGGCCAAAAAGCAAAGTCGGGACTCGCCTAGACCGGCGGGCATCGAGAGTTACGGCGCGCCCGCTCTGACTAGGACTGTTGCAGTAAAGCGGTGCAGAATCATCCCAACACCCTGTGGAGATCGACAAATCCATCACCGCACGCCAAGACCTAAGTTTTCACATTCGCCATGACCTGCGTGTCGAGGGGACCACACATAAAGAGTGGCGCTCTCCCCGCCTGCAGCGATGCTTTTCTGGTCCTCTATCCAGCACACCATCTTCTACGCACCCAGCTAGAGGAATAGACCGTGAGCGACTTCTGGAGTTTTGCGCTCACGTTGACAGACGAAAAGCTCCAATTGAACGTCCATTCCCAGTTTGACCTGTGAACAAGTGTGTACTATTCGTCAGCGTTATCTGAACCTTCCCCGCTCGAATCAGCGCGCATAACCTCTGTTATCTTTTGCAAATCCGCAAATTTATCAAAATCAAATTACGTTCTCGGTCCCGGAAAAAATGGCACCCCCTCACGGTCAGCAAGAGATCGTCTTCGACAAGAGCAACGACATGGGCGTTGGTGCGAACAACGCTCCCGAACTCGTTGGGACGAGCCATGTGCAACCGAAAGGCAGCTTGAATACCGAAAGCAGCTCTGGAAATGGGCAGCAAGGTCATGGTCTGCCCGAAATGGTAGAACCAGGCCACGGTAACGGTACCGGGAATGTGGTTTTGGAAGAGGATGCGCAGACCAAGGGCCGGTGGTTCAAGTACCTTACGACGAAACAATTCTGGGTCACTTTGGCTTTGGGACAGGGTATGTTTTTCCAACAAATCATGATAAAATAAAAGAGAAGACAGAACTGACCAAACTAATCAGTTCTCGCCATTTGCATAACATCCACCAACACTCTTTCCCAGCTCCTCAGCATCGAACAAAATAGTATTCCCGCCTTCCAAACCTTCTTTAACTACGTCCTCCTAAACCTAATCTACACCTCCTATACTATCTACCAATACGGCATCAAAAAATGGGCCTCGATGGTCTGGCGCTCAGGCTGGCGCTTCATCATCCTCGCCTTCTTCGACGTCGAAGGCAACTACTTTGTCGTCCTCGCCTATCGCTACACCACCATTCTCTCCGCCCAACTGATTAACTTCTGGGCCATCGTAGTCGTTGTTGTCATCTCGCTCATCTTCCTGAAAGTCCGCTACCACTGGACGCAATACGGCGGAATCCTGCTCTGCATCGGCGGCATGGGCATCCTATTCGGCTCCGACCACATCACCGGTAACAACGCATTCCCCGCCCAGAACCAACTCAAGGGAAACTTGTTCGCTCTTCTTGGCGCTAGCTTTTACGGCCTCGCAAACGTTTTTGAGGAGTTCCTCGTCTCTAAACGCCCCATTTACGAAGTCATCGGCCAGCTCGCTTTCTGGGCCATGATCATCAACGGCGTGCAAGCCGCGATTTTCGACCGCGAATCCTTCCGCAATGCGGTCTGGAACTCCAAAGTCGGCGGCTATCTCACGGGCTACACATTCATTCTCTCACTCTTCTATTCACTGGCACCACTCATGTTCCGCCTGTCCTCTGCGGCCTTTTTTAACATCTCGCTCCTTACGGGCAGTTTCTGGGGCGTCGCGATTGGAATTGAGGTCTTCCATCTGACGATTCATTGGATGTATCCGATTGCGTTTGTGTGCATTATCGTGGGGCAGATTGTTTATTTTAGCAGGCAGAGTTTGTTGGCTGAGGCGAGGAAGCCATGGTTGGGGCAGGATCAGGCGGAGGGACATGCAGGGCTGGGGTCCGCAAAGAGGAGGGCTGAGAGGCCGAATGCTATTGTTTAGGGAGGAAATGTGTTGGGTGAAGGGGCTGGGGGAATCGGTGGTGAGATGGGGTAGTGCGTGCGAGAGAGAAGGGGATGGTTACGGACTATTATTCAGTCATTACTATAATTATATCTGTTCGAGACAACATGGGCATCCAACTGTTTCTATGCGAATCTCTGAATTATATCCCTCCTTTCGACAACAAACTACATCTACTTTCTTCCCACTAAGTCCGTCACCCTCCACCCACATAACAAATCAGACACATGAATCCATTTGCCTGATGAGGATTTGCAGTGCAATTCCTAGCGTGGATGAGAGGTTGAGAGGACAAGGCTACCCAAGGAATAGGAACGGATAAAAAAATAACGGTGTCCAATCCCTGGGACTGTTCACTTGTCACTGCAATTTCTAGCGCGTGGGAGAGGTTGAAAAGGTAGGGCTGACCAATAGGGATGTAGATTTCAGGGCTTTTCCGGTCAACTTGAATTAGGAAGTCATTACGATTTTTGGTTTCTGTTGGGGGAGAGAGGATGCAAGGCTGGCCAATGGGAGTATGGTTCCTCACCGGTGAGACAGATTTGGGTCAGCACTGCAATTTCTAGCACGAAGGAGAGGGAGCGAATGCAAAACTAGCCTATAATATCATAGTACTGCGTAACCCCTTGACTAGTGATATAGGTCTTGCGTGGTGATATTCACAAACAATACGCTTTCTAGGACCAAAGAGACGGGCAGAGACCGCAAGGCTGACTACTTCAGCCTTGTGACCGATGTGAATTGAAACTTTGATTACTTTCTCGGCGAGCTAGGCCCAGTAGGTGGTGCCTTTGTAGGGATCCATTCACCTAGCGTCCAGTCTATGAGGAAATGAAGAATGCAATGTGGATACTGGTAGCATGGAATAGATCTTGATTCCATAAATGAAAACATGAAATTGGTGACAAAGGTATGTATCGGGATTCTGTACATGATTCTTAGCGATACGGTATTGGCTGTTACAGTGCCATCGCTAAGACCCTGAAAGACTTCTGCACAATGAGAGACAGCACTGCAATTTCTAGCGTAGAGCAGAGGTTCGAAATCGGGGGCCTCGATGCTGATTGGTTGGAATATAGGCTCAGTGAGCAGGACTGCAGCTTCTAGTTCGAAAGACAAAGGGCATCAGGCTGTTGATGATTTCTGTCAAGGCGAGTTGAGGTTCACGTTCGCTGGAATAAGTTTCAGATAATAGTGTCCTGATTTGTTATAATCAATAGCCTTATCACGGATGAAGTCGAGAAACTTGAACGAGAAACTAGATTTAATACAGCTAGCCTATTCAGCTCCACATACTTATGTTCTCTTCTTAGCGTGCAAATAAATAGTGCCATTGAAATCCTTTGACTGAATGCGCAGAAGTGTTTTTCCTATGACATCGATCGATATCCCGCAGCTCAGTGCCACCGTAAACTTTCCTAGATGCGCATTCCCCACTCCGAAGTTTCCACTCAGTTATCAGGTAGTACTAGGATTCTGCTCGCTCTCTGATAAAATCGTTACTCCGAGCAAGCCATATTGGTGGAGGTTTTGGACATTATATTGGTATCTGACTGGAGAGTAATATGTCCTCTACATTGCAACTTCCAAGAGAAAACGAGGATTCATGCTGGGTTCACGCTGCAGTAGCCAGTTCGCAAGTGCATCCCTTCGAACAATTATTAGGACCAATTGAGTCTTGTTTTGCGTAGCGAATCTCCTACCTAGGTCTGGCCACGTCGTGGAGGCGTGAAACATAGTTGAGTTGAGATGGCAGGATGCGGAACGTAAATGGGAATCTCTCCTGCCGACGGAATAATTAAGCACGCTAATCCTCTTTAGAATTAGTCCAACAATGAATCTGACGCTCGAAGCCCTTTGTGTATTGAGCGAGTATGTGGAAAGTCTAGTTGGACTTCAGTGTTTTTTTTTTCTTTTAATGTTTTCATGTCAAAGGTTCCCTTTCATTGCCGTGACATGTGATAACGCTAGCTTGAACCTTAGAAGGACTGGACGCCATCGGACCAAGCGATGTCCGTCGCCATGCCGAGGCAATGACGTTCAATGCTTGTACGAGCCGCTCTAGATAATTTTCTCTACTGCAATATTCTTCCATAATTTCTACACCTCCCGCGATCTCAATTCGATCTTCTTTCATCATGGTATCAGGCTCACGGGAATACGAATTGGTTCTCATCGGGGCAACGGGCTACACGGGCAAACTCGCCGCAGAGTGGGTTCACACCCGCCTTCCTGCAGACCTCAAATGGGCCATCGTGGGTCGAAACACGAAAAAGCTACAAGCTGTCGTCGAAGACCTGTCAAAGTTAGATGCCAACCGGAAGAAACCAGACGTGTTGACCGTGAATCTCACCAAGGATGAGCTCGATCCTCTCGCCAGGAAGACCCGCCTTATCCTCACCACCGTCGGTCCATATATGTTCCATGGAGAACCCGTGCTTGCTGCATGCGCCGAAAACGGAACTCATTATCTTGACTGCACGGGCGAGATCCCTTGGTACTACGATATGGTGGCTAGATACGATGAAGTCGCAAAACGCAATGGAGCCATCATTATCCCTCAATGTGGCCTTGACTCTGTACCTGCCGACATCTCGTCCTACGTGCTTGCCAAGCATATTCGGAAGACACTCCAAGCGCCGACATCTTCCGTCACCATGACTCTTTATGCATTCAAGACGGGTGTGAGTGGAGGTACCAGTGCAACCGCGCTGAACCTGTTCTCGAAATATTCCTTGAAGCATTTGGGGGAGTCCATGAAGCCCTACTCGATTTCGCCAGTCAAGCCGACCGCACCTTCCAAACCACTTAAGGGGGAGAGCTTTCTACATCGAATCTTCCAGCTTCCATACATTTCCGAATTAGGCGGCATTCAGACTACAGGAACCATGGCCGCAGTCGATACCTGTATTGTTCATCGGTCATGGGGGCTTTTCGAAACGATCGCCAAAACAAGTAGTCAAAGCGATTTGTCATACGGCAGCAAATTTCGATTCACCGAATATATGCGATCTAAGAGCTTGATTGGTGCTGCGTCCTGGAAATTTGGGTTCAATCTTATTGGCCTTCTTCTCGCGATTCCAATCACACGCTGGATTCTCTCACCATTCATCAGACGCTTCGTTGTCCCGGCGCAAGGAGAGGGGCCAAGCGAAGAGGAGAGGAAGAATGATTTCATGAGCTACCGCTCCATAGGAATTGCGGATACTCCGAAGCAAGAGAAAGTCATGGCCAAACTGGAATTTGCATACGGCGCCTACGTAGTCACGGGATTGACATTAGCGGCTGCAGCGGATGTGATTCTGCGAGGCGATCTCAAGGGGACAGAGGCGGGGAGTCTGGGAGGTGGAATCCTAACACCAGCTACGTTGGGTGACCAGTACGTAGAGAAGTTGAGGGAATTTGGAATCAAAATTCGAGTCGGGAGTGAGTGAACTGGGTTCACAGCAAGTGGGGTTGAATAATAAATGTTTTCGCTAAGTCTATTGCGGTCTGAAAAAATAAATAAGCAAGGTATCAAGGAAGAAAGTCTCCAAGGAACTGATCTTCTACAAGTTCGAACCATAGTCCTTGGAACCCTACCAACCGAGCCCTTTTCACATGCTCTGCAAATCCAAGAGTATATTTTAACTTCCATTTCCGATATCTGAGTCGCTCGAATGCTCGAAACATGTTTTCGCCAAGGGTGGGGACCTCTATCAAAGCGACTAACAGAGGAAAGTCGACCAGTAGCCCTGTCGCCCCTTCGGAAGACCAGGTCAACAATGGAAATAGTTCTTCAAGAATACTCTCGGCATAGTGGCGTGCAACATCGTCTTCGGTCCCAAGAGGGTAACGCAGGCGATGAACTACGAGCAGAGCTGCCTGACGGAATGCGTGTGCTTGCGCTAACATAGAACCAGTTTCCAGTTCCGTGAACTTCGCAAAAGATTGGGTATACGGTGGGTTCCACGCAGCTATCTGTGCTTCGATATTCGTGTATGGGTCCGTTCCATGGAAGGCAATCGGAGTCCTCTTAGCCCAGTGACTGCGTTCACACAGATCGTATAGAAGGGGAAAAAATGAGGAGCAGACACCGGAGAACCTGTCAACTACGCAACGGTCGATTTCTGGAAGTCGAACTACCGGTAGGTCACGGCGGAGCAAACAATCGATTGTGTCAATTAAGACAGGGGCAACTAAAATATCGTCCAATTCACGGTGCTGACGCATTGCAGGATACCAGCTCTTAGCGCTCCACAGTGTGCCACGCGTAATAATGCGTGATGAAAAGTCCAGCGGTAAAATGGCATTATAGGCGAGTGCACTTTGTCCCATCATGACAAGGACAGCGGCATCTTGGATGTCTGAAACTGATGATGATAGTTGAATGAGAGACCGCAGGCAGTGAGTACCAGCCGTTAAGTCCAGACTTCCGGTATCTGTAGTATGAATATCCTGACCACTCATCAATTCTAGGAGAGCATGATAGGCTTGCGTTAGAGGATAAGGGTTATGACTAAACAGTAGAAGTACTGTGTTATAGAATCCATCAACGAAGCTGTCGCACATCATGAAACGACGATGTGCCTCGAAGAAGTTCGTTCTTGTGGAAAGAACTTTGGTGACTAATTGATGGCATGAAGGATCTGGCCTGAAATTGCGGGCATCTAATCCTCTGGGAACCGCAACGTTAATGAAAGATGCTCTAGCAGGTATCTCGATTCCGCACGTGGAGGTTTTAGCGGATCCAAGGTGAGTTCCGTATTCTTTGGATTCGGGCATTAAACTGACAATAGACGCACTACCATGCGAAAATTGTCTGACAGTAGGTTTCCGACCCAGCCGTTTCCTAGTACGAGCATGGCATATTTTCCCTAAGCGATGACACCTAGAGCATGGTTCTTTATTGTGGATAAGGTCGCATTTCTCCTTGTTCTTGTGGCAACTTTCACATGCGGTTCTTGAAGTGACGGAATAAAATTGACTATGAGTAGATCCGGAAAAAGGTGTCCGAATGTTCGTTGGAGCCATGTAACTTGACAAGCAATTGGGAAAAATGAAGGAGCGTTGCATCGAAGGTGTTGGGTGCTGTTGACGCCCCTGCCAAGACAAATATTAAGAATCCAACTTAACTCGAAACAGCAAGATGTTGCCGGTCCACTAAGCCTCATTTGGAAAAGCATGAAGCTTGAGCTCATTGTCTACGTACCTTCTATACGTCGAGGAACGCCTGAATATACATCTATAAAACTGCATGAGTTCCTTGCTTGAAATTCAGGCAAGCAAGATTGATCTCTGGACCTCAACTCTGCACTTAAATTCTCACTTTTAGCATCCTACACTCATCTACCCCCCCACCCACCGTCATGGCTGAACAAAAAGACATCTTGAGATATGCCAGTAAGTGTAACTCTCGATCTAACTTGTCCTCGTATTGATGTGATCAGGCCCCAATGAACAACGTACCATTAGTCGCGAGGATCTAGGATTCTACTACGGTGTAATCGTAGGAGCTACCTATAAACTTCCTAATGAGTTTGATGCTGGAACGCTTGCATCACATTACTCTCCTCTTCGAAGCTGCATCGAAAAATACACCTACATGTCAGTGGTCGTAGAGGATATGCACACCGATAAAGCCTGGTATCGACGAGTATCAAGCATCAATATGGACCAACACATCACGATCTTGGAAATGTTCGAAGATAAAGATCCGCTGCAAAGAATCGAGCAAATAATGGAATCGAATTTAGATGTGCCATTCATAAGTGGAATCCCACCTTGGAGGGTTATTGTCCTCCCACTGACGAATGGGTGCTTCATCGCGTTTTCTTTCTCTCACACTATCGGTGATGGCATGAATGGAACGGCGTTCCATCGCACATTTTTGGAATCATGCCGGAACCCCAGTGATGGTGCTAGGTTGGTGTCACCAAATATTACCATACGCCCACATCCACTACCTGCGCCATTCGATACGCCTGAACGACTACCAATCTCGTGGTCATTTCTGCTATCGCCGTTATTGGCATTATTTGTCCCACCATTCCTATTCAAACTGTTCAATCTCCGTACTTCAGCTTCTCTCGCCGATGCAGGAACCTGGACAGGGCCTCTCGTCACCGTGGGCTCAAAACTCGTGAATACAAGAGTCAAATTGCGGGAAGTATCTGCCCCAGTTCTTACCCACGCCCTCAAGGTAGCACGAAAGCACGACGCAAAATTCACCGGTTTGTTCCAACAATTGGTATCTCGAGCACTAAGCAAACACCTGGCCGATCCCTCAATCAAGAACTTTGTTTCCGCCTCAGCAATCAACATGCGGAAGTCCATCGGTATTTCCGATGATCAAGACGGCCTGTTCGCATCCGGATGCTACATCATGCATCCCCGTCACACCACACCACTATCGCCCGGCCTCACCGAAGAAGATTGGACCATGGCTTCTTCCTCAACCCAAAAGCTCGCCAAAGCCTCCTCAACACTTCAAGACCAAGCCATCGGCCTCCTGCGGTATGCACCCAGCATACGAAGCTGGCTCGCTGGCAAGGTTGGCAAAAATCGAGACTGCTCGTTCGAAGTCAGCAACCTCGGTGCATTTCATGATTTTGGTCATGATTTGGAGAAGGAGGGAGGTGAGGGACGGATTACGCAGATGGTGTTCTCTACGCCGGGGGAGGTGCTCACCGGGCCGTTGATATTTCGGCTTATTAGTGTTAGAGATGGGCCCTTGGTGTATAGTGTAAGTTGGAAGGCGGGAGTTTTGGATGCGGGAGGGCTAGATGCGGAGCGGTTTGTTGAGGCGGTTTGTGAGTCTATTGAGCGGGATCTGGAAGTGCTGGAGTAATTGACAGCATCGTATGCTGTGCGGATCCTTTTCCTATCTTTAATCGCCTCATGTTGGATTCTGCCCTTTTTTCAGATCTTCAATCCGACATGTTTATATCACTAAGTGGTTGTTAATTTATAATTTCCGTAATGCCAATACGGACAGATTGATGGGTCGCAACAGATCGTTGATCTTGTGTGCAAAAGTGCATTATCAAAGCCGGGAAGCTTTCAGTTGTAACTTGTAAGTTATCTTAGGAGTTCTATCAACACACAGCTTGTACGATTTGGAATATCTCCAACTCATCAATTCTTGCTACTCCCCGGAAGGCCCAGTGATAGTAGTGCCCAACCTCGCCGGTGATCCGAAATTAGGACTTCCGTCTGCGTTCCAGTTTACCTTCTGCGCCATAGTGTATCGATTACCATCGCACGCACCGGCACTGTTTGCCGTTGCATGGTACACGTTCCAGGTCTCCTTTCCATCAGGACTCTGGAAGAATCTGGGTTTTGTTAGCATATACGCACCACCCATCTTGAAGATATCTTTTTCTTACCCATTATGCCCTGGCCCATAGTTCCCATTCGCGCTTGTCAAAAACGGACCTGTTTTTGCCCAACTCGTGCCTAAACTGGGATCCCCAGATCCGTTCCATGTCAGTAGACCGAGACTGTAATTTGGTGTCCAGCAGTAGCTTGCGGAATACGAGAGGAATGTTTTCCCGCCGTGGTACATGGCCGCAGCACCTTCCTGCACAGGGGTACCGTTTCTTTCCCAGCTTTGTGTCGGCTGAGACAAGATCTTTGTGGTTCCGAGCTTTCCAGGGGCAGTCATTTGTGCAATGCAGAGCGATTGAAGGTTGTTGGACATGCAGGACCAAACGAAGTAATTGCCCCAGCTGCTGAAGCGGACGATGCTGCCGTCGATACCCCACGTGGTTGTTAGCTGCGCATGGTAGGTGTATGCATCGAATGGATTAGCACCGCCTAATATTCTCAGTATGGTCCTTATGCAGCTAGACATCTTATTTCTTACCTTTTAGTACGTGTGGGCGCTGGAGGTCCAAGTTGGCACTGCTACCAGCCGTGTAATATATGTACCATGTTCCATCCAAATAATGCAGCTCGGGCTATATCCTATTAGAACTTTGGACCAAGTCTAACATTTGGAGAACATCTACTCACTGCCCAAACATTGCAGCATCTATTTGTATTCGTGTCAGTCCATACCGTTTTCGTCTCCCCTGTCTTTAATCCACCTAAAGTTTTCGCGCGCGTAATTTGCAAGTTTGTCCAGGTGGTGGTCATAAGATAGTAATAACCTCCTGTATAGACAATATGCGGGTCCGAGCCATTGGGATCTTTCAATGGATTTGTAAAACTGGCTGCGCCTACGAGAGACGATAAAGTCAGCACACAAGTGCTAATTGTAGCGAGAAACTTCATAATAGCATAAATGCAAAGGTTGCAAAAGGGAGAATTCTTCCCAGTCATGTTTGAGTAACAATCTCAACTATTTGTAAATTCCATTTCTTACTCCTCCGTCCGCAACGACCCGCTCGGGCAATAGTACAATATACTTAGGTAGATCTGGGTTTGGAGAATTCACCACAGTCCACGAATCGTATGCTCTTGTAAGTACGGACCGAAGCAAAATAGATTGCAAGTGGGTAATATCGTCGGTAATTGGTAAAGGCCCCGAAGTCGATCCCGGGCTGCTAGTCGTTCCACTGCAAGCTACCGTCAATGCTCCGATTGGTGGAAGGGTGAAGACATGCATCCCCGCATTTGGAAATTGTCCGCTGCATGCTTGATCGGGAAGATGGGGACTGGGCTAAATGTTGTGAGTATTTCTAGTGGCATACGTACCTAGGTACTATGAACATGTACTAAGTTCTCTGAGTAACCCGGTATCTACCGCACTTATTTCTACGTACACTAGGAAAATCATTCGTAAACCGTCGCCACGTCTTAGAAAAAGAAATTAATATTAGGAGCTATCTTAGTATACAAGACTATATACAGTTAGTCATTCATACCCTCCTGCTACCTATTTTCTAGGTTCTTAAAAAAATCTGTATGGTAGGATGCCGAACACCCATGACTCTACCCCCACTAGAACAACAGTCTGCATAAGTGAAGTAGCTTCCTCTTTGCGCCCTTGCGTCGTTAAAGCATGCACATAAATATTCATAGCTGTAATCGTTTCATAACCCTCATCCCCACGTAGCCTCTTTCTCATCTCTAATACTTGAATTTCTAGTTCCCCATCTTCCTTCAACCGCTCCTGTTTCCTATACGTCGACGCCAGAATATACATGCAAGTAATCATCCTAGGATGCTCTTCCTCAAAATGCCTCTTGGTAATGCCTAACCATTGAATCGAAAGCTCTTCAGATTCCTTCATACGCCCTTGTTCCTCATATTTCGACGCTAATTATAGCATGCTAAAAGGCGTGTCGGGATGCTCATGACCAAAAATCCTCTTTGCCATTTCTACCATTTGCACTCCTAGCTCCTCAGCTTCCTTCCACTACCCCTGGTGGAAAAACACCGCGCATACATCGCTCAAAGTTGAAACTGTGCGAGAATCTTTGACCCCAAATATTTGTTTTCTTGCTTCTGTCGTGTGCAAATGCCATTGTTTCGCTTCGTGGAACATTCTATCATCATGCAGGCATTGCGAGATTAGCCAAACATGCATCATACTGGAATCTGGGTACTTTTTGACATGCTCGCAATTGAATACATAATGGATGTGTGTAAGACAAAGCCTCCATACTGCTCGATGCTTGTAATCACACCTTGGAAATATCTCTTTTAATCTTCCTACTGCCCTTTGAGTCCAGGACCCTAACATGGCTTCTTTCTCAAGCCGACTCCGTATTGCAAGGTGCAACAGCCGATGGATATTCAGTGCGTCATATATTATTCCTGTGCTAATGAACTAATACGTTCATACCGTACTCATCGCTTCTATTCTTTTCGTTGGAGATTGTGTTGGCGGAAGTAATGATTGCGGGATATCTGTTGCATCAATACATGCCATGAATGAGAGATATTCTATCGCAAGGGGATCCAGCCGCTTGATTTGTTTGAATGAAATCAGCAAAGTTAATGTAGCTGGGTTTTCAATGTCACCATATCTGTTATTGTTGTCAATATCTTCACTGAGTAGATTAACTACATCCTGGTCTTGTTCTTCCAGCAGAGACATTTACTCTGAGAACACAATATCATCCTTCTTAATGTATGCCATGGCCTGCTCAATGGCAGGAGGGAGGTACATGTGTCGTTCAAGTAGCCTCAAAGCTTTTCTCATCTCTGTCGAGTCAAGTTACGTTTTTGTCTTGCTTTCCCAACTGACGCGGGAACAGCCTGATATCTTTTTAAACAAAGTCTTCATCAGGTTGCTGTATGACATGATACATTCACTTATGTCCATCTCCAGCCTAACCAGCATGATAGCAATGAGCCTTATCAAGTTAGAGATTTGATCTGCTGTCGATCTGGTAAGATCTTAATACATACCCACCTGTGTTGGTACCGCCGATGAGACCAAATAATTCGCATGGTTTCACAGCAGGGAGACCAAGATCTTGTCGTTGATAATTGAGTGAAGTCATAAGACGCTTCAAAATGTGAAGGCTCGACAGCCCGCGAACCCCGCCACCACCGAGAGAGAGCATACAGAGACCTGTACTGTCTAGTGGGTCAAGCTCTCCGCCATTTTAGGTCGCCAACACCTGCGTTATTGAAACGCTTTATTAGGGGTTGCACCTGCCGTTTTGTGAAGATAGCGATGTCGGTGGTAAAGTCATGGGGTGGTCAGCATGTGTAAACGATTGTGTTACAACTTGATTATTTTCAGATATAAATTAACGGAAAATGTGCTAGCACGACAAGTGCTATGATTGAGAGGGAAAGAAATGGGTCGTGAATATCAATGAATGGTTTGACTGCCACTGTCGATTTTTGCATGGTTGGCTTACCACGATCAAGCACCTCTATATTTGTGTAGGCCATTTAGGCAGTGCGAAACAACACAAATATAGTCTCTCACGGTATTTGTGTTAGCATATCCACTTTCAATTATTAAAGATCATCATTCAGAGCCTTATGGATTTTGCTTTCGGCCTCAACAGACACATATGAGAATAGGACTAATAAAATTCTGAGATGTCTATGGTAGAAATTTCGCAGGATGTAGTTGGATAGACATAAAAGTGAAGTGAATGAATCCATCACGTGAGTTTTATCTGCGCAATGTTGCACCTGGTCTACACACCGAATTATTGCACCGTATATTCTCTTGAGAAAATGAAAAAGGTGTTCAAGGTCGCTCTAGGTTCATATCCGGACGTGTTTTGCTCCTGATTGATTATCTTGCCCATGTGCACGTGTTTCCTCAACTAAGCGAGTTGCGAGTGGCACAGCAGTTCAAACGGCCTCGCACGAACACACAATGACGCGTTATCAACAAGAATCTCTGAACATCTAGCTTATGGTTATCGTGTTACTACTCTAGTCATGGGACGCTTGCGACAAACCCATCTTGGATCTTCAATCCGCAAAGCTCTTACAATAGCCGATCCCGGGCTCCCCCACTATGCCGGTATGCGCTTTGTCTCTACGGACCTTCATCCTCAATTCGTTGCTTCACTCACGAAATTTACAGGATCAAATATTATTTTCCGGCTTCCTGACGAGCTTCTCATTTCCATCGTTGAATTTGCCGCTTTCAATCCTCTTTCCAAATGCCGAATGATACAGTGCGGCAACTGTGGCACATGCTGGGGTATATACATGTGGAATAGAAAATGCCTAACAGCACTCTCAATGACATGTGGTCGGTTTCATGCGATTGCTACGCCACTGATATTCCGCCTTATCGATATCGGATACCCCGATGAAGTACTTCCTCCCTCTGAGCGGGTTGTCAAAATGCACCGAATATTGAAGGAGAACCCCAAATATTGGCAACATTGTAGGTAACTTGACATAAACGTACTGATTATATCAAAGTTGATCACACGCCACAGGTCAGTCTTTGCAATTGTATATCCCCGATCTCCGCTCTTATGAGGCAAGCCAATATTGGGCTATTACAGATATCCTCAAGTGGTCGAAGAAGCTAAAATGCCTCACAATTCACGGCGGATTCGAAGGCATGAGCGGACAATATACTCTGCCTTCCTGGATTTTAATCAACAAACTGATTTTTCACAACAAGGGAATCGAACATATTCAACTTTCCAGACATGGTTGCGGAATCCAACTTACTCATATCAAAAATCGGATAAACCTACCAAAGTTAAAGACATTGCAAGTTTTTGGAATATATGAAGCGAAGGATGACCCATTCGACCTTCCAATCGAGGTAGGACTTCATTCCAACGCCATTTTAATGGAGATCACTCCTTCTAACTGCTAAATGATAGCGGTTTCGGACTGCCAGCTTCACTACTCTCATCTTGTCTGATTTTGGAGAAAGGCCAGAAGCTATGAGACTGCTCATACATTGGCCTGCCACCCTGATCTATTTCAAATTTATCGACTTTTATAACAATCCCTATGTTATGGACTATCCGTTGTTCGAATCGTGGCTCCTCATTCACAGGCACACACTAACCCACGTGAATATTAGCTATCTTTCTAGTCTAGGAAGCAATCGATTGTTCAACGCCACTCGATTTCCCCACCTTGTGTTTCTGCAATTGTCCAGGTGGCAAATGGAGAGCACGAGTGAGTTTCATGCTGAAGATGCCAACGTGCTTGGCCCAAGTGTGGAAACATTTGGTTGGGAATTCACTATCTACGATCAGCACTGTGAGGGATGGACTGCGTTTGACGACCCAGAGTGTTTTTGGATTGGTGAACTTATCAAAGCTGCTATTGTTCGCAAATCCGTGCTCAAGAACATCAAGATAACATTCTCTCCTGATCACTGGAATGCGACTAGTAGGGAGTTGGGATATCCATGGGATAAAATTGACAAACTGAGGGACGAAGTAGCTCGGCCCAATGGTATCGATATATCATACAACGAGCCCTCGATATCGAAAGAAAAGTGGTTAGAGTTTCTGGTTAAATATTGTGGGACAAAGGAGGAGCATGGATCGCCTTTAAAAGAAGACATGAATAAGGCAGAGCCAGAATATCATGGAGAAGATATCCGAGAGTATTTGTACACTCTGCCGCGTGATGTTTGGGGAACCTAGATTGAAAAGAACAAGTATTTATGCCAGAAACAGCCAGTTTTCTTACTAGACTTGGTTGTTGGGGGATCTATCCAGGAAACAAAACGACGAGAATGGATATGAGAACAATCCGGACCTGAAGGTTTTAGGATGCATCTAGAATTTCATGGGATTTCTATTATCTGACATGAAGCCGCGAGTTGAATTCTGAGTAAATGCATAGCTTCTTTGCTCTAAGGCTAGAACCATGGCTTTCAATAGAAAGTAGTACTGCTTAACTGTTTGGCCTACTTACTGGTTTATGAGCAGAACAAATGGTAGGGTGAATTAGGTAGTTACTGATAGCTCCTTAAATGGGCAGTTACTGCAGTAACTATAGTAACTATATGTAAAAACCTTTACTGTTTAATAAGCCTTTAATAGTATTACGGGTGCGGGATGGGGGGTAATTGCATAGGTTGTCAGTGACCTGCAGGAGGTGTTTGCTTATAGTGTAGGACAAAGTAATATCGTGCGCGAAACTAGCTAAAATGATCCTTCAATAGCGCTCTTGGATCTTTTAGTACGTTCAGTTGCTACAGTAAACACGCTGAGCAGTAGCTTCACTTCTAGATAGTTTAGCAATAATAATTGCAGGCAGTAACAGCTTTATCTGCTACTGAAATCGTCAGCAAGTATGAATTTCTCCAACAGTTACTGTTCACTCATCTCCTGGGCAGTAGTATTACTTTCTATTAAAAGCCACGGCCAGGACCTTGCGTCAGACTCATGTCACCACCTCGTCGTTACAAAGCTTTTAATCGTACTACTAAAATTTTTGTGCGTAATTCCAAATAAACGCTCTGTGCCTGATCATCTGCTTGCTCTCCTTCTGCCTAGGCTCTCAGCTCATTAGGCCCAAGTTGGTGGTTCATATGCCTTGAGTGTTTCGCGCGAGAACCGTTCTCAAATCTGCACTGTGTTGGCGTATTTGACATCCTAGTAGCTTTCGTGTATACAGCACCACTGATGTTTGAAGTCATATTATCTTATCGTTAACCATGAATGTGGCCTCTATAGGTAGCTCACAAATAACTTTTAGGTGATAATGCAGCCGAATCTCTATCAAGTAACATAGGTATTTATTGTGGGTTCAAAGGCCCGGGGGTATTAACTCTCAAGCTCGTTGTACTTGGTGAATGTGAGGTAGCAAAATTCAGCAGTGTAATGCTCGGTTAAATACAAGTGTGCGGTTCGTAATTAAGATCGGGACCATCTTTCCAGGTTTGAATAGGAAAGCCTTCCTACTCGTATTAGATTACCTGTCGCTCATAGCAATTACACGCTCTTCATCACAACAGTGATTGGTGAGATATGATCCACATCATATTTCAAATGAAAATACTAAATCTATCGTAGGAGTCCATCTAAGCGTTCCATAAGTGGGGTGCAGTGTTTGTCCAGGTGATGTCTTCAGGCGATTTATGGTTTGTCCGGCTATAAGTATCATGAAAAGACAGGTAAATATTAAACTTCGAATTGTTAGCTCGGACTCCTAAGCTCGCAGCATCAGAAGTTCCCGAAGTCGCAAATCATTACAATGATTCACTCATCCTTGATCGTAGCCTTCGCAGCTTTACTGACTATTGTTCATGGTCACTGTAAGCAACATCCATGTTTGTGTAGGAAAACTGAAGAATCTGAGTATTTCGATATAGACACTTTTATCCGCTTGGCGGTCAATGGCAAATGGCACGCACCTTTGCAATACGTGCGGTATATGATTGATTCATTCTGGTACAAACTTCCCCAGAAAGACTAATACGTTTTCGGAGTAGAAACCATACCGATGGATACTGGGAAGATAAAACACCAGGCGGCTACAGCAACCGGGCTCGCGAATATACGTGGTGGGTTGTGCCTAGCGACCGTCCTGAATCCATGCGTTGCGGAAGAGACAATATGGCATGGGCAAACAAGACCGAGGTTCTGAATGTGTAGGTTGTCCATCCATATGTTAACTCGGTCACTGACTATGACTCGTCTCTAGGCGGGCCGGCGACCAGATCGAATTTGCCCATCTCGAAGCCAACCCATATCAATGGACTGATGTTAACTTTAACTGTGCTGACGGTCGGGGTACTTGCAATGATCCTACTATATTTCCTTTCTACACGAGCTATCCGTACTTTCATCCCGGGCCAGTTGTTGTTCACATCTCCAAAGTTCCTGATGGGAAAGAGGTCCAAAGTTATGACGGTTCCGGAGAGTGGGTCAAGATGTAGGATAGTTACGATACGAATATCCAAACCCACTGACTGACCTTCACTACACAGACATACCTTGGGTTTGACAGCACCTAACGGCAAATCTCAGCATTTTGGCTGGTTACCCAGAAATGATACAAATGGTTATGGGGCAGAAGCCGTTTCGGGGCGAGTAAGACAATTATATCTTGCAGATACGAGTATTGTCTAAAGTTAACTTAGATCATCTTCACTCTTCCTAAAGAGACACCAAAAGGGCAATACCTACTACGCGCTGCTAGCGTCTGGCATGCTCAGCAGTATACATACCAAGGTGTTACAGAACGTAGAGAAGGGCAATTATATCATAGTTGCGCTCAAATTAATGTTGACAGCGACATTATTGGGTCTCTTCCGAAGGGTGTTTTGATCCCTGAAATTTTTCAATACGATCAACCAGGCGGGTATACCGATAACGTTACAGCCCATTTGCTAACAAGTTCCTAGGAATGACCGTTTCGGATCTCATGGGCGAGAATATGAAGGTGGATGATGGCTATGAATATCCAGGTGGACAACTTTGGGATGGAAAAGAGTTTCATGAAGACAAACCAAAACTTTGATCCAAGGATTGGCGTGCTTCAATTCAGGCTGAAGGAGACTACATATAGTGAACCTTGGAATATTTAGGGGGTTCTTGACCTAGTGGATTTTGAATCCTATGGAAGAAGAGAAATCATTTAGTGTAGATAATGTATCATTCAGTGTGCCGAGAAATTATAAGATTTTCACAACATTGTTAGAAGAAGATCAGTTTAGATCAGATGATCAATCGATCAGCGTCTGTCATGGATGATTGAAAGGGGGTCAGATGAAGCATTATCACTTGTATTGTGGTAGGAGTTTTCCTGGATCTAGTAAGTCGACAGTGCTATATATAAGCCATATGAAAGAGTTTCAAATAGCAAATGCATACCCAGACAAACGTCCTCCTCTTCACTGATAGCCCGATGTTTGAAGTGAACGGATTTGCTGATATTCAAAATTCGCTAATGAAAGCGGCAGAGGGGACGCAGGATGGTCGTGTCGAGAACAAGCACATTGCGCAGATATTAGTAATCAGAAAGACATTACACCGATTTCGGTCGGATTGCGTGAAAGCATATTCATAATATATTTCTTGCCACATAGGCGGTCGGCTTTTCGACCGAAAAGAACAATGAGGGGTTGAACCTCATGTTGAGCCGTCTGACTCTCTGTGCGTACTACCTTCTTTCAAGCATATGCCGAAGGCTGTATCACTTCATCCCTACCAAGCAGTGATATCGTCTACTTCGGCTTCACCAAATGTACTTGATTTGGTTGCTGCCAATCCCGGGTCTCTTTGCGAACTCTCAGTCGAAACTGGGCTCCTGTTCATTACTTCGGGGATGCTGTCATTCAAAAATTTCAACAAATGTCCATTTACCTGCTCAAATTCGAGGAGAAAGGCATCGTGTCCATCAGGCGAGTCGATCGTTTTCAACGTGGCCCGTGGAATATGTGCCGCTAGCTCTTGTTGCTCTGCAAATGTAAAAAGCCCGTCGGACTGAATGCCAAGAACCAAGGTCGGCTGCTCGATCAACGACAGAGCATAGTGGAGGGCGGAGACAGGATCTACAGATTTAGAGTCGACCCCTTCGCGATAGCGATGCCGAGAAACATCGTGTGTGTCCAGTTTGCGAGTTATCGCAATATAACAGTTAGCGTCAAACCGTTTGATGAACTTCTCGCCTTGATAGCGTAAATAAGATTGCGCAGAGAAATACGTGGGAGCCCGTTTCTTTAGGGGAAGCTGTTGTTTGACTCCGTTTGATGACGCTTCCTCGATTGGAGTTGAGGGACCGGACGCGCTATGGAATTCAAGATCGGTTTGATTCGCTGCTGAAACTACGGGCAAGGCGGCCGAACTGTTTGTGCGAGAGGGACGCGGGGAACCAGCATTTTTATGACCTTCGTTGTGAATTGCCCAGTGTTCATGGCCAGGACTTGAAGGCGTTATACCACCACTGATGTTCTGCCTCTTCGATAGGTCAGGGGCATTGCGCCCGAACCTCGATTCGAACGAATCACGACTTCTATAAGTCAGAAGTGCAGTCATTCGCGCAGCCCCGAGTCCAGTCGAAGGAGGATCATCGAAAGGGTAGTAGCCATCGTCGTATTTGGGATCACTGTAAATACTTTGTCTCTGTGCCTCTCCCCAGCTGATACCCCAAGCACTGTAGCGCGCCGAGGTTGCCATTGGGATAATAGCTTTAACATAATCCGTGCCGAAATACGCAAACTCCAAGACAAGCATGCCGCCCATAGAGCCGCCCACTACAACGGCAATCTGGCGGACACCAAGATCGTCCAGGACAAGTTTGAAAATGCTATCGGCCGACGTTAGCAACGCCACGCGGAGCGATGTTCCAAGGTGCCTTACTTCACATCGTCGCGTACAGTAGTCAGAGGGAATTCCGGTCCGTATAGACCCAACGAGGCATCACCGTCCTTCGCCGTAACGGGGCTAGCACTGCCGTACGGACTTCCGAGACTGTTGAAGCAGACCACGAAGAATCTTGAGGTGTCAAAAGCCTTTCCCGAACCGCCTAGTAACGGCCCCCACCAATCACCAACGTCTGCGCTGCCTGTCAATGCATGGCATATCACCATTGCGTTGTCTCCCTTGGGTGATAAGGTGCCATATGTCTTGTATGCAACGGGGACATTGTGGAGGACCACGCCGGATTCGAGCTCGAAATGTGGGACGATTGCGATGGTCTGGTCGGGCAGCAAACTCAAAAACGGGTTTTCTGGTTGCGTTGTGACTCTCTCTAAACAAACGTGTTAGCAATGTTTGTTGTAGACGGGGGTAGAGGTGCGGAAGGAGGCAAGAGAGCGTACTGTATTTGTGTGTGCCGTTGGCGGGCGCAACGGAAGGCTCAGGGGAGGCCATAACCAATATCCTCACCTGTATGGAAGATTGGAGGGGTAGTGAGTGCAATGCTTGCGAGGAGAGCGACGTCGAGGGATATCCATGGTGCAAAGAGTCATTCTTAACATTTTTGTCCTTTACAGCGAGGAGCCACACGGCCACTAAGAACACTCACCTATGGGTTTGCTTGGCTCTGCAATGACGTGCTCTCGGTCTCATTGGATGGTGGGGCTGCCGAACGAACACCAACCACGACCTTTGAGACTCCTTCTCCTCCTCTCCACCATCTCCCCAATCCACTCCCATCTGCTCTGCGAGTCCGGGCGGCCGACGACCAAAAAGAAATCCACGCCCACCGCCAATGCGAGCAGCCTCGAGGGTTCATACTGTCCCGACATCAGCCCGCCCCTTTCCCGTGATCTGATTGGCCCGGCTCAGGCAGCGCTCAATGGCCGGTCAGTGGCTGGTCCTTTCACAACACTTGAGAGCGCAGTCTGAAAAGAGATAGTTCCTCTAAGTATCTAATCATTGATTAGAATGGATCTCCGACTATTTCAATGTAACATCATGTCACTCGGAGTTCCGCTCGTTTCCTTCTGGCCAGCGTTCGGAACAGAATGACCTCCTGATCAGGCAGAGTCACATACCTACGGCTATCTACCGTGGAAATGTCAGATATGATCCCAATCTTGCATGTTCTCGTGATCTCGGTGTTTCTACGATAGATCACTTATGTTCCAAGCCAAGAGATGTGATTATTATTTTCTTTTGTGGAGGCCAGCCAGTTTCGCATCGACATTCTCCTGATTCGTGTCACTTGGGAATTCAATGGAAAAACAGGCGGTGAGCACACGGCCGCATAGCGACGATGATAGTGCTAAGACTTACACGACGAAATCAAACAATCTTTGTCGAGTTTGCGGTTTACATATTCCCTTGTCGGGAATCTTACTTTCGGATTTCCTTCCAATCTTTCAATCTTCCAGAAGGGTTCCCACTTTTAAATGCCCTGCTTCGTAGAATTCTTGCAGTTCTTTGTCTTCTTGCATTTCCTCTTACTCTTATGCTTATTTTTGAGCCGAGGCTAGACTTCTGGACACAGTTCCAGTTTGTGTTGTACTCACGCCGAGGTTACGAACAAACACAATTTTAGCGATCATCACACCCATCACCGTGCAACCAGCCACGAAACCAAAACAAGTGCACCAAGTATTGTCGACAAACCTCGAGCGAACTTTCGGTGACGTTTGGTCGTTTGCGATGCCACCCCGAGTGTCAACCCCACGATGTATAAAGAGATTAAATTCAGTGTTATGCCTTCCAGTACGCAACTCCGCGAACTCTATCTGTCAATTACGTCCATATAGCCTATATTTCGGAAACAACCAACACTCCTGTTGACAGCCATGGCATGTGTAACGGTCCAATACGTCGACCACTCGCAATCACCAGAGCCATGGCCACCTTATTACCGCAGGGGTCGTCGACCCGCGCTCATTCCAGCCGATTGTTCTCTCACTCCATCTGAGGCTGAAGAATTGGTTCGAACTCGCACTCAGGAGCCTCTCTTTCCGCCACCCGATTCTCGCTTCCTCCAAAAAATCAAGCCTGCATCTCCCCTCGAATCCAGTATTGGACTTTCAGAGAACGAATCATACATTCTTACAGAAACATCTGCACTGACACGATCAACTATATCTGGCCCCGATGAAGTCTACACTCCCATCGCCCGCCGCATCCAAGTCTCCACTTTCCTAAAAGCCCGCGCACAAAGCTCACCTCCTACATCCTCCTCCACACTCCAATTCGCCAAGTACGAAATCTTTCCCGCTGCGCCATCTCGAAATGATTGCCTTCGTAAAAGGTCAGCTTTCGTAATCAAACAAGAACGCCAGGTGGAAGCGCGAGCAGATACGCCCCACACCAGTGAACTGCTCCCCGGCGAGGATGAAGATGGCGATGCGGTAATGGACGATAGTATTCATCATCGGATTACAAAAGGTACGATGCGAGCTCACCGTGTGACATCGAATCCGGATGAAGAGCAAGAACATTGATTGGCTGTGTTTCGTGGGTGTTTAGAGTTATCTGATCTGTAGTATATAGAAATACCGGAACTAGTCATGGATTTGGAGCCTTTCGTGCTTGATATAGCTACCACACACTGAGTCGAAGGTCCGCCAATTACGTTGTTCGAGCCTGAGATACGTGATTTGGCGCTATGATAGTTGCTATTAGAATTCACTTCGTCTTTTTGGGTGCACAAATTACGACTTTTCCATTTAGACAGGCCATGATACATGAACATGCACACGTACATATACCGTTAGATCTCCTAGACTAGACAATGAAAATTATTTATCAACGATAAGGCATCTCGAAGCGTGCAACCAATTTTCGATACCTCCCCCGCTTGAACATGTGATGCAATTATGTCTTGTTATCGCAGTATGCTTGGAGCATGCCTAGGTGTCGGCCCGGGGGTGTGATACATCATGACGTGCCTTGAAACAGAAAGTAGTTTTTCATAGCATTTCAGAGGTCATGTAAATCTGTTGAGAATCTTAGTTATCTTGATGTCTAATAAAAATAGCGACGTTCCGAACCTAGTAACTCTATTTCAGCCCTCATCACGCTTGCCATAGGCTATAAATTACAACGAGGTCCCGCTTGCGCATACAACCTCTTAGTCTCCTCCTCGGCTATGTTGCGAAAACTCATTACCCAAATGCGGAATTGATCTCATGCACCCTCCAGGCATTCTTTTTCTTCCCGCCCTACAAGAGAAATTTCTTTCTCGAATAGACAAGCATCACGTGACGCAGAAGCATCATGTACGAATAAATTCTCCCCAAAGATGAGCTCATTAATCATCTAGAGACTGCCGGAAATTTGCACTAGGTTCAAAGAATGATATTGGGTGAGGTCTTGGCAGAGCTGTAGTAGTATCTTAACCACGTCGGGAAAGTGGTGGGCGAAAGTGTTGCCGAGCTTGGTCAACACCCGAGCCGAATGTGGGGGCAAGGGTTTCTAGTATCTATACACATGATACTAGATTTCTGAGGTGGCCGGCACCTCCGACTTCGGGCGTACTAGGATAATCCCAATTCAGCGGGACTATGTAAATGATACGGAACTCTCTTGCCCAGGTGTCTATCCCAAGCATTCACTTCGACGCGCTGTGTTCAAGCGATCTACACACGTCATGGTTACAAGTCCTGTCATCACATCAGTGAACCCCCTCCATGTCGGGCAATTCCTGTTTGTTCGCATAGAGACGGACGGCGAAGTTGTGGGCTGGGGAGAAGCTGGAGTCTGGGGTCACATCGAAGCAGGAGCAACGGCAGTCTCGCGCTTTGCGGAATACCTCACGGGCAAGAATGCATTCGACATCGAGCATCACTGGAACGTCATGCACCGCTTCAGCTATTTCCAAGGCATGGCCATCAATGCCGCGATTTCGGGCATCGACATTGCGCTGTGGGATATCAAAGGGAAGGCATTGGGTGTGCCAGTTTGGGAACTTCTAGGGGGAGCGTGCCGAAACAAAGCAAGAGTGTACGGCCACATATACGAGAAAAACATAGAAGGCATTCTTGAGGAATGCAAAAGAAAAATGGATCTGGGATACACCGCTTTCGGCCACATTAATCCGTTTCTGGACGAGGGACACGATCAGGTTTACTTCAAAACGCACGTCAAGAAGATGCAAGACGCGGCCGATAATGTGCGTCGGATGCGCGAAGTCGTGGGAGACAAAGTCGACCTTCTCATTGAATTACATCGTAGATTGACACCAGCGGAAGCTGTTACTTTCACGAACATGATTAAAGATTATAATCCTATGTTTGTGGAGGATCCTATACGCCCGGAAAACGCAGATTCAATGGCACGCGTTGCAGATCGAATCGCAGTACCCATCGCTACTGGCGAGAGATTTAGTACCATCTACGAGTTTCAAGCCCTTCTGTCTCGTAACGCGGTGGAGTACGTCCGCGTCGACGTCGCTCTATGTGGTGGAATTACCGGCGCAAAGAAGGTTGCAGCGATGGCAGAGGCACACAATGTGCAAGTCGTGCCTCATAACCCACTTTCTCCCATTGGCCTAGCCGCTTGTCTGCAAATTGCCGCCAGCATACCTAATTTCGCCATCCAAGAATATGCAACTGGTTTCGAAAGTGGAGTTTTCACTTCTTCGCTGGATCATCTTGGCAGCAACGTCGTGGATCATGTTCCCAAAGTTGAGAATGGCTTTGTCGACATTCCGACTGGCCCAGGTATTGGTATCAATGTTTTGGAAAATGCTCGTGAGATTCGGCCTCCGTTTAAGCAGTCGATGCGTATGAGGCCACATTACGACGGCTTTGTTGTAGATCAATAAGATTGGATGGGTCAGCCTATTGTTTGAGGAAATTACCCCTTTGTCGGGTAGTGGCAAGATACGTTTTGCAACAAAACAATATCAACTGGTAACTTGTAATAGCTGCTTAAGATAGCCACATTCGAACAAATGCATTCAGTCTAAAATAGCTTAACAGTTCATGTACACATATTCCCAGAGACGTGACTATCCATACACTATGTAATATCTGACTCTTATCTTCTGTGGGGAAGTAGTGAATTGAGAATAACTGAAGTGTATTGAGGTGCCAGGGGGCACCAAGACTATATACGGGAGAGTGAATAGACTATACTACATATGGGTAGCTTCATGGGTAATTAAGGCACGTGAACTATATGTTCACATCTTCCGATTTGTCCCCGCCACGATATGTAATAGACAAGAAGAATAGAGACAGAATTTTAACGAGCTACCGGATCTTTGGGCTGTATGATAATCATCAAATTAATATGTGAGAACTCGGATATTCAACACATATGTTACGTTCTCGATAGACACACCTGGTACTTCTGACATGATGCTATTGAAAGCTGCTCCATCGAAACAAAGTGAGCGCCTTAATTTTCAATTTCTCAGTCTATAATCTGCCATAACAAATATGTTCCCACCATCAAGAAACAAAAATACTTCCCCAGAAAATTTAGTTATAGTATCTGGGAATGATCGGAAGTGTAACATAGTTGCTATGATTTGGCCCGAAGTGAAGATGATTGATCCCTCCGAAGCGTTCTATAGACCTATAGAAAAAGTTAGTTTCGACGATAATTGATTGATCAAGACAGATTGCATACCTCTCACCCCCTTCATGCACAAACGGACCAATACCGGGCGTATCACCGCCACTAATTTCAATGGAGATTTTCTCGCCAGGCAAGACAACAGTATTCGTAGGCCAGATCTCAACATCGACCGGATATACCTCTCCAGGTATGACAGGTAGAACATCGGTAGAGAAATAGTCACGATAAGGTCTGTACTCCCGGTGATTGGGGTGTTCTTTGTTGACCTTTCGCAAGCTTAGTCTTTGGCATCCTCTGGTCACGGCTGCAGCATCGCCAATTGTGCCAGTAAAAACCCGCTCTGTACCGTCGGCGTTCCAGTGTCTCATTATGAAAAACACATCAATGTCTTTGGGAACCGTACCTCCGGGCTTACGGGTTACCGATAAATTGACATGTGCAACTATGTGGCCGGTGATTTCGACTTCTTGCTGAAACGGAGCCGTTGTGAAGCGGTGGCAGAACGGGTTCTCCAAAGTGGTCAAAGCTGGATAGGATAGCCTTTCATGAATTTCGATGTGTGGGTCGTCTGGCGTCCATTTTAAGTCGGGACTCAGATAGTATTTTGTGTACTTGGTGTTGGGCAAGGGCCATTCTGCCGCGTTCGCCCAAGCGTAGATATTTCCCGATGCGGATTCGATACTCTTGTGATCAATGGGACCTTTTCGAGCTTGATACGTGATACGGGGTTGCTGGCCCTTGGTCCAGCCTGCATAGTCATCATCCTTCAGAAAAGCTGAAAGGAAACTCTTCTGTGCCTCGACTTCGACTTCGGAATAGAATGGAAGGTCATGGCGGCCACTTCCGACCCGTAAGAATTTATACCGCGAGCCTGCAAGCATGTATCCCTCAATGTTACCTCGTAAATGGACAACAAGATTGCTCCAGTTTCCAAACGAAAGTAAAGGGACCTCGATATCCTCTAGATTATAGTCTCGTGATGCGAAGTACTCATCGTCACGAAAGAAAGCTTTGAGATTGTCCACGTCTTGATCGGTTCGATTCTGACGCAGTTCCTCCTCAGTGAGATCTCCTTCAATCGTATTCGGACCACGACCATTTTTGGAGCGATCCGCGAGACCATATTGATTCGATCTGACCTGCTTTCCCATCCAAAATTGCAGGAATGGTAATAACAAAATACCGCCATGGCGGCAACGGTCGCGATAGTAGTCGGCCATACCTTCATATGGAATAATGCAGGCAAGACCACGGGGGCGTCTTGCAGCTACTCTCCATTGGCTACCAGCGAAGTAACTGATCCCTAACAATCCTACCTTACCGTTTGACCATGGCTGGTTAGCTGCCCACTCGATCAGCTCGGCGAATGCGTCAGAAGTTGACGCTGACATAGTATCAAGGAAGCCTGGAGATTGACCAATACCAATCTCATCGGCGCGCACAACGACATAACCTTGGGCAGTCCAGTACTTAGGGTCAGGTACTTCGAAACAAGAGTGCTCAGATTGTTGGATAGGATTGATATCATTCCAGGCGTGAGGCAGGAACCTAATTTGGCAATTTAGCTCAATTTTACAAATTCTTGATGGCTCATGATCTTTACTCACTCTCCTGTATGTGTGTCTTTTCCATATGGCCCATATGTCATTATGACGGGTGCACGCTCAGTATTTCTAGGCCTATAGACGTTGCATCTTATTAGACCCTTAACGGAACTAGGTTTAAAAGTAACATTGTGTTCAAAGATATAATCAAACGAAGTTGAGTCGACTGTCGTAATGTCTTCTTTGATTTGAATTGGCATGACTTCGAAGGCTCCACGAGATAGATGGGAAATTTCTTCAACGCCGAGAATGGAAGCTTTTTGAGTCAGTATGACAACGACAAGGCCCTAGAAAAGGTAATGCCCCAGTGAAAGGTACTGATTTCATAGCCGACGCCCTATAAAGCCCACCAGGTCGTAATGGTTGCAGTGGATGGTTTCTCGGGACCTCAACCCAACCCGAGGTCGGCAAAGCTCCGACAGGTTCCGACTTCGGGCCCACACATTAGTACAACAATAGAGATTCCATCTCCGGGTCATGTCCCTTGCAACTGCAGGTCGAAATAATTCCCGAAAAAAAGGTAGACCCATTTCTATTAGGCCCATAAAACTGATGAACGACAGAGAGAGCAATCTATACGAAGATCTTTTTCTCACGCAACAACGAAACCATGGTTCAAATTCTATTGGTTGGAAGTGGTAGTGTCGGCACTGTCTACGCTATGCTTTTGTCAAAAGGAAGGGCAAACATCACATGTGTGTGTCGCTCGAACTATACTGTTGCAGTATCCAATGGTTTCATCGTCCACTCAACGATATTCGGAGAACAGCAGTTCCGACCAACCGTTGCTAAGTCCGTCGAGGATGCTGTTGAAAATAAATCATCTGGGCTTCCATTCGACTTCATTCTTGTTTGCACGAAGGCAATCGGAGATCAAGGAGGTCAGTCCATACCCGACTTGATTTGTCCTGCCGTTACGAAATCGCATACAAGCATTGTAATCATCCAAAATGGACTCGGGGTGGAAAAAATCTATCGTAAATCATTTCCCGACAACACTATCATCTCTGGTGTCACATATTTGCCTACCTCGCGCGTTCAAGCAACCATTTTCTCTCATTCGGAAACACAAAAGCTACATTTGGGACCATATCCAGCAGAGTCAGCAACCGCTGTTGATCGAGAAAACACTGGAGTCTTTGCAAACTTAATAAGAGCAGGAGGAGGTGAAGCTACGGTTCACATGGATGTTCAAATAGAGCGATGGAAGAAACTCATCGGGAATGCGACATGGAATCCCATCTGTGCGCTCTCTCGTAGCCGCGATCTTCAATTTCTTCAAGCCACCCCTGACTTAGCACAAGAGTTTGTTATTCGATCCATGCGGGAAGTTGTTGCCGTCGCGGAAGCTGTGGGCTATGGCAGCTATGTTGATGAGAATGCTATAAAGAAGCAAGTTCAGCGCAGTAATGATCGGGGATGGCCTGGCGTAGAGCCGAGTATGTTAGCCGACATTGTAGCTGGAAGACCACTGGAAGTAGAGGCCATCATAGGTGAAGTGGTTAGAGTTGCGAAGAAGGAAGAGGTAGACGTCCCTAGACTAGAGACACTTTATCTACTTCTCAATAGCTTCAGTAATGTGACTATAAGGTCTTGATGAGATGAATATATTGATCAAAATCTGTTTCTTTCGATGGGTCATGGCATGTATAAATGTTGATTATGAAATGTTCCGAGTAGCGTAACGTCTTGCACCGAAAATATGTGGCGAAGCAAGAAGAAAACAGTCATGAATGATATTTAATAGATAACCGTACATCCCTTTTCTATCTGATAACTTGACCCATCAAACTGAAAACATCACCACTCATTCGCGACCTGATACATGCCATAACCTCGGCCATGTAATCCTGTAGCCCTCGCAATCGAATATCCGTACTGGTGAAGAGAAAGATATGTTAGAACTTTAAACGACACCGCTTTTCGAGATGGATCAGCAAACTTACCTGCAGTAATTGGCACCCACAGAACATGTTCCATAGAAATATCCTCATAGGTAGTGGGCCGCCAACTGCAACCCATTGTGGATGTGCAACCGGGGGCCGATGAGGTGGCATTCGACGGTGTTCCGTTGGCCAGTTCGACGGGTTTGTGTTTGGTTCGCGACCTGTGACTCCATGATTTAATGGAAGAAAGGCCCCATCGGATTCGTCTTCTTGGTTATCTTCTGCTGTATCTGCGAACGGGGAAGCGGCAGTGATGCGATTTTGGATTTGTACGGGCGGGCTTAGGTCTACGGCGGTAATAACTGATTGGGAGGTGAGAGACATCTCAAGCAAACCAAAATCAAAACTCGGATTCCTTTGTTTGATGACTTATTATGTTTGTACGCTGTGAAAATGTAGTTGTCGTGGTAGACCTCCGAACGGGAGGGCAGAACGAACGCAGTCGGAAAATAAGAGGAAAGAGCGCTTCAGAAAACTTAGTCATCTAAACTCACTCGCGTAATCAGATGATTCTACTGCGCATTTACGATCTTCAATCCCCCTGATTGTCTTAATTTCTTGGTAGTGGCTTGGGGCCGGCATTGTTGAGGGGGTGGGGGAACTTTGGAAGTAACCGCCGTGCCGAAGTGGAGAAGAGGACGAATTCGGTTCTCCACGTTCGAAACACTCCATCACCATGTAGCAACAATTGTACTGTGAACTAGACGGGATCTCAGTAAGCAAATTCAGATATTCCTTCTAATAACCTACAGTCGCTTGCTGTGCCACCATCAAAGACTCAAATCAACGGGCATCTCGGGCCGAGTTGACCATCATAACAAAACAACATCTAGCCAGCAGCCTAGCGTTTTAAGGTTGTTACGATTATTTTCATCTTTCTCAGACCAATCATTTCAACCATGCCAGATTCGCAGAGCGCAGTTCTTGCACGTGTCAAAGGTGCAGCGATTGACGGCCGCCTGAGAATTCTCCGGATTCGCCAACAACAATTTCTCTCACTCCACAGCGTATTGGTGCAGCAACGGGAAGCTGCTCTTCAGGCAATTCAGAGCGACGACAATTGCTCCCTAGAAGAGGCTTTGATCGTGTATGGCAGTTCGCTCATTGAATTGCGCAATCATTATAACGCTCTCGATCTTCCTACAGATTTGGAACAGGAATATCGCATAGCCAAAAAGAAAAGTAATGAGGACAGGCGTACGCCAATTGCCATCACATACATTATCCCTGGAAAGTTCACACTATTTTTTAGTGTTCTATCTCCTTTGTGTGCTGCTTTGGAAGCTGGAAGCTGCGTGATAGTGGAGGTATGTTTTCTCAGTTGCGTTCGTTTGCACAACAAGAATCTGGCTAAGTTGTTCTTCGCTCTTTGATCAGTTACAAAACACGATATTGAAAACGCCGAAATTATTGCAACAAATCATCTTCGAGTCCCTCGACCGAGAAGCATTCGGCATTGTCTCCGCTAGAGCACCTGTCAAGTATCTTGCTCACTGCGTCGTTGTTGATCAGAATACCGACCTCACGCTAGGCGGTATCTCCCCTCGGCGAGTACTATCCTCACCTGCACATCGAAGTATCGCTGTAGTGGATCGCACGGGAGATGTCGAGTTGGCGGCAAAAGAGATTGTGGCCTCACGCTCTGCTTTTGGGGGCGCTACACCATACGCAGTTGACTTAGTGATCGTGAACGAGTTTGTTCTAGAGCGGTTCAACACAGCGGCTGCTCGAGCATTGAACGAAGTTCGAGAACGGGAAAAGGCGAAAGGAGCGCGTGATATGGAGAGTGAACCGAATAGACGCATCAAGCTTTCAAATAGCAAGATAATCAGTGAAGCGGAAAAAGATGACAACGTGAAGTGGGTCGGCGGCGACTCGAATCTGGGACTTTTGCAGGTTCTCAACAGGTACTTAGTTCCCCTGGTACTCTACTACAATCCTATGTATTAGAGAAAACATTCTAACATAGCACGTGCGTAGAGATCATCCACTGGCCAGGAGTAGACTGACCTCCTCTCGCGTCGTTTTTGTACATCCAACTACCAGTCTAGACGATTCGATCGACCTTCTGAGTACCGATCACCAGCAGGAAATCCCAATTGCAGCACTTTATCTATTCAGCGCTGACCGAGAGGCGAAATATCTTTCGCAATACATCGCCAACCAGGCTACCTACGTGAATCATATTCCAGCTCAGCTACTCAGTAAGTAGTCATCCAACTTCCTGTATTATTCCCAGTTTCCACTAACCCATCTGAAGTTGGCCCTAGAACACCCTTCGACTACCCAATCAATCTCCAACAACGCTACACACACGACATGTTCGAGATCCCTAGTCCCCAAATAGTGCCTAGCGCAAGGTCTCATCTCACCTCTACCATCCTGAAGAAAGCAAGCTTTATAGACTCCATTGCGCGAAAGCCTTTGAAAGATATGGGACAACCGCCATCGGGGGCATGGGGCTTTTTCGAGCAAGGAATAGTGATTGGAGCTTTCACTTACCTACTCCCGATGATCGGGATAACCATTACAGGTTTTGGATACGTATTGTGGAAGTGTTATTGGAATATACGCGGGTAGTGCTGTCATATAAACAGTAGAATATTTCCTTTTGGTTGGAAGTAGGGATGCGTGGTGGTTTGCTATGCAAGACTACTATAAGACATCTAATGCAATAGTTCGTACTTCAGAACCTTCAGAGAATGAACACACTTGGCCCTATTGACTTCATCCCAGTAAACCAAAGATGCCTATGAACGTGATGCTCCTGATTTTGTACAGAATCTGATCATTATACTGCCCTGAACTTCATAATATCTGAGCAACCTTCGCGATCTCTTCCATCAAGCGTGTAGTACTTTCGACGAGTGTAGACTGAGCTCCATCCCTAGCATTCAGTGGTCTTCTCAAAAGCGCAATCGCGACATTCATAGTCGCATTGGCGTCCTCGACCAGGCAAATTGAGCTTCCGTCCGCGGGAGTCAGAAGCCCACCAGGTCCAGCCTTAACTCTTTGGAGTGCGGGCACACCCTCTGACACGGTAACGAATTTCCGCACCGCATCATCATCTTCTCCATCAAGCCATACAAGCAGGCCTAATTCCAGATCCTGCTCCAGGGGCAAAGGCAAGCATTGAGACTGCCGACGAGCCTTCATTAAAATTCCGAAGACCCAAAATGTAACGCTAGCCTGATACACTAGCATACAAGACAGGCCGCGTAAATGTCTGGTCGATAATGCTTTAGCGGCTTTATACACTTGTCCGGCGTGCCAGATGCTTTGTCGCGCTTCTCGAGTCTGAATCCAACCCTGCAGCACGGGATATATACGTCGAGCTTCTTGTTCACCCTCCCGACCTGCAAACGCCTGGAGCCCCCGTAATGGAGCCAGTAAAGCCATGCTGAGGTATTCTAATAGGAGCAGAGCTTCAGTGTACTTCGGTGTATTCCATGCTGGGTGGGCTTTCAATCTTCTGCGCAGAACGTTTAGACTCTTCAGTAGTGTCTCTCTTCGTACAAGTAGTTCTGAACTAGGGGCTTCGTATACAGAACCATTTGACGGCGACCAACTCGACTGTAATGTGTCTGACAGCTGCAGGTATTCCCAAATCAGCCTCCAGAACGCATACAGGGCGTAAAAGCTGGCCCTCAGGCCAAGGTCCGTATCTGCGTGGTATCCTTCGCTCATGGTTATCCGGACCACGTCGGTAAGGGTGAAGCAACGTGCTGAGAGATCTCGGTTGCGATTCAAACATTCTGTTTTCCATTGCTCGGCGGTTGTGGCGCGCCACAACGAGTTTGGCTCGGGAAGGGGAATGCGCATTTCAGCATAGGACATCAGTGGATCTACATGATTGATCATAGATATTTGCATGTCGAAGAGAAAGGCCCGATATATGAGCCTTTTAGTACTCGTCAAAACTATGTCAGATCGCTATTTGGAGGGAACATACCGTTTCTTAGTTTCTTGACTGATCCACTGTTGCCATTTGCCATGAAGTGTTTCACTTTCGTCCTCAATTTCGGGATATATGCACTGGTACTGTTCTCTTCGAAGCCAGCGAGCGCGCCGAATGATCTAGCAGAAGGCTGCTGCATCAGTATGATCCGATGACTGGGCCACTCTGGGGATATATTAACTCACTGTAACGACTAACTGATAATTACCTTCCCCGATTTCCATTTGCCGCTTATTCCCACTCCATATTGATATCGACGCTTGTGTGACTATGAATCGTCAGTGGAGGTTCGATAAGAATGAGACTATATGGAATAGGTAGGCCGACTTACTCCAACCGTGGAGCAGCTGCACATCTCTTGACGTAGCGTTGTCGTGTGTCAACTAATAAGCCGATTAGACATTTCATTCTACATATTTTCAGCAGTCTAAGCTGTATATTGTTGTCTTACGCGATCAATAATAGCATAGCGTAGTATGTCCGGCATAACATACCCGAACCGTTGCACCGTGTCGTGGGGCGTCAGGCATGCCCCTATTGCGATTATTGCAGCTAACAGCTCATCTTTGATAGTATCTATCGAGAAAGTTGGAATATGGAACCATTCTAGTGTTTCTGTTTGCTGTGACTCAAGAAATCGATGGAGCAAATGGTCCAAGAATGGCTCGGAAGGAAATGTTGGAGCAATTTTTATCCACTGTTCCTTGTCGCAATGCTGCAACAAGAGTGAAAGTAATCGATTTCGGTCACTATGTCTAAGTATTTGAGATGACTGCGCCTGCGCATTTGATGAGCTCCTCTCATAGTTTGCACACTCCGGAGGTAAAATTAACTTCGTCGTCTCCGCGGAAAGGCTGTCTTGATGTGTCGGACCCCAATCCCATCCGGAGGCCTTAAATGCTTGTGTTGCTGCTGTGCATACCATTTGCTCAAATGATGAAATCATTTGAGATCCGCGTGACTCAAGTTGCGTAAAATCGAAATGCTCTATACCAAAATTGTGCGAATTCGGGTGTGGAAAGGTCATAAAATCTCCAAAAGGATGGTTTGACGCCATAATAGAGTTCCAAAAATCCATGTTGTTATTAGGTCCGGTTTCGGCTCTAATAGGGATAGGGGATGCTGCTCTAGAGCCAAGTATGTCTCGAAGGATTTCAGTGTAACCCCGAGCGGAGTCATTGTATTCAATATTGCATTGAGTCTCCGCTGAATGGTTATCGGCATCCAAAGGCATCGTGTAATCTGGATTACCTTGTTGTTCGCCCGACAGTATACTCGAATCTTCTGGCACATGCTCCAACAAAGTCGGAGGGGTCGTTGTACCGAAGCTCTGTGTGACATCGACATTTTCATTAGTTGAATGAGTGACATTAATGGATGATGGCTGTGAGTATACTGAATCGGTTACCAGAGGATGCTGCTAGGTCTAGTTAGTCTTGTCACTGTCGTCGCTAACTATTGGGGATGCTTGAAAGTGCACTGTACTTACTTCATCCAAGGGCAAATTTTGCTTCATAATCTCTGGATCGCCATATTCACAGGGAATATCTCTTTGCACGCATCGAACGCATGGCTTTCCATCACTGCACTTCAGCTTAGATGCCGCACACGTTCGACAGGCTTGAGATACTCTCCTGCCAGGGCGCGACTGTGCACGCTCAGATCGCGACTCCGAGCCCTTCCGCGCGTGCTGGGCTGTGTGTCGCTTAACCAGATCGCTGTGGTAGTTTCAACATGGTGCTCATAGATTTATATAAATACTAATGTAACAAAGAATATGCACAGCCGACTTACGCTCGCCCGAATTCCTTGCCACAAATGCGACATGGGTATGGCTTGTCTCGGGTATCTACATCGCCCGGCAGTTAGTACTGTGTAGTCAGGCTCGGAAAGTATTTAGCAGCCTTGGAGGTAATGGTTGTGATGCTTACGGCTTCGGACATGGCGAGTGAGATGGTCGACTCTAGTGAAGACGCGTTGGCAGTATGAGCATTGAAAGGGTGATGGACTGCTTGTTTGAGCAGATGACGACAGATCACCATTGGCCATGTCTTTATCGGACGCACAGAAAGGGGTTTTCCGAATCGAGTAGATATGTATATGCCATGCAGACTACTTCGGCCAAGCAATGTGTGATGTAGGAGCAATGAAGAAACGAATTGTGAGTGCGCATCTCCCGAGGTCTATAGTTATACCTAAGCAAAACAAGTTCGGAGCGGAGAGTCGGCAAATCGGTCATACTTTCCAAAGTTACCCAGCACGCCTAGTTAGCTTGGGCACTAGTTAAGCACTTCACACTTCCAGTGGCGATGCGGGGTAGGCCTGGATAATCACAATACACTTGCACTGTACAATAAGTAGTTTGTTTTTTGCGACTCATCTTCACACCAATTGAAATATCCGAATTTGTCTGTTTCCATTGTACGAAGTAGAGAACTACTGACACTAAATTTCCTGTCCGTCATCTAATTTCGCTAAACAATCTCGAATTCCCGTGTACGAAAAGTTGTATTGTAGATTTTTCCACATCGTTTCTGGGCTCTTTTTCTCATGCACGTCACGCGTGATGGCCTGAATTTTGGAAGCACGCACCCGACGCACTCGGTCAAAATCGTACAACACTTGCGAAACTGATTTGCGAGTCACTGACTGGTCGATGAACAAGCTAAGGCCCTCGCCGTCCTCGATAGCTTGAGACGCACCCTGTCCTTGATGAGGTGTCATTGCGTGGGCTGCATCACCTATCAACACAGTCCTCCCTCTGAAGTACGTTGGCAAGGCCTCGTGGTCCCTTAACGGCCACAACTTGATGTTTTCCGCCTTTCTGTCAGAGAAATCAGAGTTAAGTCCCGAGGCTACACGTCTGTTGATTCGAAAGAGACAGGTTGACTTACTCAAGAATTGGTCGCACGTAGAAATCGCCAAATACCCTCAGTAGATCCTCCTTAGTTCCTGGAGCGGACCAGGAATCCGTCGTAGGTAGGTCTATGGTCGAATCCTGAGCAATACAGCCTACATTCAGTAATTCGAGATTCCGGCACGGGTACGACACAACTGATCGCCGGGATCCGTCTGACGCGATGCGAATATTCAGTTCTATCTTGTTTGGCTCATTGATAAGTGGAGCATCGGGTGTCACTCGATTGACAATGTCGCGTGGAATAACGAAGCGAAACATGGACGCGCCTGAAGGCTGAGCCTCGGTGTCTTTTTCCAGAACTTGTGATCTGACAATGGATTTGATCCCATCTGCACCTTAATCATGCCTACGTTAGCTAACCACATTCTAATTCAAACAACCAGCAATGTTATGGGTGGAGTACCTATGACCAAGTCCGATTGAATCACCTCTCCATTTGCTAGGTTGACATCGCCAGACTCAACATCAACACCGACGACATTTGCACACCAGATCAACTTAGCTGGTGATCCAGAAAGACCAATTTCATCTGACGGGCCCGCTGCCATTCTCAGAAGCTCGTTCCATAGATCAATTCTGTGTACAACATGCCAGTCGCTACCAAAGAGTCCCTTTATGTTTGATACGTCTTGTTCGCTGATGAGTGCACCCTCATGATTCAGCGTGCGTACTTTTCCGAGTGATAATGTACCGCATCGTTTTGGATCCCAGCCGTATTTATATAGCCATTTCGTTGCATTTGGGCCTGGCGTGACGGCGGCACCAACTTCGTTCCCTCCTCCTGATTTCTCCAAGATAGTGACATTATGTTTCTCTCTTAGTACTCGTGCGGCGAATAGTCCTGCAATTCCAGCACCGATGATCGTGATATTCAGTCCGGAGTTCTGCGTCATCTTCCTGTGGGCTTGAATGAGCGTATGTGAAAGCGAGTCGATTCTACTTTTGAAAAGGATATAATGGAACGTTAGATCAAAAGTGCAACGTTGTCTACGTATTCCAAAGAGCAGTTATTTATTGTTGCAGAAACTACTTCTCTGATCATAAACAATAGATATTCGACCACTCAATTGGTCATGATGGACCAGGATCCGAGTAGTTTTGCAGCCGTCTGACCTAATTGCACCCCAGATCGGCTGCGAGCCGAAGCAGCCCCACTCCACATTCTGTTCCGACGCATTACAGAGCGCCCGACATGCCCTTATACACAATACGCCTTTAACAAATATTATGCGTCTAGTGAGTAAATCTTTCGAGGCTTTCGCTTTTGACATCGTACATCAACTCCATAATTTTAGGGATAACTCAATAGAATGAGAGCACGATGTTTGAATACAAGTGCGCTAATCAATCTAAAGTGTTGACTATAATTCGCAATACAATGCAAGTAAAGTACTGAAACCATCATAATGTTTTCAATCCCATGATAATGTAGAAGTAAGCGAAAGTCTCGGTGCGAGGTAGCTTTATTTATTTCCAATATCGTGTGCTAACAGCCTTGGCAATCCGGCCAGGTAGACGATTTAAACAGTATAAATAACACCCATACAGCAAAATGTTGTTACAGTTTCCGGATACGGCAACGGCAAACAGAATTGCGACGATGTGCCTTCGTGGCAAAGAAACCGTACTAATCTCGGGAATCCACACTGTGCGGAGGCTGCATAACCAGTACCAAGGAACGTCTCGGGATGCGGGTGACATCTACCGAAGCTTGTGTTTAGCACTTTTGGCACCCCTATTCGGGACCACATATCTTCACGCTCGACCGACCACCCCATAGCAAGGTTCCTTTGGTAGGAAATGCCTCTAAACTGCGGGGTTGAGTAGGTCGCGGGTGTCAAGTGGAGTGAGAGACGCTCAAGGAACAATTTGATCGAGCGAGAGCCGCAATGCCGAATTTCTCGAAATAATCCTAGGCAGCTAAGTGTCAGGAAAGTTTATCTAATAACACCGAGATCACCGAAACATTGGAGCATAACTGATTACAGCGTAGAAAAAAGGCCACACAGACAATTATGGCAGGTAGGTCATGGCCAAAGAACTTGAACCAAATACTCTCCGGAATTTCGCATTAAAAACTTATCACTAGCAGATCTAGCACCAGTACACTTCCTTTCCCATGGTACGACCATGCTACTAGGAGAGGACTCGAGGATAAGAGATTTCTGGAGGAAGCTGGGAAGAGATGCATTGAAACATGACGTCAAGGGTGTCATTATAATGGTACGTACCAAACGGTACGGCTAAATATCAAATGCCTGATTTTGCTGAACAGGGCGCACACTGGAATGCGGAAGGCAGGACGGTCAGGGTCGCAACAAATCCTTCACCAACGTTCATGCCCCTCGCCAACACCGATGCAAAACACTGGGGAAACTGGAAGCCCAACCCTGATCTCGAAACTAGCCGCAAAGTCATCAAGATGCTCAACACAGCAGGTATTGAAGCAGAAGAAGATTCCCGGTTCGAATGGATGATCGATACGTTCCCCGTACTCATCGCGATGTTTGGGGATCAATGCCCTCCCACAACAATAATCTCACAAAACTCATACTTCGATCCTTTTTTCCACACTCAGATCGGAACAGCACTTCGCACATTACGGGGGAAGCGCTATCTGCTAATCGGATCCGGCGGAGGCACGCACAATCTTTATCGGGCTGAATGGAAATACATGCTTAAATACAAGGATAACTTTGCTATGGAGAGCCCCCCTGATAGGGATAGTATCGAGTTCCGTCAGTCATTAGAGGATGTTATCTGCAAGAACGGCGGGGGACCTGAACTACGCCGCGGCCTGGCGAGACTGATGAAGAATCCATATTTTCGCGAGGCACATGGTACGGATGAGCATTACGTTCCAGCGTGTTTTGTCGCTGGTGCTATTGGAGATGAAGAAGATCGCGGAGCAAAGGCCACGCTTGGAGCAGAAGCTTGGGAATTGGTAAGTTCCTCGCTTCATTTCTCTTTGAATTTGGTATACTAAACTCCACCAGAGGACTCAGTGCGAATCTCAATTCACTATCGGAGAATGGCCTCAGACATGGAGAAAAACTACTCCATCATGCGAATGCTAATGGCCAGGTTCAATATTGATAAAGCGAATAATTTTTGTTTCCCAGATTAATCCGTTTTATGTTTCACGTACATTATTACAAAATACTTAAAATTTGGAAAGCGAGAACAACGTATGCGACTTTGGGAAAAGCTCGGACAGAAGTAAAGCCTTCACGCTGAGGAAAAATTGAGCAGGGTTTTCTGCGTGTGGTCTGTTCCCGCTCAATCTAGATGGAGTGCGTTGAAGTATGCCCAAGCCTCTGCTAGCACTAACTCTTATTGGTGCGAATTAGGTAGAGGTTGTGCTGCACCCTTAAGATAGTATTTGATAACTTCTTACGCCTGTGACACTAGTGACGACACAGGGACTCGCATCTCTGCAGAACATCATAATCAACCAAGCTGCCTATAGTCTTGATGAGAGGAGTAAATGTAGCCTGCAGAAGAACGGTCAAAAGCTGTTGAAGGCTGCTTACTTAGCCTTTTCCAATGCTATCCTTCAGTGAGACCAGATCTGATTCCTTACGAAAATCAACGATGAGGCTAAGGTCTGACGGTCAACCAGGGCTGATATACTGGGGAAGGCGAAGGTCATGGGCTTTAACGAGCTTGAACAAGCGTGCTGAGGAAGACGCGGCGAAGGCAGAAATCAAAGTAAAGCGTGGGCAGAAGCGTGGACGGAAGCGTAAGGGTACCGCTAAAGGAGAAGAGCCACAGGCTAAAGTGGCAGGACACAGTGAAAGATATGTTGAAAATCAGGTTGCGTTATCCTCATCATGGAGAGCTGCTGAGGCGCCAATAATTTACAATAGGACAGTGTGAAGTAATAAATCAATAATAGAATGAGTTTTATAGGTAATTACATGCATTATGACTCTGAAATGTTCTGGAAGACGAAAATCTGGCTAAATCCCGTCGGTTAGGTCGCTTGAGATTGTCTTTCGTTTCACTAAGTTCGTCAAGATAGTCCACGCGTTGTACTCTAACATAGCAAACCCAATAATTCTAGAGGCACCTCAATCCTCTTGTTTAAGAACTGCCTCCATAATCGTAATTCTCGTAAAAGTCTTTCTTGAATCCTATTTCCGAGCATCCAACTTGGTCAGAGTCTACAGGAAACGTGCCGATTCCTCCCCACTGTAATCTCATCACTTCCATTTCATCACCGCTCCACGCCCCAGCCTCTTTCATCTTCTCTTGGCTCTCCGTAAATCCTCTTGCCTCCAAGTACCCTTTCTCAGCCTGTGATGTCCCAGTTCTGGCAAATGCGCTCCAGTAGTCGACGATCAACCTCGCAAACTGAGTGTCATGCGTGTCGCGATCCTTCCATCCCTGTTGAAGGATATTCCCGAAGGTGTATGGAATCTCGCCACCGTGACACTTGTAATACTCCTTGTGTTCCGGATCGTCGTTGTCGCGGCCACAAATCACACGAGCGGCATCCGTCCAGCGCGCAGGTTGGTACGTGCGATTAAATTGGAACTCGTAGACAGCATTAAAAACTCCGTTTTTCACAGAGGAGAAGGCGAAGGCGTGTGTAAGACAAGCAAATAGGCCGTCTGTTGAAAACTTCGAACTAGCATTGAAAACAGCGGCTATCTTTTCGGCTTCGGTGTATGTGGACCATAGCGGAGAGCGCTCGGGCGCGTATGAAGAATTCGCCAGATGAGCTAGAGGAATACCAAGAGCAGCGGAAGCTCTTTGCAAATTTACTGTGAATTTTGATGTATCCTGTGGGAAATTATAAGACCATTCGTCACGGACGTAGCCAAACATGACGGGGATTTTGTGAGGATGAGCAAGGGGTCCAGAGAGAGGAACGCCACGGTAGGGTATAAGGCGGCCATCTCGAGTTGGATAGCTGGCCTGTGTTCTTCCAGACTCGCTCCACTTTAACGGGTCGTAGTTCCTCATGCACTCCAACTCGTCCACCACTCCGTCACAGCCACTCTCTTTCAGAACCTTCTTTGTTACCCTCTCATATACTACTTTTGGAGAATCGAATGCAACACCGAAGCCAGCTGATCCAATTTCGCCTGGTCCACTTTGCATTATAGCACCGGCGAACAAACCTTCCGCCTCTGGAATAGCTAATAGCGTTCTTACGTTTACTGCGCCTGCACTCGAACCCCAAATTGTGATCCTCTTTGGGTCTCCCCCAAAGTTCTCGATGTTTTTTTTGACCCAGCGTAATGCCGTCAGAATGTCCGAGATGGCGTAGGTACCGTTGTGGACCCCATCGTTAAAGGTCAAGAATCCGAGATTGCCTACTCGATAATTGAATGATACCACTACGACATCTCCTCGTGACGCGAGGTTTCCGCCCTCCTTTTCGGGGTCTGTTGCAGTGCCTGCAGTATTCGCACCGCCGTAAATCCAGAACATGACGGCTTTCAACTTCTTCCTCTGCGTGAATTCCGAGGATTTGGCGGACAGGTATGGCGTCCACACATTCAGAAAGTGGCAGTCCTCGCTCACCTGCGGCCATCGATCTTCGATGGGTTGGAGACACCCCGGACCGTACTTTGTAGCGTCCACAGACCCAGATCCTTCGTACAAAGTTGTATCTGTGAAGCGCTCAGCTTTTAGCGCGAAACGGATCCCACGGAACTGGAAACCATAGAAGTCGCGGAATCCAGTGATATTTTGGCTTCCGGATTGTACGGTAACTTGGAGTTCAGGTCTCGTGTCAGTCACATTGAACTGGGAGATTGGACCTGAGTTTGTGCACAAGCCTGGGCTAACTCCTCGGCATGGTTTTTGTATCAATGTCCCATTGATGGTAATCGCGTTACAAGCGTCGAAATTTTTGGGGGAAAAAACCCAGTATTGGGTAGAACCGTTATGTGCATCGACGTACGCTGTGTAGGACAGAGCATTATCCAGACCAAGAGAGAAGTTGGAGGTCGAGGGACTCCAGACCCTCTCGTTCAATGATGCACAGCGCTGGGCAGCAACTGCATAGGTAGAAGGAGGGACGAGAATAGCGCCCACGGTACGAGTAGTGAGGTTTGCTGGGTCAATTAGTTATGATGAACTTGAATTGTGAGAGAAGTGAGTGTGTGCAACCAACTTACCTGCAAGATCATTATCGCTCAAAATTGACACAGTACCTAGAGTCTTTATGTGAGGTACGGCAGCATTGACCCCAGCTAGTGCCACCAAACTCGTTGTGAGAGTAATGGGAATATTGTTGAGGTGGATCATGTTCCCAATGGCTGTGCAAACAGTTGCTTCTTGTTGCTCTTTTGATGCTTATAACGCCAGCAGGTTCTTCCCTAACGCACGAGAGTAACCATTTAGATTCTTGACGTTTCAAAGTCTTTATATACACACAGGAATCCGGGAAACCGGTCCTGTCTTTAGGCTAATGTGAACCACATTTAGTTTTGGTCATAAATCCTTCCCATTCGCGTAAATCCCCCACAAGTAGGACAATCCTATACCTTGACGGCGACGGACAAATTAATTCAAGTATCCTTCTGCATTAGATGATTATAAGATTTTGTCTCATCTCAAGATTTCTGCCATTATTGAAAACACTTGGTACAGGATACCAACTCATGTATCTTTCCAAAGAGAACCCAAAGCAAAATTCATAGGTCGACATGGGAATGCTGAACACAGTGTATAGAGAAATTCATGTTTCCGAAATTCCGGTATCCATCTATCCGATCCGTATCGTTGGTTACTGGCCCCAATCAGAGCCCTCTTCTATTCCACGAGTAAGCCCACGTAGTGTGGACTAGTCCGCTGCCAAGAACTCGGACAAGGTTGACATCGAATCTGCCTCGTTTTCTGTGCCAAAGGGAAAGAATGATGGAGGGCAGACGTTGGAGTGCTAGCAACGACGGCCCGGTTCTCCAATCCTACAAAGATATTTGCGCTAGGGCAAGGCATTTATCTAAATTTATCTATCAGATTCGTGAATCAATACAGTTACACAAGGTTGTTTCCCACACCCTTTTTCCCTAGTAATACTACCAGATTTAAATATTTTAGTCCTCATGCAGTTCCTTGATATTTTTAAGAGCGTTTCTATGAACACAAATAAATTACTCTCTTTGTAGTGTAACACCCTCTGCTTATGTTTATTTAGAATTAATATTGTAATCATGTGTCTAAGTAACAAAAAATAACCCTTGAAAAACTAAGAGATTTTATTTAGAAATAAAGGTGTTTCTTGTTAACTTGTTGCTAATAGGGGGGGGAGCAACTGAATTTCTTGTTTAACTGCACTAATTCACGAATCCAATAGATAGTAACGCGCACGTCAGCGCACTTCCCGATTCGGAGTTCTGTTCGTTTACCTCTTTGCAGGCAATAAAATGCTCGGGGGCTGAGCAATCCTCTAAATATTCTAAGCGAGCTCTGCGCTTTGCTTCCTAGCGCACTTTTTGAGATTAATTCTCTTCAGAAGAATATTTGTTACTTAATTTTCCTATATGTTTCTGTAAGAAAAATCGAAAACATTTGAGAGAAAAACTATTTATCTAAGGTAGTAAGAAAACACACTCTACATTAAAGTGTAAGGATATTTTCATTCTGTATTCGTTGCCCTAGAAATAACACCTAACATATGCATCCTGCCATTTATCAGGTTACGCTACAGCGCAAAGCTAATCCCTGGCAAGTTATATTATCTAAAGTAATCAGCAGTATCGTGAATCTGTGTCCTCGCAGGTAAACATAAGGAAACACGGAAGGATTTTTGATATGCAAAATGACCTGTTCGTCCCGTCAGCTCTTCCTATTTGCTTCAATTAAGACAAAGTTATTTGCAAGGCTGTGAGAATGATAGGAACCGCTCATATATGTTATTTCGATGTGCGCTGGCTATAAATGTTCAGATTAGTGTAGTATAAGTATAGTATTAGATATCTTTAGCCACAATGAGACAGCAGATTTACCTTGAGCATCTATTAGATTCGTGAATCAGTGCGGTTACACAAGAAATTTGTTTATTATCACTTCCCTATTAGCAATTAGTAAAAACGAAACTGTATTATTTCTTAATAAAATCTCTTTATTTTCCTTAAAAATAAGCCTTTATTACTTTAGGATACGACTGTATTTGTATAATACAATTAGTAGAAAAAAGGTGTAGAGATAAGTTAGAAGAAACTTATGTTTTTAAGGAATCCCTCTAAAAAGTGCCACAGACCTAAACAGGGTCTAACAACTTTACAATTAGTAGTATTCCTAAAAAGAAATAGGTGCAAGGACACATATAGTAACCTTGTGCAACTGCACTGATTCACGAATCCGATAGATGACATCAAGGCTAGTCCATAATAAGCGGTGTTGCAAGGGTGGGGTATCAGAACGTCGCTTCAGCAGGCTTCAGCCTTCAGTCTATCCCATCTTTTCCCCGCATTAACTCTCTACTCTGCAATGCTACAATCATGAACAGTCTACCTAATATCGTGGCAGGTAGTCCCGCGAAGTCATACATCCATATTCCGTTGGAGTCGATAAACCACATTCGTCTCCTTGAATTGCTTCCAGCCCAACAGTCTGATCAGCCTCTTGAATGCACTTTCCGACAAGACAAGCTCTCGAATCTAATGGATCCTTACGATGCAGTCTCATATACCTGGGGCGTGCCGTCTTTCTGCTGTACATTGCGATGCGTCGAACATGACTCTTATCTTCATATTACGAAGAATCTTGATACTCTCCTGCGACGTTTTCGAGACAAGTTCCACACTAAGATACTCTGGGTCGACGCTGTGTGTATCAATCAACAAGATGATGGCGAGAAGAGCAAGCAAGTACCCTTGATGAACCAAATTTACCGATTTGCTTCGAAAGTATTGGCTTGGCTGGGCGAAGGCGGCATAGAGGAAAAAGCGATTCCTTATATTCATGGTCTCTCTCGAAGGGCCCGACCTGATCAAATAGTGCTATCGCCAATATCACCGCCCACCGTCGAAGATCGTTCAGTGGGGTTTGAAGACATAGGAAATGACTCGGAACTCATGATTATTATGAACAGCTTCTTAGCGCTGACATGGTTTCGTCGAAAATGGGTGATCCAAGAAATTGTTCTGAATACAGAACTATATTTGCACTACGGCCAAAGTTCAATTTCTTGGTTACGCTTCATGTCAACCTTGAAATATATTGAGAAGAAGACTCCTTCCGGATTCCAGCTGCAGAGCTTTAGTTCTGCAAAAGTACTATACAACCTCTGGAAACAATGGTCTTTTACCTCAGCCCCAAAAGGAGTAAGGGAATTCAGAGTTGACGACAGTATTGACAAGATCATGGCCACGCGACTTTCTCTTTCTAGTGGCAACTTGCTACACTTGGTAGTTGCCTTTGAAGATCATTTGTGCTCTGACCCAAGGGATAAAATCTATGCGTTGGGTGCTTTAGCTGGTATACCTTTACGCACTTACCCAACCATTGTTGACGGCATATATTGGGAAGAATTGGCGTCGGTTCCGTCGAGCCGTAAACCAAGACTCGATTCCATTGCACCAATGGAAGACCATCCGTTCATCATTGATTACAATCAGAGCGTCGGTCAATGCTACAAATCCTTTGCGGCCTCAGCAATCTCAAGAGGCCACGTAGTTTGGATATTGGCTCAGGCTTGCGAACGTACCCATCAATGTTCCAAGCATGAAATTCCGAGTTGGGCGCCAGATTGGGAAATACCGAGCCGAGATACTTCCATCCTCACTCATCAGGTCGATATGAGACCTCTTGAAATAAATGATCAGTCACTTACATTAGTCGTGCGAGCAAAAGCACTCGTTTGGGGTACTGGGCATCATTTTGTGTCCATTGCGAGGAGCGTTGTTTACTCGCGCAGTTCTTGTTTGGTGTTTAATCATCATTCATTGGAAGCATTAGTCGAAACAGTATTGAATCCAGAATCTCAGGCCCCAATTTCTCATCGGTTTTACTCGAATCTAATAGGGGAAATGACACGTATGCCCCCGGACTATTTGTCACTTACGGTCCATCCGGAAACGATGAATAAAACTTCGTGGAAAGATCTAAATCGATTATCATTCAACGCAATACCCTGGGAACAACGCCATGACTTCTCGACGATTATGAATTATATGACTGAGAAAGCTAACCGGACTATATTTCTGACGATCCCTTTTACTGATATTCTGACTATAAGGCCTGTTTACAAAGGTTGTTATTTTGGTTTGTGTTCATGTGTTGTGGAGGCAGGTGATCAGGTCCTGGCTGTTGAAACCTTGGGTGGACACATTCTGAGCTCTCTCATCTTGCGACCCGATGACGAAAGTACAAGTGGATTTGACGGGTCTCCTGGATATCGTCTCATCGGGAATGCTGTCTTGTTACCACTGATATTGCTGACTAAAGATAGTGATTGGGCAGTCTTATCACCTATTTATCAGAGCTATGGAGCAGGGAATATGAATGGATACATGGGAACGGGAATTAACTACTCCGGTAATGTAGATATAAAATTACGTTTGGTGTAGTTGTTTCTAGTACATACCTTTCAGCTTTGTAAACAAGTTCGTAAAAGTCTTTCCAATTAATCAATCGTCCAGGGAGAAACAAAATTGATGAATCAAGTAGGTTGTGTGAAGGTTGTTCATGCATGTCTATCTTCGAATTTTGAACTGACGTTGAGCCTTGGAAAGGGATGTCCATGTGGCTCACGACTTGACATGCAACTAAAACTAGAGCGGAATCTTGTTCATTAGAAATTATACTATGTGCGGCGCTTAATTTGGTATAAGCCCGATGTCATGAATTAATTGAGATTAGAAAAGAAAGAATTTGCCTTGGGTGCTGTGAGGTCGAAAGTGGGCTCAACGCACAGACTTAGAGCTAAGGACTAATTTAGCTAGACCGTAGTGAAACTAACCTTAACATCAAATGCGAACCGAACCACCCTTCAATCCATCAATTCCTTCATCAAAAACATGCGATGCGAAAAGTGGTAGTAACAGGTCTTGGGTTAGTGACACCATTAGGTGTCGGTAAGCATAAGTTTCTGTGTCTTTTTGGGAATTTTAACCTCGAAGACTAATTATTACAGGGGTCCGTCAAACCTGGAGCCGCCTTCTGGATGGACAATGCGGCATCGTATCCATAAGGGATAGAAGCCCGCAGTTTGCACTTCTTCCCAGTCAAGTTGCTGCTGTGGTTCCAGAGGGCAAAAAAGAAAATGGCGAATGGAACTCCAAGGAGCTCTTGAAACCGGCAGTAGGTTGAAAATGAGGATTGCGCAGTTGGATATTACTAACATGTCAAAGGATGAACGTCGGATGGCTCGCTTTGCCCAATATGCTATGATAGCGGCAGAAGAAGCGCTGAAGGATGCTGAATGGGCACCGAGCAAAGAAGAAGATCTGGAATCTACAGTTTGTTATCAATGTCCATCTTAGATTTAATCTCTGACCAGTCTCTTAGGGTGTGTACATGGGCTCAGGCATTGGCAGCCTCGATGATGTGTATGAAACTACAATTGCATATGAGAAAGGAGTAATTTTAATATTTCATTTTCTGTTTATACACGCTAATGTTTTATAGGGATACAAAAAGGTCTCGCCACTGTTTGTTCCAAGGCTCTTGATCAACCTGGCGGCAGGTCACGTCTCGATGCGATTTGGCTTCAAAGTAGGAAGAGAACCCTTCAATGTATCCGCTGACTGACCATTCACAATCACAGGGTCCTAATCACGCTGCGACAACAGCTTGTACAACCGGTGCTCACAGCATTGGCGATGCAGCTCGGTTGATTCAATTTGGCGATGCAGATGTCATGGTAGCCGGAGGCGCTGAATCATGTATCCATCCCCTTGCGATATCCGGATTTGCAAGAGCTAGAAGTTTGGCAACAGATTGGAACGACAACCCAACATCTTCCAGCAGACCTTTTGACCGTGATAGGGCAGGTTTCGTCATTGGTGAGGGAGCAGGTGTAGTTGTATTGGAAGTAAGAATGCCTTTCAAAATGGTGAAGCTGAGCTTCTCAACTGATTCATCTAGGAATTGGAACACGCCAAAAAACGTGGCGCTCGAATATATGCTGAAGTTGCTGGCTATGGTCTCTCCAGCGACGCATATCACATGACAGCACCACGCGAAGACGGACACGGTCCGTTCCTCGCGATGAAACATGCACTCCGCCACGCAGGAATAAAGCCCGAAGGAGTTGATTATATCAATGCCCACGCTACTAGCACTTCTCTAGGCGATGCTGCAGAGAACCGGGCCATCAAAGATCTTCTCCTTGGACAGGATGGCAAAACAAAAGCTTCGGAGATCAACGTCAGCAGCACGAAAGGTGCAATTGGTCATTTGTTAGGAGCTGCAGGCAGCGTCGAAGCTATTTTCACAATATTGGGCATGCACCATGTGAGTTTTTGAATTATCTGCAAAGATCTACTGTACTGACCACAATTGCGCAAACAGAGCACCCTCCCACCAACCCTCAATCTCGAAAATCCCGGCAACCCACCAGAGGAATTCAACTGCAACTATGTCCCTCAAGTCGCCCAGCAAAAAGAAATCAACGTCGCGCTATCTAATAGCTTCGGTTTTGGCGGCACAAATGCTTCTCTCTGTTTTAGCAAAATGTAGCATCGCTACCAGCCCCGTCCATTGAAAAGAAAACTGTACATTAAATATGACCAAAATAAGTAATCCCGATCACCTACCAAGCATTACACCCGTTACCCACATGAGCAAAATTTTGACAAGTCAAACTTGGTCATACTAGCATCGATCATCCATTATCATTGGTACGAGCAATCGGGAAACTACCCCGCCAGATAACGAAAACGTGACGGAGAGCTCTAGCTCTAATCCTGGAACCCCCACTTACAACCACCATGCGCGCCATCCGATGATTTTTTTCGTAATTGTCTTTCGCGAGTTCAAATTATGATTTCTTTCTCTTTTAGATAGACTTTCCAGCATCGTCGGATTGTTCACAGCCTCAGAGCCATCTGTCGTTTCCAGGATAGAGTGACGCAATGGCCGATTCACTCCCCGCGCCTCAAGCTTCAGCAGGAGCTGCAATTCCAACCTCACAAGACGGCAAATTCAAACTCTTCAGCAAAGCCTCAACATACCACTCGCGGATCCCCTACCTACGCAAACTCCCCTTCCCAGCAATTGCCATAATTCTCACCCTCATCCTCGTCAATGTCCTTGTTTGGGCCGCCGTAGGCGCCGTCCTAGTAAAGCTCCCCTCCCAAAATCCAACCTCCAACCTCCAGCCTCTAACCTGCAAACCAACAACTAACTCAACCCGCAGCACTTCCATACCCCCCTAATCAGCACGGCAGTCCTCTCCTGGACCCTCGGCCTCCGTCATGCCCTCGACGCCGACCACATCTCCGCCATCGACCTCATGACGCGCCGCCTAATCGCCGCCGGCCAACGCCCCGTCACAGTCGGCATGTACTTCTCGCTCGGTCACTCCACGATCGTAATCATAACCTCTCTCGTCGTCGCCGGCACCGCAGCCGCTGTTTCCGACAAATTCGACAACTTCTCCCGCGTCGGCGGCATAATAGGGACGTCTGTTAGCGCAGCTTTCCTGCTGCTCCTGGGGCTTATGAACTTGTATATTTTGTACAAGTTGATTGTTCAAATGCGCAAACTCATCGCTGCGGAACCCGGGACCGAGCACCGCGAATTCAAGATCCAAGGCGGGGGCTGTCTCTTCAACGTCTTACAAAAGATGTTCAAGCTGATCGATCGTCCGTGGAAGATGTATCCACTCGGCGTCCTATTCGGCCTTGGTTTCGACACTTCATCCGAAATCGCCATATTGGGAATCTCGTCGATACAGGCAGCGAAAGGGACCTCAATATGGCTTATCCTTCTATTCCCTCTCCTTTTCACAGCTGGCATGTGTCTACTCGACACCACCGACGGCGCACTGATGATGAGTCTCTACACCTCGACACAACTTGCCCGCGATCCTATCGCCATCTGCTACTACTCGATCGTCCTAACCGTAATCACCGTCATCGTCGCGACCGTAATCGGCGTGGTTCAGTTCCTCAACCTCGCTCTCAACGTCGCCGAACCGACAGGCAGGTTCTGGGACGGCGTAGAGCGGCTCGGCGAGAAGTGGGATATTGTTGGAGGAGCAATTTGTGGTGCTTTCGTCGTTTTTGGAGGGCTGAGCGTTATTTTGTATAAGCCGTGGAGGAGGAGGATCGACGCGAAGCGGGTAAGGAATGCGCATTTTACGCCTTTGGCGCAAGATAGTGTGGTGAGGGGCGTGGAGGAGGAGGATGATGCGGGGGAGGTTGAGGGCGGGCCAGCGACGGGGAAGGGGGCAGGGCTTTTGGTTAACGAGGTTGAGAGTGAGGATGCGGCCGGGCCGGTTGGGGGCAGTAGGGTGTAGGAAGGAAGATGTTTGGGAGGAAGTGATGGGTATCTGGTTGTCGAATCGATGGCGGTGCATTTCTTGGAATCGCTGCTTATTAGATTATTAACTGACATACCAAATGTCAAATTCAGAACGATTCTATCATCAAACACTACAATCTGGGAAACCAATCATAAAAGAAACAGTCAAACATAGGACTAAAGGATCAAAAAGAAATATACCTAACTTTCAGACACTCCTACAACCCCCCCCCCTAATCGCCGCCTCCCTAACCTGCTTTCTCGTCCTCCTCGCCGGACTCGAAACAACCACTCTCGGCACCGGCGCCGTTTCTTTCGTCGCTATTGCCGTCTTCCCTCCCCTGGCGGCACTTCTCTTTGTCGTACTCGCTTCTACAATACCCCTTTCCCCTTGTTCTACATCACTATCTCCAGCCTCTATCTTCTTTTTCTTCCCTCCTCTCGCACCACCTCTGCCGCCACTCGCGCCCCTCACACCCCTCGCACGACCACCTCGTCCCCGACCACGCTTCGTACCTCTCTTAGTTGCGATCTCTTCGTCTTCGGACGAAGATTCCGGATTAAAAGCGCTGCGACTGAGCCGTTTCGATTTGCTTACTTTCTTCTTCGACCCTTCATCTTCAGAAGTCGAGCTGGATAATGATGTAGAGTTACGGGGCTCAGCGACGTTGTCCTCAGATAGAGAAGAAACTGTGGGTGGGGCGGGAAGTGAAGGATATGTTGCTTCCTCGGTGACTTTTGCCTCTTTACTGCCTCTTGTTTTGCGATATGGTTTCACAGGCTTGGTTTTGGGCTCATCGATAGTACACTCGGGCTTTGGGTAGGGCCATTTTCTTTTGCGCACAGTCTCGGGACTTTGACTAGGTAGAATTGGTGGTGACGGCTGTTCAATGGGTGCAAAAGGTACTGGTTCCTCAGTGATTTTCGCTTTCTTCTTCGCTGGCGTAGGCATTGGTCGCTCCTTGGAAATGTAGTTTGGCTCTCCTACTGAAAGTTCAGGACTATTGATCTTTGTTTTCAGTAGTACAGGAGGTGGTGATTTGAAGATCTCTTTGGGCATCTTTATGCTCGGTAACGTTCTTGGTCTTTTGGTTGATGATGTAGATCTGATTTTTTCATCTTCAGCAGCAGGGCTTTGGGACCACTTTCTTTTATCGTCGTGAGCAGAAATATCCTGCTTTTCCTCTGATGATTCAGTGATTTGTGTGAGTCCTAGAATACTAGTGGAAACTACAGGTCCTAATGATGGTTTTGGTACCACAGGAATGATTATATCTGCAGCAAAAGGCAGGCTTTTCTGCTTTGTTACTTCACTTCCGAGAGAAATAGGGCCCTCATCTTCGTCTGAAGCTATCAAAATTGGAGTTTGACCACTATTGTCTGGTACCAAGATGGGCGCTGGCTCAGTCATTGTTACCTCTGAGACTGGTGTCGTGGACTGAATTATGGTCGTAGTTTTCTTTATCTGGTGACTCTCCTTATTTTGAGATCCTTCTTCGCTCCTGTTCGTTCCGTGGTCCTCTAAGCGTCTCGATAACGAAGATTCGATCAGTTTGCCTGAAATTATCGCATTCAATGTCTGCTCCCGGGTCCAGTCTTTGTTGGGAGACTCTCCTTGGTACCACACAGGTACTCCATTATCCCACCCACCATAGCCAAGAGCGCCCTTAAGTTGTTTATCGTCTCGAATGAATGATCCCGGGCTCAGTCTTGAGGGACCGAAGAAAGGAGGAGTTTCATTAGAACGGCGTCGAAGCATTTCAATCATTCTGTTCCACACTTGTTGTCTCACCTGGCAATCCTCTACCAGATTATCTTCACCCTTGTGCTTTTCAGCTTTTTGACCAAGCTCTGCGATATGCGTTTCTAGAACATGAATTCTCTTGTGGAGACCTCTTTTCCACTCATATGTACCATACTTTTGTAGTGCGCTCACTAAGAGTCCATCTCTTCGCCGTCTTACCCGATCAGCTACTCGTCTGTCATTCTGACGAATTTCATCATTGACAGCTTTCTGTTCTTCTTGTGTTGCCAGCCCCGCTCTCTTCGCAGCCTTGCGAAACTCTTCTTCCTCGTGCGCTTCAGTTTCATTCCAATCAGCTGTACTGAAATCCTGGTCTGCCCAGTTAGAAGGTGTTTGAACCTCTAAGCTTGAGAGTGGTCGACTTCCGTAGGGATCATTTAGCCATACAAACTTCGTTTGGGGCCATATCCAACTACGCCTAACAAATCGACCACCGGGCCAGATTTTGTTTTCTACGTCGTGCTCAAACCTTGGACCGGAATCAGTCTGAAGGATGCTTTTTACATCTTCTGTTGTCTGCACATGCTGTCTTTCGTCAGTGAAAATGAACATCTGCCAGCCTAAATTTCGACTGAGAAGCTTGGCTAACCGCCAGGAAGCAATAATATCAAATGAATGCGGCATTCTGATCCGTAGAACTTTCAGTCGAATAAACTTCAAAGAATATTGGGCCCAAAAACGTTGCCATCCCACTGCTTCGCGTGCGAATGCAGCTTTCCTTGCGAGTTGATGAAGTGGTCTGTCCCGGCTCGAAGGTTTCGAGTCATCGTCCGAATCATCGGAAGGATGGTCGGAGGCATTCTCGCCCACAGGGGGTGCAGAAAGAGAATAATTTGCCAAATTTGCGTAGTCTGTTGGGACATGCGTTCTGGCAGTCTTAATTGCCCGTTTGTTGGCCATTTCCTGGCCACCGTTTCGTTTTTCGGTCCTCGATCGCCTGTGAGGCTGGCCATGAAGCCGGAATGGACAGTGTGAGGAGATAAACGACTCCTCGTCTAATGTCCAGGGACAAACAGTACGAGGACAGCGGCTGTGGGACGCCCAATTTGGCTCGAGAGCTTCAATCTGTTCAAGACGTTGCTCGCTCAGCGGGTTTCGAAGGTCGTAGAAGATACTTAAGGAATCTACTAGGCTAGCAATGTCACTGAGAGTGGAGTCGAAATCATCATGAAGCCATTTTTCCCACTTTTGACTGTTGTAGGGCCATCCCCAATAGCAGCTAGATTCAGAAAAATCTCTTTTACCAATCAGCAAGTGGACTGGTACATCTGCTTCCCTAAGTTGTTTGAATTGTTCCACGATTCGGGAAATATCGATGCCTTGCATAAACATGTCATGATATGCCCTATCGACTCTTTGAGAAATCTCGTCGGGTACCATAAACCAATCCCAGTCGAATACAGGGCTCCAGGCAAGGGTTGATCGTAACCACCGATACACAGGAATAAGATCATTTACAGGTTTGAAGCTGGTAATCAAGTTTCGGCTATCTCTCAAATCTGAAGAGATCTCGTCTTCTCGTTGGATTATTGCGAATGGTTGAATCGGGTCACCACTTCTATGTCCTGATTCCGGGGAAAGTGTAAAGAGTGATAGTTTTCTGTTGGATCCAGCTTTATAAATCTTCCTGAGCAACCCAGTCAAAGTAGTAATGCACGTATCTAGAACATGTTGGCGTGCCCTCTCATGCTTGTCCTCAAAGCCCAAATTGCACTGATGCTCTGAACTAGCAAGTGCTATAGCAGGCTCCTGATGAGTAGTACCATTGGGAAAGTCAACGTGGGTACCGCTTCGATCATGATAAAACCCACTTTGGGCTCGTTTCCCCTGGTAATAGGAAGCCTCAGCCTCTTTTCGCCTTAGTGCCAATTCTTGTTCCTCATCATGTTCTAAATTGATTAGACGGAAGCCATCTACGGCAGAAGGACTCTCAGCGTTTACACTCAATGGCCCCATGTTGTTTCCGAGAATTTGAACATGTATGTCCTTATACGCATCCTTCTCTGCAATATGTACTGCAAACTCTGCATCTTCTCGTAAAGTTCTTGATATTGCTAAATTTCTCTCTTCGCAATCATAGTCGAGATGAATGCTCCCTTGATGAGAAGTGGGTGTTGAGCGAAGAGGGTAAATTTGCACCCAAGCCCCTAAATCGATCCCAACTTTGCTTATATTGGGTTTCTTCTGTTCAAGAGTCGAAATAAAATCTTCCAGCAGTAGCACCGATCGACGCAATTCGATGGTAGTAACTGTATCGGGGACGTTTTTGGTGATAGCAAGGATCTGTTCACAGTAGGTACGATGTAACGTTTTGGAATCCATAAGATTGATGCCATTAGGCAACTCGTCGGCTTGATATCCATTTCGTCCGCGTATTGAGAGTGTCTTGAGATTTTTACACAAAGGGAGCAGTACCGCGAATGGATCGTTGTCAGGTACCCAGAAACTTCGAATTCTGTCTTCTTGCTGGAGTCCAATCCATGTGACCCGTTCCAATACTCTGCGGAGAGAATCAGAGATCGATAGCCAGTGAGTAAGTTCTATGTGTTGATTCTGCTGTTTTGTACGCGATTTTCCCCTTTCAATTAAAGACGATTGGGTTGATCCGTGGACGTCGCTGAGATCCAGAGCTTCGAGTGCAGGCAGTTGATCGGATATCCATCTCAGATCATCCAATGTCATCCAATGCGATATGGCAATCTTCTTCACGTAATAGCGATTCGCGTCGTGGATGATAGACTGGAAACCAATCCATCTTTCACGACCACTTGACGCGTTCAGCCAAGGTCCACTATCGAGTCGAAACCCCCGTTGCCGTTCCCATAGAACACGCCGTTTCCTCCTACTATCTTCTTTATCTCTTGCATTCGAGCGAGAACAAATGTCTCCACCGGCTATGCACGAGTTGTCTTGTAGCCCCCAACCTTGTTGTGTGATACCGGCCCAATCCCAATATGTGAACGGTTCCACCAAAGCATTTTCCTGAATATAAGGCTTGGATCCGATGCATTGATCGCCACATGCGATCTGAAAAGCAAATGTTCCCTCTCGTCCAATGTAACCGAATATCTTGCTTAGAATGTTCGTGGGCAGGGGTACACCAAAAACGTCCTCCAACTCGTCATCGGCCGATATTTGTGTGTTTGTTGGAAGTCGCGATGACGACGATGGGGATGCATTCGACGACATTGCCCTGGTTTTATGTACTAAATTAATAAAGTTTCATCTCACGATATGAGTCAATCGATCAGTGTTGTTTTCGATCAAGTGTCCGACCCAGTCCAAACGATGCCTCGTCTCCTGGATCGTCGAAACAAATAAGCGGCTGAATCACCGCTAGCAACAATCGCGTATGAGAAATCATGAGAGAATACAGCCTGACACCGATCTATCTTCTGGTGATCTCTGGCTGTTCCTCTTTGTTGGAAATTGCCGGTTTCCATATAGCAAACTGACTGATCCGTTGACAAAACAAAGCAGGCGTAGCCGGAACGAGACAAACAAAGACACGATGGCCTCGCAGCGGCCACTGACAACAGAATTCATTTGGACATCTTTGCCTAACTCGAATTTCATGGTTGAGCTTCTGTAGAGCTTACTGTAGTTGAGGTTTTGGTCAGAAGGTCAGTATGAGTGGTGAGAGTAGTTGATGCCAAGGCCATAGTGGAACGCGGAAGGTACATTCGATTGTGTCGCCAAACCAACCTCAATCGGAGGAGGATGCAACACGAAGCAAACTTACTAAATTGGAATTAGTGAGGATGAACTAGAAGACAAGTTTGATATGCGGCCTCAGGAAGTGCTGAGCATGCAGGGTCCGAGATTGTGGCTGTTCATCGCCAAGCTTCCAGATACTTGGATGGGATAGGGTACTGTGCTCCACTCCCTACACAATACAGCCACCGACTAGTCTTCGTAGCGTACGGGGCTTGAACTTCGCTTCTCCCGTATACAGAAATAGCACAATACATAATTAGTGCATTTGTTACCGGCACGGAAACTCTTCACAGAACGCAAGTCAGACACAAACAGACACCAGAGAATGGAATTGAGGATATCGAGCTTTCAGTCTCCAATAGACTTAATTGTTGACAAGAAACACCAAAGAAGTCCTAGCAGCCGGTGCATCAAAGAATAAACCGTTCCATTACTCGTTGTAAAGAAGAATCGGCCACATCTTCACGGCCGAATGCAATACCCATCCTGGAGAACCGGCCAAGACTCTACTTCTGCATCATCAGCTGGACGAATTCATTGTCTGGGACCTGGTCAGTACAAGCTTGGCAAATGTCCGATGTGGGATCTCACAGTCAATGCGACCATCGCCGTCCTGATCAGCCTCTCTGATCATCTCGTCAACCTCGTCGTCAGTGAGCTTCTCGCCGATCGACGTCATAACATGGCGCAATTCGGCGGCAGAGATGAAACCATTGTTATCGCGGTCGAAGACTTTGAATGCTTCCCGAATCTCCTCCTCGGAGTCGGTGTCCTTCATCTTGCGAGCCATCATGGTGAGGAACTCTGCACAAGGCATTGTAAGCAGCTGAAAGCGATCACTCGTCTTTAGCTGCGGACATACCTGGGAAATCAATGGTGCCGTTGTTGTCAGCATCAACCTCGTTGATCATGTCCTGGAGCTCAGACTCGCTAGGGTTCTGGCCGAGGGACCTCATGACGGTGCCCAGTTCCTTGGTTGTGATTTGACCTGAGAGACATGTCGTTAGTGACATATGGACTTGCAGAGGTTGTAATGGCGAGGCATGGGGGGAATTGATGACGCGGCGGGCTGCAGTTGGGGCCTCGTCGCAGCGGGGGAGACGGCACGCCAGGGCTCGCGGAGACGACAGCTGAGGCGTAGCGACGAAATAATCGGGAATATGAGGGCGAAAGGGGAATAGCACGAACCATCGCCGTCCTTGTCCTAATCGAGCAGTCACTGTCAGCATTGCGTCCGTATGGCGCGTGCAGGAGGGCAGAGGAATGGCAGGCTGGGTGTCACGCCGCAGGCAGCAAACAAGCCGAACAGCATGAGAGCGACAACGATGAAGAGGGGAATGGAGACTTACGAAGAGAGAAAAGGCCTCCTTGAACTCGGAGACTTGCTCCTCGGTGAGAGAATCGGCCTGTGACAGAGGGTCAGCGCATCGCAAGTCGTGGGGAGTGTGCGCGGGAGGACGATGTTTTCTGAGGGCGGGGTATAGGACGGGTGAAGCGTGGGGCACTCACCATGACGTCTGGGGGGATAGGGAGAAGAGTGCTGGAGGTCGAGGGAGGGAGGTTTTAGCTGAAGCTCTGGGGGAGCCGGTGGAAGTCTGGGGGTTGTAGTTGGTAGATAGGGAGGAGGGCAGCGTGCGAGAGGAGGAGTTAAGTGAGAAGGAGTAGGCCGCTCGAAATGAGGGCTGAACTTGAAATGCCTGGCCTTGCCTGGTGGACCGGGCTCCACATGCACTGTCCCGCTTTCCCAGTTGGGGGTAAATAAGTGGCTGTTTCGTATTGACCGCTAATTGAGCCTATCAGGGCAATTATCAAGAGCTTGCAACGTTTGATAATGATGAAAAAAGAAAGGTCACCGAATGGTTCGTCCCGTTTGAAGTTTGTGTGAAGCGTTGACCCACGTGACTTTGGCACCTGTTCACATGTGTCCGCTCCACGTGAATGGAACAGCGCCTGCCCGTGTGCCCAGCCCTCCACGGGCAGCTCGAGATGGTCACGTGGTGGTTCAATGGTGCACGCCTGGGCAACTTCACGGGTGAATTGTGGCTGACAGCTTGACGACGGACGAGTGTGGCTGGACAAGCCAGGCAGGCGCGGACAGACATCGGCAGGCAGGTGCTCCCCGTTGCTCACAGACACTGTGGCAGGTACGCCCCGGCTTGAGGTTTGAGGCTCTGCGGCCGTCCCAGAATCCATCCATCCTCCAACACCAGTTTAGCTTTGCGTGCACTGCCCACCACAGATCGCATCACCCCCCCAAACATATTCACTTCTGCAAACCCTACCGCCCTGCAGCTCCCTGTGCCTCTCCGTATCATGACCTAGGCGCCATCGCGCGCTGCCTGCCTACGCCATGTGGCGGGACCGCACCAACCTGTATGCTCCTCCGAACAGCTCCCCTGGTGATGCTTCCTCTGGCTGACGTAGCCTCAACCGGCCAACAGATTTATTTCCTATCGCCAGTCCTATTCCCACCATCCCGCAGCTAAGAAGCCCTCGCGATATGGCGGCCCGGCTTCTAATGGCTTCGGCGAGGGTCGCGTTTCCGAAGAGCGTCTGGGGCTCATGTCCTCGGGCGCATTTGAGGACGACGGTGATGCGGTCATCGAGATGGACCTGCTCCCTCCCCGATGGCTAGATATCCAAGACGAGGTCACAGAGTACCTGGCCGAAATCGCAAAGCAGACGCGGAAGCTTGATCAGCTGCACCAGAAACACGTGCTCCCTGGATTCGACGATGAAGAGGTCAAGAAACGGGAAGAGCGGGAGATTGAACAATTGACCCAGGACATCACTCGCACCTTCCAAAGATGTCAGCAGGCCATCAAGCGCATAGAGACCATGGTGCGAGAAGCCAACCAGCAGGGCAGCCTCCACCAAGGCGAGGAAATCATGGCAAGAAATTTGAAGATATCCCTTGCGACACGCGTGGGCGAGGTCAGCGCCATGTTTCGCAAGAAGCAAGCCGCCTATCTTAAGAGTCCGTCTCCTCTTCATACCGCCCTAAGTTTCTATGTAAATACTGATTGAGTGTGCAGAACTTCGTGACCTCGGTGGCTTTGCTTCGCCATTCCGATCCGCAACGCCCGTCCAAAACCCCTATAACGACCCCGCACTCCAGGAATCAGATGCAGATCGGTCATTTTCGCAATCAACACTGCTTCAGACGAAGCAGCAGCGCCGTGTACACGATCCAAACGAAGCCATAATCGCTCAAAGGGAACGTGAGATCGAGGATATTGCCCAGGGCATTATTGAGCTGGCCAATATTTTCCAAGAGCTTCAGACCATGGTTATTGATCAGGGGAGCCTGTTGGACCGAATAGATTACAATGTGGAACGTATGGCTACAGATGTGAAAGAGGCGGATAAGGAGCTCAAGGTGGCATCGGGATACCAAAGGAGAAGCGTGAAGCGAAAGGTCATGCTTTTGCTAGTCATTTTGATAGCAGGAGCTTTCATTCTACTCTCTTTAAAACTCAGCGGCAAAGGCAGTTCCGAAAACCCGGCACCAGTCATCCCACAAACTCCCGAAGCCCCCGAAGCCCCTCCAGAAGCTCTCATACCCGCGCAAGGCCGCCAGCGACCAAGACGCACCTCATTGAACAGCCGCCCGAGGCGGGATTGGCATCGACGTAAAAGACGACTATGGAAAAGTCTAGGAGACAACCTCGCGTAAAGACAACTAGCGAGCATTTGTACAAAACAGTTTATCAATAGAAACATTATGATCAGGACGATCCGCCGACGGCAAATATAATCAAATTACACCCACCAATCAAATCATTACAAAAGAAAGACTCTTGAATAGCTTGAACACAAACATGTATCCGTGGCCCCAATTTCAGTTCAAAAGCCGTCGCGTGTTTCCTTCCAACATCACTAAGGACTGAGGTCGTTATGACATTGGACATGGCAGGTAACAGCGGCGTGCGCTAGGAATTACGGGTGAGTTTCCTACCTCGCCATGACAGATAGTATCTAGAAACGGATCCCCTTACCGACCCCGGACTTTTCGCACTCGCTTCCAACCGAACACGCTCTTATTCGCCAATCATCGTGTGCTCGACCCTGGCATATGCATATTAGATCTAATGGAAGGTTTGCATCGATGTTGGATCATGCAAGATGGACAATCCCAAATTGTGTGCTGACATTGTATATAAAACCCATTGTACTCGAACGTCTAATTGATATTATTTTATCTCGCGATTACAGTCACGAACAAAGTAGCGTAAAACACCGGTGAAGCATCAATTGGATTTGACCATGAGGTTCAAGAACTTTTTCATTGGTGCTCAAAGTTTGTTTGCCACATCTCCGTTATCTACCTATACTATCTAACCACACTTCTAGTTGCAACCGCTGCTCTTGCATCACCCTTAAATCAGACATGGGATTACATCGTCGTGGGTAGTGGCGCTGCAGGAATTCCTCTTGCCGACAAATTATCAGAGAGCGGGAAATCTGTCTTGCTCATTGAACGAGGCTGGCCATCTACGGGAAGATGGGGAGGCAGTACGTTATCATTCTACTATATAAATTCAATTCGAAAACGCTAATTGTGATCAGCACGGCGCCCAGCATGGCTTGAAGGAACAAATTTGACTCGATTCGATGTGCCTGCACTTTATCAATATGTATGGGGTGCTTATCCCGAGAATGAAGGCATATGGTGTCAAGATTATTCTGCGCCAGCAAGCTGTATTCTTGGTGGAGGCACAGCTATCAACGCAGCGGAATATTACTTGGTACGGTTGCTCTTCCCATTTTCAAGTTCAAGTACAATGTCCAATGGCATTTCTGCTCGCTCTGGTATTCTTCTCACAGCTTACTTACCAAAGAAATAGCCTCACGAAGACGATTTTGACCTTCACCAACCACCCGGGTTCCGCTCCAAAGACATCCGCTCCGCGACCTCTAGACTCGCAGCTCGAATCCCCTGGACTTCATTTCCCTCTGCTGACGGCAAATCCTATTTGACCAATGGTTCCCAAATTGCCCTCGATGCACTCACATCCCGCTCCCTTCCAAATCCCTACCCCCTCATATCCGCCAATTCCAGGCCCAACTCCAAATCCCACCACCTAACCCTCGCTCAATACTTTCTGCGAAACGGAGAGCGTAGCGGGCCATTGGCAACCTACCTTGTGACAGCTTCTTCCCGTCCCAATTTTCGACTCCTCATGAACACTATGGTTTCACGCGCCGTCCGATCTGGATCCACCGTCACCGGCGTAAACGTCGAGTCCACGGGTCCGGGAGGTTTCAACGGCACCATCAACCTCAACCCCAAGGGCGGCCGCCTCATCCTCTCCGCCGGCGTCTTCGGATCCTCCAAGATTCTATTTCGCTCAGGCATCGGTCCCCGCGACCAACTCGCCATCGTACAATCCAGCACTGACGCTCCGTACTTGCCCAAAAGCAAAGATTGGATCGAGTTGCCAATCGGCCAGGATCTCGACGATGCGCCGGCCATTCAACTAGGTGTCCGCAAAGACGATATCGGGAGTTTCGATTTCGATGCCGTATACAACAATCCCATTGAAGCTGATAAGAAGCTCTATCTCGAGAAGCGCTCAGGTCCACTCGCTATGATCCAGCCCAGTCTCGGCCCTACGTTCTGGGACGAAATCAAAGGTGATGACAAGAACGTGCGACGTATATTGTGGAACGTAGGAACTGGACGCGTAGATATCGGCGGCGGTCAACTCGCAGGTACTTATTCCCCCCCCCCATTTCTTCCTCTCCCAATCCAATCCCAATCCCAATCCCAATCCCCCATACTAACATATCGCCCTCCTCCACAGGTGTAATCGGCTTCGCCTCGAGTCTCAAATCAGGCAAAACATCCCGCGGCCGTCTCGGCATCACATCCACACTCTTCATGAACGTGACCAAAACTCCCTACTTCAACGATGCCGGCGACCACGACTTCAAGGCCCTGAACAAATCCGCATCCGCGGTGCTGGAAATTATGAAGACGATCAAGGGGGCGGAGCTGTTTCTCCCCCCATCGGGTGTGCCGTTGGAATTGTATTTGAGAGAGGTATGTTGTTGCATACACCTATATCCATTCCTGACAAGAGTGTTGGTCCCTTCCAAATCAACAGAACTAATGCTATCCCCAGGCAATACGAACAACCCCCTTCCTCTCCTCCAACCATTGGGTCGGATCCGCGCATATGAGCGCATCGTGTAAAGATCCCAAGGCTGTCGTAGACGCTACGACCAAAGTATGCGGGACCAAGAACTTGCACGTTGTGGATGCGGGAGTGATCAATGGAGTCCCCGCGGCGAATCCGCAAGCTGTGTTTATGGTAGTGGCGGAGAAGGCGGCCGAGGTCATCCTAGGGTTAGGGAGGTATTAGGGGAAGTGTTGGAGTGAGAGGTGGGGAGCACAGTAATCTAATGTGTATTTCGAGGCTATAGTGTGGTGAATAGATAGTAGAAAACTTCAGGGGGAATTGAGATGTTAGACTTGCAAGTTTGGGCTATCGTGCTTGTGGATTTGTCAAACTGTATACTGGCAACGGTTCGACTCGGGGTGGAAATCAGCCCCGCAATCACAGAAAGAGAAAACATCGTGCCAATGCACATCCCCTGTCAAATTCAACAATACATAATCAGAAGGACAAGGAAAATTTAGAACCCTTTATGGCCTGGATTCCCGCTAACAGAAGCAAAGGCGCCCGAAAAAGTAAGATGAAAACCCTCCTTTTCAGTGACACAAAAAAAGGAAAAACTGGCAAAACCCAAAAACTCCTAGCTATGACCACCAGAACGACGAGAAGAATAAAGTAAGGCGTAGACTGTGATAGTCTGCGGAGACTATCCGTTCACGGCCGTGAAACCCGCTCCTGAGGTACCGCCCATCTCGGTGTCACCGTCACCATTCTGTTCGCGGCCCTCGCTTGGGGGAGGGTTGGCGCTGGAATGCGCGCGACGTCGGCCCGTGGATTCTGCGTCATTCTCTGCGCCGGAGCGCGGCTCGTCGTAGGTCGGGTCGAAGTATGCGCCTCGCGAGGACTCCGGCGCACGCTGGGGTTGCAGAGATGGTAGAGATGGTGCGTTCAGGGGTGGAATTGCAGATTGCGATGTACCGTTCACTGCGTGCGGCGATGTGGCGCCGGTGCTAAAGAATGGGTTTGTGCGGCTGCTTGGGTCCGGGGTGCTCTGGGCACTTGACATTGGGTTCAAGGATGTCGGGAGAATGGGTTGGTGTGCTGAGGAAGTGGGACTAGCCTGTTGGCCTGTTCCGCCTGGGAGGCTCAGTTGCGAGCCACCCTGAGGTGGTGTCTTTTGTCGGTGACTTCGTTTGCTACGCAAAGGCTTGTCGGTCGGAGTTGGAGGAGGACTACTGCTTCGATCGGAGTCGTCAATGTTGTATTCCATGTTCCTGTGGAGTTGTTCGAGGAGAAAGGCACGCTCCAAACGCATCTTGGTTATTGCGCGGTGCAGCCGCTTGATGCGCAGGCGTGTGCCATCATTGTTTTCTTCTATGTCGTGGATTCGCCGCCGTAGCTCGATGCATTTTCGGTAATATGCGACCTCGACGGATGGAGGGAGATCTTTTTGCGAAAAGGCTCGGGGAGGAGCGGGTACCACTGTGGAAGTTAGCATATGTGGTGAACTGTAGGCTTTTAGGGGGACGTCTAGAGGTACGTACCTGGTTGAGGCATGTTGTGCGCTCTTTGGTATAATCGGTATAGAATAGAGAAGGGGAGGTGTCGTGGATGGATGGATACGTGTGGGAGGGACTGAGGAAGAGGTGAGTTGGGTGATGATGTTCTAGAATGGACAGCGTGAAGGACGCGATCATGGAGCTTGGAAAGCTACGCGCCAAGCCTGCTGTTCGGATGCCCCAGTTGTTCCGCCCGTGCGCACAGACTCTTGGACGTAACCTTGGGAACCATCACGGTGAATGTACGAACGTATCATCAGGGTTGGATTTCTACATTATCTCAACTGACCTATTTTGCCATGACATACTTCATCTTGCGGCATGTATGGTTTGTATACTGAACACTATGTTCTGACTGCACGACTCGACTTTTTCTTACGTCCCCCCTATGTAGACTCTCGAACGACCTTGGGATGCCTTGTTTCCATGTCGAGACGAGTAAAAAAGTTTGCCTTTAGAATAATTGCACGCGATCATTCTAGAAAGCGCTCCACTTATCGAATCTATGTTCTCTTCTCTCCTCCTCCGTATTCTCTGTCTCGTCCATCCGTATCGATGTACGATTCATATTGAGAACCATGTGATGTATGTCTTCTCTGTTGCCTATTGAATCATCAATATCCTTCATAGGGAATATTTACATGTCATCAATGCAATAATGATCTGTTTATACCTCCATTTACTTCTCCCGAAATTATCGGAATCTCTCGTATCGTCCTTCTTCCTTCAGCCTTTCTTCCACCGAAGCCACAATCTTCGAGCTGTAGAGATCTGCGGGTGTCCTTTCTCCCTTTAGCACCTCCTTTTCATGTTGGGCAGCTTCTTCCTTGGTCATGCAGACCAAATCTCTCATTTGCAGCAATGAATTCTTCTGTCCGGGTGTGCGCCTATCAATAAAGTCTTCAATAGGTTTGTTCCATCTGATCAAACATAGACGGGTGGACAGCCCACTAATGACGCTTCTTCCGCTGTAGACCTCCTCGACGAGATAGCCGACATCATCTTGTGTGATCGCGATCTTGAGACCTTGAGCATCAAATCCGACATGTCGGGCCATTCTCTCCTCCGTGCCTTGCAATGCGCCAAGGATGCCATCATACATCTTGTCACGAGACTTCGATGGGAGGTATTCATGAGGGTAACCGGTGATCTCCAAGATAACATGATTTGCTACCGCAAGCCCAAAGATGGCCGGCATTGTTCCCAATACTGGGAGTATTCGTACGCGGAAATCTGGAAGAACACCCAAGTCCCCAACGGTACCCTTCTCAAACTCTTCCTGTGGTAACGGTAGAAGCTCTGCTTTGCCTGGCCCAGGTCTTTCGGTCGAAAATACTACTGGTATACCATCTTTTACTCCTAGAGCTCGCAGCCTCCTTCGAGTCGACTTGGATAGTGGGTCGTCTGTGCTAGCAGAGATATCGCCAATGAAAATCTTAGTAGGGTCGGATTTGCAACCTGCGCCCATTGAAGAAATAACTGGTATCTTGTTCTTGTGGCAGTAGTTCAGTAATGCAACCTTGCTGTCAATATTGTCGATCGCGTCGATAACAAAATCTGGAGCTTGGCCGTTCAAAGTTGATAACTGTATATCCGCAGTAGCTTCTCCAAAAAGCTCGTTCCGGCAGTCAAAGTGTGTCCACGGTGTGATGTGCTCCAATCTGCGGCGAATACAATGTACTTTTGGTATTCCTACATCTGCCAGAGTTGCTACAGCATGTCTGTTAAGAGATGAGAGAGTGACCTGGTCGAAATCAATAAGACGTAGTTTCGAGACTCCGGAACGGGCTAGAGCGGCAGTGGCATGAGATCCAACTCCACCACATCCAACCACGATAACGAAGGCTGAGCGTAACTTTGCCAAGCCATCATCAGTGAGAAACACTCTATTCCGTGCGAGTTGCTCTAGGATTAAGTCTAGATGCTGTTAGTAATTGCGGAAGGGACTAGGGCAATACTACCAAGCGCATACCATCATCGTAATCACCCTTTCGTGCTCTCGCAGCAAGCTCTGTACTCCGCTTGTCTTCATTGCTAGCCTGGAATGCGCTGGAAGCTGCTCCAAATTCTGTCAACTACCAAAATGTCAGTATAAATTTTTAATTTTTTGAAGAATAAGATATGCCATATCTCTCCTGGGCTTCTTCCACGTTGGTTGCTTTTGATTGAAATATGGAAAGAACTCACCCTTGTCGCATGGTGTTCAGAATCAACGTCCGGTATCGAGTCCTTCAACTCCGCCAGTCTATAAACGCGCCTAGCTTTCTGGAACCCTAAGATTGCCCCGCCAACAACTACTCCAGAGACTACGGCAGTGGTAATCAACTGAGCATTGTGAGACGCTGTCGTACGTGATATCCAAGAGGACATCACTTCGATCTAATGATGGGCATGCAATTCCCCTCAATTTTGGAGAAGAATTGGATTCCTTTCACGATCACACTGCGAATTGCAGATTAATGTTATGAAATGATTGAACGGGAATTTGCGGATTGATGCTGGCATCAGAGATCAAAAAAGAGACGAGGAAGTAGTGCTCAAACTAGTACGAATACGGCTTAGGCTGAATGGACCTGAATTTCTCCATCGAGCGAAATTCAGATGACCTCGAACCCTGATAGCCGCCCACGAACCAAAAGGCCCGCAGTGGACGCGTCTGAGACACTCCTCACGCGCAGTTTGGGCATCTGATCTTTGGGACGCCTTGGTGTTGTTCAAAAGGCTGCGAGGTCCCCATAACCACCTTCACAAATCAGCATATCCATCAATTCGACATCCATTACACCATGTCGAAAGCGACGATTGCAATTATTGCAGCGGCCAGTGCTGCAGCCGGTGCAGCGACAACAGCGGCACTCTTTTCGCTCAAGAAAGAGACTCCTCCCACCATTACTACATCTACAACTACTACAACAACCTCCGCTGCTCCAACCCGACCCATCACACAGCCTCCCGTTCCTTCTCCAGTAGCAAGATCGGCATCAAAACCGCTCGTTGATCCGAATGGTCTTTTCCAGTATGGATTCCCCGGTCCAGTGGCCGACCTCAAACCTGCAGCATCTTTGACCTCATCCTACGACCGTCGTACACGAAATCCAGCTTGGGTCGCGGAACACATCACTCCCGAATCTCTCGCAAACAACAACGCCGATCGTAAGCACAGTGTCTTCGTGGAGGATGTTGCTATACCTGAGATGTTCCGAGCGAAGCTTAAGGACTATTTTCGGTCAGGATATGATCGGGGACATCAGGTGCCAGCGGCCGATGCGAAGTGGAGTCAGACTGCCATGGACGACACTTTTCTTCTGAGCAACATGTGCCCGCAGGTCGGTGATGGATTCAATCGCGATTACTGGGCGCATTTCGAAGACTTTTGCCGACGACTTACTGGTCGTTACCCCTCTGTTCGCATCGTCACTGGCCCACTATACCTACCAAAGCGGGAGGCAGATGGCAAATGGAGGGTGTCGTATGAAGTCATCGGATCACCACCAAATGTTGCTGTCCCCACACATTTTTACAAGGTCATCTTTGCGGAAGACGGTACCCTTGGTGGTAAAGTTGCTCTGGGTGCATTCGTGCTCCCTAACGCAGTCATCCCCAGCACTAAACCTCTTACCGATTTCGAAGTCCCTGTTGAGGTAGTTGAGCGTGCGAGTGGGTTGGAATTTGCGTCAAAGTTGGACCAGTCGAGACGGAAGCGGTTGTGCCAAGAGGTGAACTGCTCTGTTATCATCAAAGAATATAAGGACAGGCAGAAGAGTTTTGGAAAGAACTGAAATAAGACGAATCTATGAACTTATATGTGCCTTATGTATATCTACATGTTAGCGTAGCGTTATGAGCATGGACATGGCATTGTATTGAATTATCATGCATTATGATTTTACTCATTGGCGTTGCGCCCCGCACCACATCGTACAATATTTTACATTCATGAAATCCGACTAAGAAATATTCCAAAGACCCGAATATATATCGGACCACCGACATACACTTCAGCCGACCGTAATATTACAAGGCATACGAATAAATCGCAGTAATGACATTTCAGTCGCCCCATCGTCACTCACTTGTTCTATGTCACTCTCTCGCCGTCGTCATCTTTTCATGGTTCCAAGATTCATATTGGTATTTTCGCTTGAGTCTTAGAAGGAACCCGCGGGAATCGACCCCTGCTGCGACTCTTTTTGTAGACGTGCGACATATTGCTTCGATACAACGTTCCAAGACTGCATATATTTTTCCATGCATGATGAAATGCAAGTTTCTTCGCCTTTGGAGAGGGAGGTGCCGGGCTTCGGGACGCACCGGTCAAAGCAATGCTCGTTGAGTTTCTAACAGTGATAGTCAGTATGGATACTCTATTATTTGTAATCTTTTTTTTCCAAATAAGACATACTTCGACAAGTTGACGAGCATTCTGCACCGCGGCTTCTTGTTGTACCTGGCGCATAATCTGTGTCTTGGGATCACCCCCGCCGAGACCGCCGCCGAAGTCCATCGTATTAGGTGATTGAAGGAGAAATTTCCCGAAGAAAGAGGATAAAATAGAGAGGTGTTCGAATATAATTGACAGTGCGTCGTGTGCGTGTGGATTGAAGTTGTTCAGAAAAGTCCATAATAGTCGGCGTCATGCGTCTAGGACCTCCGACGGCGGTTTCTCGGCAGGCGCACGAGCTCTCTTGCAGCGCGGAAGAGGCCGCGAACCACCACGACATCACCAACCGCCGACCTCCCACCTACGCTTCACTGCGCTTTATGTCGCCCACTCAACTTATCTTTCTGTTCTTCTAGTTTCAGTACGCCCGGCGGCGCTTTATTCCTCCAATTGCAGAAGCTTAGACTTCCTTCCATTCTTTCGCGGACCTGAGTCGCTTCGGTCTTGGATACATATAACTTTTAGCTGGGTGCAAGATTTCAGCGCAGTGCAACCATGCTATTCCAACGACCATGGACGAGCTTGAGTCTGCTGGCAGGGAGCTTGTCGCAGACTTGGGGAATAGGATTGACCGAGCATCCAGATGTCAAAGCTATTTCGGTACGTTCTAACCTTTGCTTCTCAATAACAACTATACTAATGCATATTCAGCTGCGGACACATAGCCTTGAACCTGTAAGCCAACCCAACTATCAAGAGACACAAGACCAATCCGATCGCATCCTAACAACAACTCTTATAGCCATACCTTGACTCAGACATGCAAAGTCGATGGTGGGACTTTGGCGGAGACACAATCATCCGAACGGACAATTATGTCCGCCTCGCATCCGATAAACCTTCGCGCACAGGATGGATCTTCTCACGGGTACCGCTGACTGCTACCAATTGGGAGGTAGGTTTCACAATATGCTGTACAGAAGATATTAGGCTCACGCGATCAGATCGAGGTTGATTTCAAGATCTCTGGTCAAGGCAATCTCTATGGAGATGGATTTGCAATGTGGCTCACAAAACAGCGAGCAGCCGAAGGGCCAGTCTTCGGATTCATAGATAAATTCGAGGGGTTGGGTGTTTTCTTTGATACCTACAAGAACAACCGACCCGGCACGGTGTTCCCTTACATTATGGCTGTCAATGGAGACGGAAGCACACCTTACGATAAGGACAACGATGGTAAAGCTAACGAGCTCGCTGGCTGCTCCGTAGGTGAATCCACGTCCAAGCATGCGCTTCGCTCACAATCTCAGGCTCGCGGTATTCGCAACTCAAATATTGCGACCAAAGCCCGCTTCACTTACTTTCAGGATCAGTCCCTCAAAATGGAGCTTCAATACAAGTCCGAAGACGAATGGACCGAGTGCTTCGATATCCCCAACTTCAAAGTTCCGCCCGTCGCATACCTCGGTTTCTCAGCCGAGACCGGCGAGCTCTCCGACAACCACGACATCATCACAGTCAGAACTCAGAACCTCTACAAGCACAACACTGGCTCGAATGCGGCGGCTGCGGCAGCAGCAGGAAATGCTAAGGGCGGTACTGCATACCTTAAGCCTAAGAAGGAGGGCGGTAGCTGGTTCTGGTTCTTCATGAAGTTCATCCTTTTCGGTTTGACTGTAACTGGTGTATACGTCGGCTACACCGCCTACAGGGCAAGGCAGCGGGACAGGTTCTGATGGATGAACGTAGATGACGAGAAGGGTGTCATGGGCATTGAAGTTGTTCAAAGAGTTTCGAGAGGGAAGCCTCCGTGTCGATTTGTATATTTGGCTGGTTTGGATTTGGTGGAAATGGACTCTCCATCCGAGACCATTCATAGCGTTGATTACCTAGCGTTTCCTGTTACAATACTCACTCTCCTAAAGTCATTTCACAGTACTGTATTGATGGAAACATATGGACATCAGGATTGTTTTGCAATTGTGTGAAGGCTTAGAACAACTATGGAATTGGTCCTCAGATCAGCTCTCTGCTTAGTTCTCAATTATACCCACCAGGATGATCAGGTCTCAAGTAATACACTGGGTGCATTGCCGATTCCCAACACAAAAACCCGGGGGTACTATCAACTTTGGCTTTCATGCCCCAGCTTCATGCCAGAACATCATCACCGGACCTCCAATACTCCACCCACTCTAGCCATCCACCCCCCATCCGGCATTCGCCAGATACAGAACATGCGCTCAGATTGAAAACTACAATATTCAGTCTCATCAGCAGCTCACCGGCGCCCTCGACAACGCTCTTCATCCGCAGACTCCAAGACGCGCGAGGGCCATGACATGACACCGAGGCGCTTCAAACCTTTTACCAAATATATCCTCATCGCGCGGTGGACGACCTTCAAAGGGGTCGCGAGTAATGACACACTCACACCCAGACATTCAACAAAGATCGTACTCTAACTCGACTCGATGCGCACAAGCCCGACATGCGAGAAGGGAGCGTGGAAAGAGCGCGAGGGAAGAAACCAATCATGTCCTGCTACTGTGACGTAGAGGCATTCCCTCAGATTTCTGTTCTGGACACGCACAAGCTCGAGAGTGGGTGCCGGGCCATGGGACGCCCAGAAGCCGTAGATTAAAAAGGCGGGCTCGGGTTCCTTGCGGAGTTGTGGTTCTCGATCATTGGGATGCTGGGGCATGTTGTGTTAGTTTAGGTTTGAAAGGGGGACATGCGTGGGGGTGGGCCTCACTGTTGGTCGGGTTTGGTGATGAAGAAGAGAAGAGAAGACGCGTTGAAGTGGAGGTTTTTGTGGTTAGCGGGGGCGCGCGGTCACGATGGGGCTTGGCGGGCGAAAGAAAGTCTGTGCGTCTTGTGTAGAACTTGGAGAACTTTAGAGGCGCTGAGGCTACATATCTGATAAAAGTTGGCTAGCTAGTGTAATACAGCTCAAGTCTTTATGAGTAGTTTGTACTGGAACACTCATATTCCAGTTCATGACAGTTATCTTTTCGATTTTTGCAATGCAATATTCCTAAAGCAGTAGGATTGTTGGTACCCCACAAAACCCGTTGAACGCTGCCGGAAGGCTCCTCACCCGACCACGAGCCGCTCGTGAGCGCGTTAATTACACTTCTGTCCGTGTCCAATGGGCTTCTTGGTTGATGTCAGCCTTTTCAGTAAGATTAGTTAGCGTTATCACTTTCTTGGCTTGCTTCCTACTTTATATTTGTAGTTTCCCTTTTGGCTTCTACGATGTCAATGTGGAACCCATGTTGGAAAATACCATGTCATGATATGTCACTTCATGCTCTTGTTTATGGTTCGATATTCATCACTCACCATTCTCACCACTAGGACTCAGTTGAACTGTGCAGTTGGGGCGCGGTTTTTTGAGGAATGCGGCGTAGGCCCATAGGTGAACTCAATGGGAACCCACTAGCTATATCAGGTTAGTTCACGAAATGCAATGATACTGCCTACGTGCTTGCGTAGTACACGGCCCCGCATCCACACTTGCCTCGAGGTAAAATAAGCGCCAGCCTGACCTGAATGCCTTTTGTCTTCTCTTGCAGTTAGTGAGACCTTCACAACGTCAATAACATGAAGATAAGCAAGATATACACGGTGCTGGCTACATTTGGCATCTGGAGTGTAGCTGCAACAGGTATTCCACCCAATACGATTCTTTATGTAACCTCGACATGGTTCGATCATATCTAGCATGCTAACAAAAGTGTAGAGGATCTCTCTACCGCAAGCTTTGATGATGAGAACGATGCCATCATAACGCCCTTCAACAACTACGGCGGATGGGTCAATCCTGAAGACTTGACTCCTATGCCGCAATGTATCGCTCAGCAAGATCAGTCGGCCTGGCTGGAGACTATGACCAAGTGTACCAGCAAGAGATGCACCAGGCACTTTGGAGTTTTCTGTACCCATCACCAATGGCTGACTGAACTCACTTGCCTTAACGCTGGATTCTCATTCGATGTTCTCCGCCAATACCTCCCCTACTGCAGTAGATCAGTACTCGCCAAAGCACAGCTGTATCAGTGGATCCATGAAATCACCGGTCGAACATGGTTTATCGATGTTGGTGACGCGAGTGGTTTGCAGTCACTTTCCCCTGCCTCTCTGGCGAAAGGATATACATCCGTCGATGCGATATACAAGGCGCCAACATGTCTATCATCTTCACTTTCTGTTCCGTCGATGGAGCATTTCCGGGCCGTCATAATCTCCTGCAGCTTCACTAGCACTACGAAGCATTACGGCAACGCTGCTCGACCTTGGGAATACAATCAACAGTTAGGATCCATGACCACTCTAGACTTCCAAACTGTAGGTTATACGAATCTCACAGGGCACGACATCTACTATGGCGATAACTTTTTTGACAAAGATTGCTTCTGCAAGAATTTTGCTATGGATCTGGAAAATGAGCCCTGTCCAGGACAAGAAGATTTGGATCTAACGGAGGAACGACTATGGATGAAATCTATATGTGGATCGCAATCCTTACCCGATAACTGGAAAGACCAAACTCGAATGATAGGCTTTAATTACATGCTCAAGGACGACTGGCGCTGGCCTACATGTGTCACGGATATGCCAAAGCGGGTTACCGACCTTCCTCACCAATGTGCGATGGATGCTTGCGAAGTCGACTCTAACGGCTTCTGCAGAGTCAGGCGCTCGATAGACCGGGCCTGTGTCTGTCGTAGTATCACCTATGAATCCTGCGGGGGATTGTGCCAGTTTTTCGAGACTCGGAGGGAATACGTAAAATGGCTCCATGATTTGTGCGGTAACGTACACAATTGGAACGGCCTACCAAATAATTGGCCCCGATTAGCTGCTCCTACCACTTTCGACATGATTCCGTGGGAATGGGCTGTGAAATCATCCATCAATTCAACAGGCACTTCTGTTCCCACTTCAGATTCTTTCACGCCTAGTGAGCAATGTCCCTCGAATGAATGGAAGATTAGAAGCCTTGTCATTGTCAACATAGCGACCCTACTGGCTGCAGTCTTCAGTCGCACAACAAACTTGCATCGGATTGCGCGTGGCTTTCTATGGCTCCCACATCCACGTGTTTGGATTGTCACGGGATTTTATATCGCTGCTCTTCAACTGCTTGCGTATTGGTTCGGTGCTTTTCTTGTGCAGAGCACTTCCGGCTACGAGGACGTTCCTATTGTCGAATTGATCCTGCTCTGGTGCACGTTGCCTCGACCTGCCTGGTTTACGATCATACTGATTGGAGTTCAGCCTTTCAGAGATATCAACATCTCCGCGGCAGCTTCTTCACTAGTTGCGGAAATCATCCTCCAGTGCATATCAGTATACTACATGGCATGGACAGTGAATTATGGTTGGCAGCACAATCTCTACTTCGATGGGATGAAAGGTGCAGAAAGAGAAAGTCAGGCGACAACCATGTACTATGGAGCACTCGCGTGGGCTTTTGCCATGGCTGTCATATTTGCTCAGGTCCTACGCTATTTGCAAAAGTTGAATAGATTGGCAGAGACTGTTGAGTTCAACTCGCCAGAAAGGCAGACAAGCACACCGAAAGTTTCAAGTATCGCGGATGAATTGGTGGCCCAGGTAGATAACTATTGCACATGGCTGGAAGAGCATTTAGCAGCCTATTGGGCGACCAAGAGCGAGAGCTGGGAGGAAGCACCGTTACTGAGGAGTGAAGGAGGAGTTTACACGGTATATGGGACTGTCTATGCTAAAAGACGAAGCGAAAAGTCCTCCCGAAAGGAATTCGTCAGGCTATATGCGATCATTGCCGTATGCATGATCGCCCTTTGGATTGCACAATGGTTCTTTTGGATTGGATTTATTGGTCTCAGCATGGAAGAGTATGTTGTATTCGCACTTGTTCCCGTTATGACTGCTAACTGAATTTAGATTCTGTCCTCCCAATCTCAGTCTTCTCACGATTATCTGGACTGCCTTCTCATTGCCAGGCGCTACTGTGGGAGCTTCAGTATGATAAGGCAGGATCCCTTGGTAACTGGCTCACCTAAATACACGACATAGTTATCCAGTGTCGTCATGCATTTGATTCCATGGCATGTTTGATCGTCAGGACCTAGTGAGAGATGGCCATGGACACAAAGCTGCAGCATGCATTGATAGCTAGTCCACCCACACTCCGAACAACAAATAAAATGACACGGAGACTACAGAGGCAATGTAAAATCTAGGATCAGATAGGATGGGCGCTTTGAACACGGTTTCAGGCAACACGGGAGCTTTTATGTAGCATCAAGGTGCCGTTTAGTTTCGAGAGGTACGGATGGGTTTTCATTTTGTAATGCCAACTCGCAGGCAACCATTGCAAAAGAATCGTCCCAAACAAGAAATAATGACTCCTTGTGCTCAGCTGAAGAGGCTAGTTCTCCACCAGCAGATCGATTGACGTGAATAACATTCGACAGCACAGACGCTCGGAGTAGATCAGTAAACCTTTCAATTTCCTCAAACCTTTCTTCTAGTCAGTTAGTACCTATTCGTTCTAGACTTGCACCGACATACAAGCAACGTTAAACTCCCCAGCCAGCAAATCGAGCAACGCCCCGTCTCGCTCGCACGGATCCCCGGAACTATTCACATCATTCAAGGCATGTCACGACCCCGATAAGGTCTAAGATAAACTTTGGAACTATCGTTCCGATCACAATGCCCGGAACTATGTACGTCACAATTGTTATTTCCAGCTTGGCGTTGCAAAAAGGCAATGCATATAGACACCGCACTGGCAATGTCTCACAGAAACCGTGGTCGAGGCGCAACACCACGAATCCCCCGCTAATTCAGCCCAGCGCCGGGATATCATTTCCTGGAGTCCCAAAAAAGCAATTCACGACACCACACACATGTCCATATCGATTTAGCTGGCACCCACACCTCGGTCCCTCTCTCGCTCCTTTGTCTCCACGATTCAATCGCGCCTCAGTCCAGCACAGACTGCCCCCAGACGCATGTATTGATGGACAAAGGTATGTGTTGTGACACAAGCTCCACTCCGACCTTTGACAATGCATCTCTCCATTCATTCCAACATCCACCATCCTCACCACATCGCCCATCTCCGCATCTCGAACGGGTCCCATCTAGAACATCGGAACCCTTCGATCGGAGACCCAAATCCGAACCCGACCATTTCCCCTCCTCTTCCATACGCTTACCTTGCCGTGCTTGCCTTACCGCTCGATCCCGCGCTCCCGCTTTCTCGCCTCACTCCCGTCTCCCTTCCCATTCCCTTCCGTTCCGTCTCATGCAACACCGACACAAAAGCAGAAAAAACTCACCCGTGTTCCGCTTTCTCTCCAAAGAAAAAAAAAGAAAAGGGAAAGGAAAAGAAAAGAAAAGAAAGAAAGAAAGAAAGAAAAGAAAGGCGGTGAATCAAACCCCTCCCAAACACATACTCCCATCACCACTCACCCTGGTGTAAAACTCACACCTTCAAAAATCACCCTCCCTCGTATTCGCCCCCATCCCCTACCATCATCCCAGCCCCTCTCAACACCTGCCTGCCTGCCTTCCTGCATGCACCTGCACCCGCTCGCCTCGCTTCGCCCGTGCTCGCTCTCCCATTCCACCCAGTGCGTGCCGGCTCTGCGTACGGGTTCTATACCGGCTTTCCCCATCCATACACCCCACCCACCCATCTCCCAATCGTCGCTTCTTGCCCCTCGCGCCTGAAGCGACAGACAACATTCTTTTTTGGCGTTTCGTGCCATCCATGCAGACAATTACTTGGTATTATTTGTGATTTCCTCGCGCAGCTAGGCGGGATCCGGACTTTCTGGCTTGGATTGTGCATATGTGGTATGTGAAGGGCTCGCACGTTTGGTGAGGGGAGGGGGGAGTGCCTATTTGGTGATTCCGAGTGGGGAGAGCGTTGGGGGGAACAATCGGGAAGAAGAAGAAGAAGAGATGTGGAGAGTTGATTACATTATTGGCTATTGTGGTCTGGGACCCCATGATCTATGTACATCATTATCATCATACTCATGCTCTTCGTTTCGTCGAGTCTGAAATCCCATGCCCCATTTCAACACGACATACTTATTACTGGCTTCAAGGACTCCCCGCAAAAGACACGCTCGCTCGCTCGCTAATTCCGCTGCAATTGAATCCGGAAAAAGAAATTTCTACCGCTCATCCTCCTCCTCCTCCTCCAACGCAAGCGTCGGCACCTCAAACTTCTTCCTCCCCCTCAGAAACCAATCCCCCATCGCCACCGTCAACGCGCCAATGAAAATAGGCGAAGCGTAATTCATTGTGAGACTCGTGACTGGTCTTACAGCCGGGAACGGCACGAAGATAATTATATAGGTAAGATAAACCATGGCGGCGAGTTTCACGGGTATGCTCCAGCGGCCGAGCTGCCAGGGTCCGTATTTCGGGTGCCGGCCAGAGAGTTGGCGGAGCGTGAGCAGGATGATGGGAATTAGGTAGGAGATGTAGAGGGCGACGGTGGGGAGGGCGATGAGGGCGTTGAAGGCGGTATTGGAGGCGATGTTGACGAGGGAGAGGAGGCAGCAGATGGTGCCGACGAGGAAGAGGGCGGGGAGGGGGACCTGAAGGGTTGGGTGGATCTGAGGATGGCTTGGTTAGGGGTGGAGGATGGATGGGGGGGATTGGGGGCTACGTACGTAGGTGAAGTAGTCGTTGAATGGGAGGCCTTTGTCCCGGGCGAAGGCCCAAACTAATCGGGATACAGATGCGACGACGTTGAAGTTGGAGATTTGGCAGATGCTGACCATCATGATGACCATGACGGTTGAGGCTGCCTTGGACCCAGTGCTGTGATATTGCGTAAGTTGGTGGTGACTCGAAATTGTATAGTAGCGTACTTACGCGGAGTAGAAAACTTCGGTTATAGGTAGGAAGGGGTTCCTTGTGATGGCCTCAGTGTCACCGATGCAGAACATAAGCACAATGCAGAAGATGAATTGCATGACGGCGTTGGAGGAAGTAGCAAAAACCATGGCCCTGGGAACCTGCTTTCGGGGCTCTTCGGTCTCGTCGACTGTTTGAAAGGTAAGCTTTAACATGAAATACTGCAGATAAGATGACCTACTCATATGAAGAACGCCATCGAAACTACTGATGGGATATGCAGTAGCAAGCATACCAATGGAGAAGGCAATTCCAGGATTAGACCATCCACTATCAGTGTGCAAAGTCTTGAATACAAACTCCGGCGTGCTACGCTTGGCTAGAGTAGCGAGCGTAGCGACGATGGAGATGAAGAATATAACATGGAAAATGCCGCCAATGGTTTCCAAGTAGTTGATCACTTTTCTTAGCATCAAGTTAAGTACAACTGGGACGATGATGAAGGCGATGAGGAATACAGATGCGTGCCATGGCTTTGGTTCATAACTGGGGTCGTTGAAGAGGATCAGACCGGAGAGGGCGTTGGACGAGACGGACATGGAGGCAGCACAATTGCATACCCAAGCAATGACGGTGATCCATCCTAAGATAACGTCAGTGTGTGTGCTTTTCTTGACTATAAGAAAAATGTAAAGCCTTGATTCCTACCTTGAATGAATCCCCAAAACTCGGGAGCTCTCTGGGCGAATCGAGCAGACCATCTGTATTGCGCACCTACAGTCGGGTCCCTGTGTGACCATTGTTCAGTGCACTGTGCTGGGTGAATTCTATTGTCATGCTTCCTTACATCGAAGCCATCTCCCCCAGAGCAGAGGCAACCAGCGTCGAGCCGATGCCGGCAATGATTGCACCATAGACGATGGATGCGGGGCCACCATTATACCAGGCAAACTGAAAGGTCAATCCGACCCCTTCCCAACCGGCTTGCAGACAGAAACCAAAGTTGTTGATGGCGATTGGTTTAATGTACCGCTAGAATCAGATCAGAACAACTGGCTTGTGATGGCATCTATGTACCTAATGATTGTTGAGTACAAGTGTGACGGATCTTACCTGGAAAACATTCTTATCAGGCGTAGCTCCAGACCCTGGGCCTACCGGAGGCTGTTCAGACTCGCTATTCTTCGCACGAAGCCCATCGTGGTAGTCTGGGACAGTTGTGATGACACCAACGTCCTTGTCCTGCATGGTAACTGATTCAAAAGCAAAGAGTCGACTAGACGTCGAGAGGAAAGCACTCTGCGGACGAGCACAGCAGCTTGAACGGCCGTCAAAAGGCTTTATCCGAGACAACAGGCGCAACGAACCCTAGGAGGATGCGAGTTTACAATATGCACTCTGCAGACGACGGGCGGCGGGCATCCTAGTTGCTTAGGCGCCATGTGTGCTTCCACACGCGCGTCTTGCTGAGGGGGGAGCTAGCCGACGCGGGGGGGTTGCAGCACAGCACGCAGAAGTCGCACTTGACGTCCATTTTGGACAAATGTGAAGTCGAAAGGCGTACTCCCATTCGTAGAATGTGGCATTGTACATGGACAAAGGAGCGGCACAGGAAAATAGGTTGCAGCGAACAATGAAGATCAAATCGCCGCTGACTGGGGGCAGCTGATGGAGACTTGGGAGCGGAAATGGACTACTTGTCTGGGCGACGACCGACGGTGAGGGTCGATGCTCGATCGTCAGTGACTGGGAGAGTCTGGATCAGGCTAGAATTGCTGGATGCACGTGGCTCTGTTTGTGTATGTAACATTAGTATACATGTATGTGAGTATGTGAGTATGTGAGTATGTGAGTATGTGAGTATGTGAGTATGTGAGTATGTGGGCATGTGAGTATGTGGGCATGTGAGTATGTGGGCATGTGGGCATGTTGTGTAGTGCGGATACAGGATACAGGATACAGGATACAGGATACAGGATACAGGATACAGGATACAGGATACAGGATGAAATGATACATGGTCCATGAGCCCAAAACTTGGGGATTAAGGACCTTGGTGTGTATTGTAGAAGAATGGTAGAGCCCAGGACGGCGTAAAGGCTAAGTAGAGACAGAGAATGGGCAAATGGCAAAGCCCATTGTAGCGGGAGAAAAGGCCGTTGACGGTGGAAACAAAGTTGCGGTGGACCAAAGGACGGACTGTTGTACTACGAGCACAAGCGCCCTCAAGCGTGGGCAAGTGTCCGTCCCGTGTGGGACTGGAGGGGAGGAGGGAACGGCGGGACCCGGGGGGGAACTCTTCCACGGGCCGGATCGCACGCTACTCCTTGTACTATAATGTGTGTACGTCCGTCTAGTCTTGTTGTGAGAGTAGTCCGGGCATCATAGAACGAACCCAGGTTGTTTCTCTTCTCATTGCCATTTGTTCCGGCTCCATCCCTCGTCACAAATGAGCAAAAGCAAATCTCCCAACACTGCAACCTGCTGAATCGTGAGAAGGCTCTGCGATCCATGCGCCTTCGTCGCTTAACAGCCAAAGAAATCAATTCGAGGCACTGTTGCCTCGTTTCAGTAAGGGCCATGCCCACCTGGGTTCGCAGGATCACGCATGTGCACCCACCCTTCACCACCACAGTATAATTCAATCTGTGTACTTGTACAGACGGTACACGCCTCGCGGGTGCCGCCAGAAAATGCATCAGCAAAAAGTGCCGATCCTGCAGTTTGCGACTCTGCCGAGAGCTTCATTGGACAGCCGCAGGTCGCCAGCGCGGCGGCGGGAAACGAGCCGTCCGCCTCCATCCGCCCCTGAGTCGTGGCCCATGTGTTTTCGACAAGGCCATTGTGGGGGGTTGAGACAATCAAAGCCCCAGGGTAACAAACGTCCGGCCTTCGAGACTGCGGAGACTGTGGAGAGAGGGAGCGAACGGGCACAGGAGATGGAGTCTCCACCGAAGTGGAAGTTTTAAACTTCAACGCTTCGTTCGGTACCACAGCATCACAGTCGCCAGGCCTCTCTCCGCATCAGATCCAAGCCAGAGGCCCCTACTAGAGAGCTCAGCTGACGGCGCCTAGGGCGGCTCCCAAGCCTCTCACGTCGAAATCCAGCCAATGCGGCCTGAAAGGCGCCTCATAACCTAAATCATCCTACCGCGATTTTTAGATCGCCGCTGAACAATTCCCCCCGTCTCCAAAACCTGAACTTGATTCAGCATGGGGGTGCCTGTCCTCATCACCCGTGTGGATTGGCCCCAGCTGTGCCACCTCGAAAAACCACCGACAACCTTAGCATGACATGATGCGTTACCACCCAACACCCAGCACGCAGGAACCTTAAGACCCTCTGCTCTTCTGCTCCTCTATTCCCGGCTATCTGGACATTGGATCTCAGCACGCGGTGGCTTGCTTCTTTTTGCGCATCTACCAAATCCCATCACTGCTTCCATAGGCCCCCAGGAGATATGTACCATGCTCTCGCTCGGGACCTGCTTCTCCTGCTGTGACACCACCTCTTCTTCTTCTATGTCAATATGGCTGGCACCATCCCGCCCATAGCTGCTCTCACTGAAGATGACCGTGGTCCCATCAATACCATTGTCTCCATCATTCTCCCTTGCGCTACCATCCTCTTCACGGCCATTCGAGTGGTGATACGGCAACAGAGACTCCTCCGTCTCGACTACGACGATGTCGCTTTCTATCTTGCCGTTGTGAGTGTGCAGCTCTTACCACCAAGTCCTATTCATCTGTACTTACACGCCTCAGTGTTTCGGCATTACAGTCTCGGTTGTATCTCATTTCTGTGTAAGGGCAGGCCTGGGACGACACCAAGACAAGCTGAGTGAAGCCCAAATTGATCGATACTCAAGAGTGGGTACTATAGATCACTAGACTTTTTTTACCCCTACTAATTTGACTTCAAGTTGTTCTGGTCAAATCAGTTCCTCGTCGTTCTTGCTCTGGCATGCTCCAAGATCTCCATTGTGTTCATGTTCAATCGCATAGACCCAATTCAACTGGGACCTCGCACTTTTCGATGGCTTGCACCATCCATAGTCGGATACGTAGTCTTGACTTTCTTCCTAATCGGCTTCCAATGTCAACTCCCGCACCCATGGATACTCAACCCAGAGACATGTTCCACGCATGGCAACGTCTACTATCCAATTACCATCGCCAACATCATAACGGACGCTCTCCTAGCATTCTGGATCATACCCATCCTTTGGGAACTTCAGATGCGAAAACACACCAAGAACATAGTCATGTGGCTCTTCGTCTCCCGCTTCGCCATCTGCATCGCCGACATAGGCCGGGTGGTCGTCATCCATCGCGCCCTCCAATCCCCAGACCAAACCCGTAAGTCCCCCCTCCTTTCTACCCCCAGCATCTCCATCTCCTAACCCCTCCACCCCCAAAGGCTCCCAACTCCTCTGGGCCGTCCTCGACCAGCTCGTCGTCCACCTCTCCATCAACCACGCAACCCTCCCCCGCATCCAAATCTTCCTCTCCAACCTCCAAACCGGCACCCTAGGTCTCCGCATACCCGTCGACACCACTCAAAACTCAAAACCCTCCAAATCGCACCCTTCCGACGACTCCGACTCACACCCGCACCTCACGTCGCACAGCGGGAAATCGAGAGATAAATCCCATCGCAAACAGCGCTGGTCGAAATACACGCATTGGAATTCTATACGCACCACGATATCGAGTAAGAGCATGGACAAGGCAGATAGTATTTCGGAACATCCGTTGAGGTTGCAGCCCGAGCAGGGGATCGAGTTGTCGACGACGGTGTATACGGGGGATGCGGATTCGACGAGGAGTCTGGGGCAGCATAATCATTTGGGGACGACGCTGATTCCTAGTGAGGGTTTGTCGAGAGAAGAAGCAAAAGGGGGTGTGAGGGTTCACAAAGAGATTAAGATGGCGTATGATCGGGCCTGAATTGGAGGCTGGAGTTATGAGGCCGTTGGGATAGATGGTTATGTGTGAGTCTTCCTACATTTAGTAGGGGGCTAGCCTTTGCTTGCTTGTTCAGTTTGCTAATCGTTCGATACCCATTTGTTACGATTCCTATATAGCAATGCGTTGTGGCGTTTTTCTGGGTTCTTAAGCAGGGGGCATCTTTCTCTCCCTATGAGCGACGATTTGTTTCCTGTTTTTTCTTTCTTTTTTTCTTCTCTTATTCCTGTCTTTTGCGAAGAAAGATGTCTTATTCTTTGGCCTTGTCATGGTCGGCTACTTGATGAAAGGCATTGCTCCGTTGTATTTCCGTTTAGACATCTATAACCTACGCCTCTCACGAGCACCTATTCGTATTTTTTTGGGAAATTCTCACGACGGTCATTTCCTGCCTTGGGCGTTAGGGAGATTGGTTTGGTATATGGTGTTTGCGGATCTAGTACCATTGTTTTGTTTTTGGCAATGTTCTATTTTATCTCAATAGACAACAACCTAAAGGATGGTGGGAGAAATCTATACATATCCATTCCCATTCCCGTTTCCATCACCAATTCCTTTCCCATCTACCGCAAAAAAAAAATAACAGCCTCCAAAAGGACATCTCCAAACCACCACCACTTTCCCTTCCAGAACCCTCCCACCCAATCCCCACCTCCCGGACCTCTCATCCGCCCAAACCCGCAATTCCGTTCTAGAACCGTCTCCCGAGGTCCCACTGCACTAAAATCCCCCGCTTCGGTCTCGCCCGCCATCGATTACAGACCCCTGTACCGGGGCGCCGGGGACAACCGTTTTGTTCTCGGTCCATTTCGGTGGTATTTTGGATGTTTTGTGCGCACGGATACATGGGGTATAGCTTAGTATGGAGGGACGGGGAGGGGGGGGGGGGGGGGGAATAGGGCCGTTTTTTTGGTTTTCAATTCTGGAAAGTAGATCATGGGCATGAATGGGACGTTGGAAGGAGAAGTTGGGAATTGGATGTTTCTTGAGATTTGGGAGCTGGGCGTTGGGCCGGTGTGGTTGATGGGCTTAGGGGACTTGTGAGATCGGGTGTTATGGGGAAGGGACGGGTGTTTCGGTGTGGCTAGGGCTTTGGCATGATGCGAACGGGCTTGTGCGGCCTTATTTTATTGCAGTTGGGTCCGGGTGGCTTGTTGTGAGGCAGATCTTCTTATGGCGTCGGTCGATTGTGTAGAGCGTGGACGGTAATTTTGTATGGATTGAGGATAGTCTCCAGATGGGGCTGGGCTGCGTGGCGTGAAGATGGCCAATTTTGGGTTGTTGCTGGTTCCATGTATTCCGGGCACTCCGGGCCAAAGATCATGGCACTATTGGAGTGAGTGTTGCGTTGTTGGTAAGTCTTCTTGATATGTTGTTGTGATCGAGTTGATGACAGTAGGGATCTCATGTTTAGTAAATGGGCTTTCGATCATAGTCATGTTTGATGAGGTGTTGACCATGATTTCTGTTCATATAGTATTGATATGTTTGTTAAAGTGTTCGTTCGGGATTAAGCACATCGTTATCTAAATTGATGCAAAATGAACTCAATAAAGAAAAAGTACATGACGACTACTATTGATGGAAATTGCTACGCTTTGCTATTATATATGTTCAGCGTAACCCCCAAGAGAGTTGCGAGGGCAGATAGGAGAAGTGATTTGAGAGTGTCATAATTACGGAAGTCATGTCTCAAACGACACTGATAGTCGTATAGCTGGGCCCATGCCTCTTGTATGCATTAGAATCTCAGATCAAGTAACACCACCAATAACGCTTCTGTCTGTCTCGATCATTACAAGACACGAACCGAAGATGGTGAAATATCAAATGTATTTGCGTAGTATATTTTATATAAAAAACGATCAACGCAGGCTTCATCCTACCCCTGATGACAAGCCTAGCTAGCTCCAAGCATGATGCTTACTCATAGGTATAACAGAATGGACCATCAACCGTACTGACCAACTCTTTGATCTTCCACTTCTTCCCATCGATATTCAAAATCTCCAAGTCTACAGTATCCTCCAAACTCTGAGCCTTACCTCCTCCCATCATACTGGTCCCACCTGCAATAACCTGCTGCCTCTTGTCGAAGTCCTGAACCTGCCAGATGTACCACGCACGATCAATCATAGAGTGGTGCAGCCAGAAAGCCGGATCGCCAGGCGAGGTATAGAAGTCGGAGCCAGGGTCGCCGGAGATGGTGAAGTGGCCGCCAGAGTGCACGCCGTTCTGGGATTGCATGGTTGTTTGGAAGGTGTTAATGTTGGCGGAGTTGGTGATCAGGGCGGCGATCTTGGCGGTCGTGGCGTCACGGGCTGTGAGGTAGTTGGAGATGTCACGTTTGATGCAGCGCGGGTTGTAGCCGTAGCCATCACTGCGGGGGTTGCGAGGTGGAGTGGTGTCGGCCATGGCAGCGAGGGGGCTAGGAGAGGTGTCAGATGAATATTACACACGTTCAAACACGTCTGTTCACGTACCCAAGATTGACTTTCATGTCCTTGAAGGGGCCCTTCTCGATGCATCCACCTCCCTGGCCAGCGGGTTTGAGACCGTTGCTCTGATGGCTGACTTTAGCTCCTTGGCCGCTCATACTGGTTTCGCTGCCATCAAAGATCGGAGAGGTTTCTGGAGATTGTGCCCATCTGCCCCAGTCCCAGTACTAGTTGAGTGTAAGCTTCAACTCACGTAGCAGTACAAAGAAACTTACGGGCTGAGTTCCGTTATAGCCACATTCTGTTCGTAAGGTCTGTTCATAGGCCCACGTATAGTATCTATGCCACGAGAGGAAGTTGCCCTGTCACATGAGTCAGTATGGATCGTTGCTTGTGGTGAAGTCAGAAAATCGTACAGTGCCGTGAATGGTAAGTGAATTCTTGATGTGAATCGCTACAAAGTCATCATATCGAGTCTTTGCTCCCGGGTACGTAGTTGCAGATAACTTTGATGGCTTAGAGGTGATGCCTAGAAAGGTGATTAGTCACTGTCTCTTGATGGCATGCCTTTGGGATACTTACACAACACAGCAGCAATATAGGCCTTCTTTTCAGCCGCAGTGATGTCTCCCCTGTGTAAAATAATCAGTAATGACTTCAAATAATTTCCCATTCATCTGCGTACCATTCTCTTCGGACTTGCAGCTTGTCTTTGGTACATGTCTTCGACTTTGCGAGTTGGGCGTCCAACGCTGGGCGCCCCTTAGTCTGCAGGTCGCTCACAGCATCTGCAGCACAGAGTGCTGAAAGAAGGGACAAGGAGACGAGAAGAGCATAAAGCCCTCGCAGTGAAACACCGCCCGCCATGATGAACGAATGGTATAACACCTAAAGTTGATGGGGTTCCGACACAAACCCAAGTTGGAGAAGGTGCCCCTCCAACTTATACCGTACCAGAATCTCTTAAGCTCTATCCATTCAAGAGGCGCCAGAGCCATATGGGTCTCCGAGCCGCCGAAAACTGTGAGTGCTTCGCGAAGCCCTACTTTGGGAGGCGATTATATGAGGCTGTAATCAAAAATTATGTGCCACATGTGCGCCCCAAAGACGAGTATGAATAGCACTGTCCTGATAGGACCGGCAGATGCGACAACAATTTGTACGGGTCTAGCAGCTGTGGGGTAAAGAAATTGGAGTAAGCTAGGCTGGGGTCGGATTCGGGTGGTGAAGGATGTTCTTCATATTGGAAAGCTCGTGTAAACGAGTTGGAGAAGCAAACGTGATCGTAAATGCCGCGTACGGGTGCGTATGAACGCGGCCACTCGCATGATTATTTTCACGGCGAAGCGCCTGGAGCCAACCGTGCTCTCAGCGAGGGCACCACTGTCGGGGAGATTCTCTTGCCTTGTTGATGCCAAGTCGGCTTCTCGACTCTATTATGTGGGCAATGTGCCCTTGCGTGCTCCAAAGATTAAGCTTATATTTGCGTAGGATCGTGATCGGCCGCCATGAGGTACAACAAACAACAAGTTAGCAGGGAAAGCACTTCTGCCATTTAACCCTAGCACGAATTGACAGTATGAGCTGACATGTGCGTGGTGACTAACATTGATAGTAGGGTCAATTCTGGGAAATGCTTGGATTCTAAAAACCTTCGATTCTATCTCGTTTTCTCCCATACTGACTGGTCTGGCGATGAAATGTTCTGTCATTGTGAAAGGCAACGAACGGCTTCGAAGGAGATCGTTGATCAAGTCATAACACATGGAGAACACCTGATCCATGCCGGCACTCATAGTTAGTACTACGTCTTGACGTTGAAAAATTTCCATGGTAGCAGATTCGCTCAATTGTCATTTGTCTGTTTGCAATATACGGTCGGGTTGCGCATTTTACCGGCAGTAGTCCCAATTTATTAATCCTGGCCTGAGCCTTCATCTCATGGCCCATACGAAGAGACAAGTATTCTTGAAAGCTTTGTTTGACGTTGAGTAAAGTTGAATTTCGCTTTGATCCGAATGTTCATTTGCGAGTGGAGCCATATCAAAAGTTCGATGTGCTGAGGCTCAACCAGGCGACACTGGTGTTTACCCTTCTGTGAGTAACATTTTGATCGGTTGTACTACTCGAACCCGTACAATATATTTCTGCAAACTCAGATAACCGATGCAAGATTTTGCGGGGTGAAATTGACTGGCAGCAGTTGGAAACTGGTAGAAGGGAACCATAGTGCATTCCAATGTCGTGCAAGCCAAGCGCTTGGATTTGATCTCACCCATGAGATTTCGGTTCCACGTGCTGGGTCGCTGGTCGCCTGTCGGAAACGGTTTTCGGCTTGCGTTTTGCGCACCCACAATGTGCTGAGCGATGGGTAGAATCCAGCCCTGCCGGACCATGAACCGAAATGTCGATGAGAGATCGTCAATGCCCATCATATTAAAGTAGGCACACCTGCAGATTTGGCTAGGGCATGTGCACATGCTCGGCGAGCCTTTCAGGTTTGATCCTTTCCCCCATGTTTTGGACTTTGTCCCCCAGCGTTCTTTCTTGACTCACGTGGTCTTCGGGGTCATCTCTCCTTCTCCAATTAGGCGCGGTAAACGCACTCAAAGTACTTGCAGCAAGCGAAAGCAAGGGGTAACCCCAACGTATGATATGTTCGTGTGCTCTCTCGTCCAAACCCCAACCCCTTTTGTAACCGTTTTGCAACAACTAGGCGGACTTCAAGTTCCGTTTCTACTACCACGTATTAGAGCATTAGCCGCTTAATCTGTGGTACCTCATAACTAGGAACTGTAACTAGGGGACCCGATCATTATATCTTTTCGTGCGTCATCGGTCGTTTTGGCACATTGCGTTATTCGGTAGTTCGATTGGAGCTCGGGTCTGTGTTCCCGGCATTTCATGCTTGGCCGCATTGTCATACATCTCATATTTAACAGTGTTTGGTTCGACTTCGTAACTCGTTTGTTCTCCGAGGAGAGAAGGAATCTGAGCGTGGTGTGCAATTTGACTCTTCTGTTTACGCCGACGCCACGATAATATTCCAACAATCACAAGTAACATACCGACGATTGTGATAATGCCAACACTGATGCCTACTTTATCTCCGGTCGACAGACCACCTAATCTGGACTCCACGGCCCCAGATGCAGATGCGATTGTAGATGTCGAACTTGCAAACGAGGCGGAAGATACCGTAGCGGATGACTTGACCGTGGGTATAGGAACCTAATCATTGGTCAGAGTGTTGAGTGGGTATATGAGTAGTAAAGACGTACATTGATAATCGAGAAACTAGGTTCTGATACAATCGCCCCTTTGATAGGCTTGAGCGAGAATCTTTGGCCGTTTTGAGGGGCAGTGATGTTGGAACTCATCGTTGCAGAGCCACTATCCTTGTTCAAATGCCAAGAAGTTCTATTGGCAATATTATACAGGTAGAACGTCCCGTCGCCCCATGGTTGGATTGTCCAGTAGATTGAATCATCCGCAAGGTCGCCTCTTATCATTAACGCCTGTGTTCGTCCTGGGGTGTCTTCCTTAGTTTCCGATTTCGTACCCAAATATGCATTTGAACCTCCCTCCTGTGTCCTCAAGACATAAGTTGTGGGGTTGACACCAAAGAGTTGCCACCGATTGATCTTTCTGTTCAAGTCGGTAGTGTTAAAATATACTGCACCTCGTTCGCTATTTTTATAAAGATTCGTTCCCCACATCGCCTCGCCATCTTTCCCATTAACGTACAAATGGTGCCATTCCGAGGAATTGAAATTTGCCATGGTTATAACAACGAGACGGCCGGAAATCCAAACAAAGTACGCGCCGCCAGAAAGAGAAGATCAACAAGATTGATAGCAGTGAGGGCGAGCGTGAAGATTTGTAATGTCGGGTCTTTCGCATGACACTCCATTAGCAAGTTTGAGGGCGGAAGACGGACTTTTTTAGGGTACGCTAGGACTAGACAATCGTGCCTTTTGCAAGGCTGTGCGTCCGTGAACAGAGACCCAACGACAAGTGGATCTTACGATTTGCCATTCTTAGTGCCATCTGATTCAATTCCTTCAAGAGCTCGAACCAAATCAGTCCTCACGGAACGGAGGTCGTGGCTGAACCTATCGATGCTTACTTCGTATGTACTATGTATTGTGGGATTCGAAATTCAGGCATCCTATAAGAATAAGCACCAACACACGTTAGCAGCCTGAACTTGGGGGCTATGGACTCGCCAAGTATCACTAGGCTACAAGAAGCCATTGCGACAAAACGTACTGTGACAGCTTCATGGCTGTGCAGTTATTTTCGCGACTTCAGCAATAGGAAATACCAATGTTTCAAGACGCGACTTGCAGAAAATCGTAAATGTGGACGGCTCGTTCTTTTGACCGATGAAAAGTGAAATCTATCTTCCGACATGGACATTCTTTTCGATGCCCTTAACAGCTTCTCTAACGGTAGGACAAAAGTGCATCCTCAATATCTCTCCCTCCCAAATTGTTGCCGCAAAAGGATTGCTTCCTTCAATTTCCGGCTTGAGCGCGTTAAAAACACCATCTCCACGCCGTTCTTCCGTATTCCAAAGTGCACCGACATTCTTTGCATGGTTCTTGGTGACTTTGTTAAGTACACCAAGCATTGCCGTGCATGACTTCTCTGGTAGCTGAAGGGATATCGTCATCAGCTGTTTGCAGAAGGCTGCAACACGGACAGGTGGTACAGAGCGGAGTGCCGTGGGAGGTAACAGAACTGAAGACAATGATCGAATAAGCAAAACTATAGTTGTCTGAACGTTGATCTTATTCCTCATTGCTGTCTGTGCTCCTGCATTGGGTGCATGTGGATCAGGAAGATGGAGTGATTTTGAGCCCAGCTCGACGTCAGGGTTGAGCGAAACCGGATGGAGTGTGCGATATAGATGTGTTATGAAGAAACTGAGATCCAGCTTAAGCGATGAAGCTGCAGTGGCACCATCTTGCCCTTGTAGTAATGCAAACGCAGTGATAACGCAAAGAAGTGATTCTCGTGTGAGGTTCTTATCAGGCATCTCATTTTCGTCCTCGTCTTCGTCAGTGTCCCCGTCGGCCTCCTGCGCTGCAGCAGACACTTCTGCAGTAGCGATAATATCTCTCAGGGCTTCCAAGATATCGCCGAAAAAGTCTTGGTTGATCAAATGAGCGTATTTGGCAAGACCTTCTAGAACAGCCCCCATAAGCTTCTGCGACCGAGCTTTCAAAATGCGGAAATATGCGACGAAGACCATCTTCAGGGTTTCCGCTTGCATACGATCTCGCTCTTCGTGCCCAACAACTGCATCTGCTTCCTTCATTTCCTTCTCGATCGCCTTATGCTCTTTAAGAATCTTGCGTTGCTTTTTCGTACGGAACTCGCGCTTCTGCCTAATCTTCTTATCGAACGGTGTCTCTACAGGCTTGTCGACCGAATTGTAAGAGGCTTTTGAAGAGAACTCAGAAAGAAGACGTAGGTGCAAGAAAGTGTTGAGGACACTCTCGTCAAAATGGTAGTTCCTAGCCTTCATCATCTTCGTCAACATGGTGACTGCGTCTAAGGAAGCAGTACCATCCTCGTCATTCTCGAACAACGTTTCCAGGGTCTCCCTACATTTCACGAAATCGTTATCCACTTGTCTCGTACTCAGCTTTCGAATCAGAATATTGAGTAGTTCTCCGCGAAAGTTGAAATGAGGAACCGCAAGCAGCAAATTACAGGCGCAGCTAATGGCGACTGTTCTTAAGCTAGCAGCAGCCTCAGCCTTTGAACCTGAGCGGGCAAGTTTGTCCAACTCCTCCACGTAGTTTTGATAACCTGAGACTAGTTTCTGTTCAAAATTGCGGAGTTTGCGCACTTCTTTGGAGACCTTGTCGTTGATTTCTTCGGCGATGGGCTTAATACGGTAACCAGGAACGAGATCCTTGTATATGGTCATTTGGGTGGCAAGAGCAAGTTTCTGTATCGTAGGCACGTCGGATCGGGCGTAGTTTGCCAACGATTTCAGCCCTCCAATGTGTTCCTCAGGATCCTCGTTGATCAGACTAGCGATTTTGGCCAAGTCCTCCTTCGCCTGAAAAATTTGTTGCCGTATAGGAATCTTAGGTTTCTCTTCAACCACCTCTGCTTGCGCCTCACCCTCGTCCTCCTGTTCACTTCCTGAACCTAAGAAACTATCGGAGTCTTCCTCTTCCTTCTTGGCTTCCTCTACTTGACTCTTTTGTTCAGACCAACCCTCTGTAGTCCTGATTGGTAGTTTGTTGTTTTCTTTCTTCTTCTTGTTTAGTTTCCTCGGTCGCTGTTCGTAATCCTGCTCCAAGTCCCATTTTCCGGCATTGGCAATGAAGCTAGGTTGGCCCTTTGAAGGAGGAGGTGCTGTGCCATTGCCCTCGGGAGGGGAAAGTCGCCGCCGTTTCGATGCCGGTACACGCGACATGATCCCTTTATCGGAAAGTAGACGCGACAATGTGATAGGGGATTTCTGGGTGAATTGGTGTGAGCTGGTGCACGAGTGAAGCTGTTAGAATAATTTTTGACCGCGGGAATCTTAGCGGCTTGGCGTTTATGGTTCTCCGACCCCCGCCCAAATTTTTTGGATGCGTGAAACATCCAGACCTCCAATCCTAAGTCGAAACAACCGTACTCGCGGTCGAACCACAAACCCATACAGAAGTTATTTTCACTATCGATTCGTCACAATGAGACCGCTCACTGAGCCTGAGCTAAAAGTTTTGATCGAGAAGCTGGCAACATACTGTGGAGGCAGTATCAAGGACCTCATCGCAGGTTCAACCAATGGCTCAGATCGCTACGTCTTTCGCATTCAGAAAGATCGCATATACTATGTTCGCGTATGTGTCAAGATTAAATCCTTTTGAAAATCAGGAGTCTAACGTCTTTATTAGGAATCTCTTGCGAATCTTGCTACAAGTGTAAAACGAGACAACCTTCTCTCCCTCGGTACCTGCCTCGGAAAACTCACCAAGACGGGAAAATTTCGCCTGCACGTTACCGCCGTGTCCATAATCGCTCCTCACGCACGCTATAAGATTTGGGTGAAACCCAATGGCGAGATGCCGTTCTTGTACGGAGGCAATATACTCAAAGCGCATATTGGACGGTGGACGGAAGACACCCCGGAGCACCAGGGTATCGTAGTCTACAGTATGAGCGATACACCACTTGTAAGTCAGCCTCGGTTACCTGGTATTGAACGGCAAATAACAAATGATTAGGGTTTTGGTGTGAGCGCAAGGTCGACTGCTGAAGCGAGACGATTGGACCCCACTGGAATCGTTGCATTTAGGCAAGCGGATATTGGAGAATATCTGAGAGAGGAAGATACCCTCTTCACCACGTGAGGAATGTTCCAAAAGAGATAACAAACTTAAAAGCGAGTCCACTTTCACCACCAAGGAATTCGAGGGATCGAAGACGCAACGAAAATTCTATAAACAGTTAAGCAAGGCAGGCGCATGGGACATTTGAGGTAGATTCTCTACGTATGTGCATAAGGCATATGCTCTCACCAGTGTCACACTGTGGCGAAAGGCTTCGTGGAAATTAGGATACCCTACATTTTTGAGCATAATTTATGAACGACATTTTGCAAATCAGATCAATATTTACTTCATTTTCAGACCCCCACCTCTTGCGACACCCAGAAGTATTGGCCGGAACGCAGGCGAAGAATACATCCCTTTCCTATAAGGCTGGGGAAATCCGATGCCGTGATAGCAGAGTACTAGTTGGCTTACTATGACGGTTACAAATGGAAATCATGGTGTCCACTGGAATCATCATCTTTTACTCGATTTTTTTCCAAAACTCCCCTAGAATAATCATAATTTTCGACAGTCTTGACGTGTGAGGTTCATCCATCAACTGAATATGTTACCAGGCAAGATCCACTCCTGTGATTACCTTAGTCATTCATCACAACTAATATTTCGAGTCTTAAATGCATCACAAGCCTTCACTCAACCCATGCGTACCCAATGACCTGGTTCCCAAGTCTATGTTGAATACCTTTGGCCTCTACACCATCTCTGACCTGCAAAATTCAATGTCTTCTCATGTTCGGTGGAACACTGGAGATGAAAGTGATACAATGACAAGTCTTGCGTATACCTCGAGAGAGGTCATTGTTTGGGTTCACGATCTAATAATGACATGAAGACCAAATATATTAGACTTGTACACTCTAGATTGTCTCGCTACCTTCTCACTTTTCCACCTTCTTCCTACTCGCCATGCTCCTAAACGCCCCAGCACCGAGGGCTACCAGCACCTACACCGCAAACCGCAAACCCGCAACCTAGATTCCCTCTCCCAAAACCCCATGCCCTCCATAAACCCTAGCTTCCCACCGCAACAATCTCCCCAGCCCACTCTTCCTCGATGCCACCTCCCTCCTCCATTCGTGGTAATGCGGGCAACCCATTCCACCCGGAAATGTTAGAGGCGGCGGTACTGGGCGCGGGTTATGACTAGAATCTTTTTGGGTTATGTGTGTGTGGTTTTTAGATATGAAATGGGATTGGAGTTTGACGGTTCTGGAGAGAGGAGAGATGAAGGAAGTAAGTATATAATCTGGAATGGAATGGTCTTCCTTTTGTCTTCTGCAGTTCGTCGACTACAATAGCAAGTGCTTATACAATAGATATATGAATACTTTACATCAACAGTGAAGACAGAGGAACCTATTGTGAGTCCTATTGAGACTTGCTATTGTTCGTTAATAGGTGAAAGTGGGCTGTTTCACTACATATACTTTTCACTCAAGGGAAGGTGAACCTTCGTACTTCACGTCACTATTCGAACCAAGAAGAACGGTTCGCACTGAGAAATTGAAATAGGGTATATTGCACCTACACTCCTTTCTAAAAGCCTTGCAGTTGGTGAAAGACTATCTGTAAGCACATCACATCACATGTGACATGCACTACACATGACGTACTTCACTGAACAGACTTGCCCTCACCTGCATCAACGCAACCAGTTCCAGAACAAAGTTTTGAAGAATGACCACATTGGTAATAACATGTCCAACGCTTGCCTCTCTGATATCGTCAGGTTCGCTTTCAGACTCTGCGCCAGCAGTGATGTCATCGGAGGGATCCTTGGGAGGTGGCTGATATTTAGATAACATGACCTCTACAGTTTGAGATCCTGCAGGTCTTCGAAATCTAATTCGGCGTTTAAGATTAGGCGTGCTATTGACATCTTCGAGATTGGCAAGTACATCGGCCATGAAGGTTGTTTGTCGGTTGGTGGCTCGCGGTGCCGGTAAAGGAGACAACCCTCGCGAAGGCGATCCAACAAGCGTCTGGCCGCCTAACCTTGACGGTGCTGGTGATGCAGTTGGCGTGTGTCTCAGATCTAGGCCTTCTTTTCTTCCTCTTGGAGATGCGGCTCTCGCAGGTGTTATAGGGCCATCCATAACATGCCTTGGGATTTGTGGCGTCCAGGATGAATTAGGTGTATCTGCCGGAGGCCTCACCTGTGGTGTATTAGATTTTGATACCTCGTTCATCTCATCATAAGTGCTGAAAACGTGTTTCCGGTTTATAACATGTTCGTCCCAATCCTGAATGTCAGCGCGAAGAGCTTCTACTTGCTCTCGAAGACCTTGGAGACAGGCAAGGATAAATGGTGATGCAGAGGCCTCCCACGTTGGTAGCCTACTCGCTTGGTACATGTCTCGATATGGGTCATCGGGTAGATCCGGAGCTTCCTCTTCGGGCTCTAGGAAATGGTAGTCAGCCGGGTCGACCGAAAGCCATCCTTCCAATCGCAGTTGCGGACAGATGCCTAGCATGAGTATGGTCTCTGTGAGCGCAAAGTTCGTTTCCACATCGTTAGTTAGGAACATCGATAATTGATCGAGCAAGGACCTGAAAAGTGGATCTTCAGGCATCAGATAATGTAACCGGACCTCTTTAGGGTCTGTTTTGTCATCATGAAACCCAGGGCTTTGTAAGGGTGAAGTTGGTAACGCAAGTGCCTGCTGTGAGCACCTGTGGTTTTCCAAAAGACTCAGATTGTCTTTCAAGTGAGCCTCGTAAATTTCGTCTAGTCCATCCTCTCCAGCAAAGTTGGTTGCGAGGCTGAGATATGCATTGCATTCGGCGTTTAAAGCACCGATAGTCCGAAGAGGCTCTTTATGGTGTATTGAGATGACCTTGATGATTGAGCCCAGCGCGTATCCGTGGTTCTTAGCCAAGATAGTGCTAGTCAATCTTAAGGAAGCTATAACGGTCTGTGGGTCTCTTGAGTCTGTGCTACCAAGAACGAGATCAACCAGGTTGAAAAGAGAGGGATTCATCTTCTCATCCTCCTTTTCTATAGATTTGAGGAGCATCAATGATTGTCGCCGTCTTATTGCAGCCGGGGATCGAGGTGTTATAGGAGATGACGGGGAGTATTCGGGAAGTGCCAGCAGGTAATTGAGTATCATGTGAATTAGCTCTGGATGATCTAGCGCATCGAGTATGCGCCGCAAGTAGGTAAGTACTGCTACTGCAGAGCCACCATCAATGTCGGAAGACTCCAGGAGCGAGGGATATCTCGGAGAATATTAGTGGGGATATTCAAAGTAGACAATGACCTCTACTCACAGCAATTGCTGAAGGAACAAGACTTGAAAATGATCAATGAGGGTCACTCTGACTTCAGAAGATCGGCAGTGCTCGAGGACGTCCTGCCAGAATGCAAGATAAGACAGGAACGTTGACATGTGGCCTTGGAAGTCTTCGGAGAAGAAACTCTCAGCTTGTGGATTTGATAGCATTTCGGCATAGTCAGACAATTTAAGACTGATAGGAAGTCCCGCCTCGTCACTGGGGTGGAGAATTGACAGTTTCCTTTGGAGTGATTAGTCAGAATGTGAAATTTGATCATGATGTTGCCGTACCTGCTCAGCTGGCTGTACAAGGCGCCTAATCCAGTAGCCATGAGGGTTGGAAGATCGCTATTAACGATCCATTGCTCTAGGGTAGTGGATTTTGAGGCGGATTCGAATATGTACAGGAGGCCGGTTCGCGCAAAATCTCCGATACGGCCCTCGTGGTGAACATGATCTATCAGTTGGTAACATAGCGGGAAGTCTTCCTTTTGTGTCACGCCTGCGAAGTCTACTTTCTGATTAAGCAGTCGACCGGTCGAGTCTGCCGAGGCGGAGGTGAACCACACGGGTAGTATCTCGGGCTGCAACCTGATCTTGGTTGTAATTCCAAACAGGAGCTCCACCACGTCCGCCTCGGTATCCTCTCCTACTCCAATACTACCAGAGCCAACAGTGCGACCGATGAAATTCATAAGAGACACGGCAAAGACATCGTTCTCTAAGAAGTCCTCTTCCTCGCTGTCGATCAGTGCGCTGTACACAGCAACCGCATCCCTGACCATGCCTTCATCGTGTGAGGTTGCGGCGATTTTGGAGACGGCCGTGTAGATTTGCTGGGCAGCGGCAAAGCTCAAGCATAAGTGCGGCGCCGGAGATCGGGATTCATCGTTGAGGATTGCAGTCAGGGCCTGGAATCCGCGGCGGATGTTGCCAATGGCCTCACGGTCGGTCGCTAGTGTCTGTGTCTTCTGCCATGTTTGCTTTGGGATAGTCAGTATGTGTGTCCGGCAGGTCTGATGCAGGTCTGATGCTGATGGAGAGTGTGCATTACCAGTATCTGATTGTATCTCTGTTTGAAGCGTGCCAGACGCTGTTGCGGGTTGTTGGCAGCGGCCTGCTTCTTCTGCGACGAGCCACCACCGAGCAGCCTGGCGAACTGCAGAGGGCTGCATTAGCTGGGCGGAGTCACTGCGAGGGGGGAGACTGGGTTGACTAACAAAATCCATAACGTATGACTATTGTGCATCCATCCTTGGGGGCGTTATCCGTGGGGGAGCGAACATGGAGGAGCAACGGGGCAAGGAGAGCACCGGGCAATGATGTCGGCGCGAAGCTTGGGGAGTCGTGGGAGTCTGCGGAGGAGAGAGGTGCACCTCCGAGACAACTAGCGTGCCAGAATGGGTAATGACAGGTTCAACAAACAATCTGAGGGACGCAGGCGTGTGGCCAACTAGTTCGTAGCAGTGGCCACAGCATATTCCCCATGTTCCCAAGTTACTGCTACATTAATTACTATCTATGTAACCTATGCACAGCGGCCCAAAAAAAGAAACACGTTCACGCCAAAGCTCCATGTTTACCTACACGAGATTGGGAAGGTACAACGGACTTGTACCGTGACAAGACCTCTACGAAAGCATCCCCCGCCAACGGACTTCGCTTAGCTGCCTGCTTGGGGCTTAGCGCTCGATCATGCCGACCCAAGTGAAACATCGACCCGGTGGAAAGCACATCTCCATGTCCGCAACACTTCCAATCCATAAGAACAAGGCACGCAGAGAACCGTTGGTGGGGGCTATGCGTCTCCCTATTGCCACTCAGCCGCAATGGCGACCTGTTTGTCCCAGATGATGGCGACATCTAAGCGCCTTTGCTGCAGGTCCCAAGCTTCATATTGACAAGGCCACCAGGTCCGTACCTATCGAACGAGCCGTTTCTAGCAAAGGAGATGTTCATGAAGCCAAGGATTACTCACGGGGATTTTTGATATGCGTTGGTTCATCTGATGAAATTTCTAACTTCTCAGCGAGCTGTTGGGATACTGACAGCCAGGCACTGCTACAATCATCAGAGAGCATACAACAGTTCCATAGCAACATATCCTCGAATTCAAATAAATATTCCGAACGCCCGACCGAGTATCGAACATCAAGTCCCTTGTACCCCGAATCCCTCAAGAGGGATCGATTGGCGTGTTTTCAGGCCCCCGAAATCCCTCCGATCTTAAACCAACGAAGCCAAGGAGAATTTGTTTGAACTCACGATGGGCGGAAATTATCCATCCGCATATCCAAGCCGGACCATGTAAGGGAAAGCACTCCTATTCAAACAGGCAACCGACGGGGAGCATAGACTTTTTTCAGTGGAAAGACGTGTATAAATGCAAAGAAGACGTTTCCTATAGTTTCGTTTCTTCTTCATTCAGTCTCATCTTATATTTTCCTCATTCGCCTCTCTGTTTGTTTATTTGTTTCCTTGCTTCGGTAACTACCTGGCATAGTCATTCTTTTAACAGTCACTCATTCATTCATTCGTTTGATTCTCTATTGAGAAGTTCCATTCTTTTAAACGCCGGGTCGTTTATTATACATACACTGAACACTAAACATTTCACGATGCTCTTCTCTACTCCCAAGATCCTCCTCGGAGTCTCTGCCCTCTTCGCCAGCAGCGCCCTCGCCAAAAGCGACTGCGATTCCGGCCCATGGACGGATGTCAGCAGCACTGGAGGCGGAGACGGCGGACCATTCTGTGCGACCAAATGGAAGGAAGGTGTTGTGATCAAGGGCGTTGAAGTCTGGGCCAACACCAAGTCAGTTCGCGCTATCCAGTTCTACTACTCCGATGGCACCAACAGCCAGCAATGGGGCAAAGTCGACGGCGACCGCCACGCCCGCATGGACTGGGACCCTGCCACCGACGGCATCAGCCAGATCAAGACCTGGGGCAACGGCCGCGGCCAGTATCTTGGTCGAGTCCAAATCCGCACCAGCAAGGGCAAGGAGCTCGACGTTGGCAAGGACACCAACGGCCAGAACACCTACGAGACCAAGGTCGCCTCAGGCATCATGCTCGGAGCCTTCGGCGGCGCCGGAGACGTCATCGACCGTCTCGGCTTCCTGTTCCTCAAGAGCAAAGTCGACAAAATCAGCATCGATGACGTTAAATTCAAAGACACGCCCGACCAACTCAACAAGCGCATGGAAGGTCTCGAAACCGTCACTCTCGACTACGCCGACCATACCAACACCCACCCAGAGGCCAACCAGACCTTCACCTTTGGCAAGTCCGAGCAGCGGTCCGCTACTAAGAAGTTCTCCAACACCGGCACCCATTCTTTTGGTATCTCGCAAGCTTTCGAAATCTCGGGCAAGATTCTCGATCTCGGTGCTTCGTCTACTACGACCCTGAAATACGATTACTCCAAGTCTACCACTGAGGAGTCGTCCAAGGAGAGCGCAGTTACGCTCACGTACACTGTAGCTACTGCCTTGAAGCCGGGACAGCGCGTCTTCTGCAAGGCTACTGCCATGAAGGGAAGCTACTCCGGCGCCTATACCTCCACCGTAAGTCCCTTCATACCCATTCCCATATATCAGATGCAGTGACTAATGATTTCCTAGGTCAACGTCTGGCTCGCCGACGGCACCAAATTCGGATTCGCCCGCGACGGTACCATGGACCAGGTCAACTGGAGCAAGGCTTCGTCTGTCTGCCAGGACAAGGACTTTGATCCTGCCAAGAAGGGTTCCAAGAGGGCTATGAAGTTCATTGCTTAGAGAATTTCTCGAACCTAATGACATGACATCCTAAATGCGGGGTTTAGAAGATTATGAGATGAGAGGTGGGAGGGTTTTATTGGCTTGGGAAAAGGATTTGTTTCTTGTATTTATATGTTGCTCGCAACATAGCCTTTCTATGATGTCGTTCTTATTTCCGGAATTTAATTTTGCATTTTTTTGAAAAAAACTCTTCGTGTTTCACACAAAATTACGACATGCTCATCATCATCAACGAAACGAACAATTACTTCTACATCAGAGAGAAAGAAAGAAAAAGACTAGGTATCACAACGATATCACAAAACACCTCCCCACCCCATGAATCCACAAAATCCACATGCACCCATTACAACTTCCTTCTCCACTCCACCGATCCCCTCAACCAAACTCAAAGCTAAGCCTGCTTGCTCGCCAACTCCAAATTCCACTCAAACACGCGCCTAAAGATTCCCTTCCCGCCACTCTCAATCACATCCCCATGACAGGGAATGATCCTCTCAAAGTCAAATTTCTCAACCTGAGCTACACTCTTCGAAAACCCTACGCGATTACTTCCCCCAACTCCATACCAAAGCAATCTCTTCTGTCCACTCCCCGTCGTATTCGTGAGCGCAGAGAACAACTTCGTCAATATGCCACTCGTCGCGCTAACACCTGCCTTGGAGAACTGTTCGGTGGCGGGCAGGTTGAAGAGTAGATCGGCTTGGATCAGGGTGCGGGTGGGTTTGTGGTGGAAGACGAGTTCTTTGTTGGCGTGGTCGGGGACGTAGGTGTATTCGAATTCGGAGTCGAATTCGGGAGAGATGGAGGGGAGGGGTTTGTTGGCGTAGAAGACGTGGGCAAAGGGAACGTCTTCGTTCTTTTGGGAGGCGCGCTTCTCTGGGAGCGTTTCGGGGCCGATGACTTGAGCGGTTGGGAAGGCGGCGTGCCAGGGGCCAAGGAAGATGTGATGCTGGGGGTTTGGTTAGGAAGGGTTTCTGGTAGGAAGGGTTGGGGTTGGAGATCGTACCTCGGCGTCAAGGGCGGTAATGTATTTTACTTCTCCGAGCTCGGCGACTTTGGCTTTGACGTCGTCGGTCAAGGCGGTGGGGGAGAAGACGGCGAGAGCGCCGGATTGAAGGCGCACTTGGGTGGAAGGTCAGTATAAATGATTTATGAAATTCCTGTTTTCTGAACGGACTCACCAACTGTGCCTCGTCCACCGATCTTTATCCTTCCGAATCGCCAGAAAGGAGTCGAGAATGTGACAATAGTCTTGGGAACTACTTCGCGAATAACCATGACTTTGGCCGGGTCTGAGGGAACAAGTTTGGAAGTCATGATGGAATTTGTTGTTTGTTAGGTAGATGTTGTATGAAAGTCGGGGGAGCAAGGTAGTGATATGTAGCGGGAAATTGCGGCAAGTGGGGCGGATGGTCTCTTTATTAATATGGACAGTTCCGATGGAGATCTAGATGGAAGACGTCAAGTGCAAGGTCAAGAGTAATCAGCGCCAGATGGAGTGACAATGACGCAATTGAAATTTTGGATGTTTCTCAAAAGCAAAGGGTCCAGGAGCTGTTTAAATAAAACTTCGGCAGCCAGTCTCGGCCGGACAGGCCCCAGCCTGAGCCTTCAATTATCAAATACCCACACACGGTGGTGTCAACGGTCGTCGCGAAACATGCGACTATTTTGTTGCGCAAGGTTGCATAATGCGTGAACCCTGGGCCGAGGCTGAACCGACGTCATTTTATTCGACGCCCGCACAGCCCTGAACGCGTTGTCAGCATGTGTTCCAGGTTGGCAAGCGTATCACAAACATTTGGAATATTACGATTCGTCCGAACACGGTGAAGATTGAGGAGAAACGCTAGGCAGTGATGAATAATACAGCCATTATCTTCTCCACCTTGTTTGGATATAGTCCTTTCGTATTCCTTCTCCCTGTTTGTCCAAAGCAGTTCTTCGACGCAGCTGATGCTGCGGCGCAGACCACTGGTGACTTTCTAATCGGACTTCGATTTCGGAGCCGGGGACGATATTTGACAAAGTGCCCAGAGGGTTTGACCGCCTCAGGGATGATAGTAATCGGAGTCCCGAGTGCGCGCTGCAAAGAGCGCCATTTCGGTTATTGCAAATTGCTTGCAGTCGCTATTCCTCCAACATCTCTACAGTTTCCAGATATGGTATGGCTCTCCGCCTCGCGGCCGTCAGCGCGCATTCTCGGCGCTGAGCTCTGCCATCAGACCTCCAGCATCCCTCTTCTTTGCATCTTCTTCTAGCCGTTGTTGGATAAACTTGCTGAGCTCTTTGACCTTCTGCAGCGCAACATTGTTGCAGTTCAAGAGAGCAACAGCGTCTACAGTCGCGCCGCCATACTTGGCAACTTGACAGACCTCGCCATGTTTGTTCATTGTGACAATCACTTCGCCCTGCCGGACCTGCTCCTCCGCTAGGCTCGCATCTATCAGAAAGATTTCGCCTTCCTCGTAATACGAAAAAGTTACACATAGAGGCTGGTGCAGTATCGATAATGGTATCGGCTCTCGTTCGCGAACGCTGAGGATTGTAGCCTTCTCGCCTTCTACTAGCACATCAGGTCGCCGAAAATGCTGCAAGGCGGCCATGACGGCAATACATGACGCGTCGATAAGACCGCCATCGTGATCGATTATGTGAACATCGGCTCGAAGGGCGAAGCATTTGAGACCAGCGATAATGCAAAGTGATTCCGTATCGAGCGCATTGGATCTACGTATAGCCTTTTCAAGGATCCGTGAGAGGATGACCTCTGCGTCTGTGGGTCTAGGCTTAGTTAGGTGCTTCTGATAGATCGATGGACGGCAGCTGGAGCAAATTGACTATTCATAATACATACCGACCAATTTCGAAGGCAGGCGATGCCATAGGGGAGAATTCTGTGACGATCTGGAAGATGCCATCAAATTTGCGCTCTGGTAAGGGCGCTGTCACGTCCACCGATATCCTGGCAAGAACTCTGGTAATTCTTAGCTCTCTATCCATAATTGAACATTGCATGAAACATACCTCGTCTTTCCAAGTTGGACATCAGCGACGCCATATTCGTCCCCAAAATTTAGCTCAATTGGTCTAAAGGCATCAAATGCGCGTCCATCGAGTCGAATGTTCTCCTGAAGTGCTTGCTGAATGAACTCCCGCTCATTGACTGAGATCTCAGCTTCGCGCGGCATTTTTTAGTTTGGAGGGTAAAGTGGTGGTGGAACAATTGTTTCCTCTGCAATATTGACGAAGCTTGGGGAAAATATGGCGGGGATCGTTGCCAAGCCCGCTAGCATGGGGACTTTCTCCGATTCCTGAGCTTGAACTTTGTGCTTGTGTTCACTTTCATCACAGGTCACCATTCCCCACAACCTCACAGTAGCTCCATTTGCTCCAACAGGTCCCGCCGAAGTCACCCTGCATTGTCCATATAAACCATGACCACCGCCCACAGACCAACGTTCGATCCAGCTCGAGGCAAGGAAGCCCAGCGTGGCGTAGCCTACCACCAGCGACTACTCCCAGCTCATACTTTCCTCAAACATCGCCAACCTGGACAAGGAGGCGATGCTGACGCGAAGCGCGATCTGCGAGCAGAACTATTGGAAGCCGAGGCACGTCACTTTGCGAAGAAGAATGGAACCTACGTCGAGCCAGACGCGGAGACGGATGCAACGAACACCTCAAAGCGACCGATAGAAGCAGTGGCACACGATGATGAGGCGAGCTTGGATATAGACGAGGCGGAGCAAAAGCGACGGCGGATTGAAGTGCTAGAAAAGTACAGAGAGATAGATGCAGACGACAGCAGCGAGAGCAGTGAGAGCAGCGACGACGAAGAGGATGAAGATGAAGAAGACGAGACGGTAGCATTGATGCGCGAACTTGAAAAGATCAAGAAAGAACGCGCGGAAGCAAAGGCGAAAGAGGTATGTGGTTACGTTCATCTTTCAATAACTACGGCCATACTAATCCGTTGCTAGGATGCACATCGAGCCGCAGAAGAGGAAGAGCAGCGCGAGATTGACATTGCGCGCGGTAATCCACTTCTGAACGCCAAAGATTACACCATCAAGCGCCGCTGGGACGACGATGTCGTTTTCAAGAACCAGGCCAGGGGTACTGAAGACAAGAACAAGCGGAAGGAGTTTGTCAACGATATGCTGCGCTCCGATTTCCACAAAAAGTTCATGTCCAAATATGTGCGATGAAGTCAATGGCTACTTCAATTTACTCTCATTCCATCTTGGCGTTCGCGGAAATGGCAGCTCAGGCACGACAATTGCATAGCGTGGGCTGAATATAGGGCAGGAGGAGTGGGGAACCAGTGATGCTCACAGGTCTTATCTCGATCAGCAGCGAATTACCTGATCTGACCATCAAGCTTAGAGGCCGCCCGACACCCACTCCAAATATTTCGAATAGCGTTTGGCGATGATGAAGTCCACTAGACTTCGAGACGGTGCAATTTTCACTTGAAAAGTATTTTGGTTATTACATCTACATACCCGAGCCTACAATGGTATCACTTCTCGTCTTATAACCTTGTCACATTCTATGTTTTTTCATTCATGCTTATTTTTGCCCCACTCGCCCCAGAATGTTGTCGATCTAGAGCTCAAAGACCCGCATCAGTTCAATGCCTAATATGGCTAGCACTCAAGCCATCTATGAACGATCATCGCAGATGCACTGGACTCTGGCAGGCACAGTGACGACATACCACTTGGTCTTTGCTTATCTGTTTCTTCATTTTCTGGGTACAAGGCTTGATTTATTACTATAAAGTGCACGTATGTTCCATGGCCATCTTCAGTTTCTATCTCGCACATACATCATACTGGCCTAATAAGTGAGCTCGTCTCAACTGCAATATTTACTCTCAGCCCGTTTTCTATAGAACAACCAAGACCAACTCCAATCATGGCAGGTTACGGTAACCGCACCAACATTGAGCCCAACCCTTCCAACCTCACAGATTCCCACAACTCCACCCGTTTAGGCCGCGAAGACTCACATCCCTACACCGGGGCTACCGACCGCGAGTACGGCTCTGGTGCCACTCACGGCGCCGGCTTCGGCAACAAGAGTGCTGCCATCCCATCGCCATCCGAGATGGATAGTAACGAGACCCGCTTCGGTACACACGAGAACACGGACCCGTACTCGGGGGCTAGAGAGCATAAGAGTGGTAGTGTTGGCGGTGCCGGGTGGGGAAATAAGACAGGAGCATATAAGGAGAGTCATGGTGAGTCATTTCTTTGAGAGTGATTGAGGGCGAAGCTAATGGTTGGAACGATAGACTCGACAGCAGGAAGGTTGATGGAGAAGGTTGGACACGTTATGCATAACGAGAATCTTGCTGAGAAGGGAAGAGCGAAACGAGAGGCGCAGGGCTTTGGACAGACTGAAGAGCAGTAAGGACTATGTTGAAGATGCTCCTTTGGCTTTCCCTCGTAGGGACGAACAATGACCCTCACGACTCCGCTTTCACATCCTTCTTAATCTTACCCATCGATAAAGTACTATTTCCTACTAGATATCCCTGAGCAATATCATTCTTCCCCACAATTAAAAATCAAATACCCCAAACTATATTCCCTCCTCTCCGTCTCCCATTCGCTACACTAATTGAATCACGAAATCACATGCCATCGTATTCAGCCCCAAACTTGAACGCGCCGCGCCTCAGCTTCAAGCCCGACGCAGGGGGACTCCCAGGCCATAGCCCCTGACGCCTGGCCACGCCCGCCGACTGATTCACGACAAAACAAACCATTGCGCGTAGCCATGAACCCTCCAACCTCACTCCTCGCGCCCCTCAGGCCACGAAGGCCACCATGCCTACCGCAGTCGACATAATTACCTATGTCGGAATTCCGCTCGCAGTTCTCGGCGTTCTGCCCACAATCTACACTTGCCTCAAGAGTTTCCTGACCCTGCGCGAGATCACGGCCACACTTTTCCGTAATGGCGTTATAGCGATTACGCGCAGCGCATTGCTTTCCGGGATCGTGGAGATCGAAATTCCACGCCGCAGCATCATTCCCCTGGATCGACAGGACCCGAAATATTTCGGGCTTCGGGAGAAACCGTCGACTTTGAAGGGTGGCACATGGACGCTGTTCAATTGGAAAGAGATGGTCATCGGCGTCAAAGGATACAGACTACAGTACCACGACGAACTCTCACAACCACAGGCCGAGATCGAATTCGAAGCGCTCGTAGCGTTTTTGCTGGACCGCGGCGCTGTGCCCAGTAAAGAGGGTTGGGCAGATTTGCGTAGTGCGGGGCTGTGGACGCCGGCGGGGACGAAGCTGCTCTTGAGTCCGATTTCGGCGGAGGGTGTGTTGACGGTGGCGGTTAGTGATGATTCGGATGGGATTTTGAGTCTGAGTCTGAATTGGAAGAGGGAATGGGATCGTAGGAGCATGGATAGTTTGCCGCCGTATTGGACAAGGATGCATCCGCCAGCTAAGGGAGAAGATTTTTTTGCAGCGTTAGAGGAGCTAGAGAAGCCGCCGAGGGAGGAGGAGCAAAAGGAGGTGGAGAAGAAGGGAGGATTTTTGGATGATGATAGTGCGGCGAGTGACAGTTTTGGATTGGCATCGGCGGTGAGAGTTAGGATTTCGGCGACGGGGATTCAGGAAGCATATAGGGAAGATGATCCGAAGCAGAAGCTTCCGCTCATACATTTACGACCTATTCCTGCTATAAGCGATTCGACATTGGGTTTCTGGTTTTGTTGCGGCGCTACGGCATTCGAATCACCACAAGGTGGTCTCTGGAGCTATTCCATTCCAGACGATATTGTATCAGTGGCCAGGCGGGAATCCGTTCCCTGCGGCGTCATGGTCATGATAGGAGCAATGAACGACGCGGACGTCCCCACCTGGCGAACGCCTCATGACGATAAAGCCGAGCGATTCGAACGACATGTCAAATTCATGGAGCAAAGCCGGAAAATGAACGAAGAAATGCGATTACCACCCGACCAACGCGAGGCTGCACGCAAGAAACGACTCGATGCTGAAGGAATGGCTTTCCACCAGGACTTTCAGCGCAAGTTGATGAGGGATGAGCAGAGGAGAGAGGGAGAAATTCTGGAAGCTATGCAGAGTCAGAAGTTACCGATTACTGTCGTTGCGGAGGCGAATCGAAAATGGTTGCTCAGGAAATTCGAACTCCCTGAAGACACGGCACTTCTTGCGCTCGTTGAGCAGGTGCTGTACCACATGCTGCTTAACGAATCACTGGCCAAACGCATTGCTATCATGCTTGATCTTTGGAAAAACTGGAGTCAATCCGGAGGTATGACGAAAAGCCACTATCTGGCTGTGAAGGAGGATCAAGTCGTTTTTGCTTTGGCTAGCTTCGTTCTCTTCATTATTCGTAAGACGGTTAACGAGCCAACTGGAAGCGTAGTTGGTGATCTGCAGGAGTGTTTGAGAATGTGGAAGAAAGTTCGCCTGGGATAGGATTGGGGTGGGACTCGATGATTAATTGATTGCATGTTTCATGGCTGGGAAAGGTAGGTTTGTGGATAGGATGGTGTTGGTGGGACAAAAGTGACAAGAAGGATGTAAGATAGGAAGGTCTAAAAGAATATTGTATAATTAATTCAAAGTCGTGATAGCAGTACCACCAACACTGCACTTTATCATAAAAAGACCTTGGTATTAATATCGCACGCTACTCTATACTATGCTTTTGAGCCCTTCAAACGCTAGCGAAATAGTTAGGTACTATATTGTATAGCTATACGTCTATCCTTTTGTCTGTGTCCAATGAATGTTTGTGCTAGCAAATTTCCAGCTTTCAACGCCCTGGTACTGCATGTGTTGCTGAACAAATGAAACTAGGGAAAAGGGATCGATTCTAAACAGAAGGATTGGAGACAACAGTTCGATAAACAACTAAGTTGGAAAAAGTAGACGAACTCTTAGAAGGGACTCAATTGACTTGCGAGGCTGTCATGAAGGCTGTCACTCTTGCATGTGCGTACGAAGTTACCTAGGCATGTCGGGCAGCCGTTTTGGCGGGCCCACGTGGGCCTAGCACTGCCTCCAGTCTACGAACGGTTAGTGCAATCGCACGGGCCTCCCCGAAGCTCACCCATGGGCTCTCTTGTTACTTGTGGACGTCATGCTTGGGAGACCTTTGCACAGCAAGCTCTTCACACTTTCACTCTCACCGTGCACGACGCGCTCCAGAGCCAAGTCCCTGCCTCATCCCGATATCCGTTCTCTGGCCCAACCATGCTCATATTATAACCTCACTCTAAGTACTTCGCAGACCATCTCACAGTCGCACACCAAACACACCCTCGCTCGCCGACCGCCATGGCTTCCACCGCCGCTAGCTCCTCAGAGACCACGCCTCTGATCTCTTCTATGGCTCATAGCTCAACGCCAGGTAGACCCATCGCACCACGACCCCAGAGGACTGTCACATTCAATCCCACCGTAATATCGAGCAGTCCTAGACAACACACGCAACGGTCTCAATCCCATGTGATCCCATCAGGACTTAGCACCGGCATTGCATCTAACCAAAGCGGTCAACCCATGCTCTCGAGTCTCAACAACAAACTCCGAAGACGGAATAGCTCGGGAGCGACAAATTATCCACACATTCCCCCACCGAAGATAGGGCCTCAGAGGACCACAAGAACAGCGCAGAAACTGAAGCTTTTACCTGACCCGGAACAAGGTGAAGAAGATGCAGACGAGGAAAGCGGACGCGATGTGTACGTACAATACACCCGCATCAAGGATCCTACAGCAAGAAGAGATGCCGCACGTCTTGGAAAGGCGGATCGGGAACGGCTACCGCGGGTGACCGCATACTGTACCGCTGCCTCATACAAACTCGACGAAATGATGCGATTTCTCAAGGGTAAAACCAGGCAACGGGAAGCTCTCCCAAAGCGCTTTGACGAGTGCATATACTCTCCCTATAGCTATGGTACAAAGGGCCCCGAAGCAGTCAGCAGTCATGGCATGAACGAAGGATACTCCGAGGACCGACCGAGACGATACTCGGATAGTGCCATTGAAGTCGAGGCGCAAAAAGACAGACAACGGGAGGATCTTATCGACCTAAGTTCAGGAGGAGAAGACCTCCTTCACGAGAATGGTGAAGGCTCCCATCGCCCCCGCCGACCCTCGCAAATACAACATGCAGATTCCGATCCTTCGATGAACACACCGGACTTTGACATACAGGTCCATATTCCAGAAATATTTCTATTCGAATACGGGACTGTAGTTATTTGGGGCATGACTTTGCAAGAAGAGAAGCGGTTCCTGAAGGAGATTGCCAAGTTCGAAGTTGACAAGCTCGGCAAAGACGAGATCGAGACTGAAGAGTTCAATTTTTACTATACCCGCGAGTACCAAGCTCGCATCTACAACGACTTCATCAGTTTGCGAGAGAAGAAGAGCTATATGACGAAGCTCGCTATTAGCCACGCCCTCTCACAGAGTGTCAAGACTTCCCTATTTGAGGACCTCGTCGATAACACCATCGATGATACTAAAGACATCCCCGCACAAATCGCGAGTTCTGGCAAGATCAATCTAAATAAGAAGCAGATTAATATGCAAATCGGCGAACTTTTCATTCTCCGAATCAGTATACATCTCCAGGGCTCCGTGCTTGATGCGCCCGAATTGATGTGGGCTGAGCCACAATTAGACCCCGTATACCAAGCAGTGCGTAGCTATTTGGAAATGGATCAGCGTGTTGGTCTTCTCACGGAACGACTCAATGTCATTGGTGATCTGCTCGCGGTGTTGAAGGATCAATTAACAGTCACTCACGTAAGTTTTAATTCCCATCACTTCAGCTTTCGCTTCTATACTAACAAATACTCCAGGGTGAACTCCTCGAATGGATCGTCATCATTCTTATTTTCGCCGAGGTCGTCGTCGCTGCTATCAACATCTTCGTCGATCTGCACGCTGCCGACTAGCCAGTACACAAAACTTCCCGGTGCACATCTTGTATATAGTTCCGTTTTCGTTCTTTTCTCTTTTTTTCCATTGTTCACGGAGGGATTCTCATTCATGGTGTTGACTGTATGATATAATATTCACCTGGAGGCTTTTGGAGTGGGAATCTTTCTTTTGTGCGTACACTGTGTACATTGGAGTGCAAGGGAAAAATGTGCATAGTTGGTGGGAAGCGAGCATAGTGGGGTTACTAAGAGAATTCGATCACATGTGTGAAACTTGACTGGAGATGAGTTTTGTTTGTCTGTGGATTTGTGAATATCATGTGACGATGTGGGACATTTGCGATCGTGATGTGAACAGGGCTCCATTACAGCAACATTTGCAACGGAACAAAACAATACATTGCAAAGTACTTATTTTCTCAAGAACTCCCGAGGTCTTTTCCATACGGGTAGTAAGAGAATATATTCTCCATTCCTTGTTCTCGTACCCAAAACCTTATCTTCACACATCAAGTATTCCAATTGCGGGACAAGTTGAAGATAGACTACAATACTGAGTGGCAACTGGCTGTGGCCTTGAGCGAAATTATGTTGCAGAATATGTAATCCATATGCAGGCTGCTGTATCCCAGATGTACGATATGGGGCTAAATACTAGAATTGACATCGAGGAGGGTCCAAAAGATCAATGGTGGCATATCGTCACGTGATCGGTGCTCAAATTCAGTATTCTCGTCACATCTTTAGACTGGAAGGTGACACTTGGTCAATAAAGAGAAATATTATTCTGACAATGACAAAATGGAACCAGTGGCGTTCTCAGTCTAGCGTTCTCACTTGCTTCCAAAGCAATGGGGGTTGAAAGGTGCTGGAGATGTAAACTTTCAGGGCGGTCGGAATTCGACGGTAACCGGCCATGAGCATGAAAGACTAGGGGCGAGCGATGCACGGTGGGTCTTCCCCTTTCCGGCAGCCCTGGAGTCTTTGCCAAGGCCGCCAACTTGGACTCAAAGTGCACCTCCAAACCACCATAGGACTTACCAAACCGCCTCGAACAGTCCATACGCCCCAATGAGCCGTCCCAGATGAGTTGGAATCTATTAGAGCGCTTCATAGAGTCGGATCACTTCAACCAAGATCCTTCGCTCACTGTTGCGTACCTTGCGTGAGTCTGCCGATACCACCTTTGCGGTCTACCGCCCATAAAGTCACACACCACCGCGCCAGATATCGTAAAAGCTGCAGAGCTTTCGCTGACCCCCACTGCTCTTCCAGACGATATGCGGACCATGTCGGCATCCAATATGTCCTCTGCTCTAAGCTTCGCCAGTTTGCCTATGAGGAGATTGAGTTCTTCCTGCCGCAGTGCGTAGCCCCTCGTGATGCCAAAAACACTGCAACTTATGCGGAACAGATTATGCCACCTCTTAATCAGCATCAATAATGACTCCATGGCCCTGGAGGAGTTCATAATAGACTTGTGTGAAGAATCCGTCAATGGGGCATTATTGGTGGGCATGACACCGTGTCTTTCCTGGACAGAATGCTAACGCGTGCCTCAAGACCTTCTGGCTGTTCCAAACCTACCTCCACGACCTAGCAAGCGACCCAAACTCCAGCGCGTTCAAAACATGCCGTCGAATATACAACAAGGTTCAGCGTATCGTTTTCGGATCTGCGGAACCGCAACGTAGGGAGAAGATTCAGGAGAATATATTGCCTGTGACCGTTCTTGCAAGCTTAGTGCTAGCAAGTGTTGCAGCACCCTTCCTACCAAGACATGTTGGACCGTTGGCTATTGCGCAGGCCCGTAAGCCTCGACCCGCGGAAGATATGATATCGGACAATGTGCAGACAGCGAAGGTTGGTCGTAGCAATACGATCGCAGGCCCAGGCTCTCCCAGACCTCGGCGGCCCCGAGCCGGTCAAGGTCATTCTGACCCAGAAGATCAAGCATCATCCAAAATTCGTGTGTCGCGTCCGCGAGACCTACAGAACCCCAAGGATTTGAGGCGCAAAGCAGCACGGCCTGTTAACCCGGACAGAGCGCCCTCGGGTCCACATAGACCATCGCTACTTGCAGTATCATCAGAAGCTAGGTTGAGCTCTTCTTCTCTGCCGGAATTCAGAAGCCCGCATACCTCTCCTCTGCCTACTCCGCCTGCCACTGCTGGTCTTGGGCCACATCTCGATCTACAGAGTGTTCGCAAACACATGCATGTCCCCAGGCCCTTGACACCCACTGCGCTATCTCCACGACAAAAGATACGCCTTTTGCGGTCGAACTACTTCCGCAACGAGACGCAGTTCTTGAGCGCGTTGGAAGACATCTCTAATCGTTTGGTTGTTGTGCCGAAACCAGCCCGCCTGAGTGCGCTGCGAGCCGAACTTGCCTTGATCGCACAAGATCTTCCGGCTGAGGTGGACATCCCCGTCATCTCACCTGCTGCGCTCAAAGACGGAATTGCCTCTCATAGTCAACACCACCGGATTGTTCGTATCAACCCTGCAGAAGCGACGAGTTTAAACAGTGCGGAACGAGTACCTTATCTGCTCATGGTTGAGGTGTTGAAAGAAGATTTCGATTTCGATCCAGATACACAACAAAATCAGCAGCTTCTTGAGAAATTAATGCTCGAAAAGGGAACTTCAAAACGTCGTCTATTCGATATCACGAATGCCGAGCATTTGGCGCACGATAGAACCCCTCCCAATGGAACCGACAGCGTGTTTGAGCCTGCCACTGGCGATCTTGGGAGCAAATCTCTCATTAAGGACATGGCTGAAGATGACATCTCGTCCGGACTCGCCCGTGTTTCATTGCCCACTGCCGTTGCGAACCCACCCCCAAGATCTTCAAGCGGAGCAAATACTATGTCCTCAATTGCGACCAATTCCACACCAAGGACCTCGGATATGGAAATCAGTCGGTCGAATAGTCCCGGGCCACGCAAAATGACAATCACAATGAGCCGTGGCACTCAGAGTGCTGATCAGCCTGATTTCTCTGCGCTTGCTACGCACATGCGCACTGCCGCTCAGATGCTGGCGCAACTGGAGGCGAGTGGGTCGAAAAGACCCAAGACAGAAGTTGCTGCCATCAAGGCCAAAATTATTGCAAGTATGCAAAGCTTGGAGGAACAGAATTTCATGCTTGAAGACACCACTCCTACTTTTGAGACAATCATGGCAGAAACGGACGCATCGGTCATGACAGCTGAACCGGATTCTATTGAGAATAGTTTGCCCGTTACGACCAATCCTGGAGCCGGCGCTGCTCGAATGGAGAATGATTTGAAAACTGGAGGCATGCAAAGAAACGGTGATCGAGATGATCCTAGTGCTGCCACTTTTGGCGAAGAATGGAGCGCTAAGAGAGAGCGTATACGACGTTCATCACCATACGGCCACATGAAGAACTGGGATCTCATTAGTGTTATTGTGAAGACTGGTGCTGATTTACGACAGGAGGCATTCGCTTGCCAACTGATCGAGGTCTGCGGCAAAATCTGGCAAGAAGCAAATGTTCCTGTATGGACTAAGAGAATGCGCATCCTGGTAACCGGCGAGTCTTCGGGACTGATTGAGACCATCACGAACGGTGTCTCGCTCCACTCGCTCAAGCGCAGTCTCACATTGGCGACTATCGCTGCTGGCACCAATCCACGGAAACGAATCGCCACATTGAAAGATCATTTTGTGAAGACGTTCGGCGAACCGGATACCGAGACGTACATAGCGGGTATCGATGCCTTCAAACGTTCGTTGGCTGCTTATAGCATGATATGCTATGTGCTTCAGCTCAAAGATCGCCACAACGGAAACTTGCTCATTGACAATATGGGACACATTATTCATATCGATTTTGGCTTTATGTTGTCCAACTCTCCAGGATCTATGGGTTTTGAGGCCGCACCTTTCAAGCTCACTCAGGATTACGTGGACGTTCTCGGTGGTGTCACTTCTCCTGCCTACGATGATTTCAAAACACTTTGCAAGCAGGCATTTCAAGCATTACGAAAAGACGCAGACCGTTTCGTCATGCTTGTTGACATGATGGGGAAGCAGAGTAAGATGCCATGTTTCGCAGCCGGTGCAGCCGGGGTCACGAATTCTTTGAGAGCGAGGATGATGTTGCACCTAAGCAAGGAAGAAGCAGAGAACTTCGTGGAGGAGTTGATCACGAAGAGTGTTGGGAGCTATTATACCCGACTGTAAGTTGAATTCAATAAATACCGAGAGGGATCACGCTAACAGATTGTAGTTATGATACCTTCCAGTATCGCACGCAAGGCATTTATTGATTGTTATCTCTCTTTTTCCTCCATGATCTCAGCATCAGCGGGCGAGTTGCAAACAGGATAAATATAATCGTTTCTTTCTCCGAGGGTATCTTGACACTATGTGCATTTTTCGGCGCCTGATAGAGCCCGTCCGTTTGGATATAGCATCGCGGAGTGGCTGGTGGATGTTTGCGTTTGCCCAGCGGAATATTGTGCGGAAGGATTGGTGCATAACAATTCAATCTCGCTGAGGATTCTACTATCAGCAAGCATGTGCCTCTACAGTCTCCTAATTGAATGTGCTTTCTCAGCATGTGATACTAAACTCTTCTATGACTAGTGGACCAGATTCCAAGCCACGAAGGCATTTCTCCTCTAACAAATCCCACGAATTACCTTCGTCCTATTACGTATTTCGGACCAAATATTACTTTGAGAAAGCTACTACCCATTCTTCAAGATGTGCCATACTAAGACAATGTGGAAGTGGTTCGGAGCGGGGTGGATGCCAGCGGCCTAGCAGAAGACAAAAAAGCATAAATCTGGGGAGAACTACTAAACCTAGTACCACTGTGAACGAAGAGCCTAGTTCAGTACACCAGAGACAAAGGATAAGATGATCGATAGGACTGTGGACCAGACTGTGGACCAGACTGTGGTCATGAAAAGGCTGAGATGAAGAAACCCAAACAGCATCTGGCCATGAAAATTGCAATTTGGATGGTATAAAGAGGTCCGTCCCAACTTTTTAAAGGACTGAGGAACATTGTTCTTATATGCACAACAGCCTTACCGCAATGTTTATTGTGGACCCTTGATCTACGCCATGCGAACCATCTGGCGTCGTCGGCTAGCACATCACGGACTGAAATACGCGGACCCTGCCAAGAAAATGCTTAACAATTTCACACACGGCACCGGATGACGGATAACGCCAGTTCCGGCTCCGGTTGCCTTTGTCATCCACGTTTAGCGCAGATTATCAACCGCAGGGTCCAATCCCATCACCTTATTGCTTGCATGCCAGTAACCCGTACAGGTAACTCTTCACGTCTTGGTCACGAAATTCTGTTGGTTGGGCACTGCGAATGCCATGCCGATGCATATTGTGTGCTGGAACTCCGACTCCCGCAATTGGACATCGGATTAGTATTTCGTCCGTTGGCACCTTTTTGTCGTGCTGAGCCGTGCTTGCTGCAGAAGACTGCATTGGAAATTGCTTTCGGCAGTATGGTGGGAAAGTATATAGGTACATTATGTACCAGTTCTGTTCTCGTCCCTACAACAACTCACTCTCCACATCAAATCTCAAGCATCTCTCATAACACGCTCTCCCCTCTCCCCCTCTTCTCAAATTCCTTCTCGACCATCTCACACCGCACCCAATCCCGCTCTTCTCACCATGTCTTCACAACGCAATATCGTCGTTCTCGGCGGGTCTATCAGTGGCCTAGGAGCAGCTCACTATACCCTCAAGCACATTCTCCCCGCTCTCAAGGCGAAAAATGACGGTGCCAAATACCACGTTTATCTCATAGACGCCTCTAGACACTGGTACTTCCGCCCTGCTGCACCCCGAGTGAGCACATCGACATCGCTCCTTGCCGCCGAGAAAGTCCTCTTCGACATCGAAAGCAATTTCCAACAATACTCCGCCGACGACTTCACATTCATCCAAGCCCGCGCATCAGGCTTAGATCCTGATGCAAGGAAGGTCAAGTTCATTAGGAGCAAGAGTCTCACAGAAGAAGAACTTCCCTATCACGCACTAGTCGTAGCAACTGGCAGCCGAACCTACGCCCCCTCCCTCTCCACCCAATCCGATAGCGACGCCCTCCTCAACTCCATCAAGACCATGAACGACTCCGTTTCCAAAGCCCAAGACATCACCATCATCGGCGGTGGTCCTAGTTCTATCGAAACTGCTGCCGAAATCGGCGAATTTCGTAACGGCAAACCAGGTTGGTTCAGCACACCACCACGCCAAGCCAACATTACCCTCATAACCGCATCTCCCCAACTCCTCCCCAACCTCCGCGCGGACATCGCCAAGACCGCAGAAAAGAAACTCAAAGATCTAGGTGTCGACGTCGTGTACAACACGCGCATCGTCTCGACCAAAGAATCTGGCGGCAAGACCACCATCACGCTCTCCAAGGGCGACACCATCACCACCGACCTCTACGTCCCCGCCCTCGGCGTCCTTCCCAACTCGGACTACATCCCATCCACCCTCCTCGACTCCAGGAATTACATCATAACTAATGGGAAAACCCTCCGTGTCGACGCTGCCGGCCCACGCGTCTACTCCATCGGTGACGTTGCATCCTACTCCGGCAACAACGTCTTTGACATTCTCAATTCCCAACCCGTTCTCCACGCCAATCTCACCCGCGATCTCCTCTCCTTCGACGCCGCAAATCCTGCCGCCAAACCGCGGGGCAAGGATCGCGAGTTCAAGCCTAGTACTTCGCCAGCTATCGTGGTTCCCGTGGGCACTGCGGGAGGTGTGGGACAGGCGTTTGGGTGGAGGATACCGAGTTTTTTGGTGTATTTCAAGGCGAGGGATTATATGCTGGGGATGAGTGGGGTGTCAACGGCGAGTGGAGGTGGGGTTGCGAAGGCGGTTAAGTTGACGGCCGAGGAGAGGGTTTAGATTTTCAGGTTCTTGTTCTCGGAAGCATGGCGTTGGTGGTTGTTTCTTGGGATCGGGAATACATAGATATCTGATTTGGTATCCTGGATTAGTGTAATAGTGTTGAGAGTAAGAGAAGAATAAGATGTGTCACAACTTCTACTACAGTGTTATACTTTGGCCATGAATTTGCGTGAGCCGGGTCGTTGGGTTTTGCAAAAGTTGCGTTGAGACCCGATATCATGCCGACTTTGGTGCTCTTTAGACCCAATATCGTTCATGCTCCAATACCCTTTGGACTTCTACGTTTGGAGCCTGGATTGTTTGTTTGTTGGCTCAGTGGGAACTATGAAGACGATAGCTGAGGCCGCAGAGTCGTCATCGTACTGCATGAGAGACAGTAGACTTATTATACTGCTGCATGGATGCCGCAGCCGGTATGCCGTAGAATGGGCAGCCAAAAGCGAAGAGATAGGTGTTGAATTTCCACTGCGGTTCTCCGCACTGAGCGAGTTACTGACGTAGCTCGCGTGTCAACCCTCCAAAATAGAATCCCGTAGAAGCTATCCACAGCGCACTCTCTACACAAACATGATCGCGTCCAGCAGCGTCAAAATAGAGCTCTTTCACAACAGAGATCAATTGCAAATCTTTTATATCGAGTATATATCCTAGTTAATTTAGCAATTCTATCACCTTAAAATAGACTCCCTGGCCCAGTGTGTGTAGTACCGATTGTACCCCAACCAGTCATTGGCTACACATGTGCAAACGGTGTGGGTTCGAGTGAATGCGCCATTCGAAGAATGGGAGAGGGACGCCTTTCTCATTTACGAGTCGTCCGAGAAGTGGTCTTTCTGGGTTGGGATAGTGCTCCTGCCATATACTATTGATCTGAAGCTGTACCTATGTTCTTTTCCTTTCATTTCCTTTCTGTCCTTTTCCTTTGTTCTTTTCCTACCGTCCTTTTTTTATATCTTTTTTTTTTAGATGAGAGAGAGGACTGGTGATGACATTAGGGGAGAAGAGAAGAGAAGGAAAAAAAAAGAAAAAGAAAAGGAAGAGAGGGGAATTTAGAATGAAATAGGGATATAGATATAGAGCATATATATATGTGCGATAAGGCTCACCTACTCAGCCTCTTTTGCATCGCGGCGAGCCTGGTACAAGGCCAAAGCAGCCAATGCCTTGCCATCACGGCCAGCCTCAAACCATAGGTTCTCCAAAGGAACAAGCTTCAGGGTGATGTTTTCACCTTCTTCGCGTAACCCTGTAAGCTTTCCATGATGAGCATCCATCTCTGCTCTTGTCACTCTCTTTTCATAGAGGAGGAGCGTGATGGCCTCGTCACAGGCGCCACCGCTGGGGTACATGGCGTTTTTGAGCTTCTCGCCATCGTTTGTGTCTGCCTTGGTCGCGCTCGTATCGCGATCGGAGGCAGTGCTGGATTTCCAAAGTGGCGCATGGAATCGCTTCAAGGCCTCCTCGGACATGTTGATGAGCTCTTTCTTCTGAACCACGATCCCAGTTTCTTCCTTGATCTCATTGATGGCCTTTCCAATGATTTCTCCGCTGTCCAGCATACCAGCGGGGATCTCGGCCATAGCAAGTGATCCCACAGCAATGCGCGGCTGGATGGTCAAGATGACATGCTTGTCCTGCTCTGTGCCGACAGGCACATCATCAGGCTGCAGAATCATCTATGAAATTATGAGTGGCTGCCCGACTCGGTATGTGATATGTGGATGCGCAGGAAGGGACTCACCAGCATGGCAACACTTTGGCCACGAAGAAACACAGCTCCAGGAAGCCACCCGCCCTTGTCAGTCGTGATTTTGGCCTGGATTTTCACAAAGCCTAGCTTGGTCTTAGTGAACCAGTCTACGGCCTGGACATCGATCTCGCGGAGCTTGTAAGGGTCCTTGTGGAAGACGTGGTCCTTGTCGTCCTGGAGCTTGAGGTTGTCCTGGAGCGTAGAGAGCCAGTCGTTGAAGGCGGGAAAGGCGAGGAGCTGGTCCTTGGTTAGGTTATAGGGAAGCTTGACGGCGCATTGCGGCAGTGACTGGGGAAGAGTGAAGCTGGACGTGGACATGTTGGAAGGTTAGGACGATCGAAAGTGGGAGTCCGGAATTGTATTGTCAAGTTAGATGATTAGTGCAAATGTAAGAATGAAGGGGGAGAGAGAGAGAGAGAGAGAGAGAGAATTTTGGATTTATGTGGTGATACGGAATATAAAGGCTGGACATCGTGACTGTGTCTGAGGCAGGCCGGTGTGAAAGGGACAGTTGAAGTGACGTGCCTAGAGAGCTGGTGGTAGGCTGGTGGGCTGGTGGGTCGCTGTCCCTCCGCCCTGTCAAGCCGCTAACCAGAGCGCGTAAGTGCCAAAAGAGCCGACAAGCCCCCCTGCGGCTGCCCCTCCATTGCTTGCTCGGCTTCTAGAACCTTAGGAAGGGCTTATGTCCGCCCTTTCGACGCTGCACATTGCTCAACTTGGTAATCTCCAAACTTCGCTCAAGACATCTTCTTCTTCTTCTCTCTCTCTCTCAACCAGAAATCTAATTTCCGGTCTCATTTGCTTCTCCATCTCTCGGCCAATTGCCAGTACAGCTTCTAGACAATTATCCGCAAGCCATCATATCATGGGAACACTCACCGGGGATTGTCCCGTGCTTGACGCACACTGTCCGCACAAGCTTGCCACCTCCTGTCGCTTGACCTCAACCCTTAATTGCTGCGCTTGCGCCGATGAGCGATCCCATACTCTGACTTATCGCGTGTACATTGATGGCGTCGGCTTTGTCAACCGTGGTACCCGGTGGCAGGGCTATTGCTGGTTCTGCAAAGGTATTGTCTTTCTTACCACCTCCATCCCAACCTTGCAAAGGTAAACAACATCACTGACCATTCAAAATAGAATTCTGGAATAACCGACTTGCGGCCACCTATCCTCCTCTCCAACTGTCCCAAACACGAGTGCCCTTCATACCAGACCAAACCGAGTTCCTCGACAAGTGGTTTGAGTTCCACCGCGGATATCGAATCGCGAGCCTTGCCGATGGGACAGACCAGCGCATTGCGGTTATCGGCGAGCCTTGGAAGGATGTGAGTCCTGGCTTCCTGCCGCGCACACTTGACGAAATGAGGAATCAGAGGAATGACGCCTCAAGGGCCGCGAACCGGTTCTTGCGGAGGCGATTGTCGTCGGAAGATGTGGAACCTGATGAGACACCCCAGCAGAGCTTGGAGGATGCCCTCAATGATTTACTACAAGAAGACTCGGAAGATGAAGAAGAGTCACCACAGTCACAGGAGTCGGAGGCAGGTCCTCCCAACCAGGGATCCACAAGTGTACAACTTGATTTACCACCTCTGACCACCTCTGTGCCGACTCGCGAAGAACGCGCTCGAGAACGATTTACACGTCTTTTTGGTACACGCCAGGACGTCGAACAGGACGACTACATTTCCCCTCTCACAACCATGTACCAACGCGCTTGGACGCGACACCAGGAAGCCGAACGGCTACGAGATAGTGGACAACAAGACGCACCACCTCTGAATTCCCTAGTTCCCGAAGAACGCCGACGAGTAGAACAGCAGATATTGTGGAGCGTCATGCGGGACTCACGCGGCGAACTACTTAACCAAGAAGAACAACCAACCTCTGCCACCGCTGCAAATCCTCCCAGCACGAGCACCATACACACACCTTCCACCTCCTCTGCTGAACTCCGCCGGGCGATCGAGCGCGTAAACAGCAATCTCCTCCTCATCAGTAATGCCACCTCAACCGTCGCCTCGGCTATTTCTGCCATGCGAACAATGGAACCTCAACGCAGCCTCGACATGGATAAACAAGACCGCCCACCCCCCATGGAAGATGAAGAGATGACCAAGAAGCTCGCCTGCAGTATCTGCTACTCACAGCTGGCCGATACAGCGCTCCTACCTTGCGGTCACATGATTATGTGTCAGTGGTGTGCAGATCTGCATATCCCGGTTAAGCATTCGCATATTCCAATACGACCAAGTAATTGTCCCAAGTGTCGGAAACAGGTCAAGCAGAGGTTTAGGATTCATATGTAGAGTTGTTGTGGATATAGGAGGGCATAACTGATGAAGCCATGAAAGGAATGATGCAATGATAGAACGACACATGGCTTTAGACAGACACCAAGAGTTTTTCGACTACATTTATCTATAATCAACGATGAATACGAACAATTCACATTCTATATCAACATCGACATTAGCAGGGTAACATCCACAACCCAGCCCAATCAGTATCACTCCAATTTCCAAACAAGGAAATCAAGCAAGGGAAGAAACTGACTGACCTAAAAAGAAGGACTAGAGAAAGGAGAGATTCAATGAAAATAGACTGAAACCACCCCACCCCAATCAAGCCTCAACAACCTCAGACACAACATCAAAATACCCCCATCCCGCCTCCCCTCCAGCATCAGCATCTGTCCCGTCTCCATTCCCATTTCCCGTAGCTCCAGCAGTATTCACTGCATCCCCACCTTCCCCCTTCCCCTTCTTAGGACTAAAATCCAACCTCGGACTCGCCAACCCCGTACTCATCTTCTTAATCGCCTCAAACGTCATCTGCAATCTCGTCTGCGCATTTCCCCCTGCCCCAGCTCCTGGACTCCCCGCCGCTATCCCCATCCCTAACCTCACCCCGGCCCCAGCTCTCGGTGACAAACCTGCACCCCCTAGCCTCGGCGTCCCACGTCTGGAAGGCGGTAAATCGTTGGGATTGAGCGATGTAGTGCGGGATAGGATTGGAGAGGGGGATGATGTAGTGCGGAATAGTATTGGAGAGGGGGACAGGGAGTGCTGTGAGGGGTCAAGGCCTGGGGTATGGGACGGGGAGCCTTGGGGGGAGAGGGTGGGATCGGCGAATTCAAGGATTACGTGGGAGCCGCGACGGGATTCGTAGGTGGTGTGTTTGGTATGGTGGTGGGGAGCGTGTGGGGCGGTAGTGTGGCCTGGGGAGAGTTAGGGCGGAGGGATGGAGAAAGAGTATGGGATCGAGGTGTGGATGAACGAGGCTGTGGTGAGTGTACTTGGTTCTACTCACCTCTTGAGTGTCTAGCTGTGCCTGTACGCGAGATGTTGCGAACGATATGTGGCGGGTGTGGACGTGTTGGCGTAGGCGTAGGCGTCACGCTTGCAGAAACAGGTGCTGAATTGGGACGAGCGGCTCCGGGAGAGCGATGGGGAAGACAATCCATATCCGCGATACCAAGCGATGTACTTTGATCCGATGAAGCGGAGGAGACAACGCGTTTGAGGTTGTTCGTAGGGCTAGAATTGCGTCTAGTGGGCTGTATTGAGTTTCGAGGCGAGCAGATATTCTCGTTGCTATCTTTGTTGGGCGGGGTCGGACGATGTTGGAATCCAGTATTGGAACTGTCGGTCGTGCTGGTGCTACCTTCTCTGCTTTTCTTGTCTTCGTTGCCTGTCACCCCATTCGAGATGCTCCGGGATTCGTCGTCCTTTTTGTGTCTGGCGTCGAGGTCGGTGACGACGGTGTCTCCGAACTCTTTCTGGAGATTGGCGAGACGATCGTCGTAGGACTCTATTAAGGTGTTGGAGATCGTGGAGATGTTGTCTGCAGTGTTGCCTGATGGACGCCAGTCGACCGGGCAGAGAACACCATGTTTGGCAACGGCTTGGAAGGCTTCGAGAAGACGAAGAGCTTCGAGGACTGATCGGCCGACTGGGAGGTTGTTGAGTGTGACCTATTAGTTAATGTTAGACATAGCTTCAAACCTTTAGAGAGTGGCCATACCTGTTGTACAATCGCGTTGTTATCGATGATGTACATGCCTCGTAAACAGACACCCTCTTCCTCAATCAAGACTCCATAATCTCTGCTCATCTTGTGACTCGCGTCGCTGAGGAGCGCAATATCAATCTGGCCGAGTCCACCATACTGACGTGGCACATTCTGCCAGTGCCACAGCGAGTGCTTCGTGTCGACGGACACGAAAACTACTTCACAGTTGCGATCACGAAACTCATCGAGGCAGTTCTGGAATGCGAGGACTTCAGTCGGACAGACGAAAGAAAACGCAGCAGGTATGAATAAAAGGATGAGCCACTTGGAAGAATTGTCCGAGATATAGGTCTCTAAGCACACCTCTGTCATGACGTTAGTCAAATTGGCCAATTAAGATTTATTTAAAGATATAGAGGGAGCGACCGATGAGATGAAGAGTAGCGCAGCAAATCTGACCTTCAACCAGTCCCTTGATAATAGCATCGCAATGGAACTCTGGAGCTCTGTGGCCGATACGAACCTTTCCAAGTGAGCCCATGAGGTCCCTTCCCTACAACGAAAGGGCTTGACAGAAAGACTGCTAAGATGCAAATGTCGTTGCCAAAACCGAAGCAATCCGTCGGGGAGGTTTTCCAGAGAGTTGGACACTTAATCATTACATTTGTGACCTACACTATATAGTCTTTCCAATTGACGGTTAGTTCCATGTTTCGTTCAAAATCAACTGCTGCACAGGTACCCATCGTGATTGTGTTGCACATGAAGTCACGCAGTGTTAGCTGTTGATCCGATTCCGGAAACTATTAGCTTCTAGAAGCATTTCATGGGAATGTCGCAGGAAGGAATGAAACGTACAAATCACCTCGGCTGACGTCGTGGTTCAAAGAAACGCGCTCAAAGAAGGAATGAACAGAGTTAAAAGGTCGAGAAGATCGAGCGATCATTTGATACATTAGCTGATCTTCAGATAACGCAATAGGCAATACTGGAGTCTGAGGAACATGTGGACCAATCCAGAAAGAGGAATGTGAATGTCTTAAAAATATTGCGGCGCATCTATGGAACATGATATCTCTGGAGAAGACAAAACAGAATTGAAAGGCCTGTTTTCGGATTACTGATAATTTATTGAGACACATGAGCAAGTTGAAAGAAACGATCAGGCGTCCCAGTATAGCATTTAATCGATAGGTCTGGCACGTGGGCCCAGGTTTTGGACTGATTCATTTGAAATAACGCGAATCGTAGTGTTAAGCGAGACAGTTCGGCTGCAAAAAATGGACATGGAAGACTAGAACCGCCACACGCGCATTCATGTTCAAGGAGCCTCATACTCCGCGCTTTGGCCTAGGGCCAGAGCTTCTTCCTTCCTTGCAATGCACTCCTCTCTGATGTCCAAATCATTTTCCTTCTCCTCAACGTACTTGTCAAACCGTTCTTCCCTTAATCGCAAGTCCCTTTCTTTCTGTCTGATCTCTTTCTCGAGGCTACGAATGCTGGCATTGTGTTGAACAGACTCGGCTCTATCAGTACCTATTGAAACTGAATGGCCAGTTCCAGAGAGCTGCCGTTCAGCATTTCTGCCTGCCAGGCTTTCTACACAAAAGTATCAGCCAACTTTGTTCTTGATGTCATGGTGAAG